>CANSGD010001201.1:0-1200000 GCA_947645195.1 Patellifolia procumbens
TTTAATTATTGTCTTGTTAAATTTCTTAAATTTGGGTGTAATCTATTTGCAAACTGAATGCTTTGCCACTCTGGAACTATGGGCTACATCCCATACCTGGACTAACATACTTCTTCTCTACTATAGACAAAGAAGAACCTACTAGAACAAATCTCTCTCCATATTGATTAGTTTTTACTACGAAGATAATTTCAATGGAATATACAAGGGCTAAAAGCCCCAAGCCATTGTCGAACTAGTCTTTCTAAAAAATAGGTTCAAATCGGATATATTTTTAATCTTGGAAACAATGACAAATAAGTCAATAGTAAGAAAATTTTGAAAGCTCTTCACTTCCAACATACCCTCATTATTGATTCCGTTAATCATAGTGGTGGGATTGGGGCGTGTTGGAATGACGATAATATTAACATAGATAGTCATATCCTTTGGATAGATGTGCCCCTTTGGTTGTATATTAAAAAAGGAAAAAATTGATAAGAATAATCCCACCTTTGGCCGGTCTTCCACCACTGGTACCACCTTCAATTAATCCAGTTATAATCCCACCTTTGACATCAATATTCTCTCATTGGTCCCTTACCTGTTGGTGACCTACAATCATGGGTAATCCTCTTAATTACCTGATAATAGCTAATTAAATATATTTTAAATCAAATTTTTAATCAAAGTTTTAAATCTAATTTAATTATAACAAAAATTAAAAACCCACCCCTTCCCTCCCCTTCCCCTGCCACCCCTCCCCTCCCTGCCACCGTCCCCTTCCCTACCACCCCATCCCCCTCCCTTTCCCCTGCCACCGTCCTTTCCCCTACCACCGTCCATCTGTCGACGAGTCAGCAGGCGAGTCACCCGAGTCATCACTCGGTGGCGCTCGGCGGTGACTTATGATGCTTCTTCTTCGACGACTGCGATCTGCTTCCGGCGCCGGTGCCGGAGCGGCAATAGATCCGGCGTTCAAGATCTCCTTAGGTTTCAAAACCTTATCAATCATATAAATCGCAACCGGCTGTTCATCATACAAATTTCCAGTAACTTCTTTTTTCCATCAGCCGCTAGAGTGTTCATCAATCCATTGCTTGATTTCAGCATCGCCATGGAATAATATATCGGAACTCCATGGATAACAGCAGCTAGTTCTTCTCGTCTTTGCTGTGGCTCTTAAACTTCGGCGTAAAGCTCTTGAAAGCGTCGTCGGTAGGGCAGAAAATCGTCGCCGGTCGCCAGTGGGGAATGTGGGAGGGGATGGGTGTGGGTATGTGGGGAGGACGGGGTGGGTGGCATGCCAACAGTGGGGAAGGGAAGGGAATGGGTTGGGTTTTCCTTTTTAAAGGGTTTTTTAAAAAGTCAACGGTATTTTTGCTGGTCAAACAGGTTACCATCTCTTAGACCAATGAGAGAATATTGATGCTAAAGTGGGATTATAGCTGGATTAATTGAAGGTGGTACCAGTGGTGGAAGACCGGCCAAAGGTGGGATTATTCTTATCAATTTTTCCATTAAAAAATTGCGAAATCATCTCTTCTAGTGTCTGGAGTTTATCTTCCTGCCCCAGAACAGGAAAAAGAGGTTGTCTGGAATGATTTGACAACCTATCTCATTAGTCAAACCCTGCCTCTACTTTCATAGTTGGCGACTACAATGAATTACTCTCCCCTTCTGACAAAGTGAGAGGACGTTTATCCTGTTTTCTGGACCAACGTTTCCAAACTTCCTGCGAAACGTTGAATGTTTTGACTTACCTGCGCAGCAAAATGCGTTCTCTTCTTGAAAAACACTACGACTCTTACATAGTATATGAAAGACTTGATCGGAGTATATGTAATCAAAAGTTCCTAGATTTATTCTCAGATACGACTATTTCTTATGGTTTTACGGTGTCAGACCATGCCCCTTATTTTTACACACTCACAAACCTCATTTTCCTCCTGCTCGGTTTCGATTTCACCAGGCCTGGGCCTTAGATTCATAAGTTCATACCATTGTCAAAAATACTTGGTTGGAAAACAAAAAGGGTTTTCACTTCAATAGAGTTCAAAACTGGCTAATTCAGATCAAGTCTTCCATAAAAACTTGGTCCATGAAGAAATTCCAGCACACGTCTAGCAAGCTCGTCCAGAACCTTAACAAGATACAGGGTATATGGTAGGCTTTGGTCTCAACCCTATAACCCGATTCTTGTCGAGCACCTAAAACGGCTCATTGATCAACGGCGAAAATCTTGTTGCTTAAACAATCCCATTGGAGAAGAAAATAGAAAGAATTGGTTATTCCAAGAGGGGATAGAAACACTCGTTTCTTCCACAATAGGATGAAGAAAAGACTTCACCAATATCATCCACAAACTAAGGCATGACAATGACATTTGGGTGGAGAACCCACTCGTATTAAAGATCTTTTGAGAAAGTCGTTCTCAAATAACTACCTTCATCGTCAGGCTCGGGGCCTAGATGGATTCGTATTTGAAAATTTCACTGCATTGTTTCTACCCAGGAGGCAGAAAATCTATTGACTATGGTCTCTGAAGAAGAGATAAAAAATACTCACAGGCCCACAGCCCTAGGGTCTGATGGTTTTGGTCCATGATTTTACCAAAAATACTGGGAAATTATTAAGAAAGATGTGCGCCTAGCAGTCTCTAGCTTTTTTGACCATGGCCATCTTCCACCATCCCTTAACCATACCATTATCACCCTTATGCCCAAAATCCATCAACCAAAAAAACCAAGCCATTTTAGTCCAATTAGTCTTTGTCAACACCCTGTACAAGGCTATCTCGGAAATTTAAGGTCTCAGCATTACAACCTATAATTGCTATGCTTGATAAGTCTGTTTCAAAATGCGTTACCAAAGGTCATTCCATCCACGATAATGTCCTTATAGTTCGAGAAATCCTCACCACCTTTCCACAAATCTAAAAACAAGACAGGATGGTGCGCTTTGAAACTGGACATGGAAAAAGCCTATGATAGGATTGAATGGAACTACTTGGTGGGATTGTCTATCTCACTTGGGTTTCCCTCCGGAAGTGGATTGAATTGATTAAACAGTGTGTCACCACCGTATCTTATTAAGTAAAAGTTAATGGCGCCAATACGAGTTGGTTCAAACCAACCCGTGGTCTGAGGCAAGGTGACCCACTTTCCTCTTATCTCTTTATTATTTGTAGCGGGAAGGCCTTATCAGACAACTAGCTTCTGCTGCTTCTAGCAAGTCAAGTGGTATTGGTTTTCAAGTGTGCCCAAACACTACTAAGATCCCTTGCTTGCTTTTTGCTGATGACAGCCTTTTATTCTGCAAAGCCACAAAGGCTGGATGCAAAAATCTAAAAAAACATTATTGATTGCTCGCAAACCTCAGGGTAGCTGGTTAACCTCATAAGTCGGCTAACTGTCGGGAAGTTGCACCTAACGCACGAAGAAATACACTTGGCAAACAATTTTAATGAGTCATCAAAGGCCTGCCTAGGAAGGTATTTAGGAATTCATTTCAGTTCCTTTGTGACCTATCAAGGCGGACCTAGTCCAATTACTTAATAAGACCGATAAGAGGGTTAAACTATGGGAAACTGGTCTGCTCTCTGAAGCAGGAAGACATACCCTCATCCAATCAAATCTAGAGTCAATCCCAAACTATGCAAGTGCAGCAACTACGCTCCAGACAAACTCTGCCTCCACTATTGATTCCATACACAAAAAGTTCTTCTGGAACCAGGGACTCCGAGCAGGTGTCCCTCTATCGCATAGGATAGAATTTTTTCTCCTAAGAGCTTAGGAGCACTAGGACTAAAAAACCCTCCTTCTCAACAGGGCTTCCCTTGGCTAAGCTAGCCTAGAAAGTCCTTTCTTGACCTAGAGAATCTATGGGTTACCATAGTTCGCCAGAATTATCTGAAAAATTGCTCCCTGTTCCAGTACACGCCAAAACCGTCCCACTCCACCATATGGAGGAAAATCATGGAACAACGAGACATCTTGAGAAAAGGAATTCAATGGAAAATAGGGGATGGTTCAACCATTTTGTTCTTGCTAGATAATTGGTTAACCAACCAATCCAAATCGAACTTCTAAAACTCGACCCTAATACAATAGATATTGATTTATGCTTGGATGCTTTCATTACCGATGATAGACATTGGGATTTCGAAAAGTTAGGTACAATACTACCTCACACGTTGATAGCACAAGTACGTGGAATAACTCTTTACAAAAAATATCGATATGGCTGGATACACCTATTTGGGGTATGTCTTAATTAGGCTGATTTGACCCACAAATCAGCAAACTCGTTGGCACGGGATATCAGTCCTGACACCTAAATGGGAATTTCATCTGATTTGGAAAGTTCTTTTACCTCCAAAGCTCCAGATCTTTATTTGGCAAGTATTACATAATGCTACTAGCGTACGTGTTATTCGATTTTAAAGACAGATTATCCTTATTGAAACATGCTCCATCTGTGATGCTCTATGCCTAGAAATGATAGACCATCTCCCCCTTATGTGCCACAAGGTGGCAACTTTATGGGCTCTTCCACAGGTGGCAACCTTATGGGCTCTTCCACAGGTGAAAGATTGGTTAGGCTGCTCTATAAACCATCTAACTATCAAAGACCTTTTAAAAAGCACTTAAAGGATAAGGTTTAGCTACAAAACTCACCTTTTCTTTTGGCGCATGACCGAAAGGACTGAAATAATGTTGTCTTCAACAACAGCTTTCAACGTGCATAGGATTTTACCACTGTGCAAGATTACTCTCCCACGAATGGAAGATGCGACTCCATTATGACGAATTTTTGTGCCCTTCCCATTTTTCCCCTATCTCTCTTCCTAAAAAGGCGGCTCCTCAGTCCATCCTTGGGGGCTGTGTCACCCTCCTGTGGGATCCATAAAACTAAACTTCTATGGCTCCGGAAAGCAAAAACAGCGCAGCAGGAGGTTTTATCATTAGAAATCACGAAGGTACGGTCTTAGCAGCGGAAGCCCACAACTTAGGCAACACGTCAGTCCTTTCAGCAGAAGCTACGGTACTTCGTAGGGGTGTTCGGGGAGCCCTTACATTCCCACATATCTTCAATTTTGATCTACAACTTGTTGGTCATAAACGCAATGAAGGAAGCGAGCATTCCGTGGCAGATCGATAATATTGAAGATACAAAAATCAACCATAGAGCATTCCAAGAGCTCAGATTGCACATGTGTTCAGAGAAGAAAACCAAGCAGCAAGACTGGACGGTTAATGCTGGTCACTTAGTGGTAGACTCCTTATGTATTACGGACTTGCATGTTCAGATCTGTCAAAAATACTTTGTAATGATATGTTAGGAATTCCCTGGAGTGAGGGTTTCCTAACTATCACCTTTTTCTCCTTACCTTTATAAAAAAATACTTCCTCCGTTTCTAAATAAGTGATACATTTGGAATCGCATGCATTATTCACAGTTTTACGCAATTGACTTTCGTGATTTATATTTTGGGAAAAATATAGTCATGATTATCTTGTTATATTGGCCTCAATGTAAAAAATTAATATCAACTTTTTATAATTTTTACTTATTGATAATTGTAGATATTAAATGCCAAAATAATGCATTCGCAAACGTGAAAACATGAAGTGTGTCACTTATTTAGAAACAGATGAAGTATATAGTTTTTAGATGCATTTAAATAGCATTTAGAACTCCTTCTGAGCATTTAGATGCATAATGGCACGAATTTACATAAGTTGTGCTCAACTATTCTTTTTTGCGTGTTTTGATGATTTTTTGGTGCTATTTTGATGCAAATTGATTATGATAATATGAGATCATGCCTACTAATCATTGAGGAAGAAGGTAGTTTGTACAAACACCACAATGCATCCGGAAAATAATTGGAATTTGAACAATGTTATTTTTTAGTAAAAGAAGTGCCAAAACTGACACACATTCACTATTTTGATCATAACTATTGATGTAAAATTTATAATCAAGAAATTCAAAATTTATTGGATTCTAGATTCAATAACCTTCAATGATAGGTCAAATGCCCAATCAAACTTCTTGGTTTGAGAGATATGGCCTTGGCAAGTTGACGTAAGATCGTAGGATTTCCGCCCGACTTAGTCGGGCCGTTTAGTCCCGATCAGCAGGGCACGTGGGCTATAACTTTCTAATTTGGGTTTAGGATTTATTACTAAATAGCTAAGTCTTTATTATTTTCAACACACTTATTAATGCTTGATATCACGTATTTATATAGAGTTGTCTCCCTATTTATGAGCCTAATTCGTGGGTCATTTGAGCTCTTCGGAGCTATTTTATACTAATTATCGTATATAGTCGTGGGTTTTGTGTTTTAGTGTTGAATTGCCGTTTTAGGGGAGTTTACTCTTTATTTAGCTTTTTGGAAGCAACCACGGGTTTACGAGTTGTTAGGAGGCACGTAGATTGCCACGAGCTTTATGGATAGTTTATGAGGTTACAAGACCTCTAAACGTAAAGTAATCGAGAGTCAAAGAGTCAGAAAGGAGCTTCTCGTACTCTAATAGGACAGAAAATAGCCCGATCGGGCGAAGATTTATTGATCGGGCGATAAAGTTTCGCACCCGATCCGGGTGGAACTCACCCACCAATCGGGTGAAGGAACAAAGAAAATATCGAAGGCATTTTTACTACCTTCCGTCGGCAAGGCCCACCTGATCGCGCTGGCCCAAATTCCAAGACTTGTTGCTGCTTGCTGTTTCACGTCAGAAGGTGCTGGGCTTGGGTAATATTGCCCGATCAGAGTAGACCATCGGGTGGAGCAGCCCAATCCTCAAAAATGATGCTGCTTTGCGTGAAGCAAGAAACAAAGTGAGTTGGGCCTGTTGCGCCTAACCCGATTATGTACCCGAATCGGGCAGGGGATAGGGTGGGCCATAAAAAGCCCACTTTTTGGGTTCTTGTTGTACTGATGATAGGCCATCGTTGAGCCTAACAAAGATAATCCTATCTCGATCTCTCCAGCTAAGTAGAAAGGGCAAGTAGGGTCGTATCCACAGAGAGGTAAGAGTGAGAACACCGAATTTTTATGGTCGAATAAACTAAGGGTAACCAAAGGGGGGTCAAGAATTGTGTGTATTAAGACTAGACAACTAAAAAGAGTTAAACTATGCAAATATGGTTAACGAGGGTATAAATATATGATTAAAGCACTAGGGCAAGGGCATACCACTCATTGTGACCATGGATCATGCTTGAACATCAAGGGAAACATTGAATAGGGGAGAAAGTAGTCGGTCAACTAAAGTCCCCTAATTACTCTTTCGAGCTAAGAAGGAGCCTAGACAAGTTGTTAATTCCTATTTTCATGGATTAACCCTAAGCCTAAGGATTAAGAACAAATGACACAATTGATTCAAGACTAGAACTTCCTATTTTCATGGCGATTAATGCAGTAAACAAAGGGGGAATCTCATACAACTTCATCTTTCGATCCTTCATTGTAAAGATTGGGAACAACTCCTATGATGATCAATCACAAAAGCATACAATGAAGCACCCCATTTGTTCAACAACCCATCCTAAACATGAATCACTAATTCAAGCACAAACCATGGCCTTAATGAGGGTTTTGGCCCAAACCCTAGAAAGTGAACTACTCACAATTCATAGTAATATGCATTTCAAACAAAGATTTCATTTAAAAGTTAAAGTAAGGAAGAGAACAACAAAAGTCTAACAACAATAATTGCAAAGGAGAAGATTCACACCAAAAGGAAAGAATAAAGGAGAAGATGACAAAAAGAGATGACTTTAATTGAAATGAAAGTTAGAGAATCAACTTACAAACATTAACTACCATTAATGGAGCTTCAATTTTTTTCTTCAAAAATCAACAACTCAAAGCAATAAATGACTTCTCCACTCTAAGTACTAAGTTAGGGTTTTTGAAACTAAGGAAATATGCTTAAAAGTTGTTGTCTAAAAGTTGGGGGAGAGGTATTTATACCCCTCCCCCAATTACATACGAAAAAGGGGCAAAAAGGGCCCAGAAAACCCTTGGAGCCCCGCTCCCACTAGGACCTGGAGCGCCCGCTCAGGATTTTAAGTACAAAGTGATCCTGCTGAAAATCTGGAGCGCCCGCTCCAAAGATAGTGAAGCGCCTCCGCATCCCAAGGCAGACAGCTCAACTTCGAACGACCATATCTCTCTCGCGTTTATCGAAATTGGGCTTTAGCACCAAAGCAAAAGCTCTCGAGACAAGATTTCATCTCCAAGTAGAATCACCTGAAAATGTTGAGTGATCTGGGAGATATGTCTATTTGAACTTGACCCTATGCACAATCACTTCCAAAACGTGTTCTTTTGTTCCAATGTACTCCGCTAGACTCGGTGGGCGGGATGCAAACCTTCAAGGTCGATCCTTAAACATTAAGTACATAAGAAATAGATATTGACCCTTTAAAAGATAATGAAAATAGCTACTATTTACAAATGAGTTATAATTTACTCGATTATTCTAAAATAAGCAAAATAGGCTAGAAAATGCAAAAAAGAGAATAAAAGACTTTAAACAAGGGGGAAATAGGGGGTTTAGATTGGTATAAATATCATTCATCAGCTGGCTTTGCATGGATTCAAGAAAATGAATTTGGCACTTTTTAGTGTGGGTCCGATCGGGTGGCCCTTTGCCCGATGGGTCCCGCACCTGATTCGGCGAATTTCTATCTTTTATTTTCCGTTTTTAATTAGATTTTGGGGCTATTATAAATAGTTTTTCCTCATTTTTTAGAGACAGTTGTTATCCTAGTTTATTTTCCTTTGCTCTTAGTTTAGTTTTTAGAAAGTTTTTATTAGATTAAACAATTTAAATTAGTTGAAGGGGTGATTGAACCTTGGATTTGATTTTAATAAAGGTTATTGCTTTCTGTCAATTGGTATTCTTCTCTAAACTTAATCTCTTTAATTACTTTTGATTACTTGGTTTAGATTATTGATTTGATTCATGATGTTAGGATTAGGGTTTTATTTCTATTTTATTATTGTTCATTCAATCATGACTGAATAGTCTAATTTCTAGGGATTTGGTAGGAGTCATGTTATACCTTGATTATTTGAATTGCTATTAGTTTCTAGGGTTTGATGGAGATTGATTATGGTGTGATTTGTTCTTATTGAGTAATGAATGTTATTGTGCGGTTTCATTGATTGCTTGAGGTTAATAATTGTTTGCACAGATCCGTCCTACTTTTGGAGGCCTAGTACATATAAGTAATTCTGATTATGTTTGTGAACATGCTGCATATGTTGAATTATGGACGTTGAGACTTAACCATAGCTTGACACGTGCTCTAATATCTGATTCTTGACCTAGGTTCTGATAGTTGTTTGATCCCTTGATTGGTATAAGCATGGTGGACCGAACTAATTCCCTAGACCTTTATTTCATAGATTAAAATTCCTTTTTATATTACTTTCTAGTGTTTAATTAGTAGTTCAGCTTATTCCTACCTAATTTTGTCTGAAGTAGCTGTTTAGCTAAATATTAACTTAGAACTCCGTCTCTCTATGGATTCGACCTTACTTCCCTTGACTATCATTGTTAGACGACTTAGGATTTATCTTTAATTAGGTGATACAGCTTTAGTCTATCAATGTTGCACATAGTGCACGCTATTTTTTGCCATTAGTGGTTGAGATTGCGTTGGCGAGGACAATTTCATTAGGAGGCGGTTTCCTTCTCTATGGGGGAAATAACATAAGGATATTCTCTACCTTGGTGGTCATATTTCTAAAGGGCGGTGACCTTTAGGAGCGAATCACCTCTCCGATATTATGGATCATCTTATGACGGGGTATGAGTGCTTGTTGACAAAGTTTTGTACCAACTATGCTGAAAACATCGAACTTGAGAGAGGTAGAGGGTTGCTAACAAAGGATGCGAGTAAGTCGTCAGTGGAGAAAATTGTCAATTGTTGGCTGGAGGCGATGTGTGTGGTGTATTGGAGGCAGAAAGAAGACTGGAACTCTACTGGGGAAGGAGTAGCCATAGCAGTAGAAGTAAACAAGGAAAAATTCGTACAAAAGAATGTTAGGCTTCTTGATACCAATGTACGAGTATCGATAATGATTCTAACTCACCTATTCACTGGAAAAACCTAGCTCTATATTTATATATTAGCATTAAAAAGACCCTTACCCTTTGTATAATAATATCCCCTAACAATCTCCATAAATCTTATAATCAAATTTAGAAATTTAAAAATGTGTTATTATTTTCCATCATTATTCGACATGTGAAATTCTCCTCACTTATATATGCTCCTAACAAGTGGCAACTATGTAAACAAAGTTTTCCTATAGAACTATGGAGAATTTTCATGTCTCACGTAATTCAATTAAGAAAACAATTTACAATTGGCACAAACTTGTTTCATCTAATCTATGGCTCAGAATAAGTCTAAACTCTTGTTTCATTAGCACCTTATTTCATTAGACTGCTAGTAACCCTAGCAAGAACAGAAGTTACTAGATTCCTCTTTGTTGAATATATGTCGTTTCTTTTCTTATACAGGCAGTAAAGTATCCTTTTAGGACTTTTCTTTGCATACTACACCACACAGTCGAACATTCAAACTCACGAGTCACGTGACTCCGAAACTAGTGTTGGAATTTGCATCTCAGTGGAATCAATCATCTAAATTTAATACCACTCACATTTATTACTAGTAAATAGTAATGTCATAAGTTATTTTCAAAATCCGTCTATATCACAAATACTCTAAAGGTCCGTTTTTAACTTTATTTTCAATCTAGATAAGATCTAATACATTTAATAAGGTCGAATAAGGTCTAATTATTGTTGAATATTTAGAGTATTTGGTAAACCGATTCATGTAACGTTAACTTAAAACGCTTGGTTATGGTGTCACGTCTTAGGTGACGTTTTATGTTATTGGTTTACAACTTAGGAAACCTTATAGCTTCGTGTGGAATCGAAGTGTGCAACCTAGAGAGCAATGAAGAGGAGAAAAAGGCAGCTCATGGTCAGCGACCTGGTTGTGTTATTGGGTGGTCGCGACCTCGTGAACATGCCACTGCTTCCCCTCCGCCTAGGTCGCGACTTGCAGCTTGTATCGTGAATTGCAACGAGATCGTTTTGCGTACATCTTTTATTGACCATTTTGTGCTCTTTGAGCGATTTTTGCCGGTTTTCTAATGTTTCAACGTGCATTATAAGTTGTTTTTCCACTAATGAAATATCAAAGTTTTCTCTCATTCTTCATCATTACAAAATCACACAAAACTTTGTTTTCATTTGGTGAATCTCGAGTGAATTCTGTGTAACGTGCTTCATATAGGGTCGGAATATTGCTTTTGGGAAAATGTTTTCCGACGCGCCCAGAGGAATTCGTTGTTTCTTCTTGTTGTTTTCTTGTTTTCCGAGTAGCCGCACTAACAATAAGTTCATATTAGTTCAGATTAGTTCAGTTAAGTTCAGATAAGTCAAGATAAACAAAAATAAGTTGAAGAGCAGCTAAGTTATACGTGAAGCGGACGTGTTGAAATCCTCTCGAATTTTTTAGTAGAGTTGGTAGAATTTACTCAATATAGTAAATATAATGTACTACAAAATAATTACTTATTAATATTATTTACTATTTTGTGTAAATTCTATTATAGAGTTCTTTATCACCCTGGAGGATCTCAACCCAAAAGTAATTTCATCTTAAAATAAGTTATTTCAAATCCTACTAAACCCCTAAGTTATTACTCCCTCCGTTTGTTTTTAATTGTTACGGTTTGCTTTAGGGATAACCAAGGAAATTTATGAAATCTATGCAATGATTGTTTGGAGAATAGATAAAGTTGTTTGGTGAATAGATAAAGTATGAGAGGTAGGTTGTAAAAGTAAAAAGTGTGGGTGATTGAGTATTGAGGGGAAAAAGAAAAGGACAAGTATATCCCAAAAGTATGAAAAATGTTAAATTCAATTTTTATATTCAAACCTAAACTTAAGTTCTTACAATTTGCCATCTATTAATCATAGTCTTATACTTATCTATACCATTTATAGGATGATCTTTATAGTTTAATTGAAATGAAATTATCAACTTTCTAGCCGTTAATTATCAAGTTTATATCAATCATGTTCTTATAATTTAAAAGAAATTATATATGTTTATAGATGGTAATTATCGATCCATTAAACAACTAAAATTCCTATTTTCATTTTCAAGCCATAGTCTTTTTATAAGGTCAATTAACCATAATCTATCCACTTATATATAGAGATTGATTAGCAAGCATGTAGTCTATATAGATTGATTATATACTACTAGCTCCAGTTTTTTATAGGGACATTTCTTCATTTAGAAATGTTTTTATTCAATTGAGACACTTCTACCTTTTATCATAAATTGTAGGTTGGTTCACTTAAATATTACATTTCTCTCACTCTCTCTACCTTTTTCACTTTTCCTTACGTTTACCATTCTTCTCTCTTACTTTTGCACTTATTCCTTGATCCGCGTGAAAAAGCAAACGTTCCTATGAAAAATCAGAGGTAGTATGTATAAAGTTGTCATTAAAAAACGTGATTGATTACCATAAGATTAATAAATTTCCTAATTACCTATTATTAAGTATGTATAGTAATCATATCTCATTATATTGTTTCAAATTATATCATACAATACAATCATATGATAATATTATAGTATAATCAAATAGTCGTAACTTATTAATAATAATATTTAGTCGTTAGCTTTTGATATTCAAGCCCATAATCTTTTTATTAGGTCAATTAACCATAATCTATGTACTTAAAAAATTTCTCAAGTATATTGATTTTATTTAGTTTAATTATGGACGTTATAATTTTATTTAGGTTAAAATTTCATAATAACATTTTTTTATTCTATAATAACATTTGATACAAAGAATAAAAAAAATCTTTTATTATCAAGCGTTGTTTCAAATGTTATTATCAAAGAATAAAAAAATAATTTTAAACTGGAAGGGAAGATTAAAGCAATTGTATGATCCTCATTAAGTATTTTCCTAAATTGCTAGCATAATCATTACCATGCAACACGCACAAAATAAATAACCTAAAAAATTCCACCTAAAATCCAGGGACAAAATCACTTGGGATATATGCCATATAGAGCATATAGAGCTAATGTCTGGGTTATACATTTTTTCTTAATATATTTATTGCGTGTTAACATGTGTAAGAAATGATGACTAAATTAAGTAAATTTATTTATTTGTAAAACCTACCTTTTACATTATAGTTATAAGAATAATATTAAACATAATTTTTTAAAATGATTTTCTAATAAGAAATCGAGCTATGGGTTTTTAAGGTAACTATTTTATACCCTAAATTTGCATAATTTTTCAATAACCCCATTAAATCTAGGCATATTTTTTAACAAGGCGCTAATAAACCATCATTGGTACTAAAATCATTAAAAATCATAAACTTTAACACAAAAATCTTTTGTAACCTTAATGTTTAGTTATATACTAAAATCAAGTGAATGCAAATCACTTTTCATATGGAAACAAAAAAAATTAGATTAATTTATCTGCTAAGATCTCATATAGCATTATTAATTTATTATGATATTGATGATTTAAATTTGCAAGGTTCTTAGCAATAGTATATATAAATTTAGAAGGTTCTTAACATTATTATGAAAATATTCTCAATTACAAATAATTTATGGATCTTGCCATTTTAATGTTAATTTTCATAATATATCATTCACATTATAAGATCAGAACGTGAGTATTGTTTGAATATTTACAAAATAGTACTCCCTCCGTTTTTTTTAATATGCACATTTTTCTATTTTGGGGTGTTTTTTTAATTGGAGCCCTCTAGCTTTTCCTATAAATGGAAGATTGACCCACCTAATTATTATACTTCTCTCCTACTTTTTCTTTCATTCTCTCTACCTTTTTCACTTTTTCCTTACTTTTATTATCCTTTTCTCTTACTTTTACACTTTTTCCTTGGTCCAGGCAAAAGCAAACATGCATATAAAAAACGGAGGTAGTATAAATATTGTAAAAACAGGCTAGATTATGGAACAAAAGTATAAAATCAGCATAAATAAGATATGATTTAGATTAATATATATCGTATCTTCAAAGGTTTTTAACAATATTGCGCCTGAAGGTAAGGTTTTATAAAAAATGCAATTCTATATGGTTTTAACTATAAATAAGTTACGATTTTAATAAAAAATCACCATAAATGAAGATTCCCATAAATTATGTAGTAATAAGATTTTTAATTTAACAACCACCATAAATGATGATTCGAAAAACATAAATAAAGATTCCCATACAAAAAATCACTCAAAAACACCATATCTGTCAATTTATTATTATACGTATTTAGGATTTCCGTATTTCAAGTTTTTACTTTACTTATTGATATTTTAGGAGTATCCAATAGATTAGGACTATAAAATACAATTAAGATAATCTGACATTTCAGCTACTTAATATCCATATTTAATGATTCTCCTACAAAAATCATCATATTTATCAATATCATGTCACCTGTTAGGATTTCCTTATTTAAGGTTTTTCCATTAATTAAGGAGAATTTTAGGAGTGTCTAATTGATTAAGACCACTAAATGCAATTAAGATAATAGGCTTTTTCTAGAAGAACATAATATCCATATTATTTTTCGAAATTTTATATGAACATGCTACCCCTTTTGTTATTTTACTTTCACAAATTCTTGAATTTTTTGGATTTCCTTATTTGAAGTTTTTCCTTTAATTAAGTCACTATCTACTTAATATAATGTATAAATATGATAGTAATATTTACAATTTTTGTTGTACATTTTCCCAACTTTACAAGAATCATATTCAAGTTCTTTCAAAATAAAACTACAATGGTGGATCGTTTATGTCAACTAATCAGTATAGATGAAATAAGCAAGGGAAGAAATTTTACACTATAAAGGTGTAAATAATACGTGTAAGGGAAAGCAATGACTATCTCACTCAGACTGAAGTGGGAAGTATTGATGACAAGTTAATAAAACGTACAATCAATATATTACCTATCCTTTTGCCATAAAATGATATTGTCCATCTAATGTGTATAATATTCTATTTTCATATACTATTGTTTTGTTTAAAAACAATAATAGTTATCCTTTTCTCTAATACGTTATATATACGTGAGAAATATGAGATTTGTCGTGCGTTTGTTTATTGTTTGTGGAACGAGGGTGCTTTATAGCTAATAATTAAGTAAGAAATGATATTATGCCCCGTCCAGTTGTCATTCAAATTTTTGTAGACGAGATGATCCCGAAATTAGTTGCTTTAGCGAAATACATGAAATTCAAAGATATTAGTTAAAATTTATGACTCTAACATTACAAAAAATTAATTGGGAAAGTTATTTGTTTGGCAACTATAGTGGACATTGATTTTTGATTTTTGGGTGGTGGTATAAGCTTGCATAAGATGTGCTTCTAAAGTAATTAAAAGAGGGTGAAAACGTTTTTTGTCTAAAAGATAGATACATTGTTAGGAGACCCAATCTTACAAACTATCTATTTGCATTATTTTTTTGAATTTTAATGTACAAAATACTCCTTATAACTTTAGATAATTTCTTTATCGCAAAAGATTTAGGTTGAAGATTATTGTATCTGACGGAACAAAGAATGAAGTTTTTTATTTTGTATGACAAGATAGTTGTGAGTTGGTTAATAATACTCCCAGAAGGTTGGAGTTTTTGAATCTGCAAGAAGAGGTATTATTATAATTCTAACATTGTATTGAAAATAATTTTAAAAACCGATTGAATTTGAGTAATCTTTACTCAGCCTATTTTATATATTGTGAAAAGGTTATATATTATAACCAATTATTGTTTGTGTTATTTATATTCTTTAACTTGATTAATTTTCTTTTAATTAGTCAATTTACGTTATTCATCTTCAACTTAGTTTGTAGGCTTCGTCTCTTCATAAAAACTCAAAATCTATTTACAAATAAACTTTTTCCGTGCATTTTTGCACGGGTCTAAAAAAGTTAGTTTAAGGGAAAAAAGAAAAGGACAAGTACCTATTTGAAAAGTATGGAATATAAATTGGAATAGCTTATTTTTTGCCATTTTGCAAGTGATTTCACATTATTTTATTTTTTATTTTTATTTTTGGCGTCCACTACTTCCTCTAATGAAAACTAGTATTAAATATACGCGATATGTGCGAGTTTATATAAGTTTGATTATGGGAAAAATTGAATAACCTATTGTTTGCTTAAGCTGAGTTTTTTTCAAAAATAATATACTAAAACACTTAAGTTAAAGAAAGAAAATTGTGATATTAGAAATATTTAAAAAATAATTTTGATTTTTGATTTCTCCCTATATGAAAGTTATCTATGAAATCAACAAGTACCTACTCTTTGACTTTTCAAATTACCCATGCTTATCAAAACTTAATTATTTATATTATTAATGAAAAGATGATCGTTTTTCTTTCTATATAGACATTTATTAATTTTATCACACATGCCAATGATGCCATTTTATGTCTTGTTAGTTGTTACCTTGTATTACTAATGTGATGGGCCCTTTCTCGTGGAAGAATAATACTCTAGACTTTATTAATGCAAGGCTCAAAATCAAAGTTTCGAAATCAAATCATGAATAAGACTAAGACCTAGCCTTTGTAAATCTATCCTGTCTACCATCACACTTGTCCCATACTCAATCGTTGTCTTTCCCAATATGACTTTCACCCTTAGAATTTTTTATCAATTACTCTAGACTCTAGTCATCTAGTGATAGAAGAAAATTGGTCTACACACAAAGCCACACAAGCGTTTGTGTAAAAATTAACGAGCGACTTATAAGTTTAATGAGCATACTAAAACTAATTGTTAGTAGATAAAATAATTCAATAAATTTATATGCTAGTCATTTTTCCTTTGGCCATTTTGATGCGGTATCACATTTGAATTATCTCTATAACACCTAGTCAGTTATCTTTTGAAAAAAAAAAAAACTAATTTAGTAAGCAGTGGTAGCTCAATTAAGTATCATGCCAAATTTTTAAAAATTGCTTCTTTGACCAATTATCTTACTTGATAAAAAAAATATTACCGGCTAAATTTAAATTCTAAGCTCTCTTTTCACATTCTAAGAGTATGCTTAGAATGAGGGTAATGTGATATGAAGGGTAATAAAAGTCAAACATAGAATAATTAAGGGACTGGGGGGGATAATGGAGGGGATAGTGTAGTAGTGGAGAGAATATTATGGTGTTGGTAGGAAGGAGGTGGAAGAAATGAGGGAAGTATCGTCATAGTTCCTCTCTTTCTGCTTCTCTCTACCAACACCATATATTCACTCCACCACCATTATATCCCATCCATCATCACCCCTAAATACCTGGTTTCCTATATTTGACTTTATTCCCCCATCCCAGCGTGCCCTTAAGTAGCAAAAAACCTAGGCACAAGTAGGTGAATCTTCACCAAGTACTTCATTTGTCACTAACTAGATATAATTTTTACGATCTTCAATAACCAGTTTAAACAATTACTCCCTCTGTTTCATTTGACGAAAAACTCTCACATCTTTTAATCAAATATAGCAATCAAAATGGGATACATCGGTAATATTTTTGACGACATAGTGGAAAACAATATATGAAATCAATATTTTAAAGATACAAATAAAGACATAGAACAACTAAAAATCACTAATAATCTTATGTAAAAATATGACCAAAGTCACATTTTTGTTATGAGATAAGTAGGCAAGCATACCAAGATCTTATGTGGACAACAAGAAGAAACGAGAATTGTCCTAACATGGTGAACCAGAGTAATTTGAGACAATTTCACCTCCTTCGAAAATTGAAGATTATAAGCGCAAATCTCCAACAAGGGACCACCCTTTAATATTAGCACAATGTTGATCTTACGTATGCATTCACGAGAAACTGGAGGAAGTGAAGTCTTACGTACGTAATTAGCAATTGTCTTACACGTGATTACTTTTGAGGTAGAGGTGATACTGAATGGTCCGATGAGTTGTTTTGATCGTAACTCGAATCGAAAAGTGTAGGTCTCTAGACTGACAAAGTATTGCTTATCTTAGGCCAAGGTCAAACCCACAAGAAAAACCCCTATAACTCATCTCTGTTATGTGGTTTATATACATGATTTTTATACTAAGATTCGGCTCGGACAATTTTTATTACCTCTAAGATAATCGAAAGCGAACCTATAATATTCAAACTTTTCGTGACAATTTTCCTCAATAAAACACCTCCAGTATCTAGCTTTTGTATCACTAATTCACCCTATAGTATAATTAGCTTTACAATATGATAAATTTGTGAGAGATATGATCACTAGAAAAGTACGAAGGTGATAAATTTAGAAAAGGACGTCAATGGGACAGCACAAATAATTGGTTGTTGTCAATCGGTAGTGATCCCAAAGTCATCCCATAAATCTATGTCGCAATCTCACAACGAATGGTAAAAGAGGGACCTATTTTAAATCATTTTGAAGAATAAATTAAAGACAAAGCTAGTATTCTAGAAGAAAAAATGGCTCTCAAATAGAAAGAAGTGAGTAATGACCTAATGGCAAGTTGGCATACCAAAGTGGCCACATTGTTTCTTTATTACTACTATTGTTATTTTATTTTGTTTACTCTTGCATCGTTTTCATCATCATTTACTTTTGTTATAGGTCAATTATTTTATTTGGTTAAAGTTTAAAAATCACAACGACAAGATAAAGATTTATTTTTTATTTATATCCTTATTGTTTTAGCTCATATGCAACAAAATATCATTATTAATATTATAGTTAAATTCAAATTTTATTTTTTAATAAAAATTACCCCATTCGTCTTTTCAATTGCAATAATTCAAATAGGTGTGACTCCAGCCAAAATTTTGGTGTGAGTATTGAAATGATGGAGAGAGGAAGTGGGACATATGTGATAAGTGAGAGAGATAGAGAGAAATGACTTGTAAAAAAAGAAAAGTTAAAAATATTGTTGCAATTAATTTGATATTTTGCAATTAAATAGAGACGGGAGGAAGTATTATACTTCTTCTATTTTCTTTTAGTTGCGACAACTTTCCAAATAAAGAAATTTCTTTATTAGATGTTACACTCCCCCTTCTGGCTTTTCCTTACTCTTCTCTCTCTCTACTCTATGACTTTTCCTCTCTATATCTCCCACATCAAAAAATGTAGAGGTGTGCGCAAAAAAAAAGTGAAGCATCTAATTTGATATAGAGAAAGTATATTGCTCTTATTTTTAACGATTTTTC
Organism: Patellifolia procumbens; assembly: GCA_947645195.1. Taxonomy (NCBI): domain Eukaryota; kingdom Viridiplantae; phylum Streptophyta; class Magnoliopsida; order Caryophyllales; family Amaranthaceae; genus Patellifolia; species Patellifolia procumbens. Next base: position 19,320 of record CANSGD010001201.1, read on the forward strand.
TTGTATTTATGGGTCTGTTCTCCCTAACTTATTTTCAGTTTAGTTCAGTTCAATACTTTTAATCGCAAACTCTTATTATTCATTTCAGTTCAATTCAGTTCGATTGAGACGATGCCGAAAAGAACTGGCCATATAGCAATCTGAACGTAGTGATTTAAAGTTCTGATGATTGATAAAAATAATTGTTAATAAACTGATTAGTTATACTTATGGTTAGTTTGAATGTTTAATTTAATAAGTGTATTACGTTATATGTTATAAAAGATAAAATATTGACAGAAGTACAATACTCTTAGGAAAATAAATTTTACATTAATAGAAACTAGTTATACATGATAATGAATTCGTCTGACATTCTGTAAATAATTAGCTACACATGATAATAAAACAAGTACGCAATAAATAAATTCGTCTAGCTAACTTCCCATAGATAATTAGAATGATCAAAACAGGAAAGTCAATAGTCCAAAAGTTGACTCTTTTGACCATACAACAAATAGCGTTGGACAAACCCTATATAAACAATGTGTCATGAATTTAACCATATCAGATAAAACCATCTCGCTGAATTTTGTTTTATGGAATATTCTGTTATTATTGAATGTGTTGATTTAGGCACTATACTTTTAGCTGGAATGGAGCTGAACTAAACTTAACTGGACCGGAATGGACTGAAATCTCTAACTCAATAGGAGCTGAACTATACTGAAATGAATCGAGCGAGACTAAATTAAACTAGATTGAACCAAACCGAGTTAATTTACATCAATTCAGTACACAAGAACAGGCCTAAGAGGATCCACAATGGTCTAGCTACTCTCCTTGTTGCTAGCAATGTCACCTCACAATTTCTAGTTATATTGCTTTTAAGCCACCACTATCTCCATTGGTAAGCAACAATGTATGTAGTTAGATATTTCACTAAATAGAATCATGAATGGTTGCAACATTAATTTTTATCCTTTAAATCAAAAGCAGTTATTGTTCTTTCTTCTTTAATCTCAATTGAACTACTAGCTTAATTTGGCTAGGTAGCTGAGTTGGCTACACCATCCAATGGACAACAACTTGCTTGGAATATTTTTGAATTTGCAAGTTATTCCTTGTATGCAACCATTGTGGATGCTCTAATAAGCCACAAATTAAAATCCACCAAAGGTATCAACAATGCTTTCGCCTCATATGACATGGAAAACGTGAGGCCATTTTTAGATTACTTGTATTAATTATTTGTGAAATTTACTGAGGTGCCCCCGTTAGGGATAATTCCTCGGGTGCCGTCCCGTTTGAGCTAGCTGAAATGCCACTGGGTCACTATATGTGGCTTAAATACCCTTAATGCTAACAAAAGTAAGTTTTCCGTTAACTATACTTCTTTAACCCTAACCCCAATCCCCTCTCTCTCCTAATCCTCCTCCTCCCTCCTTTCCATGGACCACCAGCTTCCTCTCTCCATTGAGAGCCACCCCCCCCCTGCCCTCCGTCATAACACACCCCCCGGCCCCACATGTCCCAACTTTACCCATAGCACCCTCTCATCCTGACTTCAATCACCAGCAACAAACCTCCAGCACTCCCTGCCACCCATAAGAACCACCAACCTCCTGCAGCACCTCAGGTGACCACCCACTTAGAGTCAACCACTGCTGATGCGACCACCACCTGCCACAAATAGACCGCCTATAAATCAGAAATGTCAAGTCTGACGCTGTCACCTAACACCAGAGTAAATTAACACCATCTGAATATTGAATTGAAACGACGTTGAATTGCGTCGTTGGAGGTTGGAGATGGTGAAACATCTAAATGTTGTGGTTTTTTGTTGGAGGTTTTGGAATTTCCTCCTTCTAGATAGCGATCGAATTGTATTGCTGAGAAGGTTGACATATCTCTGTGAATTCACATAAACTGTTAAGCTTTATGAGAGGAAGAAACAATATGATTTTATTAAGTTGTGTTCAATAATGAGCTATGACTACAATATATATAGGAATACATAGGAACTCCTAATCGGAAACAATCTCTAAAAGATATATTATTCGTAATACTTATCTAATACTTATTGGAAATAAATCATAAGATAATATTTCTAAGATAATATTATATTCTAACTACTAATATATCCTAAAGATATTTATCATATCTTTAGTATCCTAATATATCCCTAATACTCCCCCAGTCGTAGGGTAGTAACACAAACACTACGATTGGAAGAAAAACAATAACTACTAGATCAATACGACAAATCGTCAACAATAACCACCCTTTAGGATTAGGGACAACCAATAAACACCCTTTGGAGAAGGGACAACCAAAGTATCATGGAGAACTAATTAACTCCATCCACCAATAATCAATGATGCTAAATTGCACCAACAAACCCAACTAGGGGACCCAAATAGGGTTTTGTAGAAACGATGCACAATCGCATCAAAACCATCAATATACCACGAGCAAAAGATCACATCTTGGCATACCCAGACAAATAATCACAGGCAAGATCACATCTTGGTTGTACATGGTCTACCAAACTAGTAGATCATACTTAAACAGAGCATCCGACATCCAGCAAGTCAGAAAACACGAACAATTACACGTACCACTTCACGAAATTAATATCCAAAAGAGAACAAAATTTATGAACCATTAGAAACCCATAGCAAAATGAGAACACCCACACCAGTTCGTGAACTGGAACGAAGCAAAAGCACTCGCTTGAATACTACTGCCGCCATGAACAACACTCAACACCAACACAACAACAAACCTACTGCCGCCAAAGTCCAACAAGAAATTTAGTGGATTCATCACCTCTTCAAAGTCAAATAACTCAAATCTTCAATCTAGTGACAACACCAATCACTCAGGGAGGCACAATTTAACACCTAGAAACAAAAAAACTCTCCTTTGACAAGACAAGCAGAGACCACGCACAACGGAGTAATCAATATATGAATTCAACAAAATAAATTATATTTTTAGGTTGGTAAATCTGGCCGGTGGGTTCTTTATTAACACCCACCGGCCATGAAAATTTTATGCTGGAGTTTAGGATCAATCCAATAATTTGGATGGCTCATACCATGTTAAGTTTATGAGAGGAGAAACAATATGATTTTATTAAGTTGTGTCTAATAATGAACTATGACTACAATATATATAGGAGTCTGTAGGAACTCCTAATCGGAAACAATCTCTAAAAGATATATTATTCGTAAATACTTATTGGAAATAAATCATAAGATAATATTTCCTCTAAGATAATATCATATTCTAACTACTAATATATCCTAAAGATATTTATCATATCTTTAGTATCCTAATATATCTCTAATATAAACACCATTAAAGTTCAAAATTTGAGATTCAAAAATGAAAAAGTTTCAGAAATGGATGAAGCCGAAGTTGGTGGAGGTGTCGTTGGGTGGGTGGAATGAAGCGACGCTTTTTTCCAAGCAATCAGTTAGAGATGGTGGTGTTGATACAGAGAGAGAGAAGGGGATTAGAAGGGATGATGAGAGAAGGTGGAGTTGAGAGTGGTGGTGCTGTGGGGGTGGTGGGTGGTGCTGGGTGGCCGGCGTTCAAGGTGCGGTGCTCTATGGTTGCGCTGGTGATTGTTGCGGGGCGAAGTATTGGTTGGTGGTGGTAGTGAGGTGAGGGGAGGGAGGAGAGGGGAGGGGAGGGGAGGGGGGGAGAGAGTGGCAGGGGGTGGGGGTTTAATTATTTTTTTCATTTTTTATTCTTTAGAGAAATTTAAGTTAGGATTAGGGTTAATTATAAAAAGTTAACGGAAAACTTAACTTCCGTTAGCATAAAGGGGCATTTAAGCCAGATAGTGACGCCAGTAGCCTTTCAGCTAGCTCAAATCTTAGGAATAGCCGAGATTAGCCCTAACCACGGGGCACCTCAGAAAATTCCCCCTAATTATTTGAAAAGTGTTTGGATGACAGGCCATTCATAACTTATTGCTTATGAATTGGACGGGTTTGGTTTAAGGCTTTGTCTAGCTAGATAGAAAACCATATTCTTATGAAAATCATTTTCATTTGAGAAATTTTAATGCAATTAGGCTTGTCCAGTTCATCTATTTTTACTGAACTAAACTTATTTTTACTGAACAGAACTTATTTTTACTGAAGTGAAATTATTTTTACGTGATGAACTTATTTTTATTAATTCATATTTGTTCTTCTTCGCACTATTTATTTTTATTAAACTGTATTTATTTTTATTAAATAAAATTTATTTTTATCGAATATTACTATTGTTAAAGATTAGGAAAAGAGGTGATAATAGAACTGATGATAAGTTGATAACTGATAGTGGCGAGAGAACCGTGAGTCCGTGACACTGCCCGTAAACGTGAGGCAACATTATTGGTGGGGCCCAGAGTCTTCTAGAAATCCAATTGCAACTTAAACTTAAACGCCCCACTTTTGCCTTTAGATTTTTTGGCGCCGATTGTTTAGCACTTAAAACAATACCCATTCTTTTATCGATTACGTTATTATTCCCATTTGCTTTTTGGCTGCCGATATTTTGTGTCTTCCATATTGCCGGGGCCATATCCCCCTGTTTTCTCTCTTTCTTTACTAATTGAAGGTCTTATTATTCATCATTTCAACTAATAGAATATTAAGACCCTATTTTTTTGTACTGAACTATATCAAATTGAAACGTAAAACAAATAGAAACAAACATAAACCTTTAACTCGACTGAGACTGAATTGAATTGACTTAAATGGAGTGAACTTAACTGAAAATTAATGTACACTCAATTTAATTTGAAAAACAGAAGAAGCCTTTCAATCACTATAGAGGCTTCGTGTCGATGATAATCTTTTCTAACATATAAAAAATTGTATAATAGTATTTGATTTTCATTATTACACCTGGAACAACCTCATCTCTAAATAAAATCCCTAAAATAAAATAAAACATCGTAGTCTTTTCTGTTATATTCCCGTCGTGTTCTCTCTACAACAATACAAACTTTATCAACCCAATCATTGATATACTCTCTCTCTACAACAAGCGCATATTTCATCAACCTATTAAAAGATGATAAAGTATACCTGGCAGTAAAAAGGACATAACCTAACCGTTATATAGATATACTCAATCTAATAAATCAAAATGAAACAAGTAAATAAAACAATAGATAGAGTCCGTTCTTTTCAACTTATTTTTGCTTATCTGAACTTATCTGAACTTATAAGACCTTATTAGAACTTATTAAACCTTATTAGACCTTATTCGACTTTATTAGACCTTATTTGACCCTATTAGAACTTATTTGACTTTATTATTATTATTATTATTATTATTATTATTATTATTATTATTATTATTATATATTATCATTATTATTTATTTTCACACTATTACTATTATAATTAATATCATTCATATCTTTACTATAATAAATTATTATTAATAATTTTCTTTTTATTTCTTTTCTTAATTTTTATTATCATTAATACTACCACTATTATTATATTATTTTTATTCAAATTATTATATTATTCCTACCGTATTACTATAATTATTTATTTTTACTAGTGTATAAGTCATTATTTGTTGTTATTGTTATTATTTAAAATTTTCTACGGACGCAAACTTAAAAGATGTATATCAATTGATTTAAGAACAAGCACCAACCACATAGTTTAATGTTCATAAGAATACTTTGCAAACGACAATCCATAGATCGGTATTCTTTATTCATGTAGACGAAATAAAATTCTCAAACGTACAACAAGCAACGATGATATCCAAATGAAATAATCATAATAATATACTCCCTCCGTCCCCAAAGGATTTCCCATTTGTTTTTGCACGGTCTCCAATGCACATCTTTGACCCTTATATCTCCTATTATTTATTAATAAAAATGATAAAATATTGATATTTTGAATGTACCTATTAATACAAATCTAACAAGATCACCTATGACAATTATTTATATTATGCATATTAGTTATAATTTATGGCCACAGTTTAAGCTTTGACTTCAAAAAAGCAACGGGAATCCTTTGGTATGGAGGGAGTATATAATAAAAATAATAATATTATCAAAGAATAATAATAATAATAATAACAATAATAATAATGTTGTAATATAAAAAATATATAAGAACCTTACTAGACCTTATTGACCTTTTAAACCTTATTCGACCTTATCTGAACTTATCCAAACTTATAAAAAGTTGAAAATAACGTACCCTTATTAGAAAATCACAAAGAAATGGAGTAATCGTCAACAGGAAAGATGGATATGGATAAAGGATGAGTATGAGACGTTAGATGACAATGAAAATGAAAAGGACAGGAGCTTCTAGAACCCCCAACAAATTAAAAAGAAAAAACAAAAGTTGTGATATAAGAGATGACCTCCCCCAACTCCTAATGCACCAACACGGAGTTGGAAAACATATCCAAATAATCTATCTCCAATAACACTTGTCCACAGACAATGGCCCCACTTAAACTGTCCTTTTTAAAAGGTATAAAAAATAGTACTATACTTCATCCGTTTTTTTATACTTGTTATCGTGGGGTTATGACAAGACTAAGGAAAGGAGAGAGATAGAGAGAGTGGAAAAAAAGGGACACATTTGATTAGAGAGAGGAGAGAGAAAGTATTGCCATAAAAGGAAATGATGCAAGTAATTTGCAACTTCCAAAAATGGGAAATGATGCAAGGAAAAAAAGGAGGAAATATTACTTTTATTATTACATAATTCCTAGATCTTGAATACACACAATAGTTCCCTAAGGAGCACTATTTATACATGTCTCTCTATTTTATTTTTAGTTTAATTTAATTCAATTTAGTTCAATTCAGTTCAGTTTAATTCAGCTCTGAATAATACTTTTACTCTCACATATCAATATTTCTTTCAATTCAATTCAGTTTAGTGCAGTTCAGTTTAGTGCAGTTCAATTTAGTTCAGTTCAGTTTAGATGTTTATGCCTAAGAGAACAGACCATATCCTAGAGTTCGGATCGTTTGTCCCACAATGTGTCTCATTTGGTATTCAATTTGATATTATTTTATTCAGTAAATTAAATTAAAGAATTTTTTGTTGTGATTCTAAAAGCTCCCTGTTAGTACATCCTTCTAAAATATTAAAAATGAAATAATCACTCCACTTAGTAAAATAAAGTGAGAAAACAATATTGTACTTATTAGATTACTCTTTAATACTTACTTCCTCCGTAACAAAATAAATGCACCTTTTGCACTTTTGACACTATTCACAGTTTTAAATTTAATCGCAATTTGTGACTTATACATAAAGGAAAATATAGTCATATGGGGTCTTGTTGGATTCGTCTCAATTTATAGTTTTTTATGATCTAATGTTTATAATTTTTGCAAATATATAATTAGAGATATTAATCTTAAAGTTTTATCTTGACGTGCGTGCCCAAGCTAAATGGTGCATTCTTTTCGTTACGGAGAAAGTATGTTACATTTACTTTTTGTTATAGTCCTACTCCCCTCTCATATTCCTACTTATTTTAGTTATTTACCCCTTTTATTGTCCTTTCATCTATATTATTCTTATTTATCTTACTCTTTTTGTTGATCTTTACCTATAAAATGCTAATTACCACTACCGGCACACATGTGATATCTCTTAGAAACTTTGTGTTATATCTTAGCAAATACTAACTCCCTTTTTTTTAATATGCACCAAGGGCTTACACGAACCAAGGAAAAAGTGCAAAAGTAAGAGAGAGAATGTTAGGAAAAATAAGGAAAAAGTGAAAAAGGGAGAGAAGGAAAGAAAAGAGGAGAGAAGGTAATAATTAGGTGGGCCAACCTTTTCCATTTATGACAAAAGGTAGTAAGGTACCAATTAAAAAAACCTCAAATGGAGAAATGTGCATATTAAAAAAAACAATAAAAATAAAAAACACTAAAATTCTATAATTTACCATGAATATGGAGTTATAGACCATAGTATACCGTACATCTGAATATATAAAATAATAAATTTATAATATAAATATTCATCACTGGATTGACAAACCTGAAAAGCAAATCGATAGAAAAAAAAGACAAAAAATGAGAAACAAAAACAGAATCTCTCACTTATAAATGTGAGCCCACGCAAAAACCCCCTTCACACACACCATTTCTCCTTCTTCTTCTCCACTTTCTCTCCTCTCTTCAAATACTTCCCCAAACCCTAACTTTCCATTCTTACATACACTTCTCACATTCAATCCCTAATCTCATCTACTTTCAACTCACTCATATTCATCCCCTAATTTGAATTCAAACAGAAAATTCAAATCCAATGATGCAAACCCTAACTTTTCCTCGCAATCCGCCGACGCCATTGAATTTCCGATTCCGATGCAGAGCAGCAGCCGTTCAATCATTGTCGCCGCCGATGCGTGATCGATCGAGCTTATACGAAGTTCTGCGCGTTAAACGTAACGCATCATCGGTTGAGATTAAAGCGGCGTACCGGAGCTTAGCGAAAACGCATCATCCTGACGCAACATCATCATCTTCATCTTCATCTTCATCGGATGGTCGCGATTTCATCCAGATCCATAACGCATACGAAACTCTATCTGATCCTTCTGCGCGAGCTTTGTATGATTTGTCGTTAGGTTTTGGAATTGGTATCGGAATCGGAATTGGAGATAGAAATAGTAATTCTCCATTTTCAACTTCTGCTTCGTCGTCGTCTTCGTCGTTTGGATGTTATTCTGTCGGTCGTCGTCCTACTCGACGGTGGGAGACGGATCAGTGTTGGTAGGCAATTTGCTACTTTTTTTTTAGTTTAGGATTATAATTTATGATTAGTAGGTAGTATGATCTGTGGAGTACTGGTTTGAATTGCTCCTGCGAAAATATGATCTTGTTTAGTTCATCAAGATCCAAAAAAAATGTGAGTGATAACAACATATTGTAAAAACGAAAAAAGGAATCCATATATGTACATTCTCCTTCTTCTTCTCCTTGTTTGATTTTTTAAGTTTGAATCTAATTTCTCTTAGCAATTAGCAATTAGCAATGAGAAGTCCATTTTTACTAGCTTTGTCAAATTTGGTTAACTTGAATAATTAAGTGCTTATGAAGGTTGGAAAAGTTTGGTAAAGGTTAGCAATTAATTAGGTCAATTGTAAATTTTAGCCAATCTTTTTGTTGCATATAGCTCGCGCGACGAACCTATTAGAATCGGAGAGATGCTTTAACTTATCCGTCGCTCTCGGATTAAGGTGCTCTTCTATTTGACCGAATTAATTTAAATTAATCTCACTAAAATAGAATTCAGTTTAGCTCGGTTAGAAATTTCAGTTTGTTTTAGTTCAATCTGAAAGATTTGGTTCTCACGAATTTGCGCAAATTTTGTTTAGCTACAAATATCTTAGGAACTTGGAGCATCGAATGGCAATGGTAACAAAATGCTCTGATTTTTAGACTTTCAATGAATGCTACCAATTATGGAGACCAAAAAGCTAGGGATGGTCCCTCTGAAAAGTCATTTAGTTTAGCTTTGAAGGAAAAAGTAAATTGGATGAGCAAAAACACATCAAAAGTTTAAAAGTGATATTGCAAAAAGAAAGGGAATGTATATAGGTCCTATATTCTTGGCTTTATACACCCACTATCATGCCATATTGGTGACACAAAATCCTCTTTGAAATGATTTTTGTGTAGTGCCTATCTTTCTGGATCTAGACAATAAACCTAATCCAGACTTGTAAATAAAAATACTTTCTCCGTTTTTATTTAAATGGGGACACTTTTAGATTCACGGACTCCTAGGTAATTTTTGGGAAGGAAAGAGATAGAGAGAAAAAATAAGGGGACCTATGAAGGGGATGAAGGCCCTAAATTCAGTTTAGCTTCGTTAACTTCAGTTCAGCTTCGTTAACTCTTCTCATTCAGAGGATAATAATTTGTCTACCTCTCTCGTTTAGTCACAAAATTGCTCAATTATCCTCTTGCCACCACCTTAGTTCACTTCAATTTTCTATAGATTGATTTTTTTTTTGATAAAAGTAGCTTGACTTTTATTATTCCTTAATGTATTAGTGTCAGTTGTGTTTAGTTCTAACTTAAATCTAAAAGGTGAACTTTTAACTAAGATACTCAAAGTGAAGAGTTGTTCGCAACCCTAAAATATCTGCATGACGTCCTAATTTTGGCTTTCAGTTCCCTAAATGCCCTAACCCTTCACTCCCTAAAGTGAAAAGCTATTCGTCTAAGATGTAACGTGATTAAGCTCTAAATTTTTTTAGGGATTGTTCAGTTCAATTCACTTATTTTCAATCTAGTTAGTTATTTTCGGTTCACTCATGTATAATACTTTTACTCTTATAATCTACAGACCAGTTTATTTCGGTTAAGTTTTTTTCATCCAAAGTAAACATTTAGTTTGAAAGTTTATGATGCCACCGGTCTCAATTAAAGTGTGGGCTTCATCTATTAATTAATCAATAAAAGTCTTAGTGGAAATTGCTTCTCAAAATGTAAATTGTTATTAGGTCATTTTCAGGTCTCTACGTATAGGGGTGTAAACAAGTTGAGCTGAGCTCGAGCTCGGCTCGGCTCATTCGTGTTTTGATCGAGATCTAGCTCGGCTCTAAGCTCGACGAGCTGGCCAAGTCAAGGCTCGAGCTCGGCTCGGTTTCAAAAGTTTGAGCTCGAGCTCGGGTCGATTTTTCCCCCGAAGCTAACGGTTAATGTTCTTGCAAGTAAAAGTAGAATAAATACGTAATAATTCAATAGAGATAAATTTAAGGAAAAATTGCCTAGAATAATGCAACCTTTAGGCGATTCGCAATTAATAATGCAACCTTTCGATTATTTTGGAATAATGTAACTTTTATACCCCATTTATTTTAAATGAAATAAATTACCGGTAACCTGAAAAAGGGTAATTTTTTAATTAAATCTTTTATTTCTAATTAACATATTAAATAAACTTAAGAAATAAAAAATAAAGAATCCCCCCACCCCCTGCTATCAACCCCCAGCGCCACCCAACCCCCCTACTGCCACCGCAGCGCCTCCCCTTCCCCAACCAAAAGAACCCCACCCCCACCCATAACCACGCCCTCGTCCCTAACTTTCTACCTTCAACCTACCCCTCCCCTCCCGCCACCGCAGCGCGACCTCCTCCTTCCCCTGCTCCCTTCACACAATGCCACCAAACCCTCTTCCTTTACACTCGTTTCTAGCGAACAAAAGGGGATGAAACGGGAAACGAGTTGCAGTGGGAAAGAGGATGCTAACGGGTTGCACTGGAGATGGCTGGGAAGGGGAGTTTTGTGGTGGGCGGGGATTTCTGGGTGGGAGAAGGTAAGGTGGGGCAGGGTGGGGTGGGGTGGGGGAGGGGAGGGGAGGGGGAGGGGCGAGGACGCTGGGTGGGAGAAGTTGGGGATGGGAATCTGGGTAAGGGTGGAGGAGGGTAGTTTTTTATTTTTTATCTTTTTTTTGATAATTTTTTAATAAATTTGTTTATTATAACTAATTATGAGCCGACACGTGTCCCACTAAACCTACTATTCAGGTTATATCAGGTTTATCCGGTTTTGTCTCATTTAAAATAAATGGGGTATAAAGGTTGCATTATTCCAGAATAATCAAAAGGTTGCATTATTATTTGCGAATCGTCTAAAGGTTGTACTATTCTAGGTAATTTTTCCTAAATTTAATGCAAATAAGGTCTTTCACATCACTTAACATTCCAACCGAGAATGTTAATCCTCTAGTTAAAGTACAAAATTTAAGAATAACATACTACCTCAGTCCCATATTAGTTGCAACAATAGCTTGTGCACATAGTTTTAGGAAGTTAATAGAGTAGGGTTTATGTTATATTAATTTATTGTAAAAGTTGATGTGATAGAAAGTGATGTGGTACTTATAGGAAGTTAATAGAGTAGGGAATAATATTTTAATGTTTTTCACATAAATCAATGAATGAGTGGGCTAAATTAGTTAGGTGATATATAATAAAATATTGGTGGGTCCATGCCTAAAATAGAAGTGTTGCAACTAATATGGGACAACCATATATAGAAAGTATTGCAACTAATGTGGGACGGAGGGAGTAATATACATTTTTTAAAACGAGCCGAGCGGAGCTTGTACGAGCTGAACCTTGTTGGGCTCGAGCTTGGCTTGGACTCAAAATTGACCGAGCTCGAGCCGAGCTTTGACCGAGCGGAGCTCGAGGGCTCTATGAGCCGGCTCAGCTCAGTCACACCCCTATGGTTTGGTTGCTTAAAGAAGCAACCCTTATAGTTTGGCTATTTTCAGAAGGCTACATATAATTGAAACCTCTATTTATCTTTTTTATTTTCTTCCTTAATGCAAGGCTTAAGAAGATGGACATACTTTTTAGAGTTAGATGTGAAAAAATAGTACTACCTCCGTTTTTTAGTTGCAACACTTTGGCCATAAAGCTCTCACAGTTTTGGTTAAGATGTTGCAACTAAAAAAGACAGAGATAGTACTTCTTAGGGAACTAGAGCTAGCAAACAAGATCGTTATCAGAAATATAACTAGGGAAAAGAAGTGACAGAAGTCTTTCAAACTTAACTACATATTGAAGAATAGAATTATAGAATGACTAAAAACAGCAATAGAATTACAGAACAACCCAAAATCAGAACAAAGACATAGAAACAGCCCTGCAACCGTTGTCGCTGGTGAATACAATACTACTAATGCGCAACTCTAATGCAAAATCGAGATGGAATTGTTTTCCATCTTACTTTTATTTTCTCCAATTACTTAGAATCTTTGATCAGCATCATGAACAAGTTCACCTTTTCATAGCATGTGTAAAAATTGAAGAAAAAAACAAAAAAAAAAGCTACTAAACCAAGACATACATCATTCCAATTTCCAAGTTTCCAACCCCTGAACAGGGTGAAAAAAACAAAGGTTCATCTATACATAATATCCACCTTCAGAGTCAAAATCAACAGGATAACTTGAAAACAAGAGGAGGTACACTACAAGGATCATTTACAAGTCATCAACATGGAGTTGATGACATGCATGACGACACGGATGCTCGATAGCTCTGCCGATGAGATGGTAGGGAGGCTACGCTGGTGGTTCAATATCTGGTAAACCTGCTCCAAAATTGGACGTACATGCACGGCAATCATCGGGTCATGCGGAATTATACATGCAGCAACATCTGTCATCCACGGTAACTTTCTAGCTGTATCCTTTGTTATATCACAAGCAAGCTGCTGCAGGAGAGAGAGTAAGACGCCTTGACTCAAAGGCAGTGGCATTGTCGACAAAAGACGTTGTAGATCAACCTGATAAGACACAACAAATTCATATCATGAGCATCTGTGTCTGACATTAAAATGACCAGTTGAATATCATGCTGAAATTGTATTAGGTTTGATGAAAGAAATGACAGGCATAATCGCACATGCATAAATAGAAAATAGGTGTAATACACCCGAACCAACAAGTCAAGCTTCAAACATGTCACACAAAGTCACTACAACTCCTACAGTCCCAATGATTTTAAGGTACCTCAATGGTCTTGGCATAAAGCTAAAAAACATACATATATTCTCAGTTTTTCTCCAGGTCCTCTTGCAGCTGCTCGTTAGGCATGCTTTTGTGTAGCACCGTAGTAAAAAGAGAAGAAGTAAAAGTGTGGAGGGGGGAGGGGGAGGTATTGAGTGAGAGCTGACAGAGTAAGTGCAGCAACCACACAACAAACTTCTATCTACCAACATCCCCAAAGTCTTTTCTTCCAACAAGTAGTCTATTAACGAGAGGGACAAGACCGTAGCTTGAAACTTAAAGCAGGTATGGAAATGAAAACGAGAAGACTTCATTACCTCAATTTCCTAAAGTTTTACAGAACAGGGGATTGGAAATTTTAAAAAACATCTAAAAAATTAGACTTCAAAATTTCTAAAAATTGAGTAGATTACTTCTCGAGAACAATAGGCTTCCCAAAAGGAAAAAATGTTTGCGCAAATAAAGGATAAATCAACTGAAAGTGAACAAAGACTTCCTCTAAACTCGATAATTCCACAATAATATAATCCATACCTGCGAACATAGCCAAGAGACAATGGATACATCACTTCTTTGCAATGCTGAAGTAAATGCCTCCTCATACTTGTGCTCAGAGACTAGTCTAGATAGCTCTTTAGTTGGATCGAACGGCTGCTCAACCTATGACACACAAAACATTGCTCAATATCCAAAATATCCAAACAAAGCAATTCGGTAAGAAATAAAAACAAAAAATGCAAGCAACAATATAGAGGTACACATCCTTAGAGCTTAGTTACACTAATCCTAAACGGCAAGAAGAGGCTGTAAAATTAATTTAAAAATAAAACTAACTTTCTCATGTAGGCCTCCCAAAGGTCCATTGCTCAGTTGGCTGATCAAGGGATTTCCTGCTTTCGAGTTTGCACCAGCAGCTGCAAGAGCTACCAACTTCCGCTGATTATCAGCCAATTCTCCGCTCAAGGTTTGAGTCAATGATGATGCTGAATTTAAAGCATCCTGCATAATCAACAATGAGCCAACAGTGTCAGTAACAATTAGCACACAACGGAGCTAGTAGTTCAGCATTTGATGTTTTAATGGTCCTTCACCTCCATCATTTTACTGTTCTCATAATATATAAGAACTAGCGAAGACAGCCAAGTGCAGAAAAGATTAAAAGCTTACAATGAGTGCATCACTCTACAAACAAGAATCATCAATAAAGAAATGGTGTGCAACCACTTGTACAAAAAATGAGACAAATGATGACTAATTTCTTCCCTTATTTCCTAGGATAACAATCTTCACACATAAAAAACCACCGGAACACTTATTCCACCTTCAGACATGCAAAATGATGTCTGCAGGCGATGAACACTCTTTAACTATACTAGGCAATGAACCTAGACGTGGTAAAGGAGTCGTGTCGGGTTGTCCTCCTTTAACCCTAACCCGACACGTTTACTTAAACATGTTAAGATCTTCGACCCTAACCCGACATGTTAATTAGATGTGTCGAGTTCGGTTTGACCTGTTTATGTATAAAAGAAATACCAAATAACTAAATTCCAAAATAAACGAATGAATGTCAAATGGAATATGGTAAAACTTAAAATACAACACTTTATGTAGATTGGGTTGTCGTGTCATTTTCGTGTTAAAGAATTAAACCCTAACCCAACCCGTTTAATAAATGTGTCGTGTCGAGTCAAACTATTTACTTAAACATGTCGAAAGTCGTGACTCAACCCGCTAATATTGTGTCAGTTTCGTGCTGGGTTGTCGTATCGTGTCAACATTTACCAGCTCTTAATGAACCCTTCAGAGTGGGTCACGTACAACTGACGTCACAATCATACATAGTTGCCGAACTGTTATTCTTAGAAACAGGGGGAGCAAAGAAAAGGAGAAAGGCATTAATAACACTTAATGTAACTCATACTGCTTAGCAAAAATATATGACAACATTCAAGCATAATGCTTCTATGATACAGAAAAAACAATAACAAAGAGAAATTAGATCAGCGTGAGATAAGAAAAAGATACGAACGTAATGGAGGATAAAATAAGAAGCAAACAGCCAAATTTCGGAAACAATTCGCACAGATGTTGCATTAAAGCGACTTCAAAAAATTTGTACGATCATGACTCTACAGATATAATTTTGCAATCGCATGAAGTTCAGAATGTACATGTCGAGGGTGTGACAATAACAGCATTATAATAGAAATTAGTCATCAAATATCATACTAAGCATGGACATTGTAAGATCATACCCTCAGAGCAAGAGCTAACTGAGAATTTGTTGATTCCATTTGATGTTGTGCCGCTGTCGTATGTTCAGCCATTCCCTTCTGGAATGTAGAATCAACTTGCTCAAACATTGCTTTGCAGGACATCTCAAAAGCAGGGATGATAGAACCCTCCAAACAAGACCTCAATCCATCCTGCAAACACATAACGCTTTTGTCTCAGTATTACATACTAGAAGACAACTGACACAATGCATCAACAATATACAAAAAATGATAACGTTCTTGGAGAGCTAGTTAGATATACCTGAAGAGCTTGTTTACCAGAAGTCTGGAACTGAACTTGGATTTGCCTGCCAACATTTGCTTCGATTTTTGATGTTATAGACTTCTCCAGTTGACTCACTGTCTTGTCACCAACACCTCTCTGTGTAACAAGTGATTGGAAGAAATCATAATTAGCATGCCAAGCACTGATAAAAGGGGGAGGGGCTACTTTAGGCTGTAGCTTCATTAGTTAGTTATTAGTAGGTTGAAGAACAAATTAGGGAGTTCGTTGTAGAAGATATGCTATCAATAGACAAAAAATAGAGAAAAGGAAAGCATGATGAATCTTATTGAGTTTTCTTTTGTGATTGGGAGAGAGCAAGCCTCTCGAAAGCTTGTATTTATCCAATTATCTTATGCTATTTCCTGTATATTACCCAAGTCCATTTTCAGTTCTTAATCCCTTGTCACTATTCTGTCCAAGCTGATTCAAATTACAGCACATCAGCAAAGCTAAAGAAATGTGTGTGTATATATTTTTATATATAAACAGAGTGAGTCAAGTTCTAGTGAGAAGTGGGAAGAATTTAGAGTTATAGCACTTGTCACTTGGAGTTACAACACTTCTCGCTTAGCATTGCACCATTAAAAGTTACTCATGAAAAAGAATTTCAATTTTTGTTACATTAGCGTTATATCACTTGTTGATTACGGTCATATCTGTTTTCACTTCTCACAGGAAGAAGTCTTCTCACACAAACTCATTTTTACTATATATATGAAAGCACGTCTACAAAGATCCTAAACAACTCGGAACTGTTAAAAAAGGCTTGAGAAGTGTGTCAATACAATATTAAAAACCGAGATGTGTTTTGAAAGAAACTTTCCATAGGAGCTGCGTAAGGAATTGGTTTGTGCAGCATTTAAAAATAAATACCGTTAGGACATTAAGCCTTCCAAAATTAAAGACTGCGTGAAGTGTGAACTCATTTTATTAGCCATTAAAGGTTGAAGCTACTAAATTTTCTCCTAAAATTAAATGACATGGAATATAAATACATATGTTCCACCACAAACCTTGCATAATACTCCCTCCGTTCCATAATGTTATACCTATTATCCGTTTTAAGCCGTTTCAAAAAGATATACCCATATAGAATCTTTTCTATTTATATACATTTTCTCCCCATTTTACCCTTCAGTATCTAAATATTTACCTACCTTTTACTCATTTGTACTTTAAAGGTCCCCACATTTGAATCTCTCTCTCTTACTTTTCCTAATAAGGACAAAAAAAGTACATGAAAATTATTAAAATAAACATAAGATTCTCCTATGATTCTATTTGCCTTGGTTTTCCCCCATATTCCAAATGGGTATAACATTTTGGAACGGAGGGAGTACCATTTTCTATCAATTATCAAATAGTCGGAATTTTAATAACTACTTCCTCCGTTTCAAAATAAGTGCCCCACTTTCCTTTTTAGGAATATTCAAAATAAGTGCTACATACCAAATATAGAAAGTTTTTTAACATTAAATTACTTTTAAGTATTTTATTACTAACCTAAATTTCATTAATACCTCTAATTAATCCAACCCACCCACCCACCCCCCCCTCTCTCTCCTCCTCCTCCCAAAAGACACAGATCACCAGATTCACCACTCAACCCACCCCACCCCCTTTCTCTCTCTCCTCATCTCTCTACTCACCCACCACTCCACCACCGCCAAACCCACCACCCAAACAACCAAAATCGCCCAACCCACCACCAAAAGGACCGCAAAATCGCCCCAACCCACCACCTTAACAACCGCAAAACCGGCCCATCCACCACCTAAACTACCGCAAACCACCGCAAACCCCTCACAAAACCTCAAATCTAACTCTACTCCCTCCCTCTCCTCCAAAACCACCACTGTTAGCCGCCGCCACCACCGAATCTCCCGCTTTCTCTCCTCACACCACCGCAAACCACCGCCAGAGAGCACGGTTATGTAGAGCAGGTTTTCTTCTTCTTCGATCTAACGGCAGCTCTTTAAAGGAACGCTGGTGGTGTTGGCGGCGGTGGCTTTGAAGGGCAGCAATTTTTTTGAAAAGAAAGTGGTGATGGTTTTTGGTGGTGTTTTCGTTGCTTTTCGTGGTTGGGGTGCTAGGGTGGTGGTTTCCGCGGCTTTCGGTTTGTGGGGTGGTGGTTTCGGTGGCTTTTAGTGGGTGGGGTGTTGGTTTTAATGGGTTCTGGTGGGCGGGCTGATGGTTTTAGTGGGTTCCGGTGGGTGGTGGTGGTGGTTATGGTGCATCTGGGTTGGGTGTGGGTGGTAGTTATGGTGGGTCTGGGTCGAGTGGGGTGGTGGTTCTGCGTTGGGTGGGGATGATGGGCTATTAGTTTATCAAAGTGCTTATTGTAATTACATTGTCATTTTCTCTAATAACTCTCTCTCTAGAGTATCTTGGTATGTGTGCATTTCTCTATGTAGCATTTAAAAAAACAGAGGAAGTATGTTCTAAGATTCTGCAAATGATATTTAGGCAAATCGTAATCAAATGAACTCTTAAAGTAGAAACGTCAAAAGGCCCATCAATGATAGCAGTAAAGATAAATTGCACCACATTTTATACCAAAAAGGTGATAATAATGTACAAAAAAGTGACAGTCATTCAAACAATTATAGAAGAGATTATATGTAGGCCTTGTTTAGTATAACTAGTACTACCCATTTGTTTATTTGATTTCGATGTTCAAAAGTCGCAGGATTGAAGTTGTATAATAGAGTAAAATAACTGGTGCTTAGACTAGTTATACTTCCTCCCTTTTTTTAAATGTGACACTTTTTTTTCCACGCATTAATAGGGAATGATTTAGTGGTGTAAACGAGCAAATTAATCAACGAAATTTTAAGACAAGTAATATAGAATATCAAACTTGCTTGTGTAAAAATTTCGTCGGAAAATACGGTCTTTTAAACCCCTTAAATCGCTCCCTTGAAATGCGTGGAAAAAAAGTCACACTTAAAAAAAAATGGAGGAAGTATTAAATTAGAAGACTGACAACAAAAAACAAGGAACTATTATTCTAATTTTCAAGAACATCTTTCAAAATCTCAAAATAAAAAAAAAAGAAGAAGAAAGGACAGCAAAGAGTTGCTTGTTTTAGGTCCCATAGCCAAAGGACTCTCATTATGTGAGAATGACTAAAAAACAAAAAACAAGTCATACAATTACAAGTACTACAACTTGAACGGACTTAGTGATATTCAGGTCCATTTTCTTGCATGTCTCACAAACATAATTATTTTCAATTTCTTCCTTTTTCCTTTGCTTTTATCTTAATTTCTTTTCTTCTTGGTTATTCCAAGACTTGTGCCCCACCATGTCATCACCAATCATTCTTCACTCCTTGTTCTCCCAACTCTCCTTCAACTTTCAGATGAAAGTACACACAATTGTGAAGGATTCTACAAGCACACAGAGAAATTGGAGTAGTATTAAAGGTCGGCATTTTAGAGCTAATGGTTTTCCTTTTATTATACTGAACTGACTAATTGGCCATTATTGAACCAACGAAAAACTTCGCTCGGTTCTAACAAAAATATAATTCAGTCAGCCAAGTTTTTCACATAAACAAGTTTAAACATGATGGGCTCTATATAATTCATATTGTTGGGTCAGACCTTGTGACTAATTATAGCTGTAATAAGTTTCTTAGTTTACCGTGTAAAAGCCGGAATCATATGTAATTGGGCCCATAAGAATTAAACGGCACTCAAAGAATAAGAGAAACATCAGAGAGAAATGAAGAATATGAGATGAAAAAATGACAGATGCCAACAAGATCCCTCGATCCAAGGTATGCAGAGAGCACGGTCATAAGAAAGTAGTATTTTGCATAGATCCTGGAATAATGTTACCGTGAACCTTGAAGGTTTGGCTAGTCAATATAGGTCGTGCGTTTTAAAACCGATGTCAGACAGTCAGAAAATTTATTTCCAGAAAATTTATCTCCATCAGGCATGAATTTCTTATTTATCTTTCCTCTTTCTCTCCATTTTTACTCTTCAAATACAGAGCTGGAAGGCTGAAACACACGCGAGCAAATGCATATAATTTCCTCCACATGCCATACTGTTTCCTTCACATATACTCTGACGAATCGCAAACCAGGCTTTTTAAATGGGGAAAAACATTTGAACAACCACCTAAAAGTTTTGGGGTACAGATCTAAGCAGTTGGACAAGCTACTGAAACACATTTTCTGTTTCCATGTCTGAACTCCACCTGTCTGTGAAAGAGTGAAATCTCAACTTCCGCACCTATATATGCTTTGAAGATCTTCTTCAGCAAGTTAGACAGCTAATATTTATCCCCTGATAACTACTAAAAAAACTATATCATGTTCTTTAGAATTAAATTTGGCAAAATGTTTTAGGGACTAACCTGAAAAGAATCTGTAATAGCCGAAGATATAGACTTCTCAATAGCAGGAGTAATTGCACGAGCTACATTTGTGCCCACAGCAGCCAATTCTTTCTTTAATGTTCTTTCTACCACAGCAGGCAAGTCCTTTGTGACAATGTTATTTATATGGCCAGGTATTTGCTGCATACGCTCTCGTAGCGACTTCTCAAGTTTAGTGATCTCTTCCTGTACACGAGCCCATATAGCATCTGAATTTGCCTTCGAAACCTTCTCTATGCTCCGCCCTAAAGCTGCCTCTAGCCTTCTACCTTCTTTGGTAACCGGTGTTGAAATTACTGTACTCATTTGCTTCTGCATTTCTTTCTGTGTCGCTAATATCTGCAACAAAAGGAGAAAGAAATGCCAGATGAATCATAGGGTCAAAGCCAGTGGTTTAGCAATATTTGCTTACACAAAAAAAATCAATGAAAGCAGCAATGCCAAGATTGCCAACACTGTTGCAATTGACAGTCAGAAAAGACACAGATATGGGAAGAACACAGCAACCATGAGCAAATGATTTATCATCCATTTGTTATACACAAAAACATATTTATAATAACAGCCAGGCACCAAATAAAAAAAAGCTAACTTCACATCTCTTCCACCACCACCACCCAACACCCAAAAAAATGAGGGTAGGAGCCAGGGTGAAATGACTTGTCAACAGCAACAAAAGTGCAAGCAACTGTAGAGAATGAACCATTCCTGCACGTGAGGCCAGGCTCATGGGATAAATATTGTACAGAAACTGACTTTAAAATGTTAGAAAGCATAGGCCAACTATTCAATGTTAAGTGACTAACAATCTGGTTCGAGTACACTTAGGGTTGACGGTTTTTTTTTAAAACGGACAAGTTCAGACCGTCAGACTCCAGAAGAAGCAAGACCATAAAATCACTAAGATCCACGTCAGATCCACTTGAACAAAATTCCAGCCCGTTAACACATGATTTGAAGTCATAACACAAACAAAACTACTACCTTCGTTTCTTTTTGTTTGTCCTGCTTTCCGTTTTTGTCCGTGTCTTTTTGTTTGTCCTACTTTCTATGTTTCTTTTTATGGGAAAATTTTATTACCCATATACCCCTACTTCATCACTTTTTGGTCCCACATGTACCTTAAAATTTTCTCTCATCTACTTTAACCCTCACATCTACTATAAAATAAGAGCACTCCTAAATTGTTGTCCCCACCCACATGCCTATGACATCATCTACATTGGCGAGCTACAGTAAATGGGACAAACAAAAAGAAACGGAGGGAGTACAAAAGTTAATGTAAGACATGTAAACCTGTATTTCTATAGTTCGACCAGGCAGATTAATCAATTAAAAAAAGAAAATCCTTGCACTAGGCTGTACCATTGTAGAGTCATCGCCTTGTTGTCATTCACTTATTCGATACAAACACACAGATATGGTCTATGACCAACAGAATAATCCACGTTATCATCTGTAGATTTAACTTGTGATAATAGGAAAAGCTGAACTATTTGAAAGTCTGACTTGCGCAAGACTAAAAGTTGGTACTTTTAACTAAGATCAAAAATCCAAAATAAATTATGCCATTAGCACACATTATTTATAATACAACATTATCAAAAATACACCAATGGCTCATTTGGTAGGCAGTTACATATGGCGGTAAAGGTAATGAACTTGAGTGGAAGTTTGTGAGAAAAACATCATAACAATTTCCATGTAATGAGAATCCGTCGCTAAACATGGTTTTCTTCGCAAATTTGCATTACTAGCTCTTTAAATTTGTAGAGAAAATTACATGTTCGGGGATGACATTTCATTGCCATGGTAATAAGGAGGGGATTTAGCAAGCGAATTACACATGATTTCAGACTTTCATTGTCATTACTGTCATAAAGTACCACCTACCAAACGGGACGTAAGGAGTGTAGAAAGGATCCCATCCAAATGTAACGGGTGGGAGACATACATAGCCTTACCCATGTGGTAACAAATAAATCATGTACAGTTGACCATTGATTCAATAAGGAATGAGCATCAGGTACGTTGCAATGAATAGAAAGCACAATAATTTAACATGTTTTCTGTTCCTCCATTCTAATCCAATAGCCAAAGAAAACGAGTCTTCAAAGGTATCAACTTTAACGAGGAACATACTAAAACACCCTTTGCAAATGTACTCAAATGGAAGTTCAGATAATGACCTGATTAAGTGTTTCATGCACAGCCAGCATCTGTGTAGAAGACTCCATAAATGGCACACCTGAACCTGTAACAGTCCCTTGCAATAATTCTGCTGAATTTGAAACACTTGGTGAAGGAGATAATGAACCGGGTGCTTGCGGATTCTTCCCTTTCTGCTTTTTCCCTTTGGCACCAGATGAAGGAGACTGTGGCACTGTGGTTGATACAGGGAAGTCTGCAGCCTTCCCAGACATATCATTGTTGGCTTCATCTCCTTCCTCCTCCCCAGAATTTGAAGGTTGCGCCAGAGCTTCCATTATGCTATTTCTAGCTTCTTCCATGATAGATGTTTCGGAGGGCAATGCACAACACTCTCGACTCATATCAGCCCCAAGATCTGATGCCTGAGAAAAAAAGGATTTTTCCTTTCTTTCTGTTATGATTTGAGGGTCTGCTGCGCCAGTAGACTCGTTAGTGTTAGCAAAACCAGCTTCACCCACAACTTTAACCTCCACCTCAGCATTTACAGCATCATTAGTCACAACTACATCTTGAATTTTGGCCTCATTTTCACCTTTCTCAGAAACACGGGTAGCATCAGCTGATGATGTAGCCATAATCTCAAAGGGAGTCACAAGATGAGTTGGATGTTTGAACATGACAGCTGGATTGGCAATATCGGAGGCATTCCCTTGTACAGTTCTGCTATCGTCATTTGAGGTAGACAAAGCAGATGAGCTTGCCTGCGCACTATCCATCTGCCTATCAAGAGGATATTCAGTAACCGCTGGATCCCCACGAAGATCACTAAGCTTTTTAGACAACCTTGGACTGAGAGGAAGAGAAGGAGATGCAACAGAGGCAACATCAGCATTGCTTGATGCTGGTAGTAATGAAGTAGAATTAGAATCTACATTTGAGGTAGTGATTTCCTGAAGGGAGGTCGCATCAGAAGCAGTGCTCACAGGACTCTTAATCTCAGATGAGATTCCGAGACCGCTAATGTGGTTACTTGGTTTGGCTGCAGATAAAGGAACCTCGAACGATTTGCTTCCAGATGGCTCTATCGCAGGAATGCATTCACCTGCATCACGAGAAACAGTGGACTCCGACTTTTCTAAACTAAAATTCTCCAATGGTGGAGGCAAGCATTGGGAGATATCTAAAGCATACTGTTGTATGGCTTGTGTCTGGACGCAATAAACTTGAACTAGATGTTCTCCATGAGGTAAGACATCACTTGTCCCAGTAAAGCTCAAAATAGGCATAGTAACAGTAAACTCTGCTAGATAATCCATGCGGGTTGCTGCTGGGTTAGCACCATATTCTAAGTGAATTGCATATATAGCATTCTTCTTGGCATTTGCAAGTAAAAGAAGCCCCCCTTGAGACAATGCGACAACCTGATTGAAAAATGCTTCCTCGTTTCGAGTCTCAGACGAACTCTTCAATTCCAGTGTTTGTATGCACCGCCAAGATTCAGCATCACTAGGCAGCAACCATCCTTCTTCATCAGATGAAGCCCAAAGCTTCAACTGCCGATTAAGTGGTCCCTGTTTCAGAGGCATTTAGATGTGTGCCAAAAGTTAGCCCAAAGAAGATCAAACATTATAACATCAGTGGAGCATATTCACAAAGGAGAGGCATCTGAAAGTCCAAACAAGATATACAGACCCTATTTTGTAATAAATGAATAAGTAAATAGAACTGGTGTATGAAGCAAACAAAATAAACGTTTATTCCCAAATACAAAGTATAAGCACATATTAGAATTTAGAACTTAGAAGGCCATACGACTCCTCATAACCAGAATAATCAACACACTGAAACATTACAAAAAAAAAAGAAAAGAAAAGAGGATAGCATACAGCTGTGATAAGCATGATGTGGTCAGGTCGATGTGGAGCAGCCAGAAATTTGGCCGCATCAACAGGATGGCCATCATGAGGCCTCAACACTAGAAGCGGTTGCGTCTTGCGATCTTCCCAAATCTTAATCTGAAAACCAAAGAATTAAATAAGCATGATGACAAACATATCAATCATTTATAACATGTGAGAAGAAGTCAAACCATAGATTCAAAAAACGATAAGTGAGTTCGCTAATTAAGAGAATCTTTGATTACTTCGATAGGGTTCCGAGATAAAAGAAATGCTAACAAAACGTTTCAGAATTTATTAGTGAAAGCTTAAATATAGAGAACAAAAGGCAATGAATTCAACCATAACTGCGTAAAATCAAGCATAATAGAGCGGCAAGTTCTATTAAAAAAAGCAGCTATATCAAAAGATTTCTCGTAACTTGACAAATAAAAAGGCAAAAGCCTTGTCTCAAACATTAACAATGAAAAAAGACGAAATTTGAAGTACATAACGTAACAAATAAAAGTCCAGAACTAAAATTGATGACAGAAAATAATCTGTAGAAGACTTCTTTTACAATGTAGCACAACAACGATAGATACGAGATTCTAAAGATATAAAAACCCGTAGGAGAGCTAAAAGTACCGATGACTGACAGCCTAAGCACTGAGAGAGCCTATATGTTATATACTAGATCCAAAAAAAGAAAACCATGGTAATTTAAGTTTGACTAAAACATTTGACAAAATTGTAATACATATATACTGTGTGTGTGAAGTTTGATAATACTACCAACATGAATAAAGTTGGGCAGAAGACCTACCGTCCCATCTTTTGAAGCTGAAACCAAACGTGTTGTCATCCACTGGCACATTGATAAGTCCGTAACCTCTCCTTCATGTTTACCGACAAGCTGAACCCCATCCACCAGCTTGTCCAAAGGACAGACAAGAGGCTCCTCTGCAGAAAATTCAACACCCTTGCGAACTTTGGTAGTATCAATTCTGAGGACACTTTTTCCGATTGCCACAACAAGTATTTCCTGCAAAATGAATTAGTTCACACAACTGATCCCCAAAAAGTATACCAGGATATCTCATGGAAGACATAAGACACAATGACTGCTGGCTTCAAACAGGGTTAAAAAGAATGCTACTAATTACTTGTTTATGACAGTGCCAGCAAACCCGCGGATGAACAGATCCTTCATCTGCAGTTATATGAACAGCTAGCACAATATTTCCAGAAATCTGCGGCTTTTCTTCGTCATCTGGACCTTCAGAAATCTTCCATACATAAACCCGTCCCTCTATGCTTGCACTGCACAACAGCCGGTTAGTTAACCCGAAGATAAATCAGGCAAAACTTGAAATCACCAATAAGTAATACCTAGCTAGAAGATGAACATCCTCCGCAAAGAAGGCCATGTCTGTGACCCTCTGCAGGACAAGAAAGAAAAAACGTATCACAAGACATGAAAATATAACTAAAAAATTTTGTGTAGTTTTTTATTTTTATTTCTAGTAAATCACAAGACATCAAAACACACAACTAAGGTAAATCACGAGACGTGAAGACATAACTACAGTAAATCACAAGACATGAAGCATAAACACAAGTACAGAAGTTGAATTTTCAATTTGTTCAACACAATTTATACAGGGCAGATAGAACATTCAACTAATTTCACACCACCCTCAAGAATTTTCAATGAAAATATATAGCTACAGAAATTTTTAGAGAAAGTTATGGTGAAAGAACATATGCATCAAAAACATACTATACGTGTTGCTATGCAATGTAAGATACAGAAATCCCATACGACTTTTGTCACTATCTCATTCACATCTATAAGAAGCTAAAAATTGACATCTACACCAAGATAATTTAAGGAAGAGTCAAAAGAAGATTTAAAGGGGGAAAAAAGCATGAACTGCCATTTCGATCAGAGACATACACCCGTAACCTAAAAGCAATTCTTTAATCCTATTGCTAAGAAAACTTTCAACTGTCAATTTTCCTTACTTAAAAAAGCTCCTTTCTCCATGGCATTTAGATTACAACAGTATCAAGTCATTCCTTCTAAACTGCCACAATTCATCATAGCAATATATGATAATATTATGATAACAATCAGAGGCAGATCCATTAAGGTGCTTGGGTGGCACGTGCCCAACCAAAAAAAATCCAATTTTCTTTTTTTAGGCTAACCAACGGCGTCGGATAAGGCAACTAAAAGTGGAAATATTAAAGTTAACATAAATAATAATTACACCCATCCATCCGTGATTTGGCATATATTCCAAAATTAATACCATTTTTGAGAAATATATTGAATGTTAATGAACGCCCCGCAGGCGTTCGTTAGCAAGATACTTTTTTAATAATCTAAAAGAAACACTTTGTAGATTTAAGCTGTTAACGATGCTTTGGTGCAGCTGACAGAGGAAGCACACTTATGAAACACCTAACAATTTGTCCGTGTTCGAGTCCGTTCGCCATTCATTCCGGGTGATTTCATTCTGGGTAATTTCATCCCTTTTTGGAGTTAATTCTTGAGCTTTTGATAGTTTGATACTTTTTCCCTTCTTATCTTCTTTTCCTTATCTCAGTTCCTCTGCAGGCACCCCTTTTTTTTTTACCAAACTGTAATTATTAGTTTTTTAAAATTGTTGCGAGGATAAACATTACAAAATTATTAAAAAAAATATATGAAAAACCATATTTCCGTTTATTTTTAAGATTTATTGTCATGATTAGATCTCCCACCGGGTTAACTCAACGTAAAGAAAGTTCATTAGGTCAAAACTAAGGGAGTACTTACTAATAGCGAAAGGTTCACTGAATCACTCAATAAGGAATTTCTCGTCATCAATTTGTATGATAAAATGATTGGTCTATTTGCATATTAAACTTACTGTGCATAAATTAGTTTGTGAGATTTGTGATTAGTCTATTGTATTGAATGACACCCCATAAACTAAAGAACTTTTATCCTCCTTTAATAATCATAGGCTATTCCATTTCGGCACGCACATAGCTCATAAGCAGGTCAAAAGATATGAGGCTCCTTTTTAAGTCTTTGATATAAATCAGGCATCTATTTGGAAACATATTATTTCGCAACCCCATTCCAAGGCTAACAAGAGAAACATCTAGCGACCATAGTGTGTCTAAGTCTCTAAAAAACCTAATGAAAAACAAATTTGTTAGTATAAAAGGGAAGGAAGAAAAAACAGACATATAATTAACACTCGCTATTGATAACAACATCCTTCACAAATGACAAATAACAAGCACAACCATTAGCATCGGAGATACTGTAAGTCGCAAGTTAATCCCATTATGACTGTCAATATTTTGGCATATCGCTAAGCTAGACGGTGAAAACCCGGCCTTCAATAAATTATATACTGCAGCATAAAATTTGGTAATGCTACGATGAGCAACTTACTGGTGTATATGGTCAGATATGAACAATATATCGCAATGAATTTCATATGCAAGTATGTAATAAAACTTCGATACCTCCAACGGTCAGATCACATAGCCACGAGATATATTTTCTTTTCCTTTTGAGGTCTTCAGGATAGGATACTATCACACTCTTTATCTTTTACAACGAGATCTCAAGAGTATGCGAGAAATAAATGCGTTGATCTCTTGTTTTTTTCTTAACAGATTATAAACTGGCAAGCAAGGCTGTTCGCTGATCATTAATACCAAAAATAACTGGCCTATCTTGCATATTAACAAATTTCCTTAGTAGGATATGAAGACTTAAAAATGGAAAGGAAAACCAAAAACGCCAATTTATCCAAACATGTAATCCAACATCTTGTCCGTAGAAGTTAAACCAAGATCTAACTAAAACAAGCCAAACACATAGCTTCCATAAAAAGCTTGAGTGCGCCACGGGAAGAAGAAGGCTAAAGTGTTCATTGTCCCAACACGTAACAGGCAATAACATGGTTGATATACACTACTCGCAAACTATCAAAAAGCACAAAAACAATTCTGAATATGACTTTAGTTAATTTAAGGCATAAGTATAGGAGAAAAAGAGCGAACCTGAGTATGACCTCGTAGGAGAGACCTCAAGGCGGTGTTAATATTAAGAACACGGATATTCCCCAACTTAAGGCCATAGCAAATATAGGTCTTGTTAACAGCAATCTGATGTCCAAGGATGAGACCAGGATCGGAAACATACTTAGTAATAGGAGTAACCTCCAACTGAGGTTGCTCCTCGCCGTGCAACCTAGCATCTATATCATAAACCATATCACCAGCACCCAAATGACGTCCCCTAGGAAGCTTACTACTAGGCAAACGAATAGGAGCGGGGGGAGTATGAACATGAAGAGAGTGCAAATTAGGCTGCTGAAGATGAAGAGAGGGGGAAACGGGGACGCTAGTAGGGATAGGAAAGTCGGACGAGGAAGGTTGAGGGAGAGGAAGAGGAGTAGGGTTTTGAGGGGAGTAGTTAAAATCAGGGGGAGGGGTAGTAAGCAAAGCCATAAGACGAGCACCGGGGGTAGGGTTTTGAGGAGGGGCACTGGGGACGGGTTGAAGAGGGGGGTGGGGAACGAGACGGAGCGTTGGTGGTGTAAATTGGGGAGTTGGGTAGGGTCTTGAGGGGGGAAAGGGGGCATGTGGTGGTAATATGGAGGTGGGTTTTGAGGTGGGAATGAGTAGGGTCCGGCGGTTGGAGGTGGGTATGATGCGGATGGGTTTGGGGGGGCGTAATTGTTAGGGTTTTGGGGAGCTTGTTGTTGTTGTTGTTGTTGTTGTTGTTGTTGTTGTGGTAATGGTGGTGATGCTAAATTTGTTGGTTTGAAGAATTTGGTCATATCAAATTGACCACCAACACCAATTCCACCTTGTGGTTGTGGTTGTGGTTGTGGTTGTTGTTGTTGCTGTTGTTGTTGATTTGGGTTTCCAGTTGAAGCCATCTTTATCAATTGAAATCACAACATGAACAAGAAAATAAACAAGAATAATTATTGAAATGAATACAAGTTTAGAACTAAAAGAACTTAAAGGAATTAAACAAGAACAGATCTAAAAGAGAGTAATAATAAGGGGAAAGAGGGAAAGAGTAGAGTTACCGCAAAAAGAGTGAGATCCAATGATGGAGGAGAGAGACAGAGATTATAAAAAAGGGGCGTCGATAATCGCCCCTAATAACAACAGTGGATTTAGCGACGAGCACCGGTGAGAATTTTGAAAAAAGGTAGGGATTTGTTTTTGTAATTTCAGAATCAAGAAAGAGAAAAGGGGGAGGGGAGTGTATTTGAGGGAGTGAAATGAATCAAGAAAGATTATGCAGATGCAGGAATCGCATACGTCCTGAACTTCTTTTTTTTGGGTCTAAATTATGTCTTCTCCTTTCAGTGACTGGCTACTAGCTCTATCACCTTTTGCTTGGTCTATTCACTCTAGTGGTGACATTGAGGTTGGAAGTTTAATCTATTTATTCGGGCTGAGTAGACTCGTGCGAGATTTCAATCTTTAGTTTGTAAGTCTAGGCGATGCCCCGGGGTTGTTTTTAGCGTTTTATATTTTAATTAGTCTAAAAAGATTATATTCTAAGCTAAATTTAACAATTGGCAAGCAAATTTGTAATGTTTTTCAGATTTTGAATTTTGAAAGGTAAAGCGTGACAAAAAAAATTGAACAGCGTAAAAAGGAAATGAAAGGATGCAATATAGGGGGAGAATCGTTCTGTATTTCAATTGTAGTATTCATTAGGCCATCAATAGATTGCTTGCGTCGAGACTTTAGTTTCGGAGTATCCAAAGATGTGGAGGGAATTTTAGAGGAGGAGAAAGAGAATGGGGATGAAGGTTGGAGAATGCTTAAAATTGTGGGTTTTAGTAAAAACAAAGAGAATCACCAAAAAGTTTTATTCTTTTTTTTCCAAAATTATGTTAATATAAAGTGAAAGTATTGGGTCAGACCTTCTGACCCAATCTTACCGTCAGACGGAGCCGCCGCCGCGTTTCTCTCTCTTCAATGGCGTCTTCAAGCTCCGGCACCTCCATTCCCGCACCAGGTATTCCCTCCGCGGATCCTCACGACCATCTCTCACCACCCCAAAACCATCAAGTCTATCCATCCAATTTCAGTACTCCAAAAGTTTGAGCAGGCAACCTTGAGTCTTGTTCATCCATGGCTGATTGGGCCCAGTGAAGATCAAAGTCATTGGAGAAAAATTTTCCAGTGGATGAATCGAGAGAGAAAGGGAAAGGGAGAGGGTGAGTTGTGAAAATGGTGATAATGGAAGTGTGGGTTAGAAGATTCAGATGAAGAAATAGAGGAAGAAAAGATGATGAAGGTATGTTTTAGTTACTCCTTTTTTTCATTTGCTTTTATTCTCTTTTCAGTTAAAGGTATGTGTTTAGTTAGTTATTAAATGAAAAATTAAGAAAACTAAATGAGAGGATAATATAAGTAACTGAAAACTAATTTGCTTTCGTTTAGAACTTATTTTATTTCCTTTACTTAAGTTTTGTTTTCAGTTAGAATAAAACACGTAAATGAAACAATAAGATAACTAACTGAACTTAAAAGACATCCAATTGAAAGAAAAATATCAACTGAAAAAAATTGAAACCAACTGAACAAATATTGAAACCAACTGGAAAAAATTGAAACCAACTGAAAGTCGTCCGACCAAATGTTATGGTCAGACGCGTCTGACCCAATACCTGCTCTAATATAAAAGGATTACTAATTGGAGTATGACAAAAATATGATGTAACTGCCATTTGAGATGTATAATGGCGCTATGTAAGCGCGTGACATGGTGCAACACGTGTTACACTACAAATTGTGCTTACTCAAAGTTGTGCATTTTTCTAAAAACAAAGAGAATTGACAAAAAAAATTATTCATTTTTTCCAAAATTAAATTGTGATAAAAGGATTACTAATTGGAGTATGGCTGTATGACAACAAAAATGATATAGCTTGATGGTAGAGTTTCTACATTCTAAATCATAGGTCATAGGTTCAAATTCTCTTATATACATTTTTGAAAGTTAAAAAGAGAGTGGATTACCATGTGAGATGTACAGTGGCGCTATGTTAGCGTGTGACGTTGAGCGACACGTGTCAAACTACAATACTTGCTTACACGTTTTAATATATATAGATTCTCTTACATACATTTTTGAAAGTTAAAAAAAGAATGGATTACCATGTGAGATGTATAGTGGCGCTATGTTAGTGTGTGACGTAGAGCGACACGTGTCACACTACAATGCTTGATTACACGTTTTAATATATATAGATTCTTTTTACCATTCCTGAAAAAAGAAATTAGCTTCATGAACTCCATTGGTGAGTTCTCTTCACCTAAAATATTGACTTTTTAACAAACTCATTGAATTTCACTCCAACTTAACATCATTGAAGAGCTTGCATTAACCTACTTGGCTACATGTGTATTCTCTTGTCTTTCCTTTGTTTCCCTTTAAATCTCGAACTACAATAGAGATAAAGAAAATTTGTCAATAATAAGTCAATCTATGTGAGGTCTGCTAAAAACAAGTCAAATATTGGATTATCCTGAGATAAGTAGAACTTGATGTCACTTATCCGTGTTCTTTTGAACTGGATTAATTGAAAAATATTTTAATTTAGCTCCATTAACTTCCGCGCAAATCACTGCCACAAATAACTATATGAAAGTTTTTTGGATTTTCTAATAAGTGTCTGTATAGGTTGGACTTTTTTATAATAATAATTTAATTATATAATCAGTATAGTTCACACAGCCACAAAGAACTATATAAAGTTATTTTAAAAGTAGATATACTTATTTTTGTAACAAAAAAATTATCGTGTTTTATGCGAGTTATGACTCTAGTTAACATACAGCCTCCGTCTAATATTAGTTGCAACATTTTGACTTTTGAACTATTCATATGTCTTACTTTGACCATAATTTTTAACTAGCATATAAAGACAAATGTTAGTTATAAGATGTTCTTAAATTAACCTCAATGTATATAATTTTCACTTATCATTTTCTTATAATTAAATGTTCTTACATCTTGGTGGAACGAGGAGGTGAGACAAGCAATAAAAGATAAACGAGAAGGTTATAAACTTTTGGGAAAAGATAGAAGCGATGTGAACTACTTCCTCCGTATCAAAATGTTTGCAACATTTACTATAAACGGATGTAACATAATGTTTGCAACAAACCAAAATATTTCCTTTTTTAGGTAAATTTTTTGTAAAATTACCAAATTATCCTTACTTAACTAACATCAAAATCTGATTTAACCTAACTAATTAATATTACAATCTAATCTAATTAACCTACTCATTTAATAATTCCTAACAAAAAAACAACATTTATCATCACTCATCCTTAAAACAACTCCCCCCACCAGATCTTCAACCTCCTTCATCATCAACACATTCAACTCCAAAGACCCAAACTCCATCTATTCATCCTCTCACACTTCTCTTTCTTCAATTTCACTATAACTGGGTTCCCTCACCTCCAATTCCCTCTCCATTTTCTGTTTTGGATTTCTCATCCTCTCTATCTTCCTCTTTCTCTCTTCGATTTCCCACCTTCTCTATCTTCCCTCTCTAATCACCCACGAAATGGATATTTTCGCCAAAGTAAATGGAGAATCTTGACATTTTGGAGAAAGAGAAGAATAAGAAGAAGGAGTTTGAAATTTGTGGAGTTGGAGGTTTGGATTTTTTGGCTTTAGAGTTCGAAATTTGGGTTTGGAAGTTTAAAAAAAAAAACTGGGTTTGGGGTTCAAATTTTCTGGGTTTGGGGTTCGAATTTTGTTGATTTGGGGTTCGACTTTTCTGGATTTGGGTTTTGGAGTTCGTAATTTGTTGGTTTAGAGTTCAAAATCTGGGTTTAGGAGTTTAAAATTTTCTGGGTTTGGAGGTTGGCGTGGTGGTGGGTGTCGAAGAAGGTGGGTGTGGAAGAAGGTGGTTCGGGCGTGGTGGTCAATATATGGGTTAGTTTTTTTAAAAAAATGGGTTTGGCAGTGGGGAGGTTCGAAATCTGAGTTTTTTTTTTGGAGGGGGGTCGAAATCTGGGTTTGGTCGGGGTTTGATATCTGGGTTGGCGGTGGGGGTTTGAAATCTGGGTTGGCGTGGGGGAGCTCGAAATCTGGGTTGGCGGTGGTTGGTGGTGAAGACGGTGGTCGGTGGTGAAAGTGGTGGTTGGTGGTGGTCGGAGTTAAAGGTGGTGGTTTGTGTTTATGTTGATACTAAATCCTTTAATCCAAACATATAACCCCTCTTAATTATCTCCATAATTTTACATTATGAAAAATTGCCTAGGAATTTGTGCCCACCCCATTTGTTGCGATTATTCCGATACGGAGGAAGTATGAGAAGTACAAAGATGCTCGAAAAGAAGCCAAGAAGGCAGTACGGGAAGCTAAAGCAAAGGCAAACCAAGAGCTTTATGCAAGATTGGATACAAAAGAAGGGGAAAAAGACATTTATAGAATTGCGCGTATGAGGGACAGGAAGACAAGAGACATAAGAAAGGTAAAATGCGTGAAGGGTATGGACCAAAGAGTACTTGTGGAGGATGAGGAGATAAAGGATAGATGGAGGTCGTACTTTGATACCTTGTTCAATGGTGATAAAGCACAAGACATCTGGGATGTACACATCCCACCAAGTATGTTAAATCGAGAGTTTATGAGCAGGATTCAAAAGGGAGAAATTGTTGTAGCTTTAAAATGATGGGATTGAAGAAAAATAAGGGGCCATATGGCATACCTATCCAAGTTTGGAGGTGTTTAGGGGGAGAGGAAACGAATGGCTGACAACATTCTTCAACATGATTTGGAGACACGACAAAATGCCATCAGAGTGGAGGAAGAGTACTTTGATTCATTTGTATAAGAACTAAGGCGATGTACAAGATTGTACCAACTACCGAGGAATTAAACTAATGAGTTATACAATGAAACTCTGGGAATGAGTGATTGAGCAAACACTTAGGAAACATGTGACGAGATCGGTGAACCGGTTTGGATTTATGCCAGGAAGATCGACTATAGAGGCCATCCACCTCATGAGACAAACAATGGGACATTACCGTGATAGGAAGAAGAATCTATATATGGTTTTCATTGATTTGGAGAAGGCATATGATAGGGTACCAAGAGAAATACTTTGGTGGGTGTTGGCAAAGAAAAAAGGTGTTTCACAAAAATATATAAATATCATCAAGGATATATATGAGGGGGCAACTACGAGTGTGCGAACTACGGTGGGGAGGACAAAGAGTTCCCTATTACTATCGGAGTGCATCAAGGTTCTGCACTTAGCCCCTTTCTCTTTGCTCTAGTCATGGACGAACTAACGAGGTCAATTCAAGATGATATACCGTGGTGTATGATGTTTGCGGATGATATTGTGTTGATTGATGAGACAAAGGAAGGTGTTGAGAGTAAGTTGGAATTGTGGAGGCATACATTAGAAGCCCGTGGTTTTAGATTGAGCAGAAGTAAGACAGAGTATATGGAGTGCAAGTTCAATGGGGTTACAAGCAGCGAGGCAGGGGCGGTAACTTTGGATAGCAAAGTGGTTCAAGGATTGAACGTCTTCCGTTACCGTGGATCCATTCTCCAAAATAATGGAGAACTGGATGGAGACGTGGCTCATAGAATTAGCGCGGTTTGGTTAAAGTGGAAAAGCGCCACCGAGTTCCTTTGTGATTCCGGCATTCCCCAAAGATTGAAGGGAAAGTTCTATTGTACGACAATTAGGCCCACTTTGTTATATGGCACCATGCATATGTTGCGGTGGATGTGTGGCCACATAAGAAAGGACCGATTAAGAAATAAAGTGATTCGGGGAAAAGTTGGAGTTGCATCCATTGAAGAAAAGATGAGGGAGAATCGGTTAAGATGGTTTGGTCATGTAAAAAGGAGATCAGGTGATGCACCGGTGAGAAGAATTGAAGAGTGGAGGGGTAATCAAATTGTAAGGGGTAGGAGAAGACCTAAGATGACTTGGATGAAGGTAATTGAAAGTGATATGAAGCTACTAGGATTGAGGAGAACATGGCGTTGGATAGAAGTGGGTGGAGAGGCAGTATCCATGTGGAGGAAGGGGTGTGATTACTGCATTTATTTATTTATCTCAATTGTGTTGGTATTAAAACCTTTTGTTGAAAACCTCTTTTAAAACTTTTTGGTCTAAACTTTGTTTTCTAAAACTTTTTTAAAAATTCTTAAAACTTAAACCCTTTAAAAAACTTTTTATCACTCTTGTCGATGCCATATCCTTTGGCAACGGTTTCAGTTGACGATTCATGTTAGCCGACCCCAAATCACTTTGGGAATAAGGCTTAGTTGTTATTGTTGTTGATATATTAATGGTCAAAGTTGTGTATTAGCAAGTGCGTTAGTCAAACTGTTGCAACTAATATGGGACGGATCTAGTATTAATCATATTTATAATGAAATTAACGATGATTTAAATTAAATGAACATCTATATAACATCAGAGATTATGAGTATGTGAATATGAATCATTATTATGTGTATAGTACCAGCAAGAATGACAGTGGACCAACAAAGAACCTACTCAAATTGTATGGGCCTATAACCATGAACGAGCACTTTGAAGAAGGGAATTAGTGGTGTACTTGCACTAGTTGTAATGGCGTATTTGATTGACATCTATTGGATAAGTAAGGCATAGGATTTGAAGTTGACTTGATGTAGTTGTTTACAGTGAGAACAATAAAACTTATCTTCCATTTGTTGGTCATTAGCAAAAGTGAAACCGTACACTAAGTGTACATCAATCTCTCTGACCTCCATATCCTTCCCTCAACGTATCATAATGGAACCACTAGCTACTGGATACTTTGCGACAAGATCTGCACATAGAATGGGGTCATTCTTGGGAAGTCTAGATGGAATCCCTCAAAACCCATATCAATCACATTGTTTCTTATCGGGGTGGTCAGCAATGGCTGCAAAAGAATTTTAAACCTAAGAGTGTCATGTCATTGTTTAAGTATAACCCGATCTTCACCATATGATATTTCTTGTACTTTAGGTCTTCAACAGGGCGCTTATAATGCTTTTCTTTTTTGTCAGCAGATTCAAAACACTTTCCTTGTTGTCTAGCGTGAGATATAGAGAGTACAACAACAATGAGTATATGTCAAGCGGTACAGGAATAAACTTAAGTGTAAAGTAGAAAAATATTTAGTGTAATTGGAAGATTTTGTCATAATGAACATGATGCTATGTAAAAGGAACATAATGTCAGATCGAATATACAGAGTACTGAAATACTAATGAATATAAGGAACATTGATTGTAAGAAAATTAGGCTAATACCTAGCCTCTTCTTTGGGGGGCTTTTGAGATCCCTCACTTGGACCTTTCCCCCTTGCCCTTCTATAGCAGGGGTGTAACACCCCGTAATTTCACTAGAAATTTCGCACGTTAATTTATATGATCTATATTATTGTTTATAAATCTAAATATAATTTTGTTTATAAAAACTATATTCTATTAAATAAATGGTCGTATTTGAAATCGAAAAATATTTCGGTGGACAATGTATTGTGCATACGTACCTTAATTATAAAATGTGTATAGTCGTTGGACGCGTAATCATTTTACGAGGTTCATAGTATTTATATTTTATAAATTTGCTTAGCTTTACCTATTAAGCTAAATTATCTATAAGACTATTAATTTTCATTTAGACCCTTGCTTTCTTAAATTAACTTATGTTCCTTGATTTAATTTTAAGTTTTATTAATTTGTTTAGTTATATCATATTTCTTTAAACTTATATTATATACAGTGCAACTATCTATAACATTGCTCGGACAATTTGGTTCTGTAAACTAAGTTATAACTTAATTTTATTTATTTTAAGTAGAGCTTATTTTGATATATGAAAATGTGATCATACATTTTACTATTACTATTATTATTATGTATAATTTCTGAGTTAGTCTTAGTTAGGCTAATATATATATTGATTTAGCTTGATCGTTGTTTTAGCGGACCATGTAACGAACTTTAGTCCACCATTTTTATTCCAATAAGGTCGAAAAGGTTAACCATCTAGAGGCTTCTAGAAAACTCCAATAAGATGTCCATCCTTTACTTTGTAACCATGAAAAGCTAAGAGTTGTGTCTCTTCATCCCCCTCCATTAAACTCTCTCATAAACCCCCTTATGGTGATCATTAAGCCATCATTAACATCCTATTAAACCCCTCCCTTTTGTTATCCCCTTCATCAGATATTCTTCACCCATTCTCTTCCCTTTTGCCTTCCCACACGCATCTCCTCAAGAAAGAAAAGGAAGAAGAAATGTCTTCCCGTTTTTCCCGTGTACACCCTCACAAAAATGAAGATCGTCAGAGATCTAACCGTTGGATCGTCCTCAAATTTGGACAGAATGTTCTTAACACCTAGACCTTCACTGTGATAGGAGTAAATTTTAATCTGAGCTTTAGATCACCGGAAATTTGTGTCGGAACGCCACTGACTGTTTTAGAGGACCCTAAAATTATTTAAGAGGGAAATACTT
Organism: Patellifolia procumbens; assembly: GCA_947645195.1. Lineage (NCBI taxonomy): Eukaryota > Viridiplantae > Streptophyta > Magnoliopsida > Caryophyllales > Amaranthaceae > Patellifolia > Patellifolia procumbens. The sequence goes on from CANSGD010001201.1 coordinate 57,424, forward strand.
TGCTCAATGGAGGAGAAGTCTTCAAGGGAGAAGAAGGTTTTGATGATCCGCACGTTTTCTAGGCTTTTATATAATGTTTTTCGGCACTCCTCTCGAAGATCGAGGTAACTAGCATTTTTCTAGTTTGATAGGGAATAGATTTTGAACTTAGGTTGTTAGAATCGCGTTAGAGAACTTAGATTCATGTTAGGTGAAACTTAGGTGATTGTGTAATTATGGTTTAGCGAAGTATCATGATTAGGAAGGTTGTGTTGTGGTATTTCCATGTGTGAACGTGTGGTTATGTTCATGTTGTTAGTTCTTGTTAGTCGGTTTGTCAAGTTTGATGTTTTTGTTGTTATGTTGATTGGAGTAATTTGATTAATCGTTGGAGTTTGAGTTTTGGGTTGTTGATGATGCTTAGTATCATGCTAGGGCGTTGTCTTGGATTAGTATGGGTGTGTATTGGTGTTGGGTTTGTTGCTTGAGACTTGGATGTATGCTTTGTGGACGGAGCAAGGCGCACGAGCACAACCGCAAGCCACGAGCAGTGGCAGCTCGCGACCCACGACCACAGTCGCACCTCGCCACGAGGGTCTGCCCTCCTTGGTTGCGTTTTGTTGATTAATTTTCCTTTGAGCTTACAACATGTTTATATGTTGGGTGTTGGATTTATGCATATATGTTAAGCATGTTAGAGTACGTTTGAGTTGGTTTGAGTTGTTTCATTAAGGGAATGTACCCTAGTTGGTTGGGTAGTTTTGGTTGTTGCTCGGTATGTTGAGTGTTGTGGGCCAATATTTTGAGTTGTCGACGTTGAAATGCTTGGGGGAGGATAACACTGCCCTTAGCATCTCTTCGCCAAGAGTTATGTACGGGGAATATAGTGACTTAGTTATAATTGACTTCGTACCCAAACTCAGATAACGTTTTTGTGTTATATGCCTCAACATGTATGTTTTGATGTCTTATGGAATGGATTTGGTGTATATGTTAGCGTGTATACGTATGTTGGTTGTTTGAGTTGCTTGGTATACCTTGTCGTGTATACCCATGTTTGTTGTTGTTTGGATTCCTATGGATATCTGGCGTGTATACATATGTTGATTGTTTGAGGTTCTTTGTATAACTTGTCGTGTATACTCATGTATGGATGTTGATTGGATTCCTTTGTATGCCTTGTCGTGTCTACATTGCTCTTTGTGTTTGATTGATCCTATGGATTGTATGGTATTAGGAATTTGTGTTTGATTGATCCTATGGGCGGCATAGTCCTATGAATTTGTTTGATTATCCTAAGGGCGGTATGGTCATAGGATTTGGTTACTTAACCATGGGCGGTATGGTCCATTGGTTCACTCACGGGTGGTATGATCCGTTGAGTTTTGCTATCCGGAATAGGCGGTATGGTCCTTGGTTCTGCAACTTAACCATGGGCGGTATGGTCCATTGGTTCACTCACGGGTGGTATGATCCGTTGAGTTTCGCTATCCGGAACGGGTGGTATGGTCCTCGGATATGCGGCTATTCGGAACGGGCGTCGTCCTCGAATATGAAAAGTAGGCCTTGGGCGGTATGGTCCAATGAGTCTACTCATAGGCTGTATGGTCTGTTGTCTTTGAATTGATGTGTGCTTGATTGTGTGTGTTGATTTGATCATTGGTACTTGCTTTCTCTTTATGTATGTTGATGATTATGACCCGTAGTATCATGTATTTCATGTTGTGATTATGTTTCTTTTTGATGTATGTCTTTAGCGTGCTTCTACTTTCTTTAAGTTTATTATTTGTTCCTGTTTGTGCCGGGAGGACTGCTAGTTACTCCCCACTGATTGTGGAAGTTGTTGATTTATTATGCAGATGACGATGCTGTTTAGGATTGTTACGGTTTGGACCGGTAATGTGCGTTTTGGCCTTGTGAGCAAGAAAGTGGTGCTTGTCATAGTGGATGAGCATTTTGAGTCAGGGATTAGAACTAGCTACTTAGTGGGTCTTAAGTAGTTTTCCTTTATGTTGGTCGTATGTTTTGAACCATGGATCATTAGTTTTGTCTTTTGGATTTGGATCACTTAAACCTTGAGGTTTCTTTGGAGTTTCTTTAATGTTTGGAACTTTGGTTGGAATGAGGGTATGGGACCTCATTTTCTTTTTTTATATGATTTCGGAAGTTAATTATTATATTTGAAGGATTTATGTTTATTTATAGTTTAAATTCTATTCCTTAGAGTAGCATCTCCGTCTTAGTGGTATTTCTGCTACCACTAGTTGCTTTATTTCTTTTACTATTGTCTCATTTCTTCTTTGTATCGGACGGGATGTTACAAGGGGCTTGGTTCCGAGTCTCTTGCGGCCTTTTACTCTTGAATTATGAAGAGATGGGTGACATGGTCCTTCAACCTCGGGGTTGTGTCCAGGCTCATTGGCACATTAGTTAACACCCAATCATGCACTAAATATTTTTGAACAAGCAAGTTACAACAATGAAAATGATAGCCACAATAAACATATGTACCAACTATCTATAAAATGAACAACCTTTCAATACAAGTACACATTGTGAGAGAGTCAACGAACAAGGTGTCACCATCAACATACAAGGCGACACTTTAATTCATAAGAATGAACACAAATACTTAATAAACATACAAGGGATTAATGGAACATAAAGAATAAATATAATGATTGAACATGTTTGTTAAATAAATGAACATAGTAATGAAATTGAGGAATATACAACAATTAGGGCTTGTTTTCTTCGGCTAATTCTAGCTGAACTGAACTGAACTTATTGGAGCTGAACTGAACTGAACTGAACTTATTGGAGCTGAGCTGAACTAAACTTATTGGAGCTGAACTGAACTGAACTTATTGGAGCTGAACTGAACTGAACTTATTGGAGCTAAACTGAACTGAACTGAACTGAATTGAATTGAATTATAATAAGTATATGAATAATAAGTAAATAATAATTATTATGAATATTAAATAATTAGTAATAATAATTCTAAGTAATAATAATTAAATTAATAATTTAGAATAATATCAAATGAATAATGATAATATTATTTTGATGGTTATAAATAAATAATAATAATAATAAATTAATTTTTTAAAAAAAATTATTGATAATAATAATAATTAATAATGAGTAATTACAATTATTAGTATTAATATATTAATAATTGATGATGATGATGATATAATATAATGTCTAAGAAGTAAATTAATAGTATTACTATTATAATAATAATTAGCTTAAAACATTGATTGATGTGTGCTTCTAACCAAACCACGATTTGTGGTGGGTTGGTCTATGATAGAAATACACCAAACCGCCAAAGCATATTAAATATACAACGTAACGACAATGTTGTATTTTAAATAGTACTGCAGTATTATTAGCAACTTTGTAATTTTTTCATATCTTCTAGCTTTTTGTAGCTTATTTGTATGATGTAATAGTGAATTTTATTCAGTAAAATAAATCAACAATTGCAAATTAGAATACTCGCATTGACATGAAATTTGGTTAAACCGTGCACCAAGCCAAACTTTGCTCAGCCATTATAATAATAATAGTAATAATAATGAGTAAAGATATAATAAAAATATATATATATATAAAAATAATAATAATTATTATTATATAATAACAATAATAATAAGTAAAATAAATTAGACCAACAATAATAATATTAAACAAAATGGTTAAATAATGAATGGAGCTGAACTGAATTGAACTGAACTGAATTTATTGGAGCTGAACTGAACTGAACTTATTAGAGCTGAACTGAACTGAACTGAACTTGTTGGAGCTGAACTGAACTGAACTGAACTTATTGGAGGTGAACTGAACTAAACTGAATTGAACTTATTAGAGCTGAACTGAACTGAAATGAACTTATTAGAGCTGAGCTGAACTGAACTGAAAATAAGCTGAACAGAACAGGCCCTTAGTATAACAAAATGAACAACTTACGAGTCAAATGAACTTATTTTTCCAAACTAATGAACATATCAACTAAATGAACATACTAATCCTAAAGAACATGCTTTCACTAATCTATGAACATGATTTGATTACCAATTGTTTCTGTCCAAGACAGCAACAGTGAATGTGGTGGTGGGTACTTGGTGGAATCGTGGCTCCCAAACGTCCTTCGTGGTGGTGGTTACCTGCAAAACAAGGAGAAACCTCGGGGGTGGTTCCGAGGATCGCCTCTCCGATGCCTAAGTCAGTCCAAATTGAGCACAAGATCTCTAGTCGAGAGAAAACGAGTATCAAGTGCAAGTATTTTGTGAGTGTTTGATTCAACGTACATGCATGGGTATTTATATGAGACATGGACTTGTAACTGACCTAGTAAAGTGAGTGGGCCTCTTTCAAAGTGGGCCAAGGTGGAACGAGGCCTTCATTAAACTCCAGCCTAAAGGCTATGTCCGGAGCGGTCTGCCTGAGGAGGTCTGCTCTGCTCTAGGAGCTCTGACGTGGAGTGGCAGGCTGCTTCCAGCTGGAGGTCTGCTAGGTAGACCCCATACAATTTGCCCCCCGGACCCAATATTTGCAGATTGCAATATGCTGGGTGCATTTGTTTTTGTTCTGTCGTTCTGCTCTTCGGAATGATACGTGGCTGTCTGTGAGCTGCTCTTCACAAACTCCAGAATGCTTCCATTTTTCCCGCCCATTTGGTTGGGGTGTTGAGTAAGGGTCATTAATTCATTTTGAATTGAATTGAATTGATGTGACTCTTTGGGTTCCCAAGGAATGTAATGATGATAAGTTGGTGCTGAGTGGACGAATTATGCTTATTTAAAGGCTGAATCGACCTTTTGTGGAACTTTTCAGTTTCCTTTCCTTCGAACTCTTTGCTTTCCAAACTTTCTTGTTGTTCTTCGAGAATTTCTTTTCGCCCTAGCCATTTTCGAGTGATTTCTCTTGATTATCCTGGGAGATATCTGTCTGCGTTTGGAGATTAATTGATACTGTTGCGTTCGTGGCTTTCGTCTTCTCTTCCTTGGCGTCTTCTGCTCTCCATCTAGGTAAACTCCTTTTCCCAGATCTACTTTTGGTTTTTTCCTTCTTGGATGGTTTTGATGTGATCTTTTCTGTGTTTATGGATTTCTCCCCCTTTTTCCTTCTGTACGCATTTATTTGCCTGTGTTTTTGGGGTTAGGGTTTCTTTCCTTTGGTCTTCAGATGCGATTGTTTACTTCTTTGTTTCATAGATCTGTTTGGTGTTGTCTCGTTTCCGTTCTGCCGCTCTGAATGATAGGCTCTGTCCTGCTTCTTCAGCAGGACTCTGCTCTGGTTGGTAGGCTCTGCTCTGCTTCTTCAGCTGAGTTCTGCTCTACTGTTGACATTTAAGATTTTTAGGGTTTGCTTTGTTTACCCTGTTATCCTCTTTACTTGCTGGGTTGTAAGCCTGCGATGTGTCTTCATTGTTTGTACTGCGTTATTTGCAAGAAAATATCCTATTTCTTGGCTATTTCTGATCTTTACATACCATACACATCCTCATACACATCCTTGCCCCCCAGTCTGGTAGCTCAGTCTGTAGGTATGAGGTGCCAGACTGTCTTGTGTGGTGACTGCAAGTCTGATGTGCTGTCGTCTGCTTCTTGTGTTGTGTAGGATGTCTACTTCTCACTCTGCTGCTTCTCGTGGGAAGGATGTGGTATCTACCTCTTCGTCCGAGCCGGATGAGCCTTATCCGGTGGACACTCAGTCCCCGTTTTTAAAGTTGGATTTGCCTCGGTGTAAGGACGAGGTGGTTCCGGAGGAATGGGAGATCTTTGACCCCTGGGACAGTCTTTGTAAGGAGGTGTTGGGTCCTGAAACCAACAGATTTCCTCCCAACTACAAGTTTAAGCCCACTCTGCCCGCAGTCAAATGGAAGTACAGCGACCATGAGATGCGGAGTCTTGCCCTTTACGACAGCAAGGGTAAGCTTATTTGGCGAAGAGATCTGCAGAAGCGTTCAAACGGGCGCATGCTGCATACTACCTGGAGATTGCTGCGGAGATCAAGCAGCTTCGCGGGTCTTGGGTAGTGCTTCCCCAAGAGGGTCAGAGCCTGGCAGATGTACCAGAGGGGTACACTGCTGTTTATATGAAGCAGCTGGAGTTCGGGCTTAGATTCCCCATCCACTGGTTCTTGGAGTGGGTTCTCTGCCGGTATCGTATGGCTCTCTGCCAAGTCAATCCCCAGTCTCTGAAGAAGATTCTGGGGTTTATTTGGGTTTGTGAAGCTCTGGGCTTCCCCTCACCATGAAACTCTTTCAATGCCTGTTTTACTTTAAGAGGCAGGGGGGAGTATAGCTTTTTCACCGGCTCGGTGCGGGCCAATCATCTGACGGTCTATCCCGTCGATCTCAGTCTGAAAGATTGGCGGGATAGTTTTGTCTTTGTTAGGGTACCGACGGAGGAAGGGCACCCTTATCAATTTAGGGCCCCTCTGCGCCCTGTGGAGCCTAACTTCCAGAGGCAGTTGGACCCGAATGTGCTGAACTGGGACGAGAGGGTAGCTTACTACTACTTCAAGTCCAGATCCAAGGTTACTGCCGGGAAGCAGTTTCTTCCCAAGTACTGGTTACCGCATCACTATGTGATGTGTCAAAATGCCTTCCTGAGGATAGGCCATTTGTCCCCTGATTATACTACGGGTAAGCGCTCTGCCAACTCTTAACTCTGCTTCTCATTTTCCATTCTGCTGTGATTCATTGTTTGTACTGTGCTGCAGCTCCGTGCAGACAGTTTGTTCGCCAAGTGATTAAGGGTGGGTTTTGAGCTGGCGGGCGTGTTCTGCCCCTTTCCATTATTTTCCTTCTGCATTCTGACTTGCTGTAGCTAATGAGTATTCTAATGTTGCAGAGACTCTGGGGTCTGCCATTCCTTGGGAGCTGGGTTTGAGTCAGTCTTCAGTATGTCGCAGGTACCGTCCGGTACCTGACCCAGGGACCTACACCGTCCCTGACTTCATCCGGGAGATTAACGCTACCCCCTTGGACCATCCTTCCCTCCGGACCAAGCGCCCGGAACTTGTGGATAGGTTTACTGGGGCGTCCCGGCCGCAAGGGGGCCCCTCTGCCACTGTCACAGAGATTCAATCTGATGACGAGGAGGAGGCGGCGGCTGTTCCTCTGCAGACCCATCGTTCCCGGCGTGCTGTGCATCTGCCGGGCAATGATGATGTTGGTGGATCTGCAGAGGGGGCCAGCACTCTGCAAGGGACTGTTCTGATTGTTGAGCCCCTGCAACAGCTTCCTCCTGCGCAACCAGGTATTACTTATGATGAACCCCAAGGTATTCTTTCTGCTTGTGTGCATTCTGACCAGCATTCTGACCAGGTATTTTTTTTTTTTTTTTTTTACTTTCAGAACTGCCTGTGGTGGAGGATGTGCCCATGGGAGGGCCTGACCAAGCGGCGACAGAGTTTGACAGGACGGAGAAAGAACCTACTCCAGTGGGTGGTTCTGCTCAGCCTGATGAAGCTGGTCAGGAGTCCCATCGAGCCATGACAGAGTTTGACAGGACGGGGGCGGAGGCTGCTAAGACTGTCACGATTCAGTCTGCTGAGGATCAGAGTGAGGGCCAGTCAGGTAGCTGTCTTCTTCAGACCCAAACTGCTCTTTGTTATCGGTTTCTTTTTACCTGCACCTTGATTTCCCTGTTTTTATTTTAATATGATAGGCTCTGCTGGGAAAACCGTCCCTACGCCCGTTCAGACTAACCAGGAGACGGTGGAGCCTCTCCAGCATGAGAGGGTGGAGCAGCAGAGCTTGGCTTCCGTCCCAGTGGTGGAGACTGTCTTGTCTCCCCCTGCCCAGAAGGCTACTCCTCCTAGTAGGAAGGCTCCTCCTCCTCCTCCCAGAGGCTTTAAGCAGGTCCTTGCCCTTACTCCTGAGGATCTGGCGCGTGTGGTTAGTGTTTCCTTTTCCTCTCTTCCCTCTTGTAGAGTCAATTCGTTCTGTGCCTTACTTTGTTGACGACATTTTCTTCCTTTTATTTTCTTCAGCAGCAATTGAGGGCTAGGAAGGTGCAGTCTGCTGCGGCTCTTCAGACCTCTGCTCCCACTGCGGGCCAGCTTAAGCCCCTTGCAGAGGGTGCTCATCAGACTACGGCTGAGCCTGAGGTCTCTTCTCATTCCCAGAAGAGGTCAGCAGAGAGGCAGAGTGAGGAAGGAGCTCCTCCTCAGAAGAAGACTCGTCTCCCTGCTGACTCCCCTCGGATCGTTGTTGTTGAGGATGACGTCGCCACCAAAGGTGTGCATCCTTTACCTGGTCTTAGCTCCGGCCTTTTCCCTTCTGTGGAACTGACTGAACTTTCTTTTGGCTCAGGTTCTCTGCAGAGGGAATCGGCGGACGACCAGCACGAGGCTCAGGGGCGGGAGCAGATGTCCGTGGCCTTCCCTGATCCCAGTGAGTGGTTGAAGCTTCGGCAAGTCGCTTCTCACCGGACTATGCTGTTCAAGACGTCCCCCTGGCGAGTTATCTGTTCTTCTTATAGTCATCTGTTTATGACATTAAGATTTCTTTCTGATATGCTTTTTCCTTGATTACAGGCTGCACGGGCCGGCGCCTTCATTGGAGAGTTCTGCCATGCTGTGGGGCTGGGTAGACATGAGGCAGATCTCCCTGAACTGCAGCAGCTTAAGGCTCAGGTAGAGCAGCAGAGAGCAGAATATGCCAAGCTGAAATCCCAGAACTCTCTGATTGTGTCCACCTGCCGTGAAACTGAGGAGGAGAGGGATGCTCTGATTGTGGAGCGCGACACCTTGCGGACCGTCAACCAACGCATGGAGGGTCAGGCGGCGCAAGCAGAGGCTATCGCGGCTGAGCATTCCCGCCTCTCTTCTCAGCTTAGTGAGGCGTTGTCTCGTGCTTCGACGGTGGAGACTAAGCTGAAGACCTCCGAGGCCCGGCTGCAGGCAGCGTTGAAGGAGCAGGAGCAGCTCAGGGGTCAGCTCTCTGCTATACGGGCTGATCATGAAGGCTGCTCTGCTAAATTGGCTCTGCAAGCCAAGGAGGCTGAGGCAGCTCTAAGACAGAAGGAGGAGGAGCTAGGGGCAGAGTTCTCCAGGTTGCTTTCTGAGAGGGAGGCTCAGCAGGCTAAGGAGGCTGAGATAGCCCTAAAGCAGAAAGAGGCCCAGCTGCTGGCGGAGGAGGCTGCCCGGGCTGCTCAGATGGAAGAGGCGTTTGGGAACAAGTACTGGGAGGACTGCAAAGTTGCGGTCCGCAGGGTTCTCTGGCATTTGCAGCCCTCTTTTAACTGGGATGCCTTTGAGGACGCCTATGCCAGTCAAGTGCATATGCGACCTCCGGTGACTTAGGAGCTCAGAGATCTGGAGTTGCTCTACTCTCTGCCTTCAGAGGGAGAATCTTCAGAGCAGCAAGTTGATGGGAGCTCTGCAAAGGATGGCAGCTCCGTTCCTAAGCAATAGGAACTCGGGCGGCTATCTCATGCTTCGCCTCAGTCTTCTTGTGACTCCTGTCTGAGCTGCTGAGGTAGGTGAGCTGGGAGCCTGTGCTGAACTGATTGCTGTCCTCCGTTTTTGCCCTCCGATGATATCCTAATTGACTTATCTTGTAATATTTGTAACTAAATAGTCAAACATTTCCTTTCCATCTGTATTTGCTCCCCTCTTTTGATTAGGTAGCCGCCGTTGTTGTAGTACTATGTAGCACTCTGATTTGGTTTATAGCCAGATCTTCTTATGTAAGATTCAATTAGTCAGCAATTATGCTTCCTGTGTTCTGCTCTGTTGACTTTTGTGCTTTCTATTCGATGCATACCATGTTTTGTTATTTCTGCTGAGTACCTGTGTTCTGCTCTGATGCTGAGTCTGCCGTGCCATCAAGCAAATGCATTCAGGCGTTTTTGTTTACTTGGCTTGGTGGCCGGTGAGATTTGCTCAGAGCTGGGACTTTAGGGGCCCTTTACTCTTCTGCTCTGCCTTATGTATGACAAAGATTCAACAACAGCAGAGCAGAGGAGGTATTTTGACGCCCTAAGTCATGATGATTCTGGGAGTTTTGGGGCTCGCCCTTTAGCTCCTTCCGCCATCTTTTTCGTGTCGGGGTACGCTTTGGTTCTTAGGAACTCTCGCGTCCCCATTAACCTTAGGTGTCTATGACTTATCTTTGCTGCTTTTTGGGCCTTCGGCCCTGCAGGTTTAGAGGTAGAGGTCTATGACATCGGTAAGTCGAGTCGGCATCCGATCACTCTGCGGGCCTCAGGGGCTCTTGGACAGAGTTAACCTTTTGGCCGACTCCCTTTCTTCATTATACAGTTTACTTTTGTGTCTGAAGAGCCTCTTCAGCCTTCAGTCTGACTCAGACCCTGCTTTTTTTTGCCAGACTGTGGTATTTTTTCTCAGTCTGCTAAGGGTCTATCTGATTTTGTCGTTTTGTTTTTCATAAAGAATTGATAAGGGGACGGGGGTTTAATGCGAAAATGGAGAATGGTGGACAAAGGGTGGCTCAAAGGCCTTTCATTCATGGGCGTTTTGATACAATCTGGGTTATACGAAGTATTTTTTCAATATTCGGGCGTTCCAGTTGCTTTTTAGCTCACTTCCATCCATTCTTCTCAGTCTGTAGGTTCCGGGGTGTAGCTCTTCACTAACCTGGTAGGGTCCCTCCCACTTAGCCGACAGCTTTCCGTGTATTTTGTCTTTTTGCACAGCTGCTGCATTTCTGAGTACCAGATCCCCTACCTCCAGAGGCCTGGCCCTCACTCTCCGGTTATAGTATCTGCTGACTCTGGCTTTGTAAGCTTCCATTCTGAATCTAGCTTCGTTTCTGTATTCATCCAGCAGATCTAGATTTGTCCTCAGGGCTTCGTCATTCAGACCTGGCTCAAATAGGCTGATCCTCAGACTCTCGGACCCGATCTCAACAGGCATGGCAGCTTCAGAACCATATACCAGGTGGAAGGGGGTCTGCCCAGTCGATTCTTTGATTGTGGTTCTTATCGACCACAGAGTGTTAGGCAGCTCCTCTAGCCACTTGCTTTTTTGCTCCTCCAGCTTCTTCTGTAGGCCTATCAGGATCTGCTTGTTAGCGGCTTCGGCCTGACCGTTGCACTGAGGGTTGCAGACTGAAGATAGGGCATATTTGATCCCAAACTGCTCCAACCACCCTGATAGGGGTATGTTGTCAAACTGTCTCCCGTGGTCGAAGACGAAAGCCTTCGGAATTCCGTATCTGGTGATGATGTTCTGCCACAAAAATTTTCTGACGGCTGCTTCTGTGATGGTGGATAGGGCTTCTGCCTCTATCCACTTGGTGAAGTAATCTACCCCCACAATTAACCATCTCTTCTGATATTGGGCCGTTGTGAAGGGTCCCAGGATGTCTAGCCCCCATTGGGCGAATGGGATAGGGTTATAGATTGGCATGAGGTCGTTTGCGGGTAGCTTGATGTTCGGTGCAAACCTCTGGCAGCTGTCGCATTTTTTCACCAAAGCTTCAGAGTCAGCTTTCATTGTGGGCCAATAATAACCGGCTCTGAGAGCTTTATGGGCCAGAGCTCTTGGTCCGATATGGTGTCCGCAGAGTCCCTCATGAATCTCCCTCAATATGTAGTCTGCATCTCTCTGCCCTACGCATTTGAGTAGGGGCAGAGAGAAAGACTTCCTGTATAGCTCGTCCCCGATCAGGCAGTATCTGCATGCTGTCAGCTTGAGTTTTCTTGCTTTCATTTTTCCTTCTGGTAATTTGCCAGTCTGTTTATACTCAGCGATCTCCTTGATCCACTTTGGCATATCTTCCAGTTCCAAAACTCGCTCTGCATCCTCGCAGATTGCACTGGTGGGTCTGACTTCCACCAGAACAGACCTATTCAGCTCTTGCAGACTGCTGCTTCCCAATTTGGACAGGGCATCTGCTTGTGCGTTCTGTGCTCTAGGCACTTGTTCAATTCTAAAAGTTTCAAAATTTGAAATCAGAGACCTCATTCTGGCTAGGTAGCTCTGCATCGTCGGCTCCTTGGCCTCATACTCCCCCTTGACTTGGTTGGTTACCAACTGAGAGTCAATTTTGAGGTGGACGTGCTTGGCTTCCAGGGTCTGGCAGAGCTGCAATCCACCGATGACCGCTTCGTACTCTGATTCATTATTGGTTGCCGAAAACATGAACTTCAGGGCATATTCAATGATTTTCCCCTCTGGGGTTCTGATGACCACGCCTGCCCCAGAGCCGTTGATGGTTGCAGACCCGTCTGTAAAGACTTCCCAGGCTCTGGGCTCTCCTACTGATTCCTGATAGGCACACTCTGCTAGGAAGTCAGCTAGAGCTTGTGCTTTTATGGCGGTTCGCGGGGCGAATTTGATACCGAACCCTGTCAGCTCCAGGGCCCAGTTCATGATTCTCCCTGATTTGTCTACCTTCTCCATTGCCTTTTCCAGAGGCATATTTGTCAGCACAGTGACGGGATGTGCGTCAAAATATGGCCTCAGCTTTCTGGTGGCCAGCACTACTGCGTAGGCTGCCCTTTCTATCAATGGGTAGCGTGTTTCTGCACCCGTGAGGGTGTGGCTTACAAAATATACCGGCTGCTGCTTCTTGTTTTCTTCCTTCAGCAGGACTGCACTCACAGTTGCAGTTGTAACGGCAATGTATAGGGAGAGAGCTTCCCCTATCTTGGGTCTGGCCAGTATTGGCAGGCCAGAGAGGTGTGACTTCAACTTCTGGAATGCCTCCTTCTGCTCTGCTTCCCACCTGAACTCTTTGTTCCCTTTCAATATTTTGAAGAATGGGAGAGCTTTCTCTGCACACTGAGCTATGAATCTGGACAGGGCTGTCATTCTGCCTGTCAGCCTCTGGATGTCTCTGATGCTTTTAGGCTCTGGCAGATCCATAGCTGCTTTTACTTTGTCGGGATTCGCGTCGATCCCCCTTTCGCTGACCAGATAGCCCAGGAATTTCCCTGACCGTACTCCAAACACGCATTTCTTAGGATTCAACTTCATGCTGTGTTTGCGGAGGTTGGCGAAGGTCTCCTTTAGGTCTGCTATGTGGTCAATCTCAGTTTTACTCTTGGTGATGACGTCATCAACGTACACCTCCAAATTCCTTCCCCTTTGACCGGCAAAGACCTGATCCATCAGCCTTTGATAGGTGGCGCCTGCGTTCTTCAGCCCGAAGGGCATCATGACATAGCAGAATACCCCGATAGGGGTGATGAATGCCGTCTTCTCCTTGTCTGCGGGGTCCATGAAGATCTGAAGGTATCCGCTGAACGCGTCCATGAAGCTGAGCAGAGCGTGCCCACTGGTAGAGTCTACCAGCTGGTCGATTCTTGGCAAGGGATAGCAGTCTTTGGGGCAGGCTTTGTTGAGGTTTGTGAAGTCAACGCACATCCTCCAGCTCCCGTTCGTCTTCTTAACCATTACCACATTGGCCAACCATTCTGGATATTTGCAGGGCTCTATGAACCCTGCCTCAAGCAGCTTCTGAACTTCTTCCTCGATGGCTTTATTTTTCTCCGCAGAGTAGTTCCTCCTCTTCTGCTTCACAGGTCTGTATCCTGCGGCGGTGTTTAACTTGTGGTTGATGGTGGCTGGGTCCACCCCAGGCATCTCGGCTGCCGAGAAAGCGAACACATCTGCGTTCTCTTTCAGCAGACTGATTAGGTTGACTCTGGTTTCAGGATCCAGGTCTTTGCCTATCCTGACTTGCCTGCCTTCTTCCGGTCCCAAGAGTACCTCTTCGGTCTCTTCCCCCGGTTCAGGCTTATTTGCCTCCTGCTCTGCTTCTGGCCGAGCATCGGCCTCACTGATAGCAGCACACTCTTCCTCTCTTTGCTTGGCCTCTTTGGCCTTTCCTTCATTACTTTCTTTCCCGGCTTCTTCAGCCTGGTCCTTCTTGGCTTCTTCGGCCTCTTTCCTCTTTCCTTCTTTCTTTTCCTTTCTCCTCTTTCTCCTGGACCCAGAGTGGTCAGGAGGAGGAGGTCTTTTATCCTTCTTTAGGGCGGTCAGATTGCATGACCTAGCTGCTCTCTGATCTCCCTTCAGTCTGCCCACTTCTCCAGTACTGCTTAGGAAAAGCATGGTCTGATGATGGGTTGACGGGATTCCCTGTACTGCCTCGATGAACTTCCTTCCCATCAGAGCGTTGTATGGTGACGGGAGGTCTACCACCAGAAACTCTTGTACTACTGATCTCTTCACTCCGTTCTGCCCCTCTGTGGTCACTGTCAGATGTATCTTCCCCTCTGGGATGATGGAATTCCCCGTGAATCCGACGATTGGAGTTCCTCCTTGCTTCAGCATTGAACGATCTAGCTCCATTTTATCGAAGGTATCCTTATAAAGGATATTCACGGCGCTCCCGCCATCTACCAGTATTCTTCGTACATCTATCCTGCTAATCTCCAGAGTGACCACAAGAGGGTCAGAGTGCAGGAAGCTGATGCCTTTGCAGTCTTCTGCTGTGAAGGTCATGTTTGGTAGATCTGGGCTCAGCTCTGCCTGGTTGATGGAGTAGAGGTTGGGGTGGGTGAGTTGCCTTAGGTGAGCCCTTTCTCCCCCTATCGAGCTAGAGCTGCCAAATATGACGTATATCGTCTTCTTTTTCCCTTCCTTGATCTCTGCTCGCTTGTCCTGCAGTGTCTGCCCCTCGCTCTGTTGCTCCTTTTCCTTGATCCCCTGATTCCAGGCGAGGTACTCTTTGAAGTAGCCTCGTCTGATCAGGCTTTCCAGATCATTTTTCAGGCTTATGCAGTCTTCCGTATTGTGGCCTGGCGTCTCATGGAAAGCGCAGAACTCTGCCATGTTTGAGCCTAGGCTTCTCTTCTTGGTGGGTGGTGGTCTGTGCCACCTGCTGTCATCTCTGTGGGTCAGAAAGATCTCAGCCCTTGGCGCGCTGAGGTTGCTATAGTTGTTATATTTCTCTTGGGCCTTCAGCCGGTCTGCTTCTCTCTCTGCTTCTTTTTGCTTTTCTCTCCCTCTGTTCTGATGGGGCCTGGGGCCTCCAAAATTCAGTCTGCCTCCCATGAACTGGTGCTCATTCCGCCTGGTACCTTGTATAGCAGGTCTGCCTGTTTCTGCTCCGTGCGTCGATGCTTTGTTGAAATCTTCGACGGCTATGTATTTTTCTGCCAGGGCCAGGGCCTCGCTGAGTTCTTTCATGGTGACCCATTTAAGATCATCTCTGAATTTACTGGTGTGGGGTAGGGCGTTCCTCAGAGCGTGCAGAGCGAGCTTCTGCTCCAGCTCTGGGATATGCACCAGCTCCTTGTTGAACCTCCCTATGAAATCCCGCAAGCTTTCATTCTGAGTCTGCTTCAGCAATAGCAGCTCGTGTGTGGATTTGTTCCTCCTGCTTCCGCTAACGAAATGCTCTTTGAATCTCTTCTTCAGTTCATCAAAGTTAGCAATCGTTCCTTGGGGAATAGTCCTGAACCAGGTTTGTGCTATCCCTGTCAGAGTGGCAGGGAAGTGTCTGCACCATGTGGCCTCATTGTAATTTCCTAGTTCCATGTGGGTCTCAAAGGCTGCCACATGCTCCTTTGGGTCTCCCTCCCCTTCGAACTTGAGATTGGACGGGAGCCTCGCTTTTGACACCCTGGCCGCAATGATTTCAGGTGTGAAGGGAGACTTGGAAGGAGATCTAATCTCCTCTGCAGGTGAGACCACAATGGGTCTGGAGTTGACTCTATGGGCTATGAGTCCTCTGAGGTCTGTGGGGGCTCCATTATCGCCAGAGCCCTCCTCTGGTATTGTTCCTAACCTCAGGCTGACATGCCTTCTGACCGTTCCGCCACCAGGCGCAGACAGGGCCTCTTCAGCTCCTGAGTTGTGCCTGGTTCTGGGTCGCGGCTGGACATTCTGGGCCACGCCCCTTGGACTTCCTCTGTGGACAGATCTCCGACTTGAGCCTGCCGTGTACCCTGTGGGTGTCTGTTCTTTGAACATACTGGGATGATCCTGCTGCATTATTTCAGTATCCCACTCTGCTTCCTGCCAGCCCCTCCTGATGTACCCGGGTCCAGAGCGGCTAGATAGGCCATACTCCGACGTCGGGGTGGGTGTAATGTTCGTCATATTGTACCCACATAAGGGGTCTGCCGTGGCTGCCTCCTCTTCAGATGACAGCCGCAGGTGCCTTCGAACTGAATCGTGTGTTCCGGTTCTTTTTCTCTTTCGAGCAGGTTGGCTTCCAACAGTTTGCATAAACTGTTGAGCAGACTGCAGCACTTGAAAAGCTGCTTGAAGTTGCTCTGGTGTGGGCATGACCACTAAGCTGCTTGGCTGTGGGGTCTGCCTGGTTTCACGGTGAGGGGTGATGGTGTTTTCCCTCCTGCCTGATCTGGTGGTAGCAGCACTACCCCTTCTTGTTGATCTCGTGCTTGTTTCTCTCAGTGGAGAGTTGCTTTCTCCTCCTGAACTGTCGGAACCGAGCGTTTCTGAGGTTGGAACTACCATTGCGAAGTTGTAGATTGTGCTTTTCTACTCTTCCCCTCCTTCTAGCGCCAAATTGTTTCTGTCCAAGACAGCAACAGTGAATGTGGTGGTGGGTACTTGGTGGAATCGTGGCTCCCAAACGTCCTTCGTGGTGGTGGTTACCTGCAAAACAAGGAGAAACCTCGGGGGTGGTTCCGAGGATCGCCTCTCCGATGCCTAAGTCAGTCCAAATTGAGCACAAGATCTCTAGTCGAGAGAAAACGAGTATCAAGTGCAAGTATTTTGTGAGTGTTTGATTCAACGTACCTTACCCATGCATGGGCATGGGTATTTATATGAGACATGGACTTGTAACTGACCTAGTAAAGTGAGTGGGCCTCTTTCAAAGTGGGCCAAGGTGGAACGAGGCCTTCATTAAACTCCAGCCTAAAGGCTATGTCCGGAGCGGTCTGCCTGAGGAGGTCTGCTCTGCTCTAGGCGCTCTGACGTGGAGTGACAGGCTGCTTCCAGCTGTAGGTCTGCTAGGTAGACCCCATACACCAATGTACGTTGTCTAAGTGATACCAGAGCATGCTTTCACTTAGGTGCACGTGTGCCCAATGAACAGGCTTTAGCTACCCTTGTTCATTTGTTGATAAACTAGCTAAACAACAATTAAAAGTGATTAAGGAACATGCATGCACTCACTAAGTTGTGAACATGCTTTACTTACTAATGTACTTATTGACATATTAACATACATAAGAACAAAGTAAATAACTAAGTATATATGCAATGAATATGCTTTTACTGCAAGTGTGCACACGCACATTAAAAATGAATATTCATGGGGAGTTGGGGAATCAACATGCACATTTAGGCCCTGTTCAGTTCACCTTAAAATAATAATATTCAGTAAAAATAAGTTCAGTTCAGTAAAAATAAATTCAGTTCTGCAAAAATAAGTTAAGTTCAGTAAAAATAAGTTAAGTTCAGTAAAAATAAGTTCAATTTAGTAAAAATCAGTAATGCAAAGAAGAAAAAACAACATGAATTAGTAAAAATAAGTTCAGTTCAATAAAAATAAGTTCAGTTCAGCAAAAATAAGTTCAATTCAGCAAAAATAAGTTCAGTTCAGTAAAAATAAGTCCAGTTCAGCAAAAATAAGTTCAATTTAGTAAAAATAAGTTGAACTGAACGGGGCCTTAGAAAGATCTCATATATACATGCACACTTTGAATGAACATGTAAGCACCGTTAATGTACACGATAACACTAACAAAAGAACATGCTATGATTAATGACGGATCCAGGAAAATTGAATAGTGGGGTCAAATCGTAATTATTAACTTTTATCGGGGTCAAGTAATTAATTTTTTAGGACAATTTTAAAAAAACGGATTTTAAAAGGAAATTTTTACAATTTTACCTAATCAAGTGGGGTCAAGTGACCCTACTTCTGACAAGGTGCATCCGCCATTGGCTATGACTAAAGTGCCCGCATTTACACTGAACACGTTTTGCATAAAACAAGTAATAGGACCGAGCGATGCCTCAAAATTTGGTACACTATAATTTAATAGTAGTTAAAAGTAACTAATATTATTAGAGTAAAATCGCCGTTAAAAAAAGTCTTCTACAATGTTGTTTCAAAGTTTAGTACAACCCAACTCTTGAATTTCATTCATATATGACCATTGATTTTGATGAAAGAAACAATCACAACATGGTGGAGGAATGGCTGAACCTCTTTATTTCATACTTGAGGTTGCGTGTTCAAATCTTCACATTGACTTAATATATGAGAATGAGTAGGTAGAAAGCTATTGAAAGAAGGATAATGATATGTGGTGGATTACAACTATTGTCTACGCTTTTTAAGATCACAATACTAATGTACATTTTTAGATACTCTAATACGTGGTGGATTGAAAAGGGGTTCCTTTTGCTACACTATTTTTGCGCCTTTTAAACTCAATAAAATTGCAGAGTGTTATCAATGTTCCTTCTACCAAAAAAAACATAAATTAAGCAACTTTAAACATTCATTTGCTAGTTTAAGCAATTCGCCATAGAAAAACATGCAAAAAGTTATCTTAACAGGTTGAGGGTTGGGGCTCTATTTTCCATATTTATTCATTGTGCGTTCTTTAGGTCAGCGTTTGAAAAAAAATAAATTTTTTTTGTTTAAGTTGGTTTATGAAGAAAAACTTGAAGATTCCACAAAAAGCGTAAGAATTTTGCATAATTTGGCAAGTAAATCTAGAAAATTAATGGAGGAAAGGAAGATTGAGATGAGTGGTGTTTTCAGAAAGAGAAATGCAGTATACAGAGAATGAACAAGAGCACACTTACGAGGAAAGGAGAAATGAAAATGGCGGTTCACTTCCCTGTCTCTTTAAACGTGAATAATAAGTAATTATCGAATCAGGCTTTTTAAATTTTTCCCGTTCATCAGTGAAAACCCAAATGTTCATTGTTTATCCGATCCTGCCCTTATAAATAACAATTTTTGTAATTTAAAGCCTGCATTTTAGACCGTGAGCACGTAGCTCTACCTACTATACATAAGTGTACGATCTACCGATTGTCTTTGTCCGATCTTCCTAAATAGTCCCACCTTTTGATAATCCGGTAATAATCCATCTTTGACTCTTTGAGCCTTGAGGTGTATGCATGTGCACAAATAGGTCATTTTCCTGTTGTTAACCTACATATACAGATCAAACACCTACGGAGTTTATAAGGCAGTGCGGCGCTGTAGTGAGAGAAAGGGGGAAGTGTTTGGCCTCAGACTCAGAGTGCCCATTTCCCCCCAGGTCGTTCTTTCATATATCTATGCTCACCTAATAGTTGTTTACTCTCATGTCTTTTATGATGGATTTTCACTGATCTGATGTTTTAATCATGTGGGTCATTCTTGCTTTTATCGGTTCTGTATCAATTTTGGCTCTTGTTCTTCGTTTGGTCTGAATTGTTTTGAAATTAATTAGTGATTCATGTCTCCCGTCTGTATTGTCTGCCTGAAATTAGAGGGTTGATATTGTTTACACGATTAGCATGGATTATTTAATAATCTGACAAATGGGCGGACCCTCGATTTTAGTATCGAGGTGTCAAATAGATTTTGAGATCGGTAATTTGGGGTTGCAAAATCGAAAATTATCATGGTACTTTTAACTTTTTAGTAGTCCAATTGGGATAAAAGTTAAAAAGTAATTTTAATACTGATTTATTTTCGTTGTGGTTTGCAAGTTGCAAAACAGCTTAACTGTTTGGTGCTATCCTCTTTCTGTTATTGATGGAAATTTTTTGGTTATGCCGCGATACAAGGATGAACCTCCTGCAGTTCGTGTATATACCGTCTGTGATGAATCAAAGTTTGTGTCTTTTCTTTGTATTTTTTATTTTACTTTTCAGGGTCAGATTTTTTAGTAGTTTATACTTCATATTGTTGTGGGATTTGCTAAAGGTATTTGATTGTGAGGAACGTACCATACTGGGGTAAGGTGATGGACTAAGTCACTTAGACAACAATATATGGAGAAGTTGGAGAGTATGCTTGCTTTTACCTTATCTTCTTGTTTGTTTATGCTTCTTTGACCTGCAATCAATGTGAACCAATTACTGATTGATGACTTAATTGAAGTGCTTGCAAAAATAAGTAGTTGTTGCATAATAATGATACGAATTCTGTGAGACTTGAAAGGATTGATATGGGTTTATGAGTGTGGCTCCGTTGACGTTGAATTATTTTTCATGGAGTATGATGTTTTCTTTTTGTTGTGTACAATTGTGATCTTGTATGTGGGTCTCCAAGGATCAAGCGTGAGTACTTTGTATTGGCGAGAGGTGTCAAGTAATGTAGTTGTGTTCCTATGTCCGTTTCGATTACACTATCAACTAACAAATTAGGAAACTAGTCACCTGTTTTCTAGCTGATTCCTTCATGCGCGGAAATATCATCAATCATATCTCTGCATGAACTTTCTGGCCAGTACCTTTCGGTCTTTCGGATAATTAAACATGTCTTGCTTGGATCATTTATAGTCGCATTATTAATCATCAGAATGGTCTTCTTCCTCTTTTTTAAAAAAATTGTAACCTTTGATGTATGTTTATGTTTTATGACTATGAGGATTACTTCTCATCCCAGTCAATGAATGAAATGGTTAGAAGGGTAAGAGGAGTTTTACATTTTCAGTTTATCTTGCACCTTTCGTGAGAGCTATCTCTGAGATCTTTCTTTTTACACCCTCTTTGTTACAGATTCTGCAAATATGCATTCGTTCCAACAAAACATGAGTAGATAATAGGAGAAGGATATGATTGTTGTCCTCGTACCTGTGCATGCTTTTTGTCATTGTTGCAAATCGTTTTTTTGCTTTTGTAAACAAGCACCATAGTCCTCTGATTGGCTGAAGAGAGGAGACACACTCGTATTACAGGCTAAATGTAGCCCCTTTTCCTTGCAGCTGCAGAAAAGTATGTGGAATCTGCGAACTCTGCTTCTATGTCATATAGGAACTGTAAGATGTCTTCCCAGTTCCCCTTTGGTGTTAGGGCCAAATTCTCATAATTAAAGTCCGGAGGACCGACAACATCATCAGGTAACTTCCTATCACAAGCAGGAGAATTGCACCCTAGAAATCCAAACCCAATCATTAGTTTATGACTGCTGTACCTGAATAGCTTATGCCTCTGTACGAGCAGCTATAAAAACCTGAAAAGCGACCGAGCGTAAACTGATGATTGGGTAGGGTTCCAGAGTGCAATCTTCTAGCATGTTCTAGGAAATCACCTGATGATGTTATTGGTCCTCCGTACTTCTATGAGAATGTGGCCCTAACTTCGAAAGGGGGTCTGGGAAGACATCTTTCGGTTCCTATATGACATAGAACTACAGTCTCGGATTGTACTTTTCTGCAGCCCCAAGGCCAAGGGCCTACATTCTTAACCTCCCTAACCGACAACCTTTACTTCGATTTCACCAGAAGACTGAGTCATGAGGCACTACCAGAGACAAATAGGTGGTGGCCCGCAAGGGATAGGAGGAAGAGGCTCAATTGTCTATTAAGTTGCATTGGAAGTGCCCGATTGACAGACAATGAGGAAGAGGGTTGTATATGAAGAACCTTTAGCGATCCTTGAACCTGAAGGCATGGAGATGTTGCTTGGATTCCCCAAGATTTCACACTGGAGGGATTGGCCGCACGGACTGATATAGATCACTAGCCAACTCCTTTCAGGTTAGCAATTTGTTTAACAATTCCTCACACTGATTTATCAGTAGCTACATCTTGACCAATGCTGATTTTTTTTCAATCTGTCTTTAACTAGTCTTCCACAGACCACAGTAACTTAAGTGCTGAAATCTCCACTTTGTTAGGAGTGAACTTGTTTTAACTTCTGGGAGATTAAAGTGCACCCATCACTCGTCTTACCATTGAAAACATTATTATGGAATCACACATGCTCTGTGTACAGTACACTAGCTACTCGGCTGTAATTGTAATTTGTAGGCAAAACCAAGCGTTTGATCGAACCCTGTATTTATCACTTGATCATGTTTTTGATGTGGGTTCTTAAAATCTAGATATGCACATATAACATTGTGGACTCCAACTCAATTGCCTGGTTATATTTCTAAATATTTTTTCCTAAAAAGAATATACTGGACATAAAAATACTGTGACAATGATTATTGAAAATCTTGCTATAAGGATGAAGTTTCTTTATGTAAACAAACATGCATGAAGTTTTTGTTCAGATCGAAACAATTGCCTACCATCTTCAGTTTTGAAGCTGCTGTATCTTGGTGGCATGAGCTCTATTGCTCTTTTCTGGCATTGGCGGAAACTGCAGAACAGGGGTTGCCCTCACAGAATTGTGATCACCTTGAAGAATTTGGTAGCAGTAGAGAATGTCCATGATTGGGGAAGAAACGGAGCATTAGGTAAGAAGATCCATGTTAATGATGTTAGAAAGCTCGGCATGGTGATGAAACTGATGATAGATGGAGTCTAGTGGCTTTGTTCTCGTGATTGGTGGAAGCCAATCTGCCAATGCAAGAACTCGGGTGATGGCAACAGAAGAACCAGAGATGGGTTTAAGGGAGAACACTAGTCTCTCCTCTATGAGTACTACTGGGTGCTGGATTATGTTAAAGTTTTCCATGAATAGCAGAGTTTGACAGCTTCTAGTTCAAGCAAACCAGTGAAAGACTAAATGGGGGATGGATATATTACTTGAGAAACGAATAGAAAGTTTGATATACTCCCGATGTACATTGGGCTAATGTTCTTTCATTTTAAGTTTGATTTGTTCATTTATTATTTCCGAGTCTCATGCTTGAAGATTTTAGAGACTTGACATCTCACTTTAAGACTTGGTAGTTCAATTTTGTAGAAAAAACATGGGTGTCTCGGTGTACTGATAACCAAGCCGTCATCAATAATAAAATTAACAAGTGGTGAATTATATAGATTAGCTACACTTGAAAGGTTAATAATTATTAATGTTTATGATTATAAGGTTAATGAATAACAATCATATTTGCCTTATTCTGCAACATCAACTATAGTCTGTACATCAGCAACCATGTATTTAAGAGGTCATTCTCCATATGGGACAGGGCCAGAAATATAAAAGAATGAATGTCCCAGAAATATTGAAGTTGTAAATTGTAATTGTGTGTAGGTGTAGTTTTTTCCCCCAACCGAATTCATTACTGGAACTCAAAGAACTTAAAAAGTTGGCCTTGGAGGACAATGTTTGTGCAAATCATAATCTTTTAGACGCTCGTGTTGTTAGTTGACTTTTCTTCATTAAAGACTTGTCACAAATCACAGGTTGGGTTTGCCAACCAAGAAAGAA
This sequence comes from Patellifolia procumbens, assembly GCA_947645195.1. NCBI lineage: Eukaryota > Viridiplantae > Streptophyta > Magnoliopsida > Caryophyllales > Amaranthaceae > Patellifolia > Patellifolia procumbens. Next base: position 80,662 of record CANSGD010001201.1, read on the forward strand.
AAGAAATGGTAGTTTTGGGGCATAAGAATTGCTATGGAGTCGTCTTGATCCTCTAAGGGTCTTTTTGCAAAACCGCACCCTTAATGGAGATGTCGACAAATACCACCTGCTGCTCCTCGCCAGTTGTTGGAATGTGGTGATTCGGGCTGGAACGAGCGTGCTTGGTCGGACATCAATTTTAGAAAGATAAAGGGCTTTAGATATCGCTCCAGATATGTTAACACTTTTCTTTTCTCGCTTAGAAGTGAGTTTTCAATACCTGAGGTAAGTTCTACGAATTTGTAATTTAGTATCAATACTTACTTGATTGAAACCTATATCTTTAGCTCTTTTTTTTTTTTTGTTGTTGAGAGAACTGTTGGAGTTTGTGAGAAGAGTAATACAAAAACTCTTGAGTTGCTTCAAAAGAATATGAAGAGTTGGGGATCCCATATAGGAAGAATAAGAGGTGAGTGGTGAGTTTATTAATAGTTATGTTCCTAGTATCTATTGAGTTGGTGACTTGGTAGACTTTTGTGGTTGGGCTCTTGATTGGGCTAGTCCACACACGAGCGCGCGCCGCCGCCCGCCCGGACCGGGCCGTGGGCTTTGGGCTTTGGGAAATAACTTAACTTAACTAAATTTTTACTGGAAAAATCTGTCATCCTTATATGACTGTTATGGAATCAGTCAATTCCTGAATCCACTCTTTATTGACTGCTTCCACTAGCCGTTAGTGGGCAGTTTCCTTTGCCCATTAATTACCGTTTTTAACACAGTTTTAGGAGTCAGTTTTCCCTTCTTCTGTCCCTATATATACCCCCTTCCTGGCACAGTTTTTAACACACAGAAAATTATCCTCTCATACTTCTCTCTGTTAATCTCTGGGCAATATTAAGAGCGTTCTCAAACTGTCTCTCTGTATTTCACCGGCGAGTCAGTGTTGTGTTAACCCTGGAGGTTGTTTGCCACGAGTCCGTGTGTTCGTAGCGGGGCAATTTCAACTTTAGGGCAGTGATCATATCACGGCACAGCAATTTCACAGATAAGTTTTTATAATCTACCAGTCATACTTCCTACAATCTAAAGTTGAAATCTTTTCGATTTTTATACTGTTATTATGGCTGGTATTCCTGTTGCTGTTCCTCTTAATTCTGTCAACCCCTTTGTTCCTGATATGTCGAAATTAGACCCTTTGGATGGAAAAAATTATATTATGTGGTCTGATAAAATGGAATTCTTTTTAGGCCAAATTGGGGTAGATTACTGCTTAACTATTGATGCTGCTCCTGTTGACGCAGTTAGGGATTTTGAGAAAGATAATAAAACATGTAGGGGAATGTTATTGCATTATATGACTGCTCCTTTATATATGATTTATAGTAAGTCGAAAAAGGCAAAGGATATTTGGGATGCACTTAAGGTTAAGTATGGACTAGATGATTTTGGGACTAAGAAATATGCCTGTAGTCGTTGGTTAAAATTTACTATGACTGATGACAAACCTGTTTTAGACCAAGTCCATGACTATGAACATTTGTGTGCTGAACTTGCTGCTGAAAGTATGGTTATTCCTGATTTATTTCAAGCTAATTGCCTTTTAGAGAAACTGCCACCCTCTTGGGAGACCTATGTTCACTCTATGAAACATAAGCAAAAAGACTTTACCCTTCAGGAATTAGTTTCCCACATTAAGGTTGAGGAACAAAACCGAATTCAGACTAAAGGAAAGACTGACCATTCTTCCACTTTAGCCAACCTTATTGAGTCTAAAAATTCTGGAAAAGGGAAAAAGGGTAAAAGTCAGAACCATGTTCACAGAACTAGGCAGAATGGTAATGGGTTTAAGGGTAAGAAGCAATTTCAGGGTAACTGCTATGTTTGTGGTAAATTTGGACATGCTGCTAGGGATTGTAGAAACAAACAGGCTTCTTCAAATGCTGCTGTCACCAAACCAAAAGACAACAAAGCACAAGTCAACCTTGCTGAAGATGACATTATTGCTGCTGTGGTGTCCGAGGTGAACCTGATTAGCAACATTTCTGAATGGGTCGTGGACACTGGAGCTACCCGCCACATCTGCTCAAGCAAGGAAATGTTCCAGACTTATGATAAAGTTTCAGAAGGAGAATGTGTCTTCATGGGCAACTCAAGCACTGTGAGTGTGTTAGGCAAAGGAAAGGTTTTTCTAAAGTTAACCTCTGGAAAAACCATTGCTTTGCAAAATCTCTTGCATGTTCCTGATATCCGCAGAAACCTCATATCTGGTGCACTTTTAAACAAGGCTGGAATTAAATTAACTTTTGAATCTGACAGACTTGTATTAACCAGAAATGGTGATTTTGTGGGTAAAGGATTTTGTAATGCTGGACTCTTTGTTTTGGATGTAATTTCTGATAATAAAATTTCTACTGCTTCCGTTTATATTGCTGAGTCTGTTTCTTTATGGCATTCTAGACTAGGTCATGTGAATGTTGCATCCATTAAAAGGCTAAAACGACTTAGTCTTATTTCTGACTTTAGCAATACCTCTTTTGACAAATGTGAAGTATGTGTAGAGGCCAAACACCCTAAGAAAGCATTCAACAAGAGTGTTTCTCGTTCCTCGACCCTATTAGAACTAGTCCATAGTGACTTAGGTGACTTTAAGAACTCTATGAGTAGGGGGAGGGAAGAGATATTATATTACTTTTGTTGATGACTTCTCACGTTATACTAAGGTCTACTTGTTAAGTACGAAAGATGAGGCTGAAAAGAAATTTCTTATTTATAAAGCCGAAGTAGAAAACCAGTTAGACCTTAAGATAAAGAGAGTGAGATCAGATAGGGGTGGAGAATATGATGGACTTCCACTTAAGAAATTTTGTGAATCTAATGGAATTATACATGAGGTTACAACTCCCTATACACCTGAACAAAATGGAATAGCTGAGCGAAAAAACAGGACTCTTAAGGATATGATGAATGCTATGCTTATAAGTTCAGGGATGCCTACTAACATGTGGGGGGAGGCAATTCTTTCTGCTTGCTATGTGCTTAACCGAGTTCCCCATAAGAAGTTAGATAAGACTCCCTATGAATTGTGGAAAGGTTTTAAACCTAATTTGGGTTACCTTAAAGTGTGGGGGTGCTTGGGAAAATTAGGACTTCCTGACTTTCAAAGGAGTAAGATTGGACCTAAGACTGTTGATGGAATCTTTATTTGGTATGCTTCTAACAGTGCTGCATATAGACTTATTCTTAAGGATGCTTCTGGCTTTGGTCCTATTAGAGAGTCAAGGGATGTAGAATTCTTTGAGCATATTTTTCCTATGAAAGTTAGTGTACAAACATGCTTGCCTGTTGCATCTTCTTCTACTTTGCATCATAACATTGCATCATCTAGTGAGACTTTAGAACCTAGAAGGAGTAAAAGAACTAGAACTGAGACTAGTTATGGACCTGACTTCATTACTTCTTTCCTAGCTGAAAAAGGATTTCTAGATGAGCAAAGAGTATGTGCTTTTATATTGGAAGAGAACCCTAGAACTTTTGGGGAGGCCATGAGATCTGTTGACTCTAGTTTTTGGATGGAGGCTATTAACAGTGAAATAGAGTCTATTATGAGTAACAACACATGGATTTTGACTGACCTTCCTAGGGGTTGTAAGGCTTTGAGTAGTAAGTGGATTTTTACTAAGAAGTGCAAGCCTGATGGGACATTAGACAAGTATAAAGCTAGACTTGTAGTTGGAGGACATCACCAAAAGAAAGGTCTAGACTTTTTTGACACTTATTCACCAGTGACCAAGGTAGCCACTATTAGAGCATTAATTGCACTTGCATCCATTCATGATCTTGTTGTGCATCAAATGGATGTGAAAACTGCTTTTTTGAATGGTGAGCTAAATGAAGAAATCTATATGAAGCAACCTGAAGGATGTGTTGTTCTTGGTCAAGAGGACAATGTATGCAAGCTCATTAGATCTTTGTATGGTTTAAAACAAGCACCAAAACAATGGTATGATAAATTTCATCAAACTATTACTTCAAATGGTTTTTTAGTAAATGATTCTGATGCTTGTGTTTATTCCAAAACAGATGGTATTGGTTGTGTTTTCATATGTCTATATGTGGATGATATGTTGATTTTTGGGACCAATATAGACATAGTGAATGCAACTAAAAGTTTCCTAAATTCGTGTTTTGAAATGAAGGATTTAGGAGAGGCTTATGTTATTCTTGGGATAAAGATTACTAGAACGTCATATGGCATATCTTTAAATCAATCTCATTATATTGAGAAAATTTTAAAGAAGTTTGATCAATATGATTGTGTTCCTATGAAAACTCCATATGATTCTAGTATTCATTTGAAAAAGAATAAAGGAGATAGTATATCACAAGAACAATATGCTAAAATTATTGGTAGTGTAATGTTCTTGATGAACTATACTAGACCGGATATAGCTTATGCTGTTAGTAGATTGAGTAGGTATACTCACAATCCTAATCAGGAGCATTGGGGTGCTTTGATTAGATTGTTGAAGTATTTAAAAGGCACTATCAATTGGGGTTTGCATTATCAAAGAACACCTTGTGTTCTAGAAGGATATTGTGATGCTAATTGGGTGTCTGATAATGATGAGATTCAATCTACTAGTGGCTTTGTTTTTACTCTTGCTGGTGGAGCTATATCATGGAAATCATCAAAGCAAACTTGTATTGCCAAATCTACTATGGAATCTGAATTTATTGCTTTAGAATTGGCAGGACAGGAAGCTGAATGGTTAAGGAGTTTGCTAGCTGATATTCCATTGTGGGGGAAGCCAGCTCCATCAGTTTCAATGCGGTGTGACTCACAAGCTGCAATTGGGGTCGCGAATAATGAAGCCTATAATGGAAAGAGGAGGCATATTCGCTTGAGGCATGCTATAGTTAGAAATCTAATTAGAAATAATGTAATTTCACTCGAGTTTGTAAAGTCAGAGAGGAATATTGCAGATCCTCTCACCAAAGGCCTTTGTAGAAAAATGGTGCTAGAGTCGGCACAAGGAATGGGTTTAAAGCCTATTGTGGAGTGAATTATGATGGATACCCTTCTTAGAAAGTTTCTAAGTTCAAGGGTCAAACTAAGTCATAAAAGAACTCAAGTAGTAGATACTACTACCATTCCTATATTAATAAAAGTGATGTAGTATTTGTTTTTTTACTGTAAAATGTGTAAGGATGAGTAAAATACTCTTAATAAGTTCATAGCCTTGAGAAGGTGGTTTGAAACAGTACAAACTTGATGAACTTACCTATGTGAATGTGGGGGTTACGCCCAATCCCCTATGAGATCCCTAAGGCTTAGGATCTCTAGAGCATTCATGAAAATCCAGGTATTGTGGGGCACTTATATATATATCGCGAGAACGTATCTTATTTTGAAAAAGGTTTAGTGCGCAAGTATTGATTATGAACTCCGTAGAAGGTTCAAAGAGAAATCTACCTAATACGACAATATGACATACTTGTATGCACTGGGTATCAATTCAAGTCTCTAAGACATTGATGCTTACAAAACTGAGTATCTATTGCCCAAATCTTCTTTTTCAGCCCCGTTTCTTTCTGTCTCTTCTTTTGAATCATGTGGGGGGTTGTTGGAGTTTGTGAGAAGAGTAATACAAAAACTCTTGAGTTGCTTCAAAAGAATATGAAGAGTTGGGGATCCCATATAGGAAGAATAAGAGGTGAGTGGTGAGTTTATTAATAGTTATGTTCCTAGTATCTATTGAGTTGGTGACTTGGTAGGCTTTTGTGGTTGGGCTCTTGATTGGGCTAGTCCACACACGCGCGCCGCCGCCGCCCGCCCGGACCGGGCCTTGGGCCTTGGGCCTTGGGCTTTGGGCTTTGGGAAATAACTTAACATAACTAAATTTTTACTGGAAAAATCTGTCATCCTTATATGACTGTTATGGAATCAGTCAATTCCTGAATCCACTCTTTATTGACTGCTTCCACTAGCCGTTAGTGGGCAGTTTCCTTTGCCCATTAATTGCCGTTTTTAACACAGTTTTAGGAGTCAGTTTTCCCTTCTTCTGTCCCTATATATACCCCCTTCCTGGCACAGTTTTTAACACACAGAAAATTATCCTCTCATACTTCTCTCTGTTAATCTCTGGGCAATATTAAGAGCGTTCTCAAACTGTCTCTCTGTACTTCACCGGCGAGTCAGTGTTGTGTTAACCCTGGAGGTTGTTTGCCACGAGTCCGTGTGTTCGTAGCGGGGCAATTTCAACTTTAGGGCAGTGATCATATCACGGCACAGCAATTTCACAGATAAGTTTTTATAATCTACCAGTCATACTTCCTACAAGAACAAGTTACTTTATATCCATCCGCTTGAAAAGTGGCTCGGGAACATGTTGATATAAGTATCGACATGGAATAATTGTTGTTGGCCTAAATGGTTGGGGTGCGAAAAAAGAAGTAATCACTTTGTTCAATTGTTGAGCTTTTTATAAGTAATGATATATCCAATGGTCATATCATATACTTTTAATCATCCTTTTTTGTCATTTATCCGATTATCGAAAAATAATAGAGTTTTTCGACGTTTCAATTATTTTTGAATATCCGAAAAGTCAAAAGAAATATAGAAAAGGCTCAATTTCAGATCAATGCATTTGCAGATCAATCGTTCGAATGGGATATCTACAATCAGTCAATCACCCCTAGTTATTCCTAGTCAAAGGGTTGACATGAAAGAGAGCTTAAACGCAACGCTAGTACGCTACCATATCATGATTCGCGCAACAACAGCAGTTAGGTAGGCAGTATTATTCGCGCAACACCCCTTCATATTAGCACGGGAGTTACATCTTACATTACACAATCTACATCCCCCACTACGCCACTACCTTCTCAGTCATACTCAACAAAAACGCAGAAATTCAACCAACTCTTCCTATTTAATAATAATCGAATCATTATTATACACAAAGTTTATTCACAACGGACTCTTCAATTTCAATTTCAATTTCTTCTTCTCTACTCCTAACTTCCCCCTCCTTCATCTTCTTCCTCAAATTCCTCACCAATTTCTCACCAAATCACCACACTCCATTGAAGAACGAACAAGTTGTTGAAGAGAGAGAAAGATGTGTTGTCCGAGTAAGGTTTGCATGTTCTGTATCTGTCTCATTCTTGTCGTTATCGCTATCGGTTTTCTCTTCGGATTCGGCGTTTTCAAGAATGGATTCCACAAATTGAATCATACTCTCAATGTTTCTCCTCCTCTAGGTTTTAGTTACGATCGTAATCATCTCATTGCTCCTCCTCCTTTCTTTTTTTAATTTGTTCTTTTGACACTATTATGTTTATGTCTAGTTTCCGGAACTACTACTGAATTATGATTTATTATTTTCTTTATGATTTTGCTGTTTCATGCTCTTTTAGTGTTTTAATGATCCATCTCTTTCAGTTTTAAGTTCAATTCTTCCGTACTTATTGCTTCAGATTTATTCTGCGCTCGATTCTCTTTATCGTATTAGCATATTACTTTCAGATTCATATAGTATTATGTTTATTCTACTGTTCTCTTTTAACAATTGATTTTGTTGAATTCAGTTCATGTATTGTGTTATCGATTAATGTAAACTGCGCATATGTTACGAAATTATGATTAATCTGTTATGATCCTCAATTTGAATATGTGAGCAATACTGCTATAAATTTTATTTTCTACAGTATTATTTTGAGTGACATTTCTTTGGTCAGTACAATTGCGTACGATCTTTTTTTTTTTTTGAGAATATCGAGAGAGGATGCTTGGAATGTTTCGACCGAAATTTCTGATCGGCTTCTAATGAGCCTAGTAAACCTAATTTGTCATTGGTTTCTAGTGAGCCAAGGAAACTGTAATGTTTCGGGCCGGAATTAGTTTAGTTTAGTTTAGTGCGGTTGAAAAATATTGCATTACTCGTTACATTAGGAATTCTCCACCTAAATTATTATGATTTATAGTCAATAAAAAATTTAGGCATGTGAGATTTGTATTTATTTATTATTACTAGTAGTTTAACCGGCTGTGAATAGCACAGTCCTTGCAAGGTGGGGGGAGATAGAAGGAACCATCCATAAGGAACATCAACCACTAGACTGATAAACAGTGACTCCGGGAGTTTTACACAGAAGAAAAGTCACCACAAAGCCGCACAACATGGGATATTTTGTTTGATTCATCTAGTTATATACTTTTAAAATATCTAACATTTATAATTTTTTCTTATATAGTCAAAATTTACATTATGAAGCATAAAACACTATCCTCTTCCTCAAATTTCCATGCTTGTTATCGGAATAGCCGAATAGGCAGTTAGCATGTTGTGACTTGTGAGGAGGATTGAGGACATTGCCACGTTGGGTGTTGGTAATTAAGAAAAGAAGGCACTTACACAATAGGGACCATGATGTTATCTATTTGCATCCCAAAACAAGCCGTGAAGATATTGTAACACCAAAAAAGGATGACAAGCACCGCAAAAAAACAGAACAAGATGATCTTTTGTAGTGGAGTACTTGTTTACATGATTTCTAATTTCTAAACCGAAGTAGACAGATGCACTAATTAAAAAAAATCAAAGTAGACAACTTTCTACTATAATGCCCATCTTAAAGTTGTTGCACTTTCCCCTCCGTTCACATGTTCCATATCTTGAATACTTATCAAGTTATCATATTAATGAAAACTTATTTGAAGCTGGTTTTCGGATTGAGGACTGAGGAATTTAGGATTCTTTTTCACTTTGTTTTTGGATCTAATAAGGTTTTTAGAATGGAGATTCTACTTTGGTTCGGAAGGGTTTTCTTTGAATTGGATTGTAGAATCAAATCGTAGAATGAACATGCATAATCAAGATATTACACTCATAGTATAAGTTTAAAAGACCAAAATTTAAAAATGATAGTTGTTTAAACACTAAATTGTTGATAATCAATTATATATATTATTTATAGCTTTATTGGTACGACGAAATCTAATATAAATTTTTAAAGTTTTCGTTAGTTAAAAAGAAAGTTATAAAATCATAAGTATAATCATATGGCCATATTTGAATCGGTATGATCGCGATTCTAACAACCATGGATTTATAAACACTTTGCATGTTAGAATCTTCTCTCAAGACAAATATTATAACTTACCTCTTATCTTGAGAAATGTTGGTTTAATGTAGAAAAAGCGTTGATGTTTTGAGGATGGTAAGCTATCAAAGTTTTATAAGCGCAAAGTAGGAAGACACCAAAAAGAAAATTAGATAGAAGAAAAGATGTATACACTTCATTTAGTATTGAAATCCACTACAATTTATCCAAAACTCCCGATACATAGCGTACATACAATCACATTGTAAATAAGCTTTCGCACACATTGCATATATACAAGTAAGACTAGTGTTTCTATTTAATATTTATGGGATAAAGAAAGAGTGAAAAGTATGGAGAAATAAAAAAATCCTTCATTAACCTTACTTCCTCCGTTCCAAATTAAATGCAACAGTCAATATTTTGCACTATTCATAGTATGTACTTTGACTAAAATTTGAGCTTTACACATAATGAAAAACATAGTCAAGTGGGATCTTGTTAGATTCGTCTCGTTAAATACTTTCGTAATATCAATTTTTTATAATTTTTACTTATATATTATAGTAGATATTAACCGTTAAAGTTATGTCTCGACAAGCGTGAAAAGTGAATTGTTGCATTTAATTTGGAACGGAGGAAATATAAACAATGAATATAAAGGAAAGACTTTTTTTCCGAAAAAACAATATCAAATTGATGGTGTGGAATATTTAGAGTATTTGGTAGATTTAATTCATGTAATGTTAACTTAAGTCATTTGGTCATAATTTCACTTGTTAAGTTAACATTTGTATATACGTTATTGGAAAATTGAGAAGTAAAATCAAGCCGAGAAGTAAGGAGCTGGTTGCGACCTGCGAAGGACCTCGCCTCCGCGACCAGGCACGTCACGACCCGCAACGTGGGTTGCTCCTCGCGATCAGGCTTGCTCATGGGTCGCGACCTACTTCATGTTACTATTGTGCTCGGGGTCTTCATTTGACGGTTTTATGCAATGTAGCGGTTATCCGTCGATTTTTTAAGCATTGCACAAGACAATTATATATGGGAAGGCTCCCATATGATGAATGACATAGAAGAAAACTCTCTCTTCAACCTACTCTTCCATTGTTCACCATTGCAATTCTTCTCAAAAGCTTTGTTCACATCTAGTGAAATTCATAGCAAGCGTGACTTTCATTATTGTTCTTCTTCTTTGTATCTCAGAAGCGTGCTTTGTGTAGGGGCGAAATATTGATTCTGGAAAAGTGTCCTAACACGCCTAGAAGTATTCTTGTTCTAGTTGTTGTCTTTGTTATCGGATATCATTATCTAATAGGTGGAAATTTAAGAAAAATGATATAATCTTTTATTAATATTACCGATTTTGACGATAATAATATTTCTTCATATCCCCATGAATCGGACAATACTATGTTATTTCCTATAATCTTTAACCGTACTCACTATTTCAATTTAGAAACACAACTAGTACTAAGACTCAAGCGATGCCCCAAGTTTTTTGCGTTACAATTTAGTAATACTAAAAACAATTTACTAGATTTATGGACGTTAAGATGTTCAGTAAAGCTACGATTTACTACCATTTGTCGAGCTAGAAAAGATATCAGAGGCTATACCAACTTGGTAATTATTTTAAGGATTTTTTGTACCATACCACTTAAGGTTTACAAGTTTTTTGTAAACTCCCGCCTTTATGTTATTTTTTTATATATATTACCACTTAAACTTTCATATTTCCTTAAAAACTCTCAATACTTAATGAAATTTGTCAACCAAAACGTTAAGTGGGTCCCCATATATGCGTTTTGTCATTAATTTCCCCCAACCCATTTCGCCCTCTTCTTTCTCTTCTCAGTTACTCTCTCCCCCACCTCAACCCACCATTGGAGACCAAGTTTGAAGCTACAATTGAGGAATTTAGCAAATTTCTCGAACAACGGTACTTTAGAAACCCTTAAATTCACATTAGAAGTAAACCAAAAACCCCAAAATTCATAATTGGGATACAAACCTAACTTTCAATTAGGAGACATAGAACAACAAAAACCTACTTTGATGCACAAAATTGATCGAATTTCAAATTGTTTTGATTTGTTCCATATTTGCTCCAAATTCGTTAAGCGGTGGAAGTTTTTAAGAAAATAGGAAAATTTAGGTGATAATTTATAAAAAAATACATAAAGGTGGGAGTTTGAAAAAACTTGTAAACTTTAGGTGGTATTGTACATACAATCCTTTATTTTAACGGGTAAAAGACTTTACCCTTTTCTAAAATAAAGCTCCACCAAAAGTTATCACGCTCTTAGAAAAATATTTAGAACTCTACTGTATGTGTATTTGATTTATTTCAAGACTCAAAATTTGCGCGTAAATTTTATTGTTTGGAAAGTTCTTTCAATTGTTTTGTAGAAGAAGCTTATTGGGTGTCAAATTAACCAAGACCGCTAATTGAATTAGCACCTTCCAAATTAATGGTTTTGCACTAGGGGTGTTCAGGAAAACCCGACCCGCATTACCCGCTGACCCGGGTGGAAAAAGCGGGTAGTTTTACGATTTTTCTAGTTTTCAATGGGCCGGGTACCCGACCCGTAATTTTAGCAAATAAACGGGCCGGGTCATGGGCCACTGTTACAAATTAACGGGTACCCGTTTGACCCGCTTTCTGTTTTTTTAAAAGTGAGTTTCTCGTTTTTTTTGTATCTTAGCCAAAGAAAGCTTGAGGATTTATATGTATCAGTTTTTCCTTCTCCTTTTCTTCATTTTGTTGGTTGTATTGTGAACTCAAAAAGATTAAACATCATGGTTACTGCCTTGCTGGATCTCACTGTCAACAATCTTTAACTCTCATGTTTCTTTCTAATCTCATCCAATTGCATAATAATGTACATGACAATAACAGAAAATAAGGAAAGTGAAGATGTTAAATTGATGGCAGGTTTTGAAAACTAAAGAAGAAAGATAGTGTTTGACATCAGGGTTTGGAAACTGACAGAAAAAAAATAATGTGTTACTTAAAAATAAAATTTGAAGCCCATAATTTCTTTAATCCGGATATCGGGTACCCGGTTTGTCCGACCCGGGAAATTCGAGTACCCGCATTCCGGGTACCCGACTTTTCCGGGTCGGGTCATGGGCCACATAAATAACTACCCGCAAAACCGGGTACCCGTATTTTCGGGTTTGAACACCCCTATTTTGCACTGGGTAACTTTTTCTTACAAATTTCTTTTAGCTATTTTGTAAAAGAACTCTTTAAATGTCAAATTAACCAAAATTGTTGATTTAATTAGCGGAACCATAAAGTTAGAATTATTTTTAAAATTGCGATAGAATGAGAATTAGTGGACATTGGTGTAAGGAAAAAAAATCCCTCCCAAGAATATGGAACAAACAATATTATTTCCTTCGTTTCTAAATAAGTGACACACTTTATGTTTTCAAGTTTGCCAATGTATTATTTTAAATATCAACTAGTATTAGGCCCGATGCCCCAGAAGTTTAGTTCGTTGCAATTTAGTAGCATTTAAAGATAACTAACTAACGTCATTTAGCATGGAAAAATGTATCATAAACAATCACTTATAATATAAGTTTCAGAACATATGAGTTAATCCTTGATTTTCATTTATATCATCATAAATTTTCATGAAAGAATCAATATTAGTGTGATAGAGGAGTGGTTAGAGCTTTGTATTACCATACTTGAGGTTATGAGTTCGAATCTTCACTTTGATAATTTCTTTTTTATATATGAGAATGACATAGATAAAAAACTATTAAAAGAGGGACGGTGACACGTGGCAGATTGCAACTCTTGCTTACGTTTTTTTAATATCTATACTAGATAATAAAGCCGTACTGAAATGAGACACCACATTGCTCCACAGTATTATAAAATTAATCATAACTTTCATTTCAAATCTCATAAAATTATAATTTTTGCACTGTTACATTCATCTCGAGAAATACTTTGAATTCAGATCCAATTACGATACGTTTTTCTAGAATTGCAAAAAAAAACCTTATATTTTACCTATTAAGGACATGTTTTATTTTTCATAAATGAGCTTAACTGAACTAAATTTGGAGTCAAGTGACTAATTTAATTTAGATCCAATAAGGATTAACTAAGGGCCTTTTAGATTTACTGAAAACAACTGAACTGAACTGAACTGAACTGATTGGCGTTAAACTGAACTGAATTGAATTGAAATGAATTTAATAAATATATAAATATTATTTAAACAATAATAATATGAATATTAAATAATAATTATGATGATAGGTAATAATAATGAATAATTATTAATGAATAATTATAATTGTATTTTGGATATTTTTAAAGGAAATTTTGTCAAAAAAGACCTTATAGGCTGTAAATTTTGTGAAAAAACACCTTTTATAATTTTTTTTGTGAGAAAACACCTTATAAGATATTATCTATCAAATCACACACCTTGTTGTCATATTTTGGTAAAAAAAGGTGTACTTTTGGGTCATTGACTCTCTTATTTTCACTTCCTTTTTGTGCATTGGATTTTTGTATGAAAATTTGGGTTGCTATGCACTTTCACACACAAAAAGGGACAAAAAAATTTACGCAAATGTTGACCTTTTGGACTAAGAATAATAATAAGGTGTTTAATTTGATAGATTATAACATATAAGGTGTTTTCTTACAAAAAATATTTTAAAAGGTGTTTTTCACAAAATTTGTAACTTATAAGGTGTTTTTTTCACAAAATTTCCATTTTTAAATGATAATTATAAATAAATAATATTAATAATCATAAATTAATAATAATAATGATTAATGATTATAATGATAATTAATAACAATTATTTTATAATCTTTGTATTAATATATTAATACGTGATGATGATTATATAATAACAATAATATCCAAGAATTAAATTAATATTACTATTTTAATAATTATATTTAATTATATATTAATATTTAGTAATAAAGTAACGATTGGGTCGGACCGTGCAAAATAACATAATAAATCATTTTGACGTGATTTGATTGGATTATGGGCTGAAAACGCGAGTTTATTTATGCTTTTAACCTAAACCATGTTCCTCCCTAATGATAATAGTAATAATAATGAATAAAGCTATAATAAACAAAATAATATATAGATAATATTAATAATACTTAATAATACTTAATAATAATGATATAAAATAAATAATAATAATAATAATAATAATAATAATATAAGAATAATAATAATAAGAGCAATTAGTAAAATAAATTAGACCAACATAATAATATTTAACAAAATGGTTATAAAAGAATGGAACTGAACTGAAGTGAACTGAATTGAACTGAATTGAACTGAACTGATTGCAGCTGAACTGAACTGAACTGATTAGAGCTGAACTAAACTGAACTGATTAGAGCTGAACTAAACTGATTAGAGCTGAACTGAACTGAACTGAACTGACTTGAACTGAACTGAAATTAAGCTGAAATGAACAGGCCCTAAATCTAATAATTACTAAGTAACATGCGAGGCCAATTGAGTTTTATCAATTTTAAGCTCTGTTCTTTTGGATCAGATTAATTGGAAAATATTTCAGTTCAATTCAGTTTAATTCAGCTCCATTAATTTCAGTTCAGTTCAGAATATTTCAGTTATGCGTATATAATTAATAGTTCAACTTTTTAATAAATAATAATTATATCTTAAATAAAAGATTACATTCCTTATCTAGAAATACTATCTATATGAAATTATAAAATTAATCATAACTTTCATTTTGAATCTCATAAAATTATACTTCCTCCGTTTTTTAATAGTCGCACCATATCTATCTTTCACACTATTCACACATGTCCACTTAAATTAATATTATGTCTTATATGTAAGAAAAAATATAGTCATGTGGGATCTTGTTAGATTCGTCTCAATGTATAGATTATTAAAATCTAATTTGCATAATTTTTTATTGTGTATAATTAAAGATATTTAACATCTAAATTGTGCATTGGGTTGCGTAAACTGTTTCAATGGTGCGAGTATTAAAGAACGAAGGAAGTAATTTTTGCACCGTTAGATTCATCTCGAGAAATACTTTGAATTAAGATCCACTTACGATATGTTTTTCTAGAATTGTAAAAAAATCTTATATTTTACTTATTAAGGGCATGTTTTATTTTGCATAAATGAGCTGAACTGAACTAAATTTGGAGTAAAATAATTTGAATTTAAGTGACTAATTTAATTTAGATCCAATGAGGATTAACTAAATCCAATACTAGGTAACATGCGAGGTCAATTGAGTTTTATCACTTTTAGACTCTGTACTTTTGGACCGGATTAATTAAAAATATTTCGGTTCAGTTCAGTTTAATTCAGCTCCATAGTTTTTAATTCAGTTCAGTTTAGTTCATCTCCTCTACTTTTGTCTCACAATTACAATTCAGTTCAGTTCAAAACATTTTAATTCAGTTCAAAAGAACAGCTCGAGTTGGACATGCAACAAAACCATCTTATTCAATTTCGACACAGTGAAATATTATTAGATAAAAATATATTGAGGTCGGCTCGAATTAATAAAGTACCAAAAATCATCGAAACTAATTTAAATTCAATCAAGTTTAGGTAAAATAAATGTACTAGCATGCTCGAATTTAAATTACGATACATATTAAGTTCGATTGAGTTTGATCTATTTTAAGTAATTCGAGTTAGTTGAAAATACTTTATAAAAATAATAAAACATCTTTCCGACATTGTTCGGGTTAGAATCTAGTATATATAGATAGATATCTACAATTATCAATAAGTAAAAATTATAAAAATTGATATCAAAAGAATTCACATTGAGACAAATCTAACAAGATCCCACATGACTATGTTTTCCTAAAATAGAAATCTATATTCTATAAGTTTAGAGGAGGGGACACCAAAACTCAACATTTATGTTTTTTTTAATTCCTAAATAAATGGACAACTTTTTTCATAACTAACTATTTTTTCTTTTTAAAATTTTGAAAAAAGAAATACAAAACACCGTAACAAAATTATTGTTATTTATTCATGCAGAATTTTACATTATTTCGTATGCATCGCGTGCATATATGACTAGTTACCACTAGGTAAACGTGTCACTTATTTAAAGACGGAAGATGTAATTTTTTTTGGAAGTGATTTGGGGCAAACAACTTGAAAAGGTGAGGATAGATTTAAAAATTACTCACTCACTCACAGTCACATGGGTAGATCAGTAGATGGGTTCATTAAAAGTTGAGAACAATTGAGTAAGAAAGCAAGGAGTAGTTAAAAAGAACCCACATCGTTGAGGAAGAAAACAAAGGAGGTACAGATTAAAGCAAAGGTTAATTAAGCATAAGGTGAAATTGGGATGGAATTCGAGGCTGGAGGGTGAAACATGGAAGCTTTTTGCCTATACAAACTTAACACCAATCCAAAAATCATTTGCCGTTAGAGTTATAGGCTATGGTGGAGTGGAGTGGAGTGGAGTGGAGTGGAGAATATTAACCACACTTGTTTGTTTTGGCCTTTGGGTAAGCACAACTGCAGAAAGGATGGGGTTTTCATATTGACAAATTTACGTAATTTCTCCGTTTCCTTTTAATTGCAACTGGGGATGACAATGGGTAACGGACCCGACCCGGATCCGAGGGATTTGTATCTGTTTTGAGCGGATCTGGGTCCTCAAAATTAGGACCCGTCAAATCCGGGTAGGATCCGGGTCCTAGCTTCAAAAAACGGATCTGGACAGGGTCCTAAAGTATTACCGAATTCAGATCCGTTTACCAGTTTTTTTCAAAATTATTTTTTACATAAACAAATTTAATTTTATGTTGTAATATTTTGTAATGTTGTTAGACTTTGTTGTTTATTTATCTTTAATTTTAGGGAAAATTAACAGGAATAATCCATACTATTGGCCATCTTCTCTAATTAATCCCAACTTTGAATATTCTCAAAATAATCTAAAAATAGGTATGAAGTTAACCTAAACAGTCTTTAATTTTAAGTTAACTTGTTTGGGTGGTAAATTAGCTGAGGTGGCACTTAAAAGGCAAACTAACAACATAATTCCTTCCTTTCCCACTCGTTTTCTTTCCCAAAAAAAAAAACCCCCTTTCTCATGAATCCTAACCCTAAAATTTCGGCCCCAAATTCTCAGTTCTAGCAAAATCCAAACGCAAACTCGTGGAATCAGTGACAGAAAATCACGATCTTGGCCAATTTGTTGATCTGTGATGTCTAATTCCATTACTAATCACTCATCTTCTTCGAATTCAAATGGACGAGCCTCTACAGGGAAGGTACCAAAATTTCTGGCTTGTGGTCATAATTTCAACCTAAACTAAGGAAAGTGAAGTTACAGGGAGCTAATTTAGGAAAGAAATTTTATGGGTGCCCTCTGTGGCCTGCTGTAAGTTTCTCAGTGTATTTTCCTTGATTAAATTGTTAATGTTAGCATATTTTGTGAATAACTTGAATTTTTCCTTTGTTTTGGTATATTATTGAAGGATGAGCACTGTAAATATTTTGCTTGGGAAGAAGATATTGCAGAGTATTTGGCTGAGTATATTGAAGATGCTGTATTGTTAAAAGAAAAACAGATTTGTGAACTTATGGAAGCAAAGAAAGCATTGGAGGATAAAATTCAAAAACTGAGAAGGAAGAAGGATGTCTATGAATATGAAGCAAAGGAATTGAAAATTAAACTCCTTACATTTGTTAGAGGTCAAAATGAAGCTGTGATTGCATTAGTGTGTTCTTGGTTGTTGATTGTAGTTGTGTTGTACTCATATGTATTGTAGTTAATATGTAAGATGATATTATGAAGTGTATTTGGATCTTTGAGCCTTGTTTTGGCATTTTAATGTACAACACTTCCTATTTCTAGTAAACCTTCAATTTGAATGAACTGGTTTTGGTCCCTTATGTACTATAAGTAACTGAAACAGTAAATACATTTCATAATGACAACAACAATTCATACTTGTTGTATAAATAAGCATGTCCAAAAACCAGCATAACCACAACCAGTTTTATGATCATCACCTAAACATATTCAGCATATCCAAAATATTCAGCCTAACCAAAATGACACCAACACAACATTTGAATACATATGTAATAGTTTTAAAAGATAACATATCCAAACCACAAAAAATTTCTACATTCATAGCATCTAAAAAAAATCTTGAACAACATCTCAAGGTTGCAAACAGGATCCACTTGCAGATGCTTGAGTAGACACCAATGTTGGTCCATTACTGCTGCCAGGCACCTTTACAAATTGGAGATGATTTAATATCAAAGTTAACTACCTCTACCAACATAGTATATATGCATATTCCAATTATAATGTAGGAGTGAATCACTTACATCAGTATATGCATTCCCACTATCATCATATAGAACCCCAAATCCAATTGTACCTACATTAGGCAAAAAGAACATTATATTATCATGGCTACATCCCAAAAAGCTTAGTACATTACATTATTAAGTTGAAACTATACCTGTTGTTTTCCTCTACCTCTTCCACCACCTCCTCCACCACCTCTTCCACCACTTCCTCCACCACCTCTTCCAATTATTACACCACCTGTGGAACCTCTGCCACCCCTTCCTCTATCTTTTCCTTGTATAATCACTCT
Source organism: Patellifolia procumbens (assembly GCA_947645195.1). Lineage (NCBI taxonomy): Eukaryota > Viridiplantae > Streptophyta > Magnoliopsida > Caryophyllales > Amaranthaceae > Patellifolia > Patellifolia procumbens. The sequence continues at coordinate 99,413 of CANSGD010001201.1, forward strand.
TCCACCTCTACCAGTTCTTGATGGCTCAGCAATAGTTTCAAAGTGTGCCCCACCAGTTGTGATGGTTGAATCATGCCTTGTATTTACATGATTATCAACTTTCCTAGGTCTTCCTCTAGGCCTTTTCACTGCAGGCTGTGTTGTGGTAGGTGGATTGCTCATTTCAGGACATTTTCTCTTGTTGTGTTCTCTAGATTTGCAAATGCTACAAGACATCCCCATGCCATGTTTGGTTAACCTTCCTGATTTTTTGGGATCCTCATGTGGGTCCCTCCTTCTGTTCTTCCTAGGTCTTCCTAGACCAATTTTAATAGGGGGTGGATCCAGTGGGAAAGTTACCCTAGGCCAGTACCTATCTCCTGGAATTGGAGTTATACAACCACTGTAAGCCTTAAGATAGGCCTCTTTTTTGTAGTCATCTAATACATATAACTCAGCATTCACATGGATAAAAATCAAAGCAGCTACTGCATGTCTACATGGGATTCCTGTTAAATCCCATTTTCTACAAGTGCATTTCTTCTTTTCAATTTCAACAGTTAGCACATCCATATAATAGCTAACCTGGAACACAGTTGAGCTTGATGGCACTACAGTGCACTTTGCAGCCTCCTCTTTCTCTTTCTCAAGTAACTTTTGCACCCTAGGACAGATTTGCACATCCAATTTTTCCATTGCTTCTCTCTTCACACATATTCTTTGCATCAATGCAGTCCTGATCTCTTCCAACATGCAGATGAGGTGCTTTGTTCTTGCTTCAATGATGTAAGAGTTGAAACTTTCTGCCATGTTGCTACAGATGACATCACATTTTGATTCTACTCTTAAAAGGCTCTACAGAAGACCTTGGGATCACATTCTTTGAAAGCTTCAACAACATCAGCATTTACCTCCCCCATTTCAATCAGAGCATCATTGAAATCAGCTTCATTGTATGCCTTTGCAGCTTTCCAAAATAGGAGCTTCAGTTCTTCACCTTTGTATGTCTTCTTCCAATTTGTAAAGATGTGCCTTGCACAATGTCTGTGCTCTGCTAGGGGCAATTCTTTTGCCACTGCATGTAGTATACTCTGCCATTGAAGATAACATACAGAGGTGTTTAATAATTACAAATTAACAACAGCCAATAAACTTAACAAAACAGAATTAGAAATTAGAATGATACCTGATGTTCATCAGATATAATAGTCCATCCATCTCCATCAGCTTCACCAATAGCCTCTTTGAGTTGTTGAAAAAACCACTCATATGAATCATTGTTCTCACCCTCAACAACAGCCCAGGCCAAGGGAAACATTTACTCATTAGGATCTCTCCCAACAGCACTTAATACTTGTCCACCCAAGAATGTTTTGATGAAACAGCCATCTACACACAACACCCTCCTACAACCAATTAACCACCCATCTTTCAAAGCATCAAAACAACAAAAGAATCTATGGAATACATGAGGATTTGAAATGATTTGTGGCTTGGTTTGTAAAATGAAATGAATGTTTGGGTTAGCTTGCTTCAAAGCTTCCAAATAGATGCCAACCTTGTTGTAATGCTCCTTCATTGACCCATGCAGTTTTCTGTGAGCATAATACTTCACTTTGTATGCAAACCCAGCCTTAATTACAACTCTGTATGCCCTCCTAACAGTCTCAATAATGTCAGATGCTGGCCAATGAGGTCTAGATTTGAATACCTCAAGTAGTTGTTCAGCTAGCCAAGTTGACTTCAATTGTCTATTCGACTCCATTGTTCTAGTGCAAGAGTGATTAGGATCAACAGATTTCACAACAAAGAAGTGATTCTTACAATCCCAACTGGCATATATGTAGAAAGGACAACCAGAAACACACCTTACACCTAATCTTTGTTGTCTACCTTTATCACTCACATTGAAGAACAGGTTCCTACCTTGAGCTACTGCATATCTAGCAACACAATCCCTGAAAAATTTCCTGTTTGGGAATTTTATTCCAACACTCCACTTCAACTTTTTGAAATCAGTATGCTCAATGACCACAGGTATGAAAGATTTCTTGCTCCTACAACAAAAGCCTTCACCTTCCTCTTCAACTGGACTATTTACATCATCTCCATTGTCCTCATATTCACTCACAACCCCACCACCAGTTTCACCAACAACTGCAGCTGTAGCTTGAGTGTTCTGTTGACTTTCTAAGTTTCTTGTTGTAGCTTCTATTTCCAAGCCGTTAGCTGTGTGTACAACATCAGCATTCCACTTCTTTATTCTCTCTCTGCCTTCCCTAAACTCATCATCTTCAGTATCATTATCAGACCCAACCAAACCCTCAATTAAATTTTCTCTAAACTATGTCTGAAATATGTCTTCAACAAAACCTAATTGGCCTTCTAATAAAAAAGCAGCATCATTCTCATCAATCACCTTTTTACCTTTCCTCTTCAACTGCTTATTAGCATCACCACCATTTTCTCCTTCAGTCAGATCTTCTTCACTTAAATCTTCACCCTCAGGAACATAACCAGGATCTTCACTATCCAAATCACTCCCAGATCCACTTCCAGATCCACTTCCTTCCTCTTCTGAAACTACTTTACCATCTCCTAAAACTTGTTCATAAAAACTGTCTTCACTAATAAGTGCAACAGGTTTTTCAGTTGAGATGGTTTTTTCTTTGCATTTCCTAAGTCTAGGTGAAGACCAGGATGTAGTTTTATTTGAGAGAGGGTGGCTTAGAAGTGTTTTTTGTTTAACACCCTAGTAGGCCTTGTCTGTAAAAGTGCAACTTGCTTTTGAGAACAAGAAGCATCTTGGTGGACCCCACTACTTTCAGCAGCATCTAGCTTTTTATTTCTCCTATGTGTCAGTTTTTTCCTCACATTGCTATGTTGACTTCCCCCTACCTCAAGCAATTGCATTAACTTTGTGACATCAGTCAAGTGTACAACATAGCAGTCAATAGCTCTCATTTTTACAGTCAATAGCTCTCATTTTTATAGCTAACTCAATCAATGCCCTAACTTTAACATCACTGTAAGCCTTCTTCAACCCACTCTCATAACTACAGTTTGGTACCAAATAGTACACCTCATCTTTCTCTCTATAACCATCATATTTTTGTGCACATTCCTCCAAATCAAACCAACCTACTTTATCAGGATCAACCCCAAATGTCCTACATTTACCACCAACATTCACCATCCCCTTAGGTTCCTTCTTGAATACCCCACCATGCCACATTTTTAGAGTTACCAATCCAAGAACATTTGCCTATTTAAGCAAAAAAAAGGAAACTTTAACCTAATATTCATACTACTTAACAGCAACAACCACCAACATCATGAATATTTTGCCAAATAAATCAATAAAAAAGCAATTACAACTTAACATTCATACTAATCCATAAAGTTATTCACAATTCCCAGCTTTTTAAACAAATATTAAACTACAGCTACCAAAATTCATACACTGATACATAATTACCCAGATTTTAAAACAAATCAACAGCAGCTACCAACATCACTAGGTTTAGGCTATACAAAATTGCGATTATAGGGTAAGAAAGTTGTACTTACCATTGTTGTCAAGCAACGAAGATGACAAAGAGTGTAATCCAGTGCCCAATATTGCAGAGAAAGATACGAAGCTACGATAGAGAAAAATGAAAAATAACATTCAATGGTGAGAAGAGGAAAGAGAGGTTACCAGAGAAAGCAAAATAAAGAAAGAAAGAAAAAGAGAAACAGAAATGAAGACTTACATTGATACGCAGATTAAGGTTTTGAGAGATTTCAATGGAGGTTGGAAAATGGCAGAGAGAAGAATGGGGAAGACGAACAATTCGTCGTTTTCTGATGGGGTCCAGTTGGGAAATGGGTTTCTAATTGCTTTTGGAGGGAAATAAAAGGTAGCTTTAGGTCACCGGTTAAGTTAGACTATTTCAAGATTAAATAACCTATTTTTAGATTATTTTGAGAATATTCAAAGTTGGGATTAATTAGAGAAGATGGCCAATAGTATGGATTATTCCTGTTAATTTTCCCTTTATTTTAATGTTATGGTTGGATTTTTGTTGTATTAAACTTGAATTTTTGAACGTCAACAATTGGAGATGCGAAATGACGTTGTTTTCGTTATTGAAATCTTTAACTATTATGAAAATTAGGCTTATTTGAAGGAAATAGGTAAAGATCCATTTTATACCCGTTTTGGAACCGGATCCGTATGGATCTGGATCCGGGTCCTCATTTTTATTACCCAGTGGATCCGGGTAGGATTCGGGTCCTTGTTTTAAAAACGGATCTAGATCCGGGTAGGGTCTTTCGACCCATTGTCATCCCTAATTGCAACAAACTCAAATGGGTGGACTCCTAACCAAAATTTTGGTGTGAGTATGAAAGGGATGGAGAGATAAAGTGGGGCATGTGATAAGGGGAGAGATAGAGAGAAATGACTTATAAAAAAGGAAAGAAAACATTTGTTGCAATTAATTTGATATTTCCATTTTTGGCAAATGTTGCAATTAAAAAGAAACGGAGGAATTATAAGTTTAATGTCAAGGTTTTCTTGTCTTGCATATTATTCAATAAACTTAAGTTGTTATACAACCTAAGATAATCTAAGATGAGAAACAATCTTCCCAAAAGATATAATAATTATAAGAAAAAATTGAACTTCCACACCTTTTTAAATCACGTATTTCAAAACTCCCACCTTAAAACTACCAAACGTTTTAAAATTTCCACCAGTTAACAAAATCCGTCAAAAAATTTGTTTTGAAGGGCCCACTTTTGTCTAAGTTTGTTTTCATCCCTAAACCTTCACCTTCAAAGTCACGATTCTCTCTCTCTTCTCTACTCTCTATTTCTCTCTCTTCTACTTCACCTTCAAAACACAAGTACACATCAAAATTTTATTGCTGATCTTGTCATTCTCCCTCCGTCAACATATGAGAAGCATCTCCATCATCATCAACTTCTCCGAACATGGTAATCCTTCAATCAAACAACAAAGAATAAAAATGTATGCACAATTAGGGTTTTAATTACCTAAATCGACCTCTAATTGCTAAATTAAGGTTTCAAATTAACTCAAATATACTCAATTGAAAAGTATTTAAAGAGACCCTAAGAAACCCTAAATTTGTAAACAACAAAAATCTCAGCAAATATTAAAAATTACTCCAATAAATTGTACTAAATCCTCCAAAATGTGATGCGCAATCTCCTACTTGCAAATACCCTAAATTCAATTGCAATTTTCCCCTCAATTTCTCACTTTAATGCCTTATTGACTGAAGATAATCCTCAATTCGAGGCCTTGAACAAGATATGAACAAACTTAGATAAAAGTGGGTCCCACAAAACAGATTTTGGACGGATTCCGTTTACTGGTGGGACTTTTATAACTTTTGGTAGTTTTAAGGCGGGAGTTTAAAAAAAAACAAAGGTGAGAGTTTTCAAAAACTTGCTTTAAAAAGGTGGGAAAGTTCAATTCATCCTAATTATAAATCTTAAAGATATGATTTACCTAAATTATATCAATATTATTTAGCAAATCTGTAATACCCCGTATTTTAATCTCGTTTAATTAGCTATTAAACATAATTGTTAGCTTAAATACGTCCTAAATTTTTATTTTGAAAATACTTTTAACATTATTAGGGAATTAATATCCCTAAATAAGCTACGCATAATTTATATTATAAATGAGGAATTAGAGGTTCTTATTTTAATTACTATGGCTTTAGTATCCCTAAAATTTAAGGCGTATTAATTTATGATAATTAGTGACTAATGAAAGTTTCTTAAATTAAATAAGTACATACATAATTATTTTTATATGAAGTGGTAAGAAATATATGTATACTAATTAATCTCTAAAGTATAACTAATGTACTTAAAATATAATTACAAGTTTACTTAAAGTATGAAGTACATAAAGAGATGAAGTACTAGCTTTTGGAAAATAAAAAGGATGAGCAACTTGTCCCACTTGTCCCACTTGCCCAAGTAATAAAAATAAAGGAAAAATAAAATCAAAACTAGTCAAACACTCCATTTTCCATCTTCCTCCTCTAGTCTTCCTCCATTGAAGAGCTCAACCAAACTTTCAACCCAAAATCAGATTTTGCTGCACAACCTTACACAAAGCACTCAATTACTTCAATTTTCTGATTTTATTAATCCTTGTTTCACAAGCATCTCCCTATAAATAGCATTTGGTTCATCAAGAACCTTCACCCACAAACTCTTCTTCCTCCTTTCCCTTCTTCCCTCTGTTTTCCCTCACAACCTGACCCCACACTCCGGCAAAGCTGCCGGCGACGCGCCGCAGCAGTTCCTCCGCCTAGGACGCCACCACCTCGCCGCCAGCTCGCCACCAGCTCGCCGCCAGCTCACCGCCCTTCTCTCCTTCTTTCCCTCCTTCGCTGCCTTGCTGCTGCCCCCCTTCGCTGCCGCGTCCGCAGCTGCTGGGCGACCACCAGCAGCGACTGCCGCCGCCGCCTCCGTCCCTGAGACACCGGAGCCACGCCCTTCAGTGCCGCCGGCCACCACCGCACCTCAACAGCCCAACTTCCTTGCTCTTTTATTATTATTTTACCTCCATTGAAACTAAGTTAGGAAGGTATACTTCTAATTCTATTGTTTCTTTTATGGACTAAGTTCTAAGTATTTGAGCCTATCTTATAAACTAACAATTGACCCATTTAAGGTTTATGGACTGATTTAAGTACCTCCTTTTAATGACCCATTCACTAATGTCTCTTTGGACTAAAATGCAAGTAATAAAGCTAATCTAAACAATGCTAAGTTGTTCACATAAAATAACTAATGAAAAATATTTATGAAGCTAATATGACTCTAATACTATCAAGATAATGTTATAAGTTTAATTAAAAGGGAATAATAAAGTTTATTAGGCTATGTTTAAATTAAATATATAATTGTTGGCTATAAACTAATAATCATAGATTAAACATTAAGTTTATATTTCTAATATTAATGAAGTTATATTACTTAGAAGCTCACCTTTATATATGTTTATGTTTTAGTTTCATTTGTTGTTATAATGCTAAACTTTTATTTAACAAATCCTAATATTTTGGTAACTCATAATGATTTCATAATACATATTTATTTATAATATTGTGGACCTACTTTAATGAAAAATCCCTATTATTATTACTTCTCATTTTTAGTTAACATTGATTCTAAATCGAAATGATAAGCATACATATTTTCATTTGAGTTTTACCAATTAATGAATCATGTTATAGTAATTTCAAATATAACTTTAGAATATCTTATATTTTATAAAACAAGTTATTATGTTTTGTTTAAATGAAATATATAATTATTATCACAAGCTAAATGTTTCTTATAAAATGGTTATTCTACATTTCCAATTTCGATGATAAATTATTTAGAAACTCAATTTACAGTTTCATATGGCTTCCATAAATAGTTCGCTTAATTTATAATAAAGTAGATAATGTTAATTTCGCATAAAAGTTTAAGTAAAGCTTGTTCTAAAGAAAGAATTTCTTTTAGGTTACTAATAAATCTTTATTTATAATATTATGTGATTTTTCAAACGAGTGATATTATTATTATAAAATTTATATTAAACAAGTTACTTTACTATATATTAACGATAACTTCCAATTGATGGAAAACTATGTATTAAAGTTTTAAGTCATGTTATGAATATATAAAATTTTAGATGCAAATTATATTATTATGTTTCTTGAAAAGCTTTAAGATATATCATCATGGTATGATAAATCGCATAATTCCTAAAGGTCATTATGGCTTATTAAGTACAAAATCATTCTCCAACTAAACTAAGAAGTTATTAAGTAAGATGTATGAAGTCCCATTAAGAACTCGTTTCACGATCCAAGAATCTTAACAACTTAAGAAGAATAGCTAAAGGTTTAATACTAAGAACTTTAATGCTTTATTTATCGCCTAAGCAAAAAGGGAAAAGATATACAACCTTCCCCGTCTACCAAGTTAAACTATGTCAAAGAAAGCAAGATAGTTGTGAGTAAATATTTTGGGGAGATAAGAACTATAGGTTAATGACAAGGCTTTTGAGGAAGCGGGAAAAATAATTAACTCAAGGTTGTTATATAGCGTGATAAATCATTCGTTAATATATGCTACCACTATTGGAGGTTATAGTGATTGAAGTTCGGCAAGAGATATGGAGTCAAAGGTCATGATGGTAGCTTCGGGCATCAAAGGAACTAGTACTCGAGTGCTTATCTGGTAACTAAGATTAAAAGGGAAGTGTTTGAGGTAACGTCTACTGCTAACACCCACAAGCCCCTTATAATATGTTTCATGTTGATTTAAATATGATGTTTATGCAAATGTTATCTTATGGCTTGTGGGATATGAAATGCTTTATGAAATGATGTTTACGAATGATTGAATGTTATGAAAAGTATGATTTTTTTTTATGCATGACTCGATGTCATGAAAGAGATACGATTTATACGATGATTATGTCATGATTTATGAAAAGAAAATAAATGATATGAAACCTGATAAATGAAAGCGAAAGACGGTTCTTGGCAGTACTATGTTCTGTTATGGCGGAAACGCCACCTTCTGGTTAGGAACATCGTTCCTGGTGGCATCTGCATTATGGCATTGCATGCCACCTTCTGGTTAGAGGTCATTGCCTCTGGTGGTAGAGCACTTATGTATGGCATTGCATGCCACCTTCTGGTTAGAGGTCATTGCCTCTGGTGGTAGAGCACTTATGTATGGCTTATGCCACCTTCTGGTTAGGGACAATGTCCCTGGTGGCTACGGCGCTAATGATGACGTCCCTTCTGTTATACTTGCCAAGATACTAAATGATATGTTTATGGAAATAACTATGATAAAAGAATATATGCTTTTGAATGGTTGTTTTCTGATATATGTTTGTGAAATGATTTTAACACTATTCTCTCCTCTCTGTTTTCAACTAAAATGAGTTGAAGTGAATTGACGTTGTTAGAGTAGTATGTTACTGAGCCTCGGCTCATGACGTTTTGCTTTTCTGTTTTAGGTATTGTTGGAAATGTCACAAGACACAAGCTTAAGGAGAGTTCTGATAGTAATCAATGAAGATGTTATATGAACAAGTTTCTTAACGACTCATTTAAGGAGTTTAGTATTACGCTATGTTTTAAGGGTGACATCAATTGATTTAATGAAAGGTAAATTCTTCTGTTAAAGGAAAAGTAGTTATCGAGTTGTATTTTAAGGGAACTTTATTGGTGGGCCGTAACCCACAGATTTAAGGATTTGCTTCCGCTGATTGTTATTCAATTACGAGTTAATTAAGGCTAATGGTGTTTCATTAAGGACCCCCATTTTCGGGGCGTTACAAAATCATAAATATATTATCTCATATCTCTAACACAATGTTTGATAACTTGGGTAATTATCCGACCAAAATTATATAGAAGGGGTAGGTATAATCGTATAAGAGATGGGGACAAAAATTAAGTTTGTAAAGACTAAATTATCCTTAATAAATGAATAAGGTAGGGACAATAGGAAAAGTAAGTAAAGGTAATTAGATTATTCTAGAACTTATTCCAATCTTATTGTCAATCCGTACCAATTACCAAACAATCTATACTAGATAATAAAGTCGTCCCGAAAGGAGCTACCACATCACTCCACGTTATTATACATAATTAATTAATTAATTTAATTTACAATATAAAATAATTAAAGAAAATGATTATATCTTAAATAAAAATTACATTCCTTATCTAAAGCTACAACTAATCCTTATCTAAAACTACAACTGATATAAAATTATAAAATAAGGCATAACTTTCATTTCAAGTCTCAGAAAATTTTAATTTTTGCAACGTTACATTCGTCTTGAAAAATGCTTTGAATCAAGATCCACTTATGATATGTTTTATTATACATAATTAATTAATTAATTTAACTTTCAATAGACAATAATTTTAAAAAATGATTATATCGTAAATAAAAATCACATTCCTTATCTAAAGCTACAACCAATCCTTATCTAAAACTACAACTGATATAAAATTGTAAAATAAGCCATAACTTTCATTTCAAATTTCAGAAAATTTTTAATTTTTGCACTGTTAGATTCGTCTTGAAAAATGCTTTTAATCAAGATCCACTTATAATATGTTTTCTGGAATTGCAAAGAAAACAACTTATATTTTACTAAAGGTGTCAACAGACCACTAATTAATTAATAAAATAAGTTTTAAAAAAATTAAACACGTAGTTATAAAAGAATCCAAAGTGTGCAGTGATGGATAATATCACTCATATTAATTGTTATGATGGTAATTGATATGAATGCGACTCTATGAAAGAAACATTCAAGTGTACTCCAATGCAAAGGAACCTAGCTAAATAAAAGTCCGAATTTTTGTATGTGTTTTTGTGTTTAAAAAGTATTTGGGATATGGAAATTAAACCAATCACTCCTGAAAGATTTAATTAACTTTTAACCTCCCTTAAACCATTACCTGGAATAAGTAGATTAATCACTCAATAATTAACACTCCTGAAAATTATTAAATGGAACAAAAATTAATTGACAAACAATTAACACTCGAAAATTATGAAATCAAATTCTGAATTAACTACTGAATAAAATCGACCATAGGCCCTATTTATACTAGTACATTTCCTAGTATGATAAGGAAACCTAAACTCTATCTAGAAAGCAAAATAAATCTTAATCCCTAAAATGAAGGGAAAGATAGAGATAAACATAAGTAAAGATAGCTAATGAAAATGATAGGATTTTCGGCCCTTATCATCTCATTCACACGCCTAATACTTATCATTTTCCCCAAAATCTATCCTAAACACAATAGGAATTAAAACTCTACTAGGACTTGCACAATAACCGAAAATAACCATAATTTCGGCCATCATGGACTATTTTTATTACAAGAATAAAATGACACAACAAAAGCAAATAAAAGACTCTAAAAGAATACATATGGACGCCCCATATTAGCCATCTCAAGCTAGTTCATCCTCCCAAGCAATCATAGTCACAAAAGAACCATTAGCCTTGAGCTTGAATCCAAAGGACTCAAGAACCAAGCAAATAGGCTCATCTCCAATGGTTGACTTTGACTCTTGACTCATGTCATTCTCCCCCTCTTCAAAAGAATTTGTCCTCAAATTTGCATCATCATAGTAAGGACTAAGATCTCCAACATTGAAGGTAGCACTCACACCTTCATATTCACTTGGAAGATCAATCTTGTAGGCACTATCTCCAATCACCTCAAGAACCTCAAAGGGACCATCAGCCCTAGGCATGAGCTTATTCTTCCTCTTACTTGGAAACCTCTCCTTTCTCAAATGGATCCATACAAGATCGCCACTTTTGAACTTTGGTTGCCTTCTATGCTTTTTTGCTCTCTCCTTGTATTGAGTGTTCATCTTCTCTATTCTTGCCTTGACTTGCTCACATGTTTTCTTGAAGGTTTCGAACCTCTTCTTTGCATCAACATGAATTTCAGATTTGGTTAGCACAATAAAATCAATAGGAAGAAAAGGATTGATACCATAGACCACCTCAAATGGAGATTGAGAGGTAGTGGTTGAATGAGCTCGATTGTAACCAATTTCAGCATGTGCTAGCTTCATATCCCAATCCTTTTGTGTCTTGCTCACCAAACCACGCAATAAAGCTCCAAGATTTCTATTAGTTACTTCAGTTTGGCCATCAGTTTGAGGATGATGACTAGTACTGAAAAGTAACTTAGTTCCCACCATCTTCCACAAGCTCCTCCAAAAATGACTTAGGAACTTGGAATCTCGATCACTAACAATACTTCTAGGGATTCCATGTAGGAGAATGATCTCCCTAAAGTACAAATCAGCAACATGTAAAGCATCATCAGTTTTATGCATAGGAACAAAATGAGCCATTTTAGAGAAACGATCTACCACCACCATGATAGCATCCTTTCCCCTTTGAGTTCTAGGCAACCCTACAATGAAATCAATACTCACACTATCCCAAGGAGCATTAGGGACTGGAAATGGAGTGTATAAGCCTTTATGAAAAGTACTCTTGGCCTTTTGACAACTAGCACACCTACTAACCACCATATGAACATCCTTCACCATGCTAGGCCAATAGAAACTCTCACTCAATGTGTCTAGGGTCTTTTGAATTCCAAAATGACCAGCCACCCCACCACTATGGACTTCTCTCACCAACAACTCCCTCACGCCACTTTTAGGAACACAAAGCTTGTTCCCCTTAAACAGAAATCCTTCTTGCACTACATACATGCCATTAGGGTTAGTAAAAGAACTACTAAAATCATTATCTTTTACATACAATTCTTTCAAGTGATCAAACCCTAAAATACGAGCATCAACCATGGTTAAGAGATAGGAACGCCTAGAAAGAGCATCAGCAACAACATTACTCTTTCCTTCTTTATACTTAGAAGAAATAGTAAAAGATTGTAGGAATTCAACCCACTTGGCGTGCCTATAATTGAGATTTTGTTGCCCATGGATGTGTTTGAGTGCCTCATGATCTGAATGAAGTATGAAAGGCTGTAACGCCCCGACTTTTAATCACCATTATTAGGTTAATTAGTTTGGCATTAGCAGCGGAGGACCTAGATAGTCGGTGCGTTACCGCGGTACTTTCCGTTAGGAAAGCACAAGGCGACAGAAAACATGACATTATTGATAAATTAACAACATGCGTGATGGGTGACAAATACAACTGATAATTAGCTAACATTCTCTTAGTCTTTCATAAGGGTTAATTAGAAAATGGAAACCGTGAACAATCTTAGAACTACGTTAATCCTCACTTCTACGCCATGTCGTCTTCCCGTGAGTACCTAAAACATGAAAAGAAAACGTCATGAGCCGAGGCCCAGCAACATACTACCCTAACATCGTAAATTCATTTCAATTCATTTTAGTTGCAAACAGGGAGAAGAGAATAGTAAAACATTGGTAAATAACATTTCATAAGATTCCGTTTCATCATTAAAAGAATAACATCAATATATATTTTCCATTAATAGAACATTTTTACTTTGGTAGCTGGCAATCATAGACTTGTGGGACGCCTCCCACCAATGCGGTACCCCTTTCGGGAATACGGCCATAACAATGCGGTACCCCTTTCGGGAATACGGCCATAACAATGCGGTACACCTTTCGATGTACGGCGAACAATGCGGTACCCCTTTCGGGAATACAGCCAGAAAACAATGCGGTACCCCTTTCGGGAATACGGCTGGTACCAAGAATCATACATAAACAATGCGGTACCCCTTTCGGGTGTACGACTCAGAATAACGCGTTTCAGAACTATGTAGCCAGAACCTCTTTCACTTTCATTTATCATGTTTTCCTTTCTTATTCATACATCAATGCTTCGAAGGAGCTCTAAAATTCATTAAAACATTATTGAGCATGCATACTCTATTTCCTCAAATCGTTATGCATAGTTTAATCATAGTACATTGAAAAGCATTTAGAAACATCCCACAATCAGAGTAAGGAAACATAACAGAAAACATTATCGTCATAAACACGCTGATTATATTGCAAATAGTTTTCATAATCACACTTCGAAGGGGATTGTGGGTGTTAGCAGTAGACGTTACCTTGATCAGCAGTACGATAACCTTTAGACCTTCGTGAATCGTTCTTCGAGAGCTCCGAGGGACGTTCTAATCTAAGGATTGGGGATTGTGGGGATTGTGGGACGTTCTAATCGTATTACTTTATTAGTAGCTAATCGACTAACTAAGTACTTGGCTTTCGTCGGCTTAGTTACATAACTTAATCCTTAAATTAATGTTTGTAATAACTTCATAACTTATTAATTTATATAACTTTACTATAGGCGTCGTTAGTAATTCTTAGTAAGTCTTATACATATTTCTATTTCATGCCATTTATATTTATTCTAAGTTTTACGAACCATTTCCTTCATGTGAATCCTTTTAACTATATAATTTAGTTAAACTTACAAAATTCCAGAGAGGTTTTATCATAAGACTCATTATTAATAATTAGTAATATAATAGTTACTCGTTATTTAATAACTTAATATTATAAGCTAAGACATATGGGCTTTATAACTTGGTTACTAAATACGGCATAAATAAGTACTATGTCTCATTTAAGTAAAAATATTACTACTTTATAATTCACATAAATACATGTTTAATGACTTGAAGGCGTAAACTATAAGATATAAATATATACTCTTTATATACTAGAATTATTATTAAGTTAATAATAAACTGAAATATTATTCATTAATATTATTACTTAAACATTATAAAAAGAATTCATATACTTTATTAAATAGTATTTAGCAAGTCATAAATAGTTTGTAAATAATAATTCATAAGAAGTATTTCAATATTATAATTTAATTAATTTTTAATAAGGGTTAAACATAATAATTTGTCCTATTTATAAAACTTGAAAATACATAGCAAATATATTAATAATATTAAAAGTGACTCCTTAATTTATATTTCAATATAAATACTAGTCATAATATTTAAAATAAGTGTTTACTATTAAAATAAGGTAATTATATGAACATAACTTAGTTTTATTAAATAAACTTTAAAGTAAATAACTATTATTGAAAAACTTTAACTTAATATTTATAACCACAACTAAATAATTATTTTAAGAATATAACTAACAAATTCCAATAATTAATCCATTAAATTTAGCTAGATTAATTTAGGTTAATAAAATAGTATACATAAACATAATTTGAACAAGAAGCTTTACTTAATTTAAAAATCAGATTTAAACCCAATACTAATATAGAGTATTTATCTAGTAATAATGATTTTAAAATAATCTAAATAATTTAATATAAACAACTAAAACAATTAGCCCATAAATTTTAGTTACTTTAATTAAGGTTCATAAACTAGTATATATAAACATAAATTAAACAAAGTGGTTTTACTTAAGTAGAATTCAGATTTAAGCTAACCATTAACTAACATTAATATAAGGTATTTAATAAATTTAAAATAAACTAATTAGTAATTATTGTAAACAACTTAAAAAGAATGAAGGAGGTATTACCTTGCTCACTTGAGCGGCAAAGGAGAAGCAGGGGTGGTGGTCGCAGCTCCGGCGAGGCGCAGAAGCAAGGCGGCGAGGCGCAGCAGCAAGGCGGCGGCGGTGTCAGTCAGGGAGGCGGCAGTGTGGCACGCTCCGAGCAGCAACGGCAGGAGAGCACGAGAGAGAAAGGAAGAGAGGGCAGCGTGGGGGTGCGCGGTGGTCAGCGTGGTTGCTGGGTGTCTCGCCGGTGGCTTCTGGCTGCGTCGCTTTTGTCTCCGGCGAATTGTGGTGCTGCAACCAGCAAAGTGAGGGAGAAGCAGGGGAGGGGAAGAAACAGGGGAAAAGAGAAAGGAGAGTGGCGGGAAGGAGGGGAAAGAGATAGGTATTTGAATGTGTTGTTTTGGGTTGTAACATAGCAATTTATAGCCATAAGAGAAGGGTCTAGAACCTCACTTACTTGGGAAAAGGTTTGCTTGGGCAAAGGTTTGCTTAAGGAGGTAGAGAAACTCCATGGCTTGATGAAGAAGGAGGTAAGGGAAACTCAAACTTAGAAAGTCAATATTTTGCAAATGGGTTTTCTTTTTCCTATATTATTATTTTGTTAGTACTAGCATTGTAATCTACCATTCTTGTAACTAATAACTTTAGAATTAATAATTTACATTTAGAAATCAATTTAAGGAATTATGAAAATAATAATAATAGCTTAAGTTCAATTAACGTTAGATATTTAATAAGTCGCTTTATATATAAATTATACATATATAATTACAGAAAATTTTAATTAATTACGATTTTTGCTTAGTTAAACACGTTGAATTTCCTCGGATATTACAAAGGCTTTGGCCTTAAGTAATGAGACCAATGATCTAAGGCCCTCACAATAGCATAGAATTCACGATCATAGTTGGAGTAATTGAGTTTGGCGCCACTCAATTTCTCACTAAAGTATGCAATAAGCCTCTTTTCTTGGATCAAAACATCACCTACTCCAATTCCACTTGCATCACACTCTACCTCGAACAATTTGTGAAAATCTGGCAAGGCAAGGATAGGGGCGTTGCAAAGGAGCCTCTTCACCTCTTCAAAGGATCTTTGAGCTTGAGTTCCAAGAAAACTCTCCTTTCTTCATCAATTCAGTGATTGGAGCCATAACTGTTGAGAAGTTTCGAATGAACCTCCTATAAAAGGAAGCTAGGCCGTGAAAACTTCTACACTCATGAGCATTGCTTGGCGCCAACCATGAGGAAATAGCTTTGACTTTCTCTGGATCAACATGCACTCCATCCCTAGATACAATATAGCCAAGAAAAGCAATACTAGGTACAAGAAAGTCACACTTTTCCATCTTTCCATACAGTTTTTGTTCTCTCAAATTTTCAAACAAAAGTCTTAAATGAGCTAAATGAGAATCAATACTAGTACTATACACAAGAATATCATCTAAGTAGACAACAATAAACTTGTTAATAAAGGGACGTAGTACCTCATTCATAAGCCTCATAAAAGAACTAGGAGCATTGCAAAGACCAAAAGGCATCACCATCCACTCATATAGACCTTGTTTGGTCTTAAAAGCTGTTTTCCACTCATCTCCTTCTCTAATTCTCATTTGATGGTATCCACTCCTTAGATCTATCTTTGAAAACACCAAAGCTCCAAGTAACTCATCAAGCATGTCCTCCAATCTAGGCATAGGAAAACGATACTTGATTGTGATGTTGTTGACTGCCCTACTATCAATGCACTTCCTCCATGTACCATCCTTCTTAGGGACAAGAAGGGCAGGAACGGCACATGGACTCATGCTTTCTTTCACATAGCCTCGATCAATCAACTCTTCAATCTGTTTTTGTAGCTCCTTAGAAGCCATAGGATCACATCTATATGCTGGTTTGTTAGGCAACGGTGCACCTGGCACTAGATCAATAGCATGTTCAATCCCTCTCAAAGGTGGTAACCCTTGAGGCAACTCTTTGGGAAAGACATCCCCAAGCTCCTCTAACAAAGCTGCAAGGTTAGGATCCTTCATAGAAACATCATTAGTTAAAGTATATTTAACAAATAAAGCATAACCATGACCTTCTATTTCAACCTCTTTTTCGAACTTTTTGGGTGAAAGGAACAAACTTTGCTTGCTTTCATCCTTCTTCTTTGGCGCAATAGTGTTAGGAGACAAGGGCATAAGTCGAATCCTTTTGGATCCCATCAAAATAGAATACACATTGGTCTCCCCCTCATGAATAACTTTTCGATCAAATTGCCAAGGTCTACCAAGAAGAATATGACAAGCACTCATAGGAAGAACATCACCCCACAACTCATCTTTGTAGCTACCAATCGAAAAAGAAACAAGGGCTTGTTTCTTAACAGTCAAACTAGTCTTATCATCCAACCAACTCAACTTGTAAGGACAAGGATGATCTCTAACCAACAAATTCAACTTAGAGACCACATTAGACGCCACTACATTAGTGCAAGATCCACTATCAATAATCACATTGTAAGAGAAATCACCAACTCTACATCTAGTATGAAACATATTTTCTCTTTGCTCATGATTAGGTGAGTGATTAACATGTAGTGTCCTCCTAATAACTCCAATCATCCTAGAGTCATCTTCAGCATAGGCCTCCTCATTCTCAACCTCATCACTCTCATGGTCACTTTCCACCACATAATAATCATACAACCTCTCTTCCTCCTCTATGGTCATGTATTGTCTCATGGTTAGGGCTTTTCTAGTGGGACAATTTGAAGCAATATGACCCCTCCCTTGACACTTAAAACACTTCCTACTATCATCAAACTTCTCTCTAGAAACTACCAATTTAGGGCGCTCCCCCTTTTGTTCCCCCTTAGAAAAAAATTCTTTCTTTTCAAAGGTTTTAGAAGAAGAAGGATAATTAGGGTTAGGGTTAAAGCTTTTGAAAGTGGTGTTTTTCCCCCCATAGGTTCTCTTATCCTCAAGTTCATGTCTTTCAAACTTCAAAGCCAATTGACACACATCATCAAAGGTACTATAGTTGGCAATATCAATCTTTCTAGCAATAGATTTATGAAGACCTCCAATAAATCTAGCAATCTTTTCTTGCCCAACCTCCTCATTACCACATAACAAGCATAATTTATCAAACTCCAAAGTATAATCATTCACACTCATAGACTCTTGAGTTAAATCACGCTTTTTCATGTATTGCCTTTGAATGAAATCACTTGGAATAAATCTCTCTTTTAATTTCTTTTTAAGCTTCTCCCAACTTTTAAGCTTAGGTTTTCCAAGTTTTGCCCTTTTTGCTTTTAGACTCTGTAACCAAATTCCAGCATATTTAGTTAGTCTAATAGTGACAATTTTAAACTTCTTTTCATCATCAAAACCCCTATAGTCACACACCTTTTCAAGTTGTCGAATCCACTCAAGCAAATCTTCAGGATTTGCATTACCATCAAAATCATCAAAACTTGTGTTTCTTCAACAACTTCTTCAACAACTTCTTCAACAGATAGAGGTTCATCTAAAGTAGGTTCGGACAAATTAGGAACATCAAGCTTAACTTCTTCAACTAAGAGGTAACTCTAGAGTAGACTCGGAAAATGTAGGAAGAACACCAATCTTGACTTCTTCGACTTGTACTTTAGGAATCAAAATTGATCTTTCAAGTTTTTCCATAAGTTCCTTTAATTCCTCTTCCCTTTGTTGCTTTTCTAATTTTTTCTTTTTGTCTTCAAGTTGTTGCGCATATATTAGAACAGATAATTCCCCTTCAAAAATTCTTCTTTCCATCTTTGTGAGAAAATTATTTGCAATGATATCTTCTAGTACCATAATAGCATTCTCAAAGCCAAGAGTATGAAGGGTCTTTAGATAATTAGACCAGTATCTCATGATTCGTGACCCAAAAACCCTCCAAAACTGTCCAGAAAACCCAGAAAACTGATCCAACTTGAAAACAAAACTGCAGTTGCTACACTTTGTTAAAAATTATGACAATTTAACAAAAGCAAATTATGGATGTTAGGAAACATCTCCAATTGGAATCACTCAAAAATACGAAGTAGATTATTCGCAGTTTAATTTTCAATTCGGTCGCGCCAGATTCGCACCAAATCTGCACGTTTCACAAAAACAGTCTCGAAACTATATCAAATGAACTCCATCTTCTACTAAATTTTAGGAAAGTAAACTAGACTTGAGATAGACCAGTTTAGGCTCAAGAAACACCTAAAAAGACGTTTTCAATTGGGAGAACGAGTTGAAACAAAACGTACCAGAAAACTGTTTTTACCCGTATGAACAGAACAGCCAAGAACCTTCCCTTACTCGTCAAGCTCTGATACCAATTGATATGAATGCGACTCTATGAAAGAAACATTCAAGTGTACTCCAATGCAAAGGAACCTAGCTAAATAAAAGTCCGAATTTTTGTATGTGTTTTTGTGTTTAAAAAGTATTTGGGATATGGAAATTAAATCAATCACTCCTGAAAGATTTAATTAACTTTTAACCTCCCTTAAACCATTACCTGGAATAAGTAGATTAATCACTCAATAATTAACACTCCTGAAAATTATTAAATGGAACGAAAATTAATTGACAAACAATTAACACTCGAAAATTATGAAATCAAATTCTGAATTAACTACTGAACAAAATCGACCATAGGCCCTATTTATACTAGTACATTTCCTAGTATGATAAGGAAACCTAAACTCTATGTAAAAAGCAAAATAAATCTTAATCCCTAAAATGAAGGGTAGTAAAGATAGCTATTGAAAATGATAGGATTTTCGGCCCTTATCATCTCATTCACACGCCTAATACTTATCATTTTCCCCAAAATCTATCCTAAACACAATAGGAATTAGAACTCTACTAGGACTTGCACAATAACCGAAAATAACCATAATTTCGGCCATCATGGACTGTTTGTATTACAAGAATAAAATGACTCAACAAAAGCAAATAAAAGACTCTAAAAGACTACATATGGACGCCCCATATTAGCCATCTCAAGCTAGTTCATCCTCCCAAGCAATCATAGTCACAAAAGAACCATTAGCCTTGAGCTTGAATCCAAAGGTCTCAAGAACCAAGCAAATAGGCTCATCTCCAATGGTTGACTTTGACTCTTGACTCATGTCATTCATGCACAAAGGCGACATAAGCGCATTTTCTATTTGGATGGAAATTCCAAATGATGTTTTAGAATTAAAGCATATCCTACTAAATGCATGAGGGTAAAAGATGATTTTTATTTGGGTGCTCAATTAGGGTTAGATCAGTTAAAATATTATTTTAGTTGTTAAATTATAGTTGGTGCACCGTAACACAAAATATACAAAATCATAAGGTCATTTTAGAAAATCTAGATATTTTGTTTTTATCATATGGAAAAAACAATTACATAGGGTCACTATAATTACATATACAAAATCATAGGGACATTTTAGAAAGTCAAAATATTTTATTTCCACCATGTAGAAAAACACAATACTACATGTTCACCATATCGAATTTCCCAAAAATCTTTTTGGTCACTCATTAATTAATAAAATGAGTTTTAAAAAAGGTAAGTTGGTTTCTCAAAAATATATTTCGATATACACCTTACATCTTTTTTCAAAAAAGATATTCCTATTTGGTCAACCATCAACTAGGCGACACAAGTACGTACTACTCAAAAATAGTCTCAGTAAGAGAATTTCAAGTAAACGTGTGCAACATAATGAATCTTGATGATACATGTAATATCAAACCAATGCAGATTATTGTCAAACACAAACCCACAAAAAATAATGTAAATATATTTAAACATGCAATTTAAGTTGGGAATATAGATTTATACATCTCAAAATTGGTATGCAAATTAGACCCAAAAGGAAACCATGCATTATAATCTCAAACTAAATAATCTCCATGGATGAGAAGCAATTATTTTTTACCTAGATGAATCATGATTTTTCTTCATAAATTTGTTCGAAATCATTCAGACACACCTCATTTCAGACAAGTTTTATTATACGCCCGTGTGTATTATGAGCATGGTACACCCAAGGCTATATTTTTGCTCATTTCTCATTTGGACGTCTCAACCCATGTTGACCTGATGAGAATAAGCAATTATTGTATAATTATTGTAGACAAGTTCTTCAACTGTATTGATGAATTTATAGAAGAAATGAAAGTGAAAAAGAGTAATTATGTGGCTCTATAATGTCGACAATATCAATAATAGTCTAGAGCAAACATGTTTATTGTGTTTTTTATTTTATTTTGAGAGTTAACTTTACCAAAGTAACATTTGTGTATTTTGACAACTTTAACTTTAATTTATTTTATTTTTCAAACTACCAAAGCATATAATGACTATTTTTAGAAGGACACTACTATACCTATAAAAGCAAGTAATTATAAGTTCGAGATAAAGAAAATTATTAGCTCTTAATATAAAATCCTTTAAAGATTAAACAATTTTTACGTTAATCGGATGAGAATTAGTTGATTCAAACACAAAATATACATTGGGGTAAAGGTGATTATTATTTGGGTGCATCAATAAGGGTTAGGTCAGTTAAAATATTGTTTCAGTTGTTAAATTATAGTTGGTGCATCCTAACACAAAATATACAAAATTATAAGGTCATTTTAGAAAATCTAGATATTTTGTTTTTATCATATGGAAAAAAACAATTCCATAGGGTCACTATAGTTACATATACAAAATCATAGAGACATTTTAGAAAGTCAAAATATTTTGTTTCCACCATGTAGAAAAACACAATATTACAGGTTCACCATATCGAATTTTTCCAAAAAAAATTTTGGCCACTCATTAATTAATAAAATAAGTTTTAAAAAAGTTAAGTTGATTTCTCACAAATATATTGCGATATACATCTTACATCTTTTTTCAAAAAAGATATTCCTATTTGGTCAACTATCAACTAGGCGACACAAGTACGTACTACTCAAAAATAGTCCCCAGTAAGAGAATTTCAAGTAATCGTGTGCAACGTAATGAATCTTGATGATACATGTAATATCAAACCAATGCAGATTATTGTCAAACACAAACCCACAAAAAATAATGTAAATATATTTAAGCATGCAATTTAAGTTGGGAATATAGATCTATACATCTCGAAATTGGTATGCAAATTAGACCCAAAAGGAAATCATGCATTATAATCTCAAACTATATAATCTCCATGGATGAGAAGCAATTATTTTTTACCGAGATAAATCATGATTTTTCTTCATAAATCTGTTCGAAATCATTAAGACACACCTCATTTCGGACAAGTTTTATTATACGCTCGTGTGTATTATGAGCATGGTACACCCAAGGCTATATTTTTGCTCATTGCTCATTTGGACTTTTCAACCCATGTTGATCTGATGAGAATAATCAATCATAGTATAATTATTGTAACACAAGTTCTTCAAGTGAATTGATGAATTTATAGAATAAATGAAAGTGAAAAAGAGTAATTATGTGACATTGTGACTCTATAGTGTTGACAATATCAATAATAGTCTAGAGGAAACATGTTTGTTGTTTTTATTTTACTTTATTTTGAGAGTTAACTTTACCAAATTAACATATTGTGTATTATGACAACTTTAACTTCAATTAATTTTATTTTTCAAACCACCAAAGCATATAACGACTATGTTTAGAGGGACACTACTATACCTATAAAAGAAAGAAATTTTAAGTTCGAGATAAAGAAAATTATTAGCTCATAATATAAGAATCCTTTAAACATTAAACAATTTTTACGTTAGTCGGATGAGAATTATATGTAAATAACTACCGAAATATAATATCTCTTAGTTTATTAATTATGTTATAATATTTTGTTAATCTTAAAGTGTTAAACACTGAAATTTAGATATAATGGAAATTATAACTAAATAAAAACCCAACCCCGGCATTGCCCGGGTCGAAACTAGTTGATTGATATGGCTATTCCCGTCGGCAAATCCTTATCTCTAACTCAACCTTTATCCTTATCCTTATCCTTATCCTTATCCTTATCTCTATCCTTATGCCATTACATACCAAACCCTCCCAAAGTGTTATTGCAAAGAGGGCAAAGAAAGACACTGAAATTTGTCACTTTTAGCAAATTACACCTAGTAACTATGTAAATAACGGTTTTGCGGGGTAAATTTTTTCTCGGAATTTCTTATAATTGTTTTGTAAAGGAAGATGGCTTGAAGCCAAATCAACCATAACCATCAATTCAAATAGTGACTTTAATCCAGTTAATGGAACAGTAAAGTTGAAATCATTTTCCAAATTACGATAGAATAAAATTCAGTGTATGTGAGTGAAATTTATACTAATCTAAACTCCTTATTTCCCCTTATTTAGAGTCTTTTATCCTCCTTTTTTTTGCAGCTCTAGCTTATTTTGCTTATTTTAGAATAATTGGATAAATTGTAACTCAATTATGAAAAGTAGTTATTTTGATTATCTTTCTAGGGTCTAATATTGATTTCTTGTGTGTTTGATGTTGTAGATCGACCTCAAGGTTTGCATCCCACACACCGAGCATATAAGCGTTAATTGAAACAAAATAACATGTTTTGAGGTGTTTGTGCACAAGGATCAACTTCAAATGGATATATCTCCCAGCTCACTCAATATTTTCAGGTAATTTTAGTTGAATATGAAATCTTGTCTCGAGAGCTTTCCGACGATTGGTCATAAGCTCAATTTTGATAAAAGAAGAGGGAGATATGATCGTTTGAAGTTGAGTTGTCTTCTCAGTGTGAGCATGCGCTCCACTTTTGAACGGAGCAGACATTCCAAACTTCGTGGGATTTCCTATTTTGTGCTCGTTTGATGAAGAATTTTTGTAACCCTTTATAGAAAAAAACCTCAAAAATTTTAAGAGAGGCTTTTGGAGAGGACTAGCCTCCATCGAGTTGTTTGTAACTTAACTTGGTTAGGGGTTAAAGAGGGTTAGCCTTCATAGATTAGTTTAGAGAGACAGTGAGAAAAACTCAAATAAAACTAGAATTTTCAAGATTATAAGAAGGAAACTTGAAGATTCGGAGAGTCCTTGCAATATCAATGAGAATTTCTTACTCTATCTTATATTTTATTGTCGTGTCTACTTATTTTCATATGTTTTTTCTCTTTAATTTGCTTGTCTATCTTAGGTTAATGTTTTTTTTTTCATGATTTTAGTTGTTAATATCTTTACTTTACAACTTTCTATGATTTGTAAGTAGCTCTTACTTGGGAAAAGGTTGGCACCATTGATGAGTTTGTAAATCTTTAAATTGAACATTAGGATTCGACTTGGGATAATTTTGGTTGATTGGTTTGGGATTTTCATGCATGTTTGCATGATTGACCATCATAAAACCAAATATTGGCCTGCCTTAGAGCATCCACACTTATGATCAAATTAATCATAAGAATTGTTCATGAGACATGAACAAAAAAAATAGCCCTAAAATGATGAGTAAAAATAGATCACATTGTGATCAATCATGAAATAGATCACATTGTGATCAACTAGTTCATGAGAAAAGCAAAACTGGTCCAATCACACAGTGACATGTGGCGTCAGTTTTTTGTTTAAAACTTCAAAATAAAATATCTGAAAATCTACTAAGTAAAAAAATATATAAAAAATATCAATGGTTATATTTTGTTGAGATCTATAAATAGACACCCACTTTGCTATATTTTTATATACTTTTGAATTTTTTAAATTTTCAAGTACATAAGTAATTGTTTGATTATGAGTGAGGTGCATTTGATCAAATTGATCATGAAACATGATTAAAAAATTTAGAGTTTTTTTGTCAGAAACAACATTTTATAATCTCTTTTTGCGAAAAACAACCTTTTAAATTTTTTTTTGCAACTTACAACCTAAAACCAATTTTTTTTTGCGAAATGAAACCTTTTTCGAATTTCTGTCATTGACCGTTACTTACCATCCCACCCCACCCCGACACCACCACTACCCCACCCGAAACCACCCCTAAACCACCACCCCCACCCTAGACCACCCCAAAACCATCCTACCCCACCCGAAACCACCCCAGAACCAGCCCACCCTATCCGAAACCACCCTAGAACCACCCACCATACCTGAAACCACCACTACCCCACCCGAAACCACCCCCAAAATCAGCCCAGCCCACCCGAAACCACCCCAACCCGAAACCACCACCCCGAAACCACCCCCATCCGAAACCACCCCAAAACCAGTCCAACCCACCATTTTGATAACGGTCAATGGTCTATAGTTAACGGTCAATGACGGAAATTAGAAAAAGATTTCCTTTCACAAAAAAAAATGGTTTTAGGTTGTAAGTTGCAAAAAAAAATTTTAAAGGTTGTTTTTCGCAAAAAAGGTGATTGTAAAAGGTTGTTTCTGACATAAAGATGAGTAAGAAAGTGGTAGAGAGAGAGGGATGATGTGTTTTTTTTGTTCATGAGTGGTAATGCTCTTAGTGAGGGATTGAAAGATGAAATTAAGGGGTTGCCTCACATCAATTATTAGGCTTGAAGAACCATGAAAATAGGGACTACCTAGCCTAGAAGATTTATTTGCTTGTTTTTGTTTATCATGTTTACAACTATGTTTGGTTGAATGGCTTAGACATGAAAATAGGTCTTTAGTAAAAGATTAGACCAATCTAACTAGTTTGAAAGAATGGTTAGATTACCGTTGGATGAACCATTCTCCTCAATTGATCTTCGTGTTGATCCCTCATTTTGATTGCTTGATTTATGAATGAATCATTTATACCCTTTTATTATCGTTTCTTTTTCTTATTTTCACCCATAAATCTTACTCCCAATAAAAAGACTCGACCTAACTTATCATAAGTCAATACTTTTCGTTTCTCTCCTTAGTCCTTGTGGGATAACCCTTACTTGCCCTTTCTACCTAGTTAGCAAGATCGAGCTAGGTTTTTATGTTTGGTAGGCTCGACGACAACATATAAATGTAGCATTATTTTAGGAAAAAATGCACCAAAATAGTTCATTTCAACTTATTTTTGCTTATCTTAATTTATCTGCACTTAATATATTAGACCTTATACGACCTCATTTGACTTTATTATCCCTTATCTAAACTTATCTGAAGTGTATATAAGTTGAAGGAAAAATTGCCTAGAATAATGCAACCTTTCGATTATTCTGGAATAATGCAACCTTTATACCCCATTTATTTTAAATAGGACAAATGACCGGTTACATGAAAAATTGGTAATTTTTATTTAAAACTTTAAATTTTAATTAATATATTAATATAAACTTAAGAAAAATAAAACCCCCCCGCTGCTGTCAACCCCCCACCCTACCCCCACCCCCCGCTGCTTCACCCCTGGCCGCTGCTATCAACCCCCACCTCGCATTTTGCTCGTCATCGGCGGCGTCTGGGTGGGGGCGGCTCGTCGTCGACAGCGATGGGTGGTTTCGTGCGTGGACAGAGGGAGGTGTGGGGGGTGATTGGAGGTGTTAGGTTGTCGTTGGCGGCGTCTGGGTAGGGTGGCTCGTCGGCGGCGACGTTCTAGGTGGTGTCGTAGCTGGGGGAAGGGAGGAGGGTGGGGTGGCTCGGTAGTAGTCGTGAAGAGGGTGGGATTTTTTTTGTTTTCTTTTTTCATCTTTTTGTTTATAATTTTTTTTAAAAAAATTATTTATGATAACCAATAACTAAATGACACATGTTTCATTTAACCTCTTCTTTCGATTACATCCGGTTTCCCATTTAAAATAAATGGGGTATAAAAGTTGCAATATTCCAGAATAATCGAAAGGTTGCATTATTATTTGCGAATCGTCAAAAGGTTACATTATTCATTTATTTAGGCAATTTTCCTAAGTTGAAAATAACAGATCCGAAATATCTGAGAAACAATTTTTTTCTTTAAGATGATATGGGACAAACAATTAAAAAAGGAAGAGGATAGATAGATTAAAAATTTACTCACATGAGTTTGAGTTTTTCATTAAAAGTTGAGAACAATTGATTAAGATAGGAGCAGTTAAAAAGAACACCCCACGTTGAAGAAGAAAACAAGTAAAGTACAGAGTAAAGCATTAAAAGGTCAATAAATTAAAGAATTAAAAAGCATATGGTTAATTTGAGTCGGAAATCGACCAGAAGTTGAGTTGGAAGGTGAATAGCTTTGCCTATAAGTAAACTTAATCACCAATCCTAAATCATCCATCTTTATTTATCATTGTATCAATTAAATTTCTTATTTTTCTGAATTGAGGAAAAAATTATTAGCAAAATCAGAAGATCAAGATGAAGATTACTGTAATGACCGCCGATGAGCAAATCATCACCTTAGATGTTGATCCTGCTGAAGCTGTACTTCACATTCCCCTTTCTAAAACCCTAATTTTCAATTTCAATTTCAATTTCTTCCTTTTTTTTAGGAATTTGATTTCAATTTTCTAATGGGTATTGATGAAATTATGCAGGTTGAAAATGTGAAGGCTTTGCTTGAAGTTGAGGTGAATAATCTGTTTATTAGCTGCTTAAATTTTCCATCTTTTTTATGATGTGATAATTGTTAACAGTGAGTTTGATGATGTGGGTTAGAGTGGTGTGGCGCTGCAGCAGCAACAATTGCTGTTTAATGGGAAGGAGATGCAAAATCATGAGAAGCTGAGTGGAATTGGTGTTTGTGATGGTGATTTGATCATGATGATGATGTCTAATGCTACTTCTTTATCTGGGTATTCATCTTTTCATCTATTTTTGTCTTTATAAATTATCATGATTTTTTCTTTTTTAAGTTTATAACTTTTTGATGCACCAATTAGGAATAGAAACTTTGATATAATGATGCAACACAATGTTATTGTTATGTAATGGACTGATGATAAAGTCATTGCCTTTTTTGTGCTATGGAAACTTGTAAGGACAGTATGTTTGTGTAATGTCTGCATTACTTGAGTGTTGGGTATTGCCTTTAAGTTATGATCAATGTCACTAAATACTTGAGGTTTTAAAAGACGGAACTTAGGCGTAAAGATGAACTAATGGAAGATATGCTACATTTCTTTTTACCTTAGCCTATCCATTTTACAAGACTGGGGAATCATCAATTATGCAGTTCTTCTAACCTATTTTTTTTAGGGGCTCTTTTGACTTAGATCAGTGCTAAAGATTGCATTTTTGTGGTTGTGATGTAGATGACTAAAAACAACCAAAGCCGGTTGTATCCTTCAAATTTGTTAGTGATTATTGCTATTTTTTTCTTCTTCCCATTTCGTTTTTTTTTGAAGCCGGGTATCCAAGGAGATGTGGGTGGTAAATATTAGATTTTTGGAACATAAAAGAATAATAGCAAAGTTGAGAAATAGTATATACTTTAAAGAGGTTGTGCTGGGTGCTTGAAGCTCTGGGTGGAGGTTAGTCGTACTTAAAGGTCCAATATAATTACAATTCAAGAAATAATATAAAGTATACATGTATTGCTTTATAACAGTCAGAATTCTATAAAGGTCATATGAAAGATGTATAATTACTCAATAAAGATGTAATTATAACAGTCAGACTTCAATAAAGATGTATACATAAGGGAACCATCATATGAAAGATTACAATTACAATTCAAGAAATAATCTTGCGTTCTAGTTCCATTAAATAAACAAATGTATAAGAAACCATCATATGGGAGATATATACATAAGTTTCATATAGGTTAGTATATAACGATAATATCAAATCATTCATTTTTATGTTGTAGTTTTGCCGTTGGTACCATGAATTAGAAATTTTAGACCTAGAATTAGTGTGTAAATTGTAAACACGTAGTTTAAAGTTTTGAATTTTTTCAAAAATTATAAATGGGTCCGTGGGTCGGATCTGAAGAGGGTTTGATTATTGGACTTGGACCTCCAATTCATGAACTTTAAGACCCAGACCCGGCTCTGAAAAACGTACATAGAGCCAGACCCTTAAAAATGGATAGGGTCTAACAGGGTGTGCATCGTGTCCGGTTGCGATTGCTATTCCTATCTCAGAATTTTGACCATCCCTTTGATTCAGATTCTAAACTTACAATAGGAACTAAAGGAGCTTAATTTACTTTATGTTTACTATAGTCACCGCTTGGATTTTATACACGAGGTCGAGCGATGGTCAGTGTGAATGTTGATAATACACTTGGATATAATATAAGCGAAAGTTAGAATGGTAAATATTATTTAAATAAGTTGCACCTTCTATTCAAAAATGGTTCCACACAAATTCTTCCCACCTTTTCATTCTAAGCGCCTCTTCCGTGGACTTAGCCCTATGAAGTGTGGTGAACATAGAGATCAGATGACGAAAGATAAACTGTTGAGATCATAGAGAGTGACTAGTGTGTCCAATCTCCCTCTCTTGCTTTACTTTCTCTTCTTCCTTCTAACTTTATACTAGGATGTAGAGATCATTATTCTTGAGTCTTGACAACTATTTGGCTTTGAAATCATAAACAAGAAAACAAATTCTTCATGGAAGAAGCTAATAAGATAAAACTTTTTTCCCTGCATATTGACCATCTTGGCCATTGTTAAATTCCACGGTATGATAACCTGTAATGTGCTATCCTTATACAAATGTTTCAAGCTTCCTTTCACCAACATACAACACACAGACAATGTGGGTCTTACCTTGGGAAACTTTTCTGTTATGTGATCTTTGGTGGCTCATGTGCAAGAACCAGATGATAGTAAGTGTTAGAATTGGATTTGGAATCTAGATATTCATCCAAAGGTGTAATTGTTTCTTTGTCAAATCTTCCATGATATTTGTAGGCTCGATACACTCTCTTTTGAACGAGAACAAATCCAATAGCTGTTTTAGCTTTTGTACTCAAAGACAACGTAATTGTTAACCATCTCTTCCTCAATTGCAAGAGAAATTTAATCAACTTTCTCCTAGTAGTGGTAGTGCCGAACTCTTAGAATTCTCTTCACTCAATAGGTCCCTTGTAGTAGAAGTCCATGAAATCAAACTCCCTCAAACATTGCCATCCTAGTTGCTTGTGAGAGTGCTCCTTCAGTACTACGGGAGACACTTCCACAACTGGTAGCGTCATTCTCGGGAGCTGAAGGGTCTAGCTCATCAGTGCATTTTAACTGAGTCTGTTATAGCAGAAGCGATGAGTCTCCTCTATGGTATCCTTGCCCCTTGATAAAAGTGTGGAAAACTCGGTGATTGAAGGCACAACTTTCTTCTCGCAAATATTAATCGAGAGGCTTTAGCAGATTGGTTAGGAAATGACTCGGATCTTTAAAGACCTACATCTCCTTCTGACATTCATATTTCCATGAAGCCAACAAAGCAACTGATTGAGTTCTGAACGTCGCCACCTCAGTTTCTCACATTATTAT
The DNA here is from genome assembly GCA_947645195.1 of Patellifolia procumbens. Lineage (NCBI taxonomy): Eukaryota > Viridiplantae > Streptophyta > Magnoliopsida > Caryophyllales > Amaranthaceae > Patellifolia > Patellifolia procumbens. The sequence continues at coordinate 129,877 of CANSGD010001201.1, forward strand.
ATTGATAATTGCAATATTATCTCTCTTTTTGCTATTCTTTAATTCAATGCATTAGGTGTTTCCGCGAGGAAGGTCTCCTATTCTAGATTTTTCCTTATGTTTATTAAACATAATCAACCTAGCCTGTATATGTAATACAGATTTCTTCTATGACTGTAATTTATTTTGGGCAAATCATGCTTCTTATTCATGAACTCTTGAAATATTTGGTCCTGCAGTTCATCTTCTAATGACCTGGCCCTTAATCCTGATGGGTCTGCTGTGGGCCCTGCTGCTTTCCAGCAGAAAATTCGACATGATTCTAATCTGATGGCTCAGCTGTTTCAGGTGTGTGAATATCATAAGTCTTTGATCAAATTCTGCTAGATGATGATGGGAACGAACAGTCAGTAGCTTTTTCTTTTCTTAAATTGTGGAAATGCAACTTCTATTTTCTTGTTGGATACTTCGTCTATATGTTGACAATCAAGTTGGGTTTATTCTTAGGTGTTTATAAGATATGGGCTGAACCATCTAGCCTTTTTCCTTTTTGAAGCTGCCCATATAATTGTCTGAAGCTTACTAAGAAAGAAGTAAATCGTGTTATCTGTGTGTAGTGTTCTTATTGTATTTCCGTAGAAGCATTTATGTATAATGAGTTAATTTTCTTGCAAAGAGTTTCTGTTTATGGTGCTACTGAATGCATAAGTGGACAATTATGCTTACTAAATAGTTTTGTAGAAGTTTTCTTGACCCTTAGTTTGCCTATAATACTTGCAGAGTGATCCAGAATTGGCACAAGCCATATCTGGCAATGATCTGAACAAGCTACAAGAGATTTTGCGGCAACGCTATCGTCAAAGGGCGGAATTGAAGCAGAGGGAAGAGGAGGAACTTGTAAGTAGACTCTATTGGTGATTTGTTCCTTCATTATATCTTTCAACCAATATGTAATTCCCAGCTAGCTGTTTACACTTAACAAATGGCATAAGGTTACTCCCCCTCAATTGCATGTCATTGAAGTTTGTCATTTCATGTTGGCTGGATTAACCTCTGATTTGAAAGGGTGAGTTTGGATGTTTCTAGTTACAATACATGATGAATTTGATGAAATGATTGTATACCTGCCTCTTCCATCTCATAATCTAAGGCATCTTTCCAGGTCATTGATGCTTTTCGAAGTTAACTTCGACCATTAATTTTTCGTAAAACTTAAAGATCCTCCTTTGTTTTTTTTCCCTATTGCAATATAGGGGTTGGGCACACTTTTTTGATATAGTGAAAGGGTAGGGGGGTTGGACAAAGGAAGCCATGTGTTTAAGTGACAAAGAGAGAGAAATGTTTCTTTTGCAAGGGGAAGCCACTTACCTACTACTTTAAAGAGTGCTTCTAGGAGATTATCATGACTGCGGTCAAGATTTGAGTACAAAGGATTGAAGAGTGATATCTAATTACATGGTATAATAGAATATATCTTGGGATAAGGGAAATCTGCCTATGTTTGGTTGATATATCTTTAAGTTATATGTTCTGTCTGTTCTCATTTGTAGTTGTTATCTTGTTAGGCTATGGTGTCTGGATATTGATTATTTTATATTGATAGGCTTTGCATTATGCCGACCCTTTTGATGTAGAAGCACAGAGGAAGATAGAAGCTTCGATTCGCCAGGTAAAATAATATTGATATAAGCGTTATTGAGGCCCGATTTCAGAGCAGTACAAAAAAGCTGCTGTTGTGAACCTGTATATGTCGTAATTAGTGATGAGCTTACATTGAAGCTGACATTTGCAAGGCCGAGCTTATTTCAGTTAGAGAATTGTGAGACTCTGTTTTCTTTACAACAGTAATAAAGCTGGAGTTATATGGACCTCTGTGTGTATTATGACCTGTAGGTTTTTTTTCTTCTTCATAATCCTATATTCTGACTATAGGTAGTATATTTGATATTCTCAACTCAAAAATTTTTGGTTTGAAACTTATTAAATTTCATGTGATATTTTTAAATTGACATCTAATGGTGAATAAAAGTATATCGAATGAACTAAATTTAAAAATCAAAGAATAAAGGTCCAGCAGAATAAGGGAAAATTTCAATATACTGCGTAAATAAACGGGTTGTCGTGTTGTTTTCATGTTAAAAAGTTCAATCTTATACCACCTTAACTAACGTGTTGTGTCGGGTCAATCCATTTACTTAAACGTGTCGAAAGTCTTGTCCCAAACCCGCTAATGTTGTGTCGGGTTGTCAAATCGTGTCAACTGTTACTACCTTTTAATTCTGACGTTTAATATACTCTTCTTGTGATTTTGCAACTTTTCTAGCTCTAGCTAGGCACAATTTATTCTTTTAAGTCTTATATGGTTTCTTATTGTGACTGTCTGCAATCTTGCTGCCCTCTTGTAGAAAGGAATTGAAGAAAACTGGGCAGCGGCCCTAGAACACAACCCTGAAGCTTTTGCTAGAGTGGTATAGTCTATATATATTTCATTTCTCTAATATTTCATCTGAATATGGTAGAATACTCAAAATGTCTAACTTTACAGGTTATGCTGTATGTAGATATGGAAGTGAATGGTGTTCCATTAAAGGTATTTATTACTCATTACCTAACAAGTCTAGATCGAGGGAATAATTGTCTCCTACTCTCCCTCTTGCGTCATACTGTTATTACCTTCATATATTTGGTTGGTCCATTGATGGCTTGTTCTATATTTAAATTTGATTCCTCAGTGAGTTCACTGCCGTCAGCGGTGAAGCTCTTTAGTCATTTTTGCTTCTCAAGTTTTATTCTCGTGATCTTATGAAAACAACTTATATCAAGATTTCCCCCTTTGCAATTATTCATTTCCAGCCCTACCCCCCCCCCCCGCACACACAATAAAAGGAATTAAAAATAATAAAGACCCCTAAAGTACCAGTTTGATGTTAAATCCTGTTTAATTGTCGCCTTTTTCTCAATAAATTTTGTCTCTGCATGATTTATGAAGTCTCATGGTACAGGCTTGACAGATGTCTGATGAAATAGTTTCCTTACGAGTGGGGTTTGCTTTAGGTTGCATATGCATCAAATAATCTCTATCGACAATGTTGTTTTTTGATACGATATATAAAAGTTCAAGATTATCATATCAGATTGATCAAGTCTAGTTTTACTCTCTGTTTTTGTTCGTTTAATCTTCTTCTAGTGTTCTTGTTCCTGTTTATTTCTTACATATCTTATCTCTGTGCTCTTTGGATTCTCTTTCGGCACGCTAAATATGACTTCAAAATGTTCACAAGTTTATGTTGATTTTGTTCAGGCATTCGTTGATAGTGGAGCCCAATCAACAATAATTTCTAAAAGTTGTGCAGAACGCTGTGGGTATGTTCCTTCTTGCTTTAATGGCCAGTGATATTGATGCTGCTATATAATCGGGCTGGACTTTTATTACCAGAAACACCGGCCCATACATAGACCTCTGCCTGCATGCAAAACCTTTTATGAGGGTTATATCAACACAAGCACCAAACACATATATCATACTAGTATTACCACAGTACTTTTAGTGGGGGTTCCTGCCGTAACATTGGGAAGGGGAGGGAAGTGTTTACATCCTTGCCAATGGATGCCATTAGCCCATCAGGTCATTGGTCTTAAACTTGAAAACTCAGGGTGTTTATGGTTGTTGCAATTTAATGTAGAGGTCTTTGGTTTGAAAAGTTTCTTTTGCTGGATTAGTTATTAAGTATGCATTGCTTCACGATCAACATTACTACAATCTGTATCGCCTTGTTATTGAGTATGATATGCATATATGCTGTGAGAGGAAAGCAAACTATCTTACGCTAAGGTTTAAGATACTCGAGACTTATGTTTGTTCTGTTCCTTTATCTCACTTCAGACTGTTGAGGCTGTTGGATGAACGATATAAAGGAATTGCACATGGAGTTGGTCAGACAGAGATATTGGGCCGGATACATGTAGCTCCCATCAAGGTAGTGAAAGTCTCTTGAGAATTTGCCCTTATTTCTTGTGTGTGTGAATGTCTGTGCATACCCCTCTCTTGTTATCTGAATCTCGCATAGTTTTTTACTTGTAGTGGAAATATTGAGGATTTCCTGGTTAGATAATGTGTGTATGGAAGTTGCCACTTTCAATATCTATTGAAGTTGAGCACCCCCCCCCCCCACACACACACACACACACACACACACAAAAAAAAAAAAAAAAGAATGTTGATCTAACATATAACTATTTCATGCCTGCTAATATGAGCTGCAGTTACATATTCTTTTGGCTGTATTTATTCTGTATACTTCTGCTTGCTGCTTAATTTAATTTGCTTGTTCACTTTCATTCCCGTAATCTTTGCAAGATTGGGAATGTGTTTTACCCTAGTTCCTTTACAGTCCTTGACTCAGACAACATGGAATTCCTCTTTGGTCTGGATATGCTTCTTAAACATCAGGTAATAATATCAATACTTTGGTGTGACTTTAAGGTTCCTTTTCTGAAGCTTAATGGAAAAGTACTACAACTGGCCTTTGCAGTGCATAATTGATTTGAAGGAGAATGTACTACGGGTTGGTGGAGGAGAGGTTTCTGTGCCGTTTTTGGCTGGTTAGATTCTCTCGTCCATTATGAATAGTTTAGTCATCTTATATTTGTAGCTTCTACGATAATATCCATCTTGAAAATAAATCTTGTGTTGTTTCCAGAAAAGGACATCCCCTCTCGTTTTCGAGATGATGAGAGATTTTCCAAGCAGGCTTCTGGTTCAGGAGATCAGGTAATGATGCTCTTTTTGGGCTTCATTTGCACCATTATTTAATTTGTCATAATAAATTCCTGACAATTTAAAATCCTGCAGGTTTCATCAGGAAGCAAAGACACTAGAGATGTTCCAGCTGGAAGTCAATCTTCTGGTGAGTTATTCTTGTTAACTGTATAGATGTAGCATGTATCTTGAAATACCTGTAAGTTGGAACTTGGGAGAGATGGCAAAGACATTTCCTTACTTGAAAACCTTTCTGTGGATCTATTGAGGATTTTTTTTATTTCAAGTTGCCTATAAACTGAGCAACTCTTGGAATATACTACCCCCGCTTTTTAATACTCGCATCATTGAGAGTTTTTACGCTTTTCAATGACAATTTAAACGTTAAATATCTTTTGTTGTACTTAATAAAAAATTAAACAAAATGAATATTAAGAATCAACACATCGAGACGAATCTAATTCGATCTCACTTGACTATGGTTTTCATTACATATAACTGATATAAGTCACAACTTTGACTATAAGAGACATGTGTGAATAGTGTCACAATGAGAAATGATGCGAGTATTAAAAGCGGAAGAAGTATATTATTATTCGTCTTAGCAATCGAGCCTCTAGAGTCAAACACAAGGATCTGTCTTCCGAACTAGTGGCTACTCCAAATCCAGTGATACTATCAGAGTGCGCTATGTGCACTTTATCCATGTTTTTGGAGTACTGCACTTATTAGTTATCAAGTAACTGGTGCCTTTATGTCCTCCCTTTTCACTTTGATATGTCTTTATTTTTATCGCCTTTTCAAATTAAAAGTCATATGTTCTTGTTTTTTAATTCGGAACTAAATTTTTTCTCAGGTGGTGCTGCTGGTAACCCTGGTCAGGTATGTGCAATGGAGGCCCTGCTCCCGTTCTTCTTCTTGAATTTTGCACTGACACTTCGAAAACTATATCCGGCGCTAAAATGCGGTGTAATAATAAGTATGCATATAGAAATGATATGTTACTAGACATTCACATCACTCTACAATGGAAAGTTTCTTACAAATAAGGATAAATTTCGTAAAACTACCTTTTAAAACTCGAAGAACTACATTATAATTCTTTTTATAGAAATACATGTTAGAGCAAAATCCTTCCAAAATACTATTAGCTAACGGTTTTCATTGTTTCACCTTTAAAACAAGGTTTGACCATTTCAGAGGCTAAAATAGGTTGTATTTGGGCTCCAAGGAGGTTGTGGCTCATTAAGAAGGGTGTGAAGTTGGGTTCTAACGAGGTCATGAATTATACGAGAGAGGGAGGGGAATTTTTGGTTCTGTGCTCACATGAGTAGCACGTGATAGTCAAACCTCGATTTAACCATGAAACTTAACTAAAACTGTTAAGAAGTACTGTTTTGAAAAAAAATTGCTTTGAAAGGTAATTTTATGAAAGGAAGAATTTACAAGGAAAACTATGTTCCATCACGGGGAGAACTATTTTCGACCATAGGGAGAACTATTTTCCACCCCGTATAATCCAAACAACAGAAAATGGGAAAACTATTTTATGTCCAACTAGGCACTTTCTTAATGAAAATAGAATAATAGACAAGGTTTGAAGCCAAAGTTGAGCGACATAGGCGTTGCTCTTGCTTCCTGATGAAACCTTTCTAAAGATAACACGGTTAGAAATTTTACTTAAATTTGTCTTAACTCTTGGCTATACTCTTGTTCGACTCTTGAAGCCAAAGTAGAGCGACATAGGCGTAAGATGATATATTAATTGTTTTTTTTTTGTCATAGTTATTTATTTAAAAAAATCGGTGCTGCAGGGCTCAGATTTTGAAGCGAAAGTCGCGAAGCTTGTGGAGCTAGGATTTGGAAGAAATGATGTCATACAAGCTCTCAAGCTTTTCAACGGCAATGAAGAGCAGGCAGCTGGGTTTCTCTTTGGAGGGTGATGATAATTTAAAGCCCAATCCAAAGAGGATTGTGCTAGACACAAAACTGAAATTATACAGAGTTTTGTGTTGAAAACATTTTGCAATTCAATTTATTATGATTGATTATAAAAAACCCTTTTTAATTTAGAAAGTGTGATCACTCTTGTAGTAGGATGAAGACATAAAAGATGATGATTATTAAGAATTTGTAAGTATTTTTCTGGTGGTGTTGTAGAATGTGATAGTAGCTAAAATTATTAGAGTAGAAATCAATTGGCCATAGGCGTGGTACAATTCTTTGAAGTTGGAAGGAGATGAGGGGATTAGAGCCAGCAGGAAAAAAAATGAGTCGAACGCGATAATGTGAGAATTTCACCTAGAAAGAAGCCACCTAAAATAATACTAGTACATCAAATTTGACGACAATGAGATTTGAACTCCCGACTTTCTAGTTGAGAGCTCTACCATTAACATCCTACTTGATTTTCAGCCCACAAGTGTTGTGGTCTCTCAAGGAACTTGATGTTGCAGTTATTTTGTTGAAAAAAATTCAGTTCTCCTGGAAAAATATTACTTGATGTTACAGTTATCTAGAACTTAAAGACTGTTTCGAGTTTTGACAGAGTCTACTACAGTAATTTGGTATGATCTTTATGACTTTGTAAACTGGAAGCAGTCAGCTTACTCTTTGTTTAAAATACCAATGAATTAACCTACTCCAATAACCAAATACACGCTTGTTAATTTGTTGATTTTTATGGGATAAGCTTTTGAAACTTTTGATAAGTAGCTGGTGCAACTCTTTGATGATCTACCAAAATCACTTATTTTTGTAAAGAAGTATTTACTTCTTCAGAAAATAGCAGATGTGTGATACTATAATTTCTAGTTTGATATTAACTTGTCTTTCCTTGCTGCTGTTATTTCTTCCCCATGCAAATTCACTCAATTTTAGTTTCCCCCGTTTCGACCAAAGCACACCCAACATTGATTTTGAGAATGATTCCTTCACTTCCAACGGGGTAATCCAGCTAACCAAGAACCAACAAGATTCTTCCCTATCCAACAGTGTAGGCCGAGCATATTATTCTCTGCCTATTCGCCTTTGGAATAACAGCACGGGAGAGCTCACTGATTTCACCACTCATTTCTCTTTCATAATCAGGCAGGTTGGTGACGATGCCTTTGGTGATGGACTTGCCTTTTTCCTCGCGCCTCTTGACTCTTTGGCTCCTAATGGTTCATCTGGTGGCTACCTCGGGTTAGTCACCCCTCATTCTTACAATCTTACTAGTCTAAACCAGTTCGTAGCTGTCGAGTTTGATAGCTTCCGGAATGCTTGGGATCCGAGTCCTAATCATGTGGGTGTAGATGTCAATTCCATAGTTTCAGTAGCTAGCCTTACATGGTCCAGTAGCATGAAGAATGGGTCAACTGCGAATGCTTGGATAACATATGATTCTTCTACCAAGAATCTGAGTGTCTTTCTAACTTATGATGATAATCCAGTTTTCAACGGAAATTCTAGCCTCTCTTATATCATAGACTTGAGCACTGTCCTGCCAGAAAGGGTCAGAGTTGGATTCTCTGCTTCCACAGGCCGATATGCTGAGATTCATAACATTCTTTCATGGGATTTCAACTCAACCTTGGCAGACACCAACAATACAGAATCCACAGGAAGTACACACGTCAGGAGAAGTAAGAAGAGGGCAGGATTGATTGGTGGCATAATAGCCGGTATTGGTGTTTTAGTAGCTGGGCTGGTGTCAGTGGGCATTATGTGGTGGCGGAGGAGACCTGTCGAAGACAAAAATGACATAGATTTTGGTGATGATGATGATGATGACTTTGAGAAGGGAACAGGTCCTAGGAGGTTTACATACCGCGAACTTAGTCAAGCAACTAACAACTTTTCTGAGGAAGGGAAGCTAGGAGAAGGAGGTTTTGGAGGTGTTTACTTGGGTTTATTGGGGGACCCTAGTAGAGAGATTGCGGTCAAGAAGATTTCAAAAGGATCAAAACAAGGGAAAAAAGAGTACATGTCAGAGGTGAAGATTATTAGCCGGTTGAGGCACAGGAATTTGGTTCAACTTCTTGGGTGGTGCCATGATCAGGGTGACTTGCTTCTAGTTTACGAGTTCATGCCTAATGGAAGCCTTGACTCCCATCTCTACGGGGGCAAAAAGGTTGCACTTTCATGGACTACGAGGTTCAAAATTGCCCACGGCTTGGCATCTGCGTTGTTGTACCTTCATGAAGAATGGGAGCAGTGTGTGGTACACAGAGATATCAAATCCAGCAATGTCATGCTCGATTCCAACTTCGAAGCAAAGCTTGGAGATTTTGGGCTTGCAAGGCTTGTGGACCACGGCATGGGCTCACAGACAACTGTTTTAGCTGGCACATTGGGCTACTTGGCCCCAGAGTGTGTTATCACAGGAAAGTCCAGTAAAGAATCTGATGTTTATAGTTTTGGGGTGGTGGCCCTTGAAATTGCCTGTGGAAGAAGGCCAGTCGAGTCCAGTGAAGATCCTAGTAAGGTAAGAATGGTAGAATGGGTTTGGGACCTCTATGGTAAAGCTCGTCTTCGTGAAGCTATTGATACTAGGCTTGAAGAGGAATATAACATGCAGCAAGTCGAATGCTTAATGGTGGTTGGCTTGTGGTGTTGTCATCCAGATTACACTCTTCGTCCTTCAATAAGGCAACTTATAAATGTTCTTAACGCGGAAGCTCCTTTACCCAGTTTGTCTTCGAAGTTCCCAATACCCATCTATTTCTCATCACCGGCGACAACAATGAATATGGATATCTTGTCCATATCGTCCTCTGGTTTTACGGGTTCCACAAATTCTTCATCTCAATCAGTTGTTTCTGGTACTGCTCCTTTGTTATCCTACTAGAAACCCAATGTCGAGCCAACTGCATTAATTGGCTGCACTTTGCAGAAACTAGTTTTTGATATTTTTTAACCTTTTCTTTAGTCCAATGAAACATTTTTGAATTATGATTCATTATCTGAACACAACCTATTTATATACTATCTATTTTTTCTTGAATAAATACTTACGTTTCATGTAGAAAAGAAGCAAGGCACCATCAAATATTTCTTGAAAGCAACAAAATCAAGAATCTTCAAAGAAACTGTATAGTACATATATGATTACATTCATATCAAACACAAAAATAGCAAGGGTTTAATATCAATTCAGCTCAAACATAGGGTATGTACATCAACACATGAACCAATAACTTAATCAGCTAATCAGCTGCCCCGGAGTGTATTATACTCCATAAGGCATTAGCAAAGAATCAGAAACCTTTCCAGGTAGCAAGAATTTCTTGGAAGATATCTGCAATCAATTCCCTATCGGCACATTGAAGGAACACATTGAAGTCATCTCGTAGATCAAATATCTTTCCGAACTGGACCAAATATCGCATACAGCTGCTCTTGAGCTCAGGCAGCTCGTACAAGGCTGCATTCTGGAGCCTCTCTAGCACGTTCTTGGCATCGATGTCCTCAAGTAAGCTGGCGTGGCATGCCTCTTTGAGGTCGCCAATGTCATACTTGTCAGCTGCACGAAGGAGAGAGAGGCGGTGGTGCAGGAAGTCCTTATGCTCGATGCAGCCATAAAGGTAGCTAAGCAGCGCCTGACATGACTCCACCGTCATATCTGCTATATTTATGGTGGACAGTTCCTTCTCCTGCAGGTTGTGTGAGAACATGCTTCGAAACACAGGGGACCGTGCCGCTAAAACTGCCCTATGGGCCTCAACACACCCATCAGACGTGTTAATTGTGATGTCCGCGTAGATGGCATCTGTCAGCATCCGTCTCAGGCTGCTGACGGCTGCGCTATTAGACCTCCTGCTGCTCGAACCTTCGGCCCAAATGGAACAAGGCTCCCCACCCTACATTTTCATATTTCACCTTTACACCTCTATATGTACCAGTAATAAACAGTAGATTATAAAACAATTTTAGATGTGACATGTTTGTTGCACTCATCAATGATAGCAATACATGAGCTTACTTGTGGAGATAAAGTCTTCAAGTCCAGAAATTCAACATCAATGATAAATTTCCCAGTGAGTGGAACGTCAATCAGCCAAACAAAATCGTCGTTGTTTTTGAGCTGCTGATCTCTTATTTCTGCGTTATCATCACAGATGAATGAAAATGAGTGCCTAACAGAAGCAGGGGTTTAGCAAAGAGGTCGGGTTGGTTAGATCTAATTAGCAATTAGTAGTTATTTTACAGAAGTTCTATAGGTCTTTCATTTCATTTGACAGGTAAACTTGTTATTTACAAATTACAATGTAGGGTACCAATACCACATCATCTCTCTCAAAAAAAAAATACCACATCACCAAATATATGAGGGTTTGGTAAATTCATACTTCCTCCGATCTTTTTCATTTAAGTATCCAAAAAACAAGCATCGATAGCAAAACTTCTACAATTTTTATTTATACACCTGGCAAGGCTATTTTTTGCTCAAATAGAGTCGGGTGTACCATGAGCATGGTACACCCAATGCTATTTTTTGCTCAAATAGCCTTTGAGTGTACCATGCTCATGGTAGACGGGTGTACGATGCAAACTCTCAACTTCTCAATTAAAATAAAACCGAGGGAATAAAAAGATCCATGTATAGGTTACTTCTGCATCCTGTAACTAAAGTATGTTTTTTGCAGATGAAGTTCATCAATTTGCCTAATCTCGAAGATTTAAGCAATACTTCCTCCTGCATGTTTAGTAGTCGATGGCTGGGTTCATCTACAATAGATAGGCAGCATCAACCAAATCTTATAACTTTAGATGATTCAATGCTCCCCTACAAGTTTAAGAAATTTAAATGAAGATAATGAAGTTCATATAAACCAGTAAAACCCCATCACACATGAACAAAATATGGTCCATTTTCAAGTTATACATTTAAGAATTTTTTTCTGAAAGAAGCAGAACATTTGTTAACAAGTGGGCATTGCATACAACTTATATCCTGCAGACAAACTTTTTATCATAGGATAGTTCCAAATGAGCAAATGAAAAAAAGAACTTCAGGAATGAATTCGGCATTGCATAATGCATAAATGATTTACCGGGGTGAAAGAGAGGTTTGCGGTCACCAACGGAAGACACAACTCTGATAACAAAAGACGCAATGGGCGGATTTTCTCTTGTCAAATTCGATATCTCCGGATACAATTTTAACACCAACACTCTATTCTTCTCCAAAGCCAAGTGCCTGATGCATTAGGAAAATATCCAATTAAGTTCAATGGGATTTAATTCACAGCACATGTACTACGTGGTACTAAATGACTGTAATGAAATCACGTGTCACCCATAATTCATGAAAACTCGTCCTCAAACATATGATTATTTCTTCACAAGTTCGGTGAAAAAAACAAAATAACAAGATATATCATTACGAACATTTATTACATCTATCAAACAAGCCGTTAAAAGAAAAGGGAAGAGACGAACCAGTTCCAGAGACCGATGTTGAAAGGATCGGAACGACGATAAGAGCAAGAGGAGAGGTTGTCGATCCGCCATTGAGCGAGACGAGAAGTAGTATGAACTCGATAAGCAGAAGAATCCTTCATCCTCCAATGAAGAATACCAGCTGAAGAAGAGGAAATGATTCCAGTGATTTCATGGATGCAATCAAATATCCCTTCAAATAACTCTCCCCCTGTTTTCCCCACTTTATCTCCGTCCTCCGCCACCGCTTCCGCCGCCGATACAACTGCTTCTTCTTCTTCTTCTAATACTCCAGTTTAAGCAGCTGCTTTCCTTACACTAATAGTTCTACCAAGATTCTTACCAAAGAATCAGATTCTATCATCTATTTATTACTAATTAATGTTGTTTTTCATGGACCCATCAATCAGTTTTTTATGTAAAGAGATGATATTTAATTATTGCTTTACGCCATTGATCATCAAATCCTTTGCTTCAAGACAGAATACTCTGTTTCTTGGGTTCATATCATAGGGAAGGAGAAAAGGAAAGTTTTAACAGTTAAAATAGTTAGTGTTGGACCAAAGGCTGCCACATTTATAACTGTGATTGACTCAACTAGATGCATATCATTACTCTTTAATGTGTACAATTACCTACTTTTGCTCTTTATTCAGCGTAGATTAGATCATGTATCTATGTGTATGTTATTCATGACGCGTTTTTATAATGTTAGGCAGTTCTAAACATTAGTTTATGCGAAAAAGAGAAAAGAAAAATACAATAAAACAAGTGTTGGATGCTCATCATACACTTGTATATACATACATGGTTCTATCATTTATTATCTCAAGTTTATTGAAGGGTATTATGGTAAACTTACAACTTTAAATTTGTAATTAACTTATTATCTCGTCTTACACAAAAACAAAAATCTCAATGTTACAACTTAAACAAAGAAGTGTTGTTTTGGAATAGTAATTCATGAAATTGTTGGTTATTTTTTAGAGGTAAAAACATACATTTAAAGAGGAGTTTAAAAGTACAATTTTGTCAAAGGGTGCTCTAATTACTTCATTGACAAATTGTGGTAGCTCCACTTTTTACAGTCGTAAGTCTCAAGTTACGCATTTGGGAAGGTAAAGTACTTTCCCTTGTTGTTTTGGTGCCTTTGAAGCAAAGCATCTTACTTTTAATTACTTTGTTTCTCTTTATTTCCAAATCTTAAAACCTCCATTAAAATGGCCAAAATGATCTAGATGGGAAAAACAAACTAACGATACGTTCCTAAATAGTGTCTACGATGATGAAACTTTGTTCTAATATATAGTATATATTTTTAAGTTTCTATTACTCCGCAATTCTACCTTTTTAATGATAATATATATTTATGTAAATTTCTGATGGAAAAGGAAGTAATTGTGGAAGGACTAAGGAGAAATTTCTCAATGTACATTAAGATGTTTTTCTCGACTAATTCATAGAACAAGTTCCTTATATAATTTTCACGTACTTATCATCTATTAAACGGGCTGTAATCCAGGAACCACAAAGTAATATGATTTAAGTAGTGATTAAGTTAGTAAAGATGATAGGATTTGATAGTTGAGAAGCAGGTTGCATCGGTATGACTTGTGAAGGAGGGTTTTGTACATATAGATGACATGTGGAATCATGAATTTATTATAAACCAAAGTAACTCATCTTTTTTCTTGACAAAACCAAATAAGAAAACGACCAACAAACCAACCATATTCTAACACTTTCAGCAACAAACAAACCATTAGTAATAGTGGGGCTTATTAATTTTGAAAATTTGCGTTTTGTACTCTATAAATAAATGTGGACTGTGGATTATGTAAGCGTGTACAATCTGACTAATCTATTAAGACATTGAGAGCACAGTAGGTTTACATTTCAGAAATCTACTTGCAATTTCTGTCAAACTAAATAGGCTATTCAACATATCAAACTTCAACCAAAGATCTTGGGTCCAATGGTATAACATCCTTTCTCCCACAAGGGAGACCAAGGTGGGTTAGGGGTTGGGGGTGTATGACTTGTAATGGGCCTTTGGTGAGGCCCTGTGCGAGGACAGCCTTGAGAATTATTCTTCTTAACATAATATAATCTCATACTTAAAAATGAAATTATATTTTAAAAAAATTTATCAAACTTCAAGTTTGGCAGTTTTTATTCCATTATAAGATACTAATTGATGCTTCAAAAAAACAAAAAGATACTAATTGAGTAGCTTGTTTAAATGGTTTAATTTTAAGCAAATAATATGCGTAGCCCTTAAGGCTATATATAAACATTTAATACTTTACTAAACTAATAAAAACAAATAATTACTGATATCGATTGATTGCGTGATTTGCCTATCAATTCTCAAATTAATACTATTTTGAGTAAAATAATTAATGTATCAAAACCCTTAATTTTAACATAAAACTAGAGCAGATGAACCCCCAATAAGTAGATAGTGTACAAGGGAGCACCATGAGGATGTTGCTCATTGTCCAAAACGCAGTAAAAGTAGAACAAAACACGAATTTTTAAGTTGGCCTGGCTGCTCAGTGTATATTGAGTGTCCGTCAATGTACAAAATAAAATTCAAAAAGTAATGGATTTGACAAGTTACTGTTCACCATTAAATGCAAAAGGGTGGGTTTACTGTCATTTTTCTTCCTACTTCCCCATACTCCACCAATGTACATGTGTATACAATTAGTGAACATATGAATTATGATATTGTACACATGTGTAAAGCGAGTAAATATTGGTAATTGTACAATAGCTTACATGTAAGTGTACAAATCAATTATAGGTTTAGACAATGTACATGTGTATACAATTAGTGAACATATGAATTGTGGTATTATACACATGTGTAAAGTGAGTGAATATTGGTAATTCTACAATAACTTACATATAAGTGTACAAAAGATCATATATGAGTGTACATATGTCAAATAATAATATCTTTGTATTCCCTATCTTGCAAATGTCATTATATATATGTCCAAGTATCAATTATTTGACATATGTACACTTAAATATGATTTTTTGAACACTTACATGTAAGCTATTGTACAATTACCAATGTTCACTCACTTTACACATGTGTACAATACCATAATTCATATGTTCACTAATTGTATACACATGTACATTGTCTAAACCTATATATTCACCCATTAAGTTTTTGTGTCAAAGTTAATTGGAACAATTTTTTTTGAAATTGAGTACCGTTATACAATAAACATTTGAAATAAATAAATGAACATATTTAATAATCATAGTGAACAATAAAGTTATATAAAAGAACATATGCAAAAGTTAATTGGAACATTTGAAGGGAAAAGTTTTAGGGAAATGAATTCAAAATGTCCAATTATGGAGGAGAGAGAAAAATAAATAAATCTAATGTACATTTGGGGGTTAATATACAATGGGAGTTTTTTTTGTACACTGTGAGCATTTTGTACACTAGCAAAAGTCATATATACATTGCGAGCATGCTAACGTACATGATGACGTGGGCATGGAGCACCATAGTCATGGTCCTCCTCCCTGCACCATCTAGTTTGCGGGTGAACCCCCCATTCTCTTAAAAGTTAGTCTTATAAGAGACCACCTATTTTTATCTAAAATTAGACAACAATCCAAGCCCAATAGAAAAAAGAGGATAAAACACTTTGTCGAATAAGGTAATAGGCTTTTTGAATAAAGTGATGGGCTATATTTAGTCTAATGTTAATATAAAGTTAGACAGCCTCTTTTAATAACTTTTGTTCTCTTAACAAGTTTATTTCATTTTAATCTAACTCTACACTATCTCAAAACTTGCCGAATAGATTAAACTAGTCACTAGATGGTGGAAAAAAATGTCAATGTATCAATCTGATCATTAAGACTCCGTTTGGTTGGATGTAAAACATTTCCAATGTAAAATGATATTCATGGAAACAATTTCAATAGAAAACAGAATTGTAATTTTAGTTTTCAATTGTTTGGTACCATGTAATAAAGATGATGGAAAAAAGAAAAATGATGGGGATAGTAAGGAGAGGTGGAGGGAGGAGTGTAAAAGGGAGCTAAGGAAAAAGAAGAAAAAGCGGTTTCCCTTCATTTTGAAGATAAGATGGTTTTCCATAAGTAAGAGAGTTCTGGTGTCAAAAAAAAAAAAACTAAGAGAGTTATTCTACTCCAACGAAAATAATTTTACACTCCTTTTCCAACCAAATAATCTAAAACTGAAAATAAAGGAAAACAAATTTTCAGAAAAATGTTTTAAACCCTACCCAACAGAGTCTAAATGTTTGGTCACTAAATGGGTTAAACTATAGAAAAAGATAATTCGTTCTTTTTTAATGTTGGACTTAGCTATTGTGTAATTCAAGTTTAAAAACATATGATCTCTTATAAGACCAACTCAGAATACTATTGTGATATGATTGGACATTAAAAATTATAATAAGCTAAGCTTAGTTTGCACTCACTCCGTAACGGTTTAATGACAACAATTGATTTTGCACGCATTTCAAGAAATATATTTAAGGATGTAAATGAATAAATAAATCAAAATATTTTCAAGATTAGTAGCCTCTAATCTCATTCTTGATTGTGTTAAAATTATTTTGATTAATTTGTTCATTTACACCCTTAAATCACTTCCTTAAAATACGTGCGAAATTACCATTAAACCGTTACGGATATAGTACATGTTTTGATGCCTTTTTCCCAAAAGTCTAAACCCTTTGATGGAGTTAGATCTTCTTTAGTCTTTACTCATTCATTCATTTGCCCGTGTTTATAGGGTGATTGGGTGAGTCACAAATCATAATCATATGACTTACTTGCATACTATGTTTCCTTTCATGACTAGATCTTTTCCGGATAGAGCTCTACCTAATTGATCTCTTAGACTAATCCAATTAAAAATATCACAAAATTCCGTTTTATACTTGTTTAACATTACACTTATGAAAGCTCAAAATTTGAAAGGAAACATGATTTTATAGGCGATATATCCATCAATTTTGATTGTATACTAGTATTCACGTCTTGGCGATGATCCGGGATTTTTGTGTATTTTATTTAATTATAGTTAAAAAATTGATGTCATGTAGTAAGAAAAATTATCAACAAAAATTAGTCATCTTATTTATAATATGGATGTTGAAAAGTTACTAGTTAACTCTTGATTTTCATTCATACATCATTATTGATTCTAGTAGAAGAAACACTAATAACAAGTTGGAGTGATGATTGAAACTCCTTAGTTCCTAGTCAAAGTTATGGATTCATGGTGACACTTGGTAGATTGCAATTCTTGCCTACGCTTTTTAATAGGGTGCTGCTATTTGGCGCCCTGTATTTTCTGCATAACGCCCTGTACTAAATACATTCCAACTACCAACTAATTTTTCTTTTTATAAAATGTCGTCCACATCTTCCACATATCCCACTCTTACACTCCAATCTTCACAACCACAGCAACCACCCCTCCACCACCCCAGCCGGCGCAACCACAACCACCACCCTTCCACCACCCCTCCACCACGGGCGCCCCTCCTCACTGCCGACGCCTCCCCCACTGCCGGCAACACTCTCCGACCACCGACGCCCCTCCCCCACCGCCAGCGACACATTTCGACACAACCACCGACTACCGACGCCACCACGGGACCACAGTCGTATTTCCGCCACCACGGGACCCCAACTCTACCACTCGGAATTGGTGACTTCCCTTTGTTATGGAGGTAAGTTTGAGCATTGACCGGAAAAAAAGTTCATAAATGGCTGAGCCTTGTGTTGCACAAGGCTTACCACGTCCACGTGGTGAACCTTGTGTAGCACATGGCTCGGCCATTTATGGTTTTTTTTATGTCGATTATTTTTTTATTTAATTATTTATGTATATATGTAGTATTTAATTATATTTATTATTATTTAAAATAAATAATTTATAATACTAAATTAAATTAATTATTTTTTAGTTAGTGAATTATGTTATTTGTATTGTTGTGATATTATTAATCGATATGTTGTCATGTTAGTTAAACAAATTACTTGTTTTGAATTAATATTAGTTATTTGTATATATGCTTGGAAATTCTTTGTAATAATTAGATGCTTAATCATGTTAATGCACATAGTCTTTGTAATTAGTAAGTATTTAATGTTTATTTGTTTAGTGAATGAAATAATATCGTATGTTAAACTAAAAGAAACCTTGATTGATTAAATAATGATATAATAATTATTTGTAAATAAAATCATAATGTAGAAATGGTATATAGGAAATTTTCATTTTTAATTAAATAAAATGTTGTTTAGTCAATGATATAATATTGTATATATGCATGAAAAATTGTTTTTAAAAAATTATAATGACATAATAATTATTTAAAAATAATACCATAATGTGATATAGTGCGCTTAAAATAATTTATTCTTCAAATAGGGGCCATACTCGAGTAATGACGGTGATGGAGTAAACTACAATTCTAGATTCAGAACAACATAAACGTTTTCGGATGATGAGGAAGCCTTTGCTTATTGCGATGCAATAACTTTAGGAATAGGATTTACACTAGAGATGTTTTGGCAGATCTGAATTTAGCAGTATGTCCTAATACTTCCACGCAACATTGTGGTTGTCCTTTTCCTAATTGTTATACAAGAGAATATGAAAACGGGAAGGTGGTTTATTAGGACTATGAAAAATGATTGTGGTTTCATAACCATGCTTTTGTGGTGTATGCTGAGGGTCATAGACGTAGGAGTGGTCTATCCGAAGAGGCGAAGAGGCGAAGGACCTAGTACGAAGGTTGACAGATGCCCAAAACAAACCAAATAACATACATAGGGCGGTCATTAATCAATTTCTCCAGTGTTATTGTACCATCAAACATATTTACAATGAAAGGTACTTTTACAAGATGGAACAAAATAACGATCGATCATCAGTTGAACATTTTTTGCACCTAAGAAGATTTATGAAATACATCTCGTGGATAGCCGATGATGCCGATAAAGTTCTCACACATGCATTCATGGCACATCCAGAAGGATGTAAGTTGATTCGTACTTATCCTTGGGTTATCGGTATTGATTCTACATACAAGACAAACCCGTACAGGATGCCATTCATTGAAATAGTTGGTGTCTCGCCTTGTAATCATAACTTCCTTGTTGCGTATGTCGTTGTGAGGGACGAGACAGATGATAGTTATACTTGGGTTTTGAACATCTTAGCTATACAGAGCTTCTATAATGTGTAACTTTTGCCTTATTATGAAATGTAACTTTTGTTCTATGCTTTTCAATATTTCTTTTTAATATGGTTGCAATATGAAAGACTTCTATATTTCACTAACATACCAATACCACTATTTCGTTGCAATACCAAACACTAAAATATAAATAAAATTATCCATGCAAAACAACTACAAGTTAAAACTACAAATTTTAGTTTAACAATAATGATTCAACAATAGTACAATAATAGTTCAACAATAACAGACTAACAATTCAACAATAGTCCAATATATTGGGGGGCTGATAGGGTGCCTTGTTGCCACAGATTTGATTCCAATAGTCGCTGTATTGCAAACACCGCCTCAAGCCTTCCCTCGCCTTTGGTGGCTCTATGATGGATAAATCACCAACGTGTATGTGCTCCAACGCAAATGACATCTGTCCTAGAATCTGAAAATTAAAAAGGAAACCAATTAATACGTGTTGAGTTAAGAAATATGAAAATACAAAAAATATAAATTGTAAAATAAATAATTACCCAATTAGGCGCCGTCGTATGCTCATCAATGACACGATCACCAATGTCACTTGTCTCCAATGCTGGGTTAATAATGAACGGATGAGAAAAGGCACTATACCACCGCAAATACTCTAGATTGCATGATGAGGGGTCTGTGGCGACGGTGTAGCAGCCTAAATGAAGAGAGGAAGTGCACGGGAACCCCCTCCATACATTCTCCTTCCTAATATAAGTCCATTCAACCTTGTACTTCTCTCCATTCGCTGGGTGACATGCGCTAATGTCCGGCCTCATAATCGGGTTAGACACAACCTGAACAAAACTAAACTGACGCAGGGAGCGATCTGGCATATACGGTTCAACAATATCGAAACATCGGATAGGACCCTGGTACCAGGACCCGGATCCGCGGGCTAAGAAATTTGTACCATACAGTAACCAATCAACCTTCAAAGAAAAACCAAACTATTAGCAAGCAAGTCAAGTTCAATTAAATCATAAACCATTTAAAATATATACCTGACATGCAGTAAGAGAATCTAGCAGTCTAGGGTAAGTGATCAATCGTTCTTCCTTCTTGCCCAGTACGGCGGTATCTTCCCAAATAATACCAGTGCAGTACCCAACTCAATACTCTTCCTAATACGATTCGGGCAAAACTGTGGAAAGTACTCATAAATCCATGACTGTAACAACGTCCCAGAAATCAAAAGAGTATCAACACGACTCGCTATCGGGAGCTGTCGGTAAAGGTAGTTCAAAATAGCTCTGCCCCAAGCATAAGTAGATATATCCTCAAATGACTCCAAGTATGGAAGAGTGACGGGGCGAACTCTGCTGCGAGAGTGGAACCAAGAAGAGTGAGGAGGAAACCCCGAGCTTGGAATGTGGTAGGAAGCTCCTCGTCAGCAAATTTGGTAATGATTCTATCTGTAAAAATTCCTTCGCCTTTCCAGTGCTGGTTCAAAAAGGTATGCTTCTCCGTCCCAAAAAACTCCGAGGCTCTGGTCTTCAAGTCGTCCATGTGCCGTAATCCCAATCCTTCAATCAGTCGGAATACGAAGAATGGTTTAACGTCGTGCAACATGATCGTCATCTTACCAAACGGTAAGTGAAAACTGTTCGTATCCGACTGCCATCTCTAAACAAAAGCCGATATCAAAGGCGTATCCAATTTCTCAAACATGATATCATGCAAATGACACAGCCCACTGTCATCCACCAACTCCCTAACTGGGTCACTCATGCATGCGTACCACCCTATAAGTTTCACATAATCCTTATAACTGTTCACACAAGTCAAAACCCCCTATAGTGTCCAGCCCATATGCATACAGCAACATGTCCCCCGTAACTTGGTATCATGGAATCGTTAATGGGACCACCGGGCATCGACTCAGTTACCTTCCATGAACTATCCTCTACCGACCCCCTCCTACTCCTACCACTAGACGCGTCTGTAGAGCATGAGGCACTAGAAGAACGTGTAAATCTCCCGTCACCAGCACGACGTCGACCTCCAAATGTAGGAACTAGCAAAGCACGACCTTTAGAAGATGGTCCGCGGGGGATAAGAGGTGGGATGTCAGCCGGGATGTGAGGCGGGATATGAGGCGATGATGAGTCCTCTCCGTCAGTTGAAGTTGCCCCTCTTGGTCGCGCCAAGGTGAGTGAGGCACCCACTGTCCCATGTTGGGGACAGGCAAAGCAAGAGTAGTTGATGGTATAACGTCTCTATTCCTCCTAGAAGAGGCAGTGCATCGTCTCTGATGCGGATGACGCATTCTAGATACATCATGGGGCAATTATATCTCTTTCCCTTTTCCTCCGGTCATGTTAATAGTCCTTTTATATAAAATTAATAACATATTAAACCAATATTTTTTAAAATATATATAAATTAAAACATGAATTCTATTTGTCTCAACAAGAAATGTAGCATCTAAACACATTAAGTAATATTTTTCAATAATAATTCAAATAATTTCATAACATTTCTAATATTATCTTATAAATTACTTTATTAAATTGAAAACATTAAATTGATTTATCATATGCGTCGAATAAAATATGCTTCGTTTAATAAAATATTTATTAAGTTAACTATAATATGTATCGTATAAACTTACACTAAATATGAATTAGTAATAAAAAATAAGTTTTAAATAATGACATAATAATTATTTATAAATTAAATCAGTACTAAAACTTATTTTAAAAAATTTTTTGGGTTAAGAGTAAATGTTGTAAGACTTGTAACCAAATTAACTTACATATTTCATGTTTGATATGCATAAGTATCCTTAGTCCATTATTGTCATTGAAGATGGATATGTCACGTTAATTTCAAGAATTAATAATTTTTTTTACCTTCATTAATATGCATCGTATAAATTATTTAGCATCAAATTATTTTCTTATTATTTATTAAATTTTACCTAAATAAGCATATATATATGAAATATTATCATGGTTAACATAATAATTCAACATATAACATCACAAAATTATTAATTCAACATTTCATATAATTATCATTACATGACATTTAATAATAAAACAATATCACAAAATTATTAATTCAACATTTCATATAATTAAACATGACAAATTACGATCACAAAATAACATCACAATATAATTGAAATAATAT
The DNA here is from genome assembly GCA_947645195.1 of Patellifolia procumbens. Lineage (NCBI taxonomy): Eukaryota > Viridiplantae > Streptophyta > Magnoliopsida > Caryophyllales > Amaranthaceae > Patellifolia > Patellifolia procumbens. The sequence continues at coordinate 152,461 of CANSGD010001201.1, forward strand.
CATAACATTTCTAATATTAACAATAAATTAATATTTAATTTAATTAAACATTAAAAATTAACATATAATTTTTTAAAATTAAAAAACGTCAAAAATTTGCGGCCTTGTGTTGCGCAAGGCTCACCTCATGGTGAAAGGCCGGATTTATTTAATAAAAAAAAATCAAATTACCTTCAACTTCCTACAACGGCCACCTTTCCAAAGGGGGGGTCTTTTCTCCGGCGATTTTGAGCGTTAGTGCAAGCCTCCGACGGTTTCCGACTCGTGTCCAAGGAAGGTTGAATGAAATTCCGGCGCGGTAGTACTCTCCGGCGAGTCCATCTGGTATTCGCCGAGTTCCGACAACAGCCAGTCGTCGCCTGCATTTTTTTCGGCATCTCCTGTGCAACTTTGGGTAACGCGACGCGGTGGTTCTCTCCGGCGAGTGTCATGTGGTATTCGGCTACTTCTGGCAGTAGCCAGCTGCTGGCTGCCTTTTTCCGGCACTGACTCCGGCGACGGTGGTCAGGTGAAGGGAGGGTGAGGGTTGGGAAGTGGAAAAAAATGGATGGTGAGGATAGAGACTGAGGAGGGTATGAAGAGGGAAAAGAGAATGTATAAGTATTTTAAATTAAATACGTATATAGGGTATTACCCAAAATATTTAGGGCGTCGTTTAGTTGCACATTTTTAATACTACATACATCTGTTTCTTAAAAGATGCATCATATTGACTGAACACGCTTGTCAATACTCAACGTTGACCATTAGTAGCTCTAATTATACATTCTTCAAAATTTATTAAAAAGGGGGAAATTTTCTATGTACCCCTAGGGTTTGGGACAATAACCAAAACGCCACCCATGTTTTAGACTTAGTGTAACACCCCAAAATTTCGGGCGTGAATTCAATTAAATTTTACGTCATACTCCCTCCGTCCCCAAATAGATTTCTCATTTGCTTTTTACACGGTCTCTAATGTACAACTTTGACTGTTAATATATTTATTTGTGTTTTAATAAAAATTATAAAAAGTTGATAGTATGAAACTACACATTAACACGAATCTAAAAAAATCTGACATGACTATTATTAATATTGTATATTAGTTAGAATTTGTAGTCAAAGTTTACAAAGTTTGACATAGAATAAAGCAAATGGAAAATCTATCGGGGGACAGAGGGAGTATTTATAATATATATATATATATATATATATATATACATTCTATCTTGATATATATATCTATATTTAGAGATTTAAAATTATATTGTTTAGTTTTATTTTGAAAGTTTTGAAAATATATAAGTTGTTGCGTTAATGTGTTAATTTGGAAATGTATAAATATATTTGTTGCTCGTATATTTATTTTTGAGTTCTTAAATATATATGTGTAGTTAGTATATTTATTTATTTTATTTTAAAAAACTAAGTAGCTTGTAGTAATTTTTATCAAAAGCGTTAATTTTATCTTGGGCCGACTTTGTAAGAACCACTTGCCGTTCATTTTTAAGAGGTCCGAATTCCTTGGATGTATGGACTAGGGGGGGTCCGAAATTATTTGAATAGAAAAGAGAGGGAAGATTTGATCTGATTTTATTCAGACATTCTTATTTATGATAGCTTCTAATCACCTTCCAAATCCTTGCCTGTAATAAACCTTTGACAACCAACCTTTTTGCCATCTTTTGATACCTTAATCTACTCCTAAAATAACCATATTGCTGCCCATAAATAAACAAAGACATCAATTTCCCCTAGGGTTACTCATACACACGCCACTTTCTCTCTTTCACCATTTCGTCCATTTTTACAAACCTATCTTGTTTGTCCTATATCTCATTCGTTATTATCGGAATTGGAAGTGTGAGTAGTCAAAATTTATCTACTTGGAATGATCTTGCTCGTGGTATAATTTGTTTTTAAATAAAATGTACGTGGCTGCATGTTTTATTTCAAACAGACCAGTCAATTCGGTTTCTTGGAATTTTCGGGAACAATATTCTTCTCTTCTTTCTTTGCCATTATAGTATTATTGTCCACCTAAAATCAAGGTAACTAACGCCTCTTCAAGTACGTTAGAGTTTAAGTAGTCGTTTAAGTGCGTTAGAACCATGTTAGGAGCGTAGTCTTTTGGTAGGATCTATATTATGAATGTTATTCTTTCATATTTAATTATAGTAGTACATTGAATTCTTTGATTTATCATGTTCTATGTTAAATGCGTTAGAATCAGGTTAGGGTTGTAGTCTTTTGTTAGGATTAATTTTATTGAATGTTTTCCTCCATATTTAATTATTGTAGAACATTTAATTTTTCTATTTATCATGTTATAGGTTAAGATCATTAGAAAGCATGTTAGGGTTAGTACTTGTGAATTTTAGTATATATTTCCATGTTAAATGTTAAATATGTTGATTTTATTATTTAAAGACTAGATCTATCATATTTTAGTATTTGTTTTCGCCGTTATTCATATCTTAATCTTGATAGAATTATGAGCATGTTAATGGTTGAGTTTTAATAGGTTTAGGTTAGTTTTATTATTTTCCTAAATGCTGAAATTTTTATTTGTTTATTTTATTGAAATACATTAACTTTAAGTTTTGATGATTTCATTTCATGAATTAAATGCATAATTAGGGTTTTTATGATATTAAGTTTCAAAGCTTTAATTATATGCAAGTATGGGGAGTTTTGGTTGAAATGCAAGAAATCGTTGTGGCAAGAAAGGAGATAGTAGACGCGTCGCGACCCGGAGCAGCGTCGCACCTTGCGATGGCCAGTCGTGGCCCGCGACCCAGTGCCTGCTTCACTTTTTTTCCGTTCGTTCTTCTTGCTTTCTAGTTATTATTATTATTATGGCAACATTGTTTTATTTTATTTTTTTTGAATTATATACGATAACTTGTATTTTATTTATTGAAGCATGTTAATGTCATTTTTTTAAGTATTATTTGATTATATTGCTCACATATATATCTTGCTAAAGTTTTATTTATTTTAACGTTAAATATGATTTTTTTGTATATTTGAGTTATCGACGTCGTAATGATCGGGAACAATAATATTGCCCTTAGCATCACTTCGCCAAGTGTTATGTACAGGAAAAAATATAACTTGATTATAATTAACTTCGTACCCAAACTCAGATATCGACCTTGTTACATTAAATATCTTTACTAAAGACTTTTGGAGGAAATTTATTATATTTGAAGCCGATGATTGAAGAGTATATATTTTTAATATTAGTATCATTTTGAAGTATCTTATTAAAGTATCATTTTGAAGGATCTTTTTGAAGTATCATTTTGAAGTTTGATGATTAAAGACTGTTTGATGTTTGAAGTATACCTTTTAATTATCCTACTCTGTTATGATTTGTTTTTATTTGAGTTGGGTAACCTAAGGGATTATATCCTGAAGGTGTTGAACATGCATTCCGAGAGGACGGAGGCACTGAGCAGGGTGCTACCCTGCATAGGAGAAACTTAGGATATGTTGTCGTTCGAGAGATCGGAAAATACTGAGCAAGGTATTATCCCGCATCGAGATTTTGACTATTCTTAGACACGGTCGGCAGGAAAGTCGCAATCTGACATTATCTTAGGAAGTGGGCTGCTGGTCATTAGCGTTCAACTCACGCAATATTGTTTTCATGTAATTAATTTTGAAGTCCTTTCTTATATCTAATTATCTATTTATGGGATCTATGTTAGTTGTCTTATTGTTTTAAATGCTTAAATTGTATATCATGAATTGTTACTTGATTTATTATGATGTTTTATGCTTTATCTTTCCTTTATTTCAATGCATGCTATTTGTGAATAAATTGTTCTTTGTGTTTAAATTGCTATTTGAATTCTAATTGGACCGGGAGAGCTGTTAGTTACTCCCCAATGATTGTGGATTATTGTTGTTATTTTTTGTAGATGTGGAAGTTTAGAATTGTCACTGTTTGGACCGGGGTTGTATGAGACACGACCTTGTGAGCAAGGATATAGTTTTAGTTATTGTTGACGAGTCTTTTGATGTAGGAATCAAGACCTCATTCTTAGTAGTTTTTAAGTAGTAGTGTGGATATTATGGGATAATTACTTTAATGGATTTTCTTTGGATTTTAGTTGGTTTTAAATAATGATTTTGTTTGGATATTGATGAGTCTGTAGTACATATATGGAATGAGGGTATGAGACCTAATCTCCTTTATTTATTTTGAAGATGATTTATGTTTGTGAATGTTTCATTTATGATATAGTTTATTTGTCCTTAAAATAGCATTTCCTTCTCAGTGGTAATTCCGCTGAAACTGGTTTCATTAACTAATAATTTCTTTATTTTATTGTTGATAAAAGACGGGGGTGTTACACTTAGCCCAGATGGCATTGTGGTCAGTATAAATAGCCAAAATGCCATGAGAACTAACGAATGTTATGTATTCCGTTAAGTATTCTTAACTAACAAGTTGATAGAAAAAGAAAAAAGAATAACAAAAAAACCCAAGCCACCTCAGCCACCCGCCCCTCTCCCAGCACCACCACTCTGCCGACCCCGCCCCACTATTCTGCCGCTTGTAATCAACCCCCACCCCACCCCACCCCTTGGCCAGAAAAACCTCCCCCTTTTCCCCCTAAAGCCCCCTCCCATGGAAAACCCCCCAATTCACCGGAAAAGCCTCTCCCCTCAAAAAAGCCCTCCAACCCACCACAAAACCCCCCTTTCCCCTCGTAAAATCCCCCAACCAACCGAAAGCCCCCTCCCCTCTAAGGATCCACCCAACCCACCGAAAAACACCCAAATCGTTTTTCCGTGGGTTGGGTGGATTCTTAGAGGGGAGGTGGTTTTCAGTGGGTTGGCGGGATTTCAAAAAGGGAGGAGGGCTTTGGCGGAAAAGGGGGTATTTTCGGCGAAGGGGTGGGAGGTGGCTGATTACCGGCGGCAGAATGGTTGGGCGGGGCGGTAGAGTGGTGGCAAAGGGAGAGGGGCAGGTGGCGGAGGGGGACTGGAGGCAAGTTGGAATATTTTTTTGTCTTCTATAATTTTTATTTTTTTCAACTAAAACAAAGAATACTTAACAAAATACTTAACGACTATTGGTATTAATGACATTTTGGTCATTTATATTAACCCAATGACATTTGGGCTAAGTCTAAAACGTGAGTGGCATTTTTGTTATTACCCCAAACCTCAGGGGTACCTAATTTTTGAAATTAATACAATAACAACTTAAAAATAAATTTTATCTTTATATGTTGGTGATTAAGCATGGTCAAAGTTAATATCTACATAGTGTAAAATTCCAATATGATGCATCTATTAAGTAACGGAGGAAGTATATATAAATTATTTTCATTCTCATTAGAAAATACCTTTTGATATATATTCATCTTTATGTCATGTTTGCTTGGAAGGTTGGGGGTCGGGGTGGAGGGATTTTGCCTTGTAATGGGCCTATGCATGGGGCTCTGTGCGAATAATATAATCTCATATATATATATGAAAAAGATTTGGTGAAAATTATTTTTACCGTGAAAACAGTTTAAAAGGGGTACATATAAGATATGAGTATATATACTATATTAAAAAGTATAGTCAAGAGTTGCAATCCCCCACGTGTCACCATCCATCTTTAAAAGACATTCTATCTACTTCATTCTCATAATATATTAAAAAATTTGTTAGCCTGAAGATTCAAACCTGCAACCGCAATTATGAAATAAAAAGTTCCAACCACCACTATTTTAATAAACTGTCTATTAGTGTGATTTAACTCAAGAATATTTTAATTAATTATTCACGGAGAAATTATTAAAAGAGGGGGTCTAATTTTAACATAAAATTAGACTAACCTAAACCCAAATTCTATTAACAAGTTCATTCCATCTCATTCTAACCCAACACTACTCCTAGATATTTTTGACCACCCTAGTCGTTCTTCGCTTCTCCTTTCTTTATTTTTACTTTTAGTCTCGAACTCCAACAAACAGTTTAAAATTTTCCTATCAAACTTACCGAATGAATTAAGTTAGTCAGTAAATAGATTAAACTAGTCATTGAATGAATCAAACATTGTGATTATTGAATGGATTAAACAGGTGACGAAATAGATTAAATAAATAACAAAACGGGTTAAACTAATCACTGTTTTTAGAAAAAATATTTGTTCTCTTCTTAATATTAAATCGGACCGTTGTTAAAAATTAAACGGTCTGTTGTTCAAGGTCTTGTAGTATTTTCATTCACTTATTTCACTACTACGTAGTTTGTTCATTTATATACGACTCATATCACTTTTAGATTAATGATAGTGCATATAGTAATGGAAACTAATAAAGAAAACACAATTTTGCAAGTTGAGCTCCATTATTTGGACATCCATTATTGTCAGATATTACACGCCAGTGCCCACAAAAAAATCCCCATCGTCATCATATAATCATTCACTATCACTATACTTGCATACACGTTAGGATGGCTTAGACTTACTAAACTTTGTTGGATATTTAGAGTATATGGTAATATGGTAGGTAAAATTTCATGTTATCTTAATTTATTTGGTTAAGGTGTCATAGTTTGAGAAACATCAAGATTATAGTTGTTGGAAAAGGAAATGATCTTATATGGTAAGAAATGATAGCGAAGCAGAGCACGACCCGTGAAGCAGGCTAGTCGCCCCCTGCAACTTGCTTCATGGCGATTTGTATGGCGACTCGCGACATAGTTCCTAATAGCAACGTTCGCGTTATTTGACGGTTTTTGATGCTCTTAGCGGTTACCGTCGGTTTTCTTGTTTGCGACAACAAAGATTATTGCATTGAGGAGAAGCGTGTATACATAATTTTTTTCCCTTTTTTATCTTCAATTTTAAATTTGTTTTATGATTTTATATTCGTAACATAGAACTCTTTTCCTTTATATTTCTCTGTAATTTGAATTATGTACAAAATTATAATACTAAGGGTTTGTATACGAAGTCAACTTAGTCAAGGTTAGTTACATGCATAACAAAATCTTACAATGAATAACAAAAGCTTTCAATGCATAAAAACCTAATAATTACGGATTATAACTTAGTATACAGTAATATCCCTCTTCGGTATACTATAATATCCCCTGAGAAATGCCAAGTTAATATCGGATATGTGTATATATTCACCGCCTCATATTTTTTGTAGTATATTTAATGAAAATGGTAGTACATTTCTTATATGTAGTACACTCATTGAGGAAAGTTGTTTAATAGATTCTGAAAATTATATGCTAAATACAAACTATATAGTTATATAGCTGTGAAAATATTGATTGTTATATACTACCTTTCTCAATGAATGTACTACCATACATAAGAAATAAACTATCATTTTTATTAAATATATATACCACCAAAAAAGTGAGGCGATGGATATATGTGTATATCCGATATTAACTTGGCATTGCTCAATATCCCCTCCTTAAGATTGAGTTGGTAGAGAGAACATAAGGGCAGTTTTGGATCATTAGTATACCGTAATATCCCCTCCTCAGTAAGTCAATATACTGTAATATCTGTTTCTTAAGATTGAGGGTGCGTTCTCTTCAACTTATAATATATGATCTGATTCTATAAGATCTAAAATAAGTTGAAGAGAACGCACCTTGAGTTTGTAGGGAGAACATATGGCCAATCTTGGATCATAAGAAACCATGTTGGTCCACTCCAAGAGGTTTGTTCATTATATCAGCTAGCTAACTGAGAGGATGAACTAATGGGAGAGATCGAGCACGAGAGAGAGAAATTTTACATCCACATTGTAATGACAATCAAGTTTCAAAATGTTTTGTTTGCTCTAAGAATACTTCATTTTCAACAATATATTGAGCTGACTTATTAGTTATAAATTATAATAACAAAACAGAGGGATAGGTTTGGAACAACAAGAAACACTTTCCTGTAATAAACCTTGAAACCAAGCGACTTCACTTCTATACCAAGGAAAAATTTCAAGTAGCTAAGATCCTTTATAGTAAAGGCTGTATGGGTATAAATACCCTCTCCCGAACATACGGCCCAAGGTCCAAACGACACAAGGCCCACGCTCACTTGTCTATATAAGCCCCTCATAGGGCTAAGGTAAAGGGATCCACAAATCCATCCACTCTCCCTACATCCACACTTTCTCTATCCAAAATGAGTACTGACTTGAGCGTCGGAGAGCCCGTCCTCGGGACACCCCCGGGGGTTTGGGTTTCATGTGCAGGTTCTTGGCCGGAGCTCGGACTGGGACCGCTCATATCCGCCGGAAAGAGGTACGACACTTTTGGACAGAAACAATTTGGCGCTAGAAGGAGGGGAAGAGAAAAAGCGCCCATGGAAACCCACCATTTCCATGGCTACATGGCTCAAACAGCTATTCTATGGTCTGAGACACTCCAAATCAGACCAAAGTTTACAAGATCTACAAACTACAAGTCTTCAAGAGGCGGATATACGCACATGAGGGTATGGAAAATAAGAAAAGAGATTGATGGTTGCAACTTTATTTGACAATATGTCAAGTTTACGTTTATTACAAATTGCAATTATGCAACCAAATTTAAAAAGTTCCATGGATACATGGAAGCATTAGTAACTAGTGCTGTGGTGTGCGGATATGCATCATCCCTCTCTTTGTTAACCCCAAGCCCAGCAGCATGAACAAAATGCAACAGCAGCAAATGGATTAGAAGAGAAAGCTAACGTCTGCACTCCCATTAAAAATGCAACATCCTCTAACTCAAAGTGCAGGATGGAAGAAAATTCTCGGTCTGAAGGAACTTTTATCATGGCAGCACATCACCATGCTTCTCCTCAAGAAACTGAATAGAGTCAGGAAGCCAACCCGAACTGCAACCTATGGCTTGCGACAAGCAGAGCAGACCAGCCCATACCAGGTCTGCCGATTACCGAAACTATACACCAGGTCATAAGGCAAAGGCAAACCCGTGTGATATGCACTCTGCACAACAAGCTTGCAGAAGGCCGAAAATTAAAGCAGACCAGTCCACGATGCTTGAGCAGAACAGGTTCGAGTGAACTCTGGCGTGAAGATTTACAGACTCAACCTGCAACAGAACAGACCAAACAACGAAGTAAAATAATCTGCAGACTCGACTTGCAAGTCGATAGCTTTGCCAAGAATGATGTCCATCTACAAGCAAAGGAAGACCAGCAAATTTATATAATCAATCTGGGAATCTGCAACATCAAGTGAACTGCATCAGGTAGAAAAGTCAGAAGGTGGGAAGCAGACCAAATGGCGAAGAGCCGACGGAATAGAGTCTGCACTATCAAAAAAGACTAAGACTATACCGCTCGCAGACCCAAAGTGCAGACCGGAACTCATGGCTCTGTTGGGTTGAGCAAATCTGCGAAGTCAAACAACGAGCAACGTAAATATGCAAAATTAGCATGGGAGCCTGAAACATTAGAGTCTGCAATGTCATCAGTCGAACCAACGACGGACCCGCAGAATGAATGACAGTCTCCAGCATACCAGAGCAGACTTTGCTGAGTAAATATGAGAAGCCAGTCTGCAACAACTATCAGAGTCTCGGCAGACCAAAATGGGATAGCAGGTGGGGTCTGCAACTACAATTCAGATCGAGCAAACTTCTCATCTGTAGCAACGCCACCGGTTTACACCAATCTGCAGACACTATTCTTTATAGAACTCAAGCAGACTAAAAGGAATAATATCAAGTTGTTTTCATCAATCTGCAACCAGACTTGGTGGTCTGCACCAGTTCAGTTCCAAGGACTTTTAATGAGGGATTTATTCTTCAAATATTATTGCTACAAATTCTCCCGGTGGGAACATCAAGCTAAGTACTCTTCTTCTATAATTATTGATATCAATTTTGCTTACTTTAGATGCAAAAATTAGATTGAATTTCATGATGGACGGTGCCAATACTCACTCTATTTGATTACGTGACATGATCAAATGATGTCTTTCGACCTTTATGTATGTCTAGTTGGGAATATACTACTCTCAAATTGACCCAAGTTCAACTTAAGAGTGGGGGGCAAATGAGTATATGTGACCCAGCTTGATGGGAAATTTGATCGTAATATTCATTGTAGTGCTTGATTATGAAAGCACCTATTTTTTGAGTCTGTACATATTATTGAAGGCTTCAGCAGGCTATTAAGCCGTTGAAAAGATATATGCTGTTATTATTATTGCAGACACATCTTATCGAAGACTCTAGTAGGCTTAAACATGCTAGAGAGGTATTCTGTTATTATTATTGCAGACCCCATCTCAGAGGGCTCTGCCATCATCATTATTGCAGATCCTCGCTTCAGACAGAGGATCATGCCTCTTATTTTTATTGAAGATTCCGGCGAGCTCTTAAGCCGCTGGAAAGACATATATTATTGAAGACTTCAGCGAGCTATTAAGCCGTTGGAAAGACTTAAGTGAAGAGCTAAGTCATAGTTACAAATCGAGCTCTGCTGAAGAAGCAGAGTGAAAGACTTAAGTGAAGAGCTGTCATAGTTACAAATCGAGCTCTGCTGAAGAAGCAGAGTGCTTTGCTGAAGAAGCAGAGTGAAAGACTTATGTGAAGAGCTAAGTCATAGTTACAAATCGAGCTCTGCTGAAGAAGCAGAGTGAAAGACTTAAGTGAAGAGCTAAGTCATAGTTGCAAATTGAGCTCTGCTGAAGAAGCAGAGTGCTTTTCTGAAGAAGCAGAGTGAAAGACTTAAGTGAAGAGCTAAGTCATAGTTACAAATCGAGCTCTGCTGAAGAAGCAGAGTGCTTTGCTGAAGAAGCAGAGTGAAAGACTTAAGCGAAGAGCTAAGTTCTTTACCGTCATTATTAGCAGATCCTCACCACGGATAGAGGATCCCGCTCCTCATTATTATCGCAGAGCACCATCTCAGAGGGCTCTGCCGTCATTTTTACAGCAGATCCTCGCTTCAGACAGAGGATCGTGCTCATTATCATTACAGCGGATCCTCGCTTCAGATATAGGATCCTGCTCATTATTTTTATAAGCAGATCCTCGCTTCAGACAGAGGATCCTGCTCCTTTTATTATTGCAGAGCACCATCTCAGAGAGCTCTGCCATCATCATTAGCAGATCCTCACCTCAGATGGAGGATCCTACCCATTATTATTTCAGCAGATCCTCACCTCAGATAGAGGATCATGCTCACTATTATAGCAGATCCTCGCTTCACAGAGAGGATCATGCTCTCCATTTCGCATTAAACCCCCATCCCCTTATCAATTCTTTATGAAAAACAAAATGTCAAAATCAGATAGACCCTTAGCAGACTGAGAAAAAATACCACAGTCTGGCAAAAGAAAACAGGGTCTGAGTCAGACTGAAGGCTGAAGAGGCTCTTCAGACACAAAAGTAAACTATATAATGAAGAAAGGGAGTCGGCCAAAAGGTTAACTCTGTCCAAGAGCCCCTGAGGCCCGCAGAGTGATCGGATGCCGACTCGACTTACCGATGTCATAGACCTCTACCTCTAAACCTGCGGGGCCGAAGGCCCAAAAAGCAGCAAGGATAAGTCATAGACACCTAAGGCTAATGGGGACGCGAGAGTTCCTAAGAACCAAAGCGTACCCCGACACGAAAAAGATGGCAGAAGGAGCTAAAGGGCGAACCCCAAAACTCCCAGAATCATCATGACTTAGGGCATCAAAATACCTCCTCTGCTCTGCTGTTGTTGAATCTTTGTCACACATAAGGCAGAGCAGAAGAGTAAAGGGCCCCTAAAGTCCCAGCTCTAAGCAAATCTCACCGGCCACCAAGCCAAGTAAACAAAAACACTCAGATATATTGCTTGATAGCACGACAGACTCAGCATCAGAGCAGAACGCAAGTACTCAGCAGAAATAGCAAAACTTGGCATGCATCAAATAGAAAGCACAAAAGTCAACAGAAGAACGCAACTCGCATTGCCGGAAAAACACTTGAATCTTACATAAAAAGATCTGGCTATAAGCCAAATCAGAGTGCTACATAGTACTACAACAACGGCGGCTACCTAACCAAAAGAAGGGAGCAAATACAGATGAAAAGGAAATGTTTGACTATTTAATTACAAATATTACAAGATAAGTCAGTTAGGATATCATCGGAGGGCAAAAACGGAGGACTACAATCAGTTCAGCACAGGCTCCCAGCTCATCTACCTCAGCAGCTCAGACAGGAGTCACAGGAGGACTGAGGCATATTATAGCAGACCCCGTCTCAGAGAGAGGGTTCTGCCATTATTATCATTAGCAGATCCTCGCTTCAGACAGAGGATCATGCTCCTTATTATAGCAGATCCTCGCTTCAGACAGAGGATCATGCCCCTTATCATTAGCATATCCTCGCTTTAGACAGAGGATCATGCTCCTTATTATAGCAGATCCTCGCTTCAGACAGAGGATCATGCTCCTTATTATAGCAGATCCCGTCTCAGACAGAGGATCATGCTCCTTATTATAGCAGACCCCGTCTCAGACAGAGGGTTCTGCCATTATTTTCATTAGCAGATCCTCGCTTCAGACAAAGGATCATGCTCCTTATCATTAGCAGATCCTCGTCTCAGACAGAGGATCATGCTCCTTATTATAGCAGATCCTCGCTTCAGACAGAGGATCATGCTCCTTATTATAGCAGATCCCGTCTCAGACAGAGGATCATGCTCCTTATTATAGCAGACCCCGTCTCAGACAGAGGGTTCTGCCATTATTTTCATCAGCAGATCCTCGCTTCAGACAGAGGATCATGCTCCTTATTATAGCAGATCCCGTCTCAGACAGAGGATCATGCTCCTTATTATAGCAGACCCCGTCTCAGACAGAGGGTTCTGCCATTATTTTCATCAGCAGATCCTCGCTTCAGACAGAGGATCATGCTCCTTATTATAGCAGATCCCGTCTCAAACAGAGGATCATGCTCCTTATTATAGCAGACCCCGTCTCAGACAGAGGGTTCTGCCATTATTTTCATCAGCAGATCCTCGCTTCAGACAGAGGATCATGCCCCTTATCATTAGCATATCCTCGCTTTAGACAGAGGATCATGCTCCTTATTATAGCAGATCCTCGCTTCAGACAGAGGATCATGCTCCTTATTATAGCAGATCCTCGCTTCAGACAGAGGATCATGCTCCTTATCATTAGCAGATCCTCGCTTCAGACAGAGGATCATGCTCCTTAGCAGATCCTCGCTTCAGACAGAGGATCATGCTCCTTATTGTTATAGCAGATCCTCGCTCCAGACAGAGGATCATGCTCCTTATCATTAGCAGATCCTCGCTTCAGACAAAGGATCATGCTCCTTATCATAGTAGATCCTCGCTTCAGACAGAGGATCATGCTCCTTATTGTTATAGCAGATCCTCGCTCCAGACAGAGGATCATGCTCCTTATCATTAGCAGATCCTCGCTTCAGACAGAGGATCATGCTGCTTATTGTTATAGCAGATCCTCGCTTCAGACGAAGGATCATGCTCATTATCATTACATGTCCACGTATCATCGATATTGCGGACTTGCCTATAGCATTCTAATCTCAGTCTGCCTCCTCTGCTGCAAGCAAAGCAGACAGACTGGGGGGCAAGGATACGTATGGTAGGAGGAAGAAAGTAGCAAAGAAATAGCATATTTTCTTTCAAAAACTACTCAAAAGAACGCAAAAAATACAAAACTAGCAGAGGCTGTAGGCAATACGACATTCTTGCTCATCATAACAGACTCTCAGATTGGTGAAGCAACATTACATACTACGTGAGCAGACCTTCACTAAAGGATGCTACACGGCAGATTATTAGACTCCTAAGCAAAGGAAGCTTCGTTTCTTATTACATGAGAAGATCCTCACATAGATGATGATACACCTTAGCTCATTGAAGCAAGCTCTCTGACTAAAGAGGTTATATCTCACAGCAGAGACTCGATCACGCACAAAGGTCATCATGAAGACATACATGTCCAATATCATGAGGAACCAAGTGAATAAGCCCAATATAGTTCAAGTTCAATCAACGATTATCACTCGAACTAGGGGGGCAAATTGTATGGGTATAAATACCCTCTCCCGAATATACGGCCCAAGGCCCAAACGACACAAGGCCCACGCTCACTTGTCTATATAAGCCCCTCATAGGGCTAAGGTAAAGGGATCCACAAATCCATCCACTCTCCCTACATCCACACTTTCTCTATCCAAAATGAGTACTGACTTGAGCGTCGGAGAGCCCGTCCTCGGGACACCCCCGGGGGTTTGGGTTTCATGTGCAGGTTCTTGGCCGGAGCTCGGACAAGGACCGCTCATATCCGCCGGAAAGAGGTACGACACTTTTGGACAGAAACAAAGGCTAAATGTAACTTGCCCTTAATTTTGTTAATATTAGATTTACTAGAGCCTAAGAGTAACAAATCATCAACATGAGCAACTATATAACCGTGAAATCAGATATCAGACCATTCCTTTTTGGTAAACATAGAGAAGTCTTGTTAGATTGTACAAAACCCAGTTGAAATGCAAGGAATTCCTTAAGCTCTTGATTCCACTGCCTTAGTGCTTGTCTTAGGGTCCGTTCTTTTCAAGTTATTTTTGCTTATCTGAACTTATCTGAACTTATCTTGACTTATCTGAACTTATTAGACCTTATTCGACCTTATTAGACCTTATTAGACCTTATTTGACCTTATTCGACCTTATTCGACCTTATTTGACCTTATTTGACCTTATATTCGACCTTATTAGACCTTATTTAACTTTATTGTTATTATTATTATTATTATTATTATTATTATTATTATTATTATTATTATTGTTATTATTATTTATTATTTTTATCATTATTTATACTATTTCCATTATAATTATTATCATTCTTATCTCTACTATAATAATAATTACTCTATTATTACTATTTTCTTATTATGTTAATTTTTATTATCATTAATACTACTATTATTATTGTATTTTTATTATTCAAATTATTATATTATTACTATTATATTGCTATAATTATCTATTATTATTGGTCTATAAGTCATTATTTATTGTTATTATTAATTATTAATTTCTACGGAGGCAAACTTGAAAGATGCATATCAAATTATCAATAGATTCAAGAACAACCACCAACTACAATAGTTAATGTTCATAGGAATACTTTGCAAACGACAATCCATGAAAATTGATATCCTTTATTCATGTAGACGAATAAAATTCTCAAGCGTACAACAAGTAACGATGATAGCCCAATGAATATAATAATAATAAATATTATATAATAAATAATAGTAATATTTATTATATAATATTGTCAATAATAATAATAATAATAATAATAATGTTGTTATATAAAAAATATATAAGAACCTTATTAGACCTTATTAGACCTTATTAGACCTTATTAGACCTTATTAGACCTTATTCGACCTTATCTGAACTTATCTGAACTTATCTGAATTTATAAGGAATGAAAATAAGTTGAAAAGAATGGACCCTTAACCCACATAATGACCTAAGCTTACAAACCTGACCAAGCAAGGCCTTTATATTGGGATGGTGACATGTAGATATCCTCATCAATGTACCCATGTAATAAAAAATTGTTAATATCAACTTGCTCTAATTCCCGAGAGCAATGATTGTTTTGACGGTGATGAACTTTTCTGGATCCTAAAATTGTTTTTATAGTTCGAGACAAAAAATAAAATAATAAAAAAAAACAAAAATTTAAAGACAAGACTAAGTTACTGTAAAATATCTAGAAATAGTATTTGGCTAGTGTGAAATGAAATGAGTTTATTAATAGAATTTGAACTTACATTAATATATTTTTATGTCAAAATTAAATCACTCTTTGAATAATTACGGATTATTGAGATTCTCCTCCCCTTTCTCCATCACATCTTACAAAAAGAAGGAAAAAAAACTCTTGATTGGAAGGAAAAGGCTGCAAGACTGCTGCAAATGCAAGTGGACAAAAAGGAATCTTTGAGTGCTGAGATAAATAGAGTATGTCTTTGTCTCGGAATCCTAAACGCAATCTAAGACTGCAAGATAAAATTATAAAATTCTAATAAATTTTTATAGAAGTGTCGTAATTTCTTCCATCCACAAATAAGCATCACTTATTACTAATCATTGAATTTATGAATTCTTATATGCGATGCGCATAGACTAATCCATTAGTAGATGGTGCCATGGAAGTTGCTAATTAGCACAAACAAGGTCACTAATGATGCATATAGATGTATTACTTACTCATAAGAGGCGCTACTCATAATACCAAATCATCATTTGAGTGTGTAGTGCATCAAAAAAGACAATTTGGTGTGATTCCATACTACTCCCATTTAAAATAAGTTGCAATGTGAAAGATACAAGTTTTAGAACATGTGTGGCAGTGTGGGCTGTTGGAGTTAAGGCTTGCAAAGCCTACTTGTGTTTTTTCCAAACATCTCATATCTCCTATGGAAGGGAGCTTGCCTTTGTTTATTAACTCCCTTCCTCTTCATGTTTATTGAGTTGAGTACTTGGTTGGTTTTTGTGGTTGGAGATCAAACTTGGGTTTGGGCTTGCTATCACACACACACGCGCGCCGCCCGCCCGGACCGGACCGGGCTGGGCCTGGGAAGAGCTGGAGCTTATCTTTTTGGACCCGAGCCCAACTATGTGTAACGGTAACATGTAAAACTGAAACGTTTTTAAACGTTACAGTGTTAATGGCCTTTATTGTCGCCCTTGATTTCCTCCCTCTGTTTATTACCTTCCTTATTTGGCCTGATTCTTTTACTATAAAATCAGTCCACTGCTACCTCAGTTTGGCATCCGAAATTCACTTCTCTTCTCTTCTTCTTTCTCTCTTCTAAACACTGGGTACGTGCATAAACAGTCTCCAAGATCTTTCTCTGTTAGTGGTG
The DNA here is from genome assembly GCA_947645195.1 of Patellifolia procumbens. NCBI lineage: Eukaryota > Viridiplantae > Streptophyta > Magnoliopsida > Caryophyllales > Amaranthaceae > Patellifolia > Patellifolia procumbens. The sequence goes on from CANSGD010001201.1 coordinate 169,356, forward strand.
ACTTAGAAAGGTCGCTGTGTTAACCTTGGGGAGCTTTCCGGCCAGTTGCGATTACCACCATAGTCGGGCCGTAATTGCTTTCAAGTCAGTGGTCTTCTACCGCGACACAGCCTTGAATTTAGTCTTTGTTCAGTCATTGTAAACAGTCAGTTTCTAACAATTTGAAAGCAATTATTTTAATTTGCAATGGCTGATTTTTCAAGCAAATCCGTGTCTCATCTGTCCAAGCTCGAATCTCTTGACGGAAACAACTACAAACGTTGGTCTTCGAAATTGCTGATGTTCTTTGAGCAATTGGACATTGACTACGTCCTTTTCAAGGACTGTCCCACTGCGCTTACTACTACAGGTGACTCATCCTCTTCTCCTTCTGCTACTGAAATTAAGAAGAAAGAGGACGAAATTGAAAAATATGTAAAAGATAATAAAACTGTCCGTTTCCACCTCCTTAATCTGATGATCAATAATCTGTATGATTTGTTTATGGTTCATAAAAGTTCAAAACTGATTTGGGAGGCCCTTGAGAAAAAATATGGGGCTGATGATGCTGGAAAACAGAAATATGTTGTTGGCAAGTGGCTGGCTTTCCGTATGGTTGATGATAAGCCAGTCATGGATCAAGTTCATGAGTTCGAAAATCTCTGTGCTGATGTTCTTAATGAGGACATGAAAATTTGTGAAGTATTTCAAGCTAATGTTTTACTAGAAAAATTTCCCCCTTCTTGGAGAGATTTTAGAAATAATCTGAAACACAGAAAAGAATTCCTGTCTCTTCAGGAATTAATAAGTCATATGAGGATTGAAGAGGCAAATCGCCTTAAGGACAATCTAGATTCAGTTTCTGTTAATACCACTAAAGCTAACCTGGTGGAATCTGCTGCTCCATCGGGCTTTGATAAGTTTAAGGGAAAAGGGAAAAAGGGTAATACAAAGGAAAGAAGCAAGGCAAATTTAACAAACCGGATAGCAAGATTCAAAAGAAGTCTGTCCTCTGTTATGTCTGTGGCAAGCCAGATCATAAGGCTTACCAATGCCCTCAACGCCAAGGTTCTGTGCAAAAACAAGGACCTCAGGCCAACCTTGCTGAATCAAACGACATTGTCGCTGCTGTGGTTGTTGAAGCAAATCTGATCGAGAACAGTACTGATTGGATTCTGGACACAGGGGCTTCAAGACATTTCTGTGCAAACAAGGAGCTGCTCCATGATTTTCAGGATGCTTCTGAAGGCGAGTGTGTCTACATGGGCAATGCTGCAACTGCTGGAGTACTTGGACGAGGAAAGGTCACTCTTAAACTTACCTCTGGAAAAACCCTCTCCCTTTCTAATGTGTTGTATGTTCCTACTATGCGTCGCAACTTAGTGTCTGGTGCCTTATTAAACAAAGCTGGTTTGAAAATTGTTTTTGAGGCTGACAAAGTTGTAATGACTCGTGGTGGGGAATTTGTTGGGAAGGGGTATTTAAGTGGAGGTTTATTTATTCTGAATGTTGCTTCTTCTATTTCTGCTGTTTTTAATAAAACTGTTTCTGGTTCTGCTTATATTGCTGAGTCTTTAAATTTGTGGCATGGTAGATTAGGGCATGTGAATGTTGCTTCCATTAAGAGACTAAGGACCTTAGCTTTAATTCCTAATCTGTCGACTACTGAGTTTTCTAAGTGTCCAGTTTGTGTTGAAGCAAAATTCACTAAGAAACCTTGCAAAACTGTGACTCAAAGGACCACACAACTTCTAGAGTTGATTCATACGGACTTAGCTGACTTCCAGAACACTAGGAGTAGAGGAGGAAAATTCTGGTATATTTCATTTGTTGATGATTTTTCGAGGTACACTAAGATTTACCTTCTCAAAGCCAAAAGTGAGGCAGGGGAAGCTTTCATCAAATATAAGGCCGAAGTAGAAAACCAACTTGATAGGAAAATCAAGAGGGTTAGATCTGACAGAGGTAGAGAGTTTGAAAACTTCTCTTTGAATGACCATTGTGAGAAATTGGGTATTATTCATGAACTTAGTGCACCTTATGTACCCCAACAGAATGGTATAGCTGAACGGAAAAATAGGTCTTTGAAAAACATGATGAATGCTATGCTTGTAAGTTCTGGGTTGCCTGATGAAATGTGGGGGGAAGCAGTCCTTTCAGCCTGTCATGTTCTTAACAGAGTACCTCACAAAAGGTTAGATAAGACTCCCTATGAATTATGGAAGGGGTTTACTCCAAACTTGAGCTTCTTGAGAGTGTGGGGGTGTCTAGCTAAAGTTGGGCTACCTGACTATAAAAGGTCAAACATTGGACCCAAGACCTTTGATGCAGTATTTATTGGTTATGCTCATGCTGCCTATAGGTTCATGACTTTGAGTGATAGGTCTATTTGTGAGTACAGAGACGCTGAGTTCTTTGAACATGTTTTTCCCTTGAAAAAGGGTGATGTTGCTTCCATGCCTTCATGTTCTTCTCCTACGGTTGTTTTACCTACTAGTGATGTTCCTGCTGATTTGACTTTAAGTAGTACTTCAGTTGATTTGCATGTTAGTAGTTCTGGTGCTATAGATGAACCTAGGAGAAGTAAAAGACCTAGAGTAGCAAAAGACTTTGGTTCTGATTTTGTCACTGCTTTTCTGTCTGAGAGCTCCTGTATTGACTTGTTGAGTGATGAATTGGTCTATGCTTTCATGATAGAAGAGGACCCTAAGACTTTTGAGGAAGCAATGAGATCTGTGGATGCTAGTTTTTGGAAAGAGGCCATTAAGAGCGAGTTAGATTCCATAGTGTCTAATTCCACTTGGGAATTAACTTACTTACCTAAGGGATCAAAGACCATAGATAGCAAATGGATCTTTAAAAAGAAGTTGAGACCTGATGGGACCATTGAGAGGTTTAAAGCCAGACTTGTGATTAGGGGCTTCACTCAAAGGAAAGGACTAGATTACTTTGACACTTATTCTCCTGTGACTAAGATAGCCACCATTAGGACCCTGTTAGCTCTTGCTGCTATTCATGACTTAGTCATACATCAGATGGATGTTAAGACTGCTTTCTTGAATGGTGACTTAGAGGAGGAGATTTATATGTCTCAACCTGAGGGTTTCGTGGTGCAAGGTCAAGAAGATAAAGTGTGTAAGTTGAGGAAGTCCTTATATGGTCTCAAACAAGCACCAAAACAGTGGTATGAAAAATTTGACAGTACTATTGTGTCAAATGGCTTCATTGTCAACAACTCTGACTCTTGCGTTTACTCAAAGCTAATAGGATCAGATTGTGTAATCATATGTCTTTATGTGGATGACATGTTGATCTTTGGTAACAATTTAAAGGTGGTCAATGATACCAAACTTTTCTTGGCATCGAAGTTTGAGATGAAGGATTTGGGAGAAGCTGATGTGATTTTAGGAGTAAGACTTAAGAAAACCTCCGGTCGCATCTCCCTTAGTCAGTCTCATTATGTGGAAAAGGTGCTTAAAAAATTTAACTCCTTTGATGTTGCTCCAGTGAGTACACCCTATGACCCTAGTATTCATTTGACTAAGAATTTAGGAGAAAGTGTTTCTCAAAGTGAATATGCGAAAGTCATAGGTAGTTTGATGTACCTCATGAACTGTACTCGACCTGACATAGCCTATGCAGTGAGTCGACTGAGTCGGTATACTCATAACCCTAGTAATGAACATTGGAATGCTCTTCATCGTCTTCTTAGATACCTGAAAGGAACAGTTGATCTATGTTTGCACTACTCTAAATTTCCTGCTGTACTTGAAGGATTTTGTGATGCAAACTGGGTTTCAGGTAATGATGAGATTAGTTCAACTAGTGGTTACGTGTTTACTCTTGGTGGTGGTGCTATTTCGTGGAAGTCTTCGAAACAGACTTGTATAGCATGCTCAACCATGGAGTCTGAGTTTATTGCACTCGAGTTGGCAGGGCAAGAAGCTGAGTGGTTGAGAAACCTTTTGTCTGATATTCCATTATGGGGAGGGCAGGGTGCTCCTGTCTCCCTTCACTGTGATTCTCAAGCAGCCATTGGCGTTGCTAAGAACAGTGTCTACAATGGTAAGAAAAGACACATACGGATCAGACATGGAGTCGTGAAACAACTCCTGAAAAATGGGGTGATTTCTTTGGACTATGTCAGGTCCGAAAGAAATCTTGCTGATCCCTTTACTAAGGGATTATCTAGGAGAGTTGTCCTAGAGTCGTCGAGGGGGATGGGGCTTAGGCCCATTAGTTGAGAGTTTATGGTGGATACCCGTTTGTGGTCAAACGAAGCCATAGAATCTTAACTTGCACTACATTACTCATCCCTATGGCGTGTTGGTAGTGCTTTCTAAATCCATAGCCTGTTTGGTGGTGCTATTGAGACGCACTTGATGGATTTATATTGTGAGGTTGAGCTTTTGCTCTTAATAGTTTCATATCCCTCGGGGTGGTGTTATTGAGGAACACTTAATGGACTACCTACGTAAGTGTGGAGGTTAAGCCGCCTTCTATGAAAGACTGGGCTGTCTTTCTAGAGCACTTATGAGACCCAAGGTGTGCGCATGGCTATAAAGCGCTTGTGTTGTATCGCGGAGACTGCACGTTCTTAAGGTAGGTATGTGTTGTGGGGGTCTCAACGGAACTCTGGTGAGTTCAAGAGAAATTCACTCACTAGAAAGTAAGTTGTTGCCTCACTCCACTATGTATCAATTCAAATCGAAAGATATTGATGCTTAAGTACCTTCCTTTCCTTACCCAGGAATTTCTTTTGCTTTTCAAAGCCTTTGTGGGGGATTGTTGGAGTTAAGGCTTGCAAAGCCTACTTGTGTTTTTTTCAAACATCCCACATCTCCTATGGAAGGGAGCTTGCCTTTGTTTATTAACTCCCTTCCTCTTCATGTTTATTGAGTTGAGTACTTGGTTGGTTTTTGTGGTTGGAGATCAAACTTGGGTTTGGGCTTGCTATCACACACACGCGCGCGCGCGCGCCGCCCGCCAGGACCGGACCGGGCCGGGCTGGGCCTGGGACCTGGGTTCTGGGAAGAGCTGAGCTGGAGCTTATCTTTTTGGACTTGAGCCCAACTATGTGTAACGGTAACATGTAAAACTGAAACGTTTTTAAACGTTACAGTGTTAATGGCCTTTATTGTCGCCCTTGATTTCCTCCCTCTGTTTATTACCTTCCTTATTTGGCCTGATTCTTTTACTATAAAATCAGTCCACTGCTACCTCAGTTTGGCATCCGAAATTCACTTCTCTTCTCTTCTTCTTTCTCTCTTCTAAACACTGGGTACGTGCATAAACAGTCTCCAAGATCTTTCTCTGTTAGTGGTGACTTAGAAAGGTCGCTGTGTTAACCTTGGGGAGCTTTCCGGCCAGTTGCGATTACCACCATAGTCGGGCCGTAATTGCTTTCAAGTCAGTGGTCTTCTACCGCGACACAGCCTTGAATTTAGTCTTTGTTCAGTCATTGTAAACAGTCAGTTTCTAACATGGGCCATAAAAAAAAGTTTTAGAGGAAAAATAAGAGAAAAATAGAAACTTAAAAGAAGGGTCAATGTGATATAAGATAGATAGAGAGTAGTCATAATCAAAATCAAGTCTATTTTTTGTGTACTTAGGGTGAGCCGAAAGAACAGTAGAATGAAGAAGGGAAGAACATGATATGAAAATAACATTTACTTGAAAGAAAAAAAACAAAAGTACAACTTAGGTATAAAGAGAAAATATGAAACAAAAAAAAAAGCAAATCACGCGGCAAGTGAAAAATGACGAAAACATATATAGAAGAACATAAGTTAATTCTAAAATAACATAAAATAAGTTACTTTTATATTGAATAGTAGGACATAAGGTAGAACACACTAGCCAACAAAAACCTTGAATTTCAAAATAACATTCTATAATACTTTAAAGAATATGATATTGTTAAAGAAAGAACAAAGAAAATAAAAGAGACACAACTTCATATAGTAAACATATGTTTTAATGAACGAATTTTCAAAAGAATATAATACAAATGAAAGAACAAAGAGGTGAATTCGCAAAGAATATACTATCTGTTTTTTAAAAGAACAAAAGGAGCAACTATCAATTTCAGCCAAACATAAGATAGCAACAAAAAAACATACTACAATATTTGAAAGAATCAAAACTAGTGAGTTTCAAAAGAACACACTACAGTTTTGGAAGAATGAGACATGATATTGAAGAACACATTGCAAATAGATAAGAACATCGCATTATAATCAAAAGAACATACACCAAAAAGTTAAAATTTAAGTTTCAATTGACATAGCAACAGAAAGAACAAACTAGAGATATTTCAATCTCAATTGAAGATTTAACTTCAACCATAAACATCAATAATACCTAGAAATAGTTCTTCCTCAATCTTCATGAGCATGAATTTGCATAAAATCACTTGAAATTGGAGGATAATTGTGAAAGTTGATAGTGAAATCTGAAAAATTGGAGAACTTAAAGCTAATTTTCTTGATTTAAATTTTTGCAACGGTACATGATTTTGAAATTGTTGAAAGAAAGCTAGAGTAAAAATAGAGGAGGGAGAAAGCTTGAGTTAAAATGGAGGAGAGAGAAATATGTGACGAAGATAGGGGTGAGGAAAAAGTCAAGGGAAAGTCAAGGGACAACAAGTGAATACAGAGAGCATGATGTACTGAGGAGCATAGAAAAATCTTCACATTACCAAAGGTACAAATTGGAATAGACGGCAAATAGTTCGTTGCTAAACAAAGGAAGCATAATGATTAATAATTTTCTTAATTCGTTATGGGTAAAAATAGACTGAAAGAATAAAACATTCAAGAAGTATTGTAGTTCTACTTTTGTGAGTCTTAATAATATTTATCATGTGAAACGAGAAAGCATTATATTAGCTCATTGCTTAATCATATTCCACCTTTAGGCCCGTTCTTTTGGATTGGATATATTAAAATACATTACAATTCAGTTCAGCGCCATTAATTTCAGTTGAGTTATGTTCAAACCCTCTCCTTTCGTCTCACAATTAAATTTTATTACAGTCCAGTCTGGTTCATTCCAGTTCAAAAGAACACACCTAATCTTGATCTATAAGAGTCACAAAGGGTAACCACGTTGATGAAACTCCATATCAAATCTTACATATCACCCAAATATTTTACCAACTAATCTATTTAACATCCATATATCATATTCTATCTTTTAAATAACATAATGACCCCAATATAAAGGAATACCTTTCAATTTTGGGTAGGCCTACCACCCAATGTGTATCATTTGACATGTAATTTTCATCATTAGCACAAGTTTATCTTATCATAAGTTTGAAATTATGTGTACGAAATCATGGTAAAGCTTAGTGCCAAATCAAATGTTGGATACTCCTTAACATTGAACTTTGTGCTTTAGCATTTATTGACATGTACAGAAGAGGGAGGACCCTGTGAGATGGATCAAACTAGGCAGGTATGACGACCTACCAACCTTCTACTGAACTTCCATAAACTCCAACAAGAATTTCTCATCATCAACTAAAAAAAGCAAAATTTGACCATTCATGTTAGCTGACTCCAAATCATTTTAGGAATAAGACTTAGTTGTTGTAATGAGCAATGAAATCCTGTAAACAGTATTGTAGCCATATCAAATCAAAAGGTTTATAGTATTAAAAGATTAATCAACCGAATTCTGTACAGTCGACCTCAGAACTACTCCACTAGTGCTTCAAATCCGTTATATTCACCTGAAAACGCTTATTTGGAACAATACAACGAGGGGCGGGGATACTAGTGAAAAAACAGAAGTGGAAACACACAGACTGGTTAGTACAAGGGTGAACACTACACTGAACTGAACTTTCTTGCCATTATACTTATTTCTTTTACACAGTAAGCCAATCACGAATCACCACAAACAGATATATACAGACAGGGGAAACTAATAATACATAACAAAATCAGGTCCGGTCATGCAGAATCTTTTGCGCGCAATAATTTGGAAAGCTCCTTTATGATGGGCTTCTCCTTTATATCTTGCTCATTCTTGAGGTGCCATTTCTTTGAGGTGTCTTCCGCCTAAAACAGCAAACTCCGTGTTATTTTACGAGCATGCACAAAAGTTTAAACTCATTTGTTTGAGTGAGTGCACATACCCAGTCTCTCAGGGGGCTCAACTGCTCCTTGATAATCTGCAATTTTGGCTGGACTAGATCCCTTCCCTTTGTCTGAAAATCATCACTCTGCGATACACAAACTTTACTTGTGATAAATTTCAAAGTATCTTAGAGGACCTGGATATCTAGTTTGAGGCAGAAACAGAAAAAAGAAAGACGGGATTTTATGGTTTCCAACCCATTCCGCCAGTGGAATGCACAGCTAGACTTTGTACAGTCTAAATTAAGCTAGCTCCAAACTCCAATATGTTCAATGTGCACGCCTAGCTCATGATAATCAGTCGATGATCCCCCACTTTTAAAAAAAGAAGGAAAAAAAAAGGCAGCAATCAAATCTAGAAACTTCAAGGATTGATGTATGTTTTCTGAAAAGAGCCTCGTACCCTTGTACTCCTACATGAAGTTACAAGGCCCCTACAACAAAATATAGCCCCCCACCCCTGAACTTGTTGTCTCAGATTAGTGTTGGAAGTGGTAAGCCACAGGCACGGCTTATAATTGAAATATGCATGCCCCAGTTGAATAACACTAGAATTTACCCTAATCAAGAAAGCTGTTAGAAGTGCGCCCCCTTTTTGAAACATAGGATTAAGAAAAGTTTGTTACTAGAACTAAAGCTTCAACGATACACTTTTTTGTGAGGTAAAAGTAAAACTGTATTCATTTTCAAACTAACAGCATTGCCTATACATCTAAAGCTCACGAAAAAAACTGCAGCATACAGAGAACTTAATTTAAATTAGCAAACGATGCAGAGTTCCAGTGACACTTACAAAACAAAAACAGGCATAACCAATAAAGTCTATACTCACTCGAGCATATTTTAAATTGTTCTGATTGCTGCAGAAGGTTTCAGAATACGTTCTTAAAAACTGTATTTGCCCATCATACCCTATGCCCCTTTTATCTTATGACAGACTCCTGAAGATCCTGGATCCAGGATACCAGGGATGGCTAACATGGCTTAGAATTTAGATATGCACAAACTCCAAGCATGCCTGTGATAATTTATTACCCCCACACACAATAAAAATCATCCAAAGTCCTAAGGCAAATTGGTGGACAATTAGATCGCACTGAGGACTATGTGATCTTTCTCGTATTGATAAGTGGTAATGCTCAATTTGACAAGTATCCTTATAAGGATACACAAAATGTTCGAACGCACACACACACAAATGGAAGCAAAAGAAAATGCTTCGTGCACTTACAGTATAAAGGTCAAGCTTTGATGCAGCGAATCCAAAAGTGAGAGCAGCACTACCAAAGATGATTGCAGTAGCAGCAGCAAAGGCTTTCCCAACTAGAGAAAATAAGTACTTTCTAAATCATTTATTAATTAATAAAAAATAACAGAGCAAAATAGGCTTTTAATTTAATTCATTGACAAACTCATCTTAAGCTGGTACAAGAGTAAGGGAATGAACACAAGAATATAAGACAAGAAAACATACTATGAGCAAGGCCTTCAGCTGCAGCTCTCACTTTCTCAGGATTGACGTGCTCATGATGATCAAGTCGCAATGCGTTGGCCGTTGATGCCATAACCGATGATTCTGCTGTCGGCAACTGCCACCTGCATCCACATTCCACCATGACATGATCAATTAGACCAACTTCTTAGGTAAAATTTGTGGCAATGCAAGAAACTACTCTTTCTCATCTAAAATCCCCAAAACCTAGATATCAAAAACCATACACCATAGAATTCCAGTCCTCAAGGCTAAAATTAATTCCTTCAATTTTCTGACCTTTCATCAAAAGTAGGATGCTTAATAAGCCTCGCATAACAGTAGCTCAATATAACGGAGAAATAGTAGCTCCTTTTTAGTGAATGTAGACGGGATTCAATCTCAGCTCCCAAGTACCACATATGACCTCTCGTAAGAATTACCAACTAAGCTAGCGGGTGTCCACATATAGCGTAGAATTAATGCATTTTAGGCTTCCGAAATTCAATATATAATCGACACTACTATTTAAACAACCAATTACAGTAGACAGTAGTTTACAGTGTACTAGTCTCAATGCAAGCCACTAGACAAAGGTTTATACTTTTAAAAAAGATTTGAACACTAGAATCCTAAATGAGATAAACCCATATTAAACAAATTGTCACTAATCAAATATCTATACTAATTTAAAAATAAAATAACTTCATAATCTCAAATCCCAATATCTGTTCTTTTACTATCGCAACATATGAGTTTTTACATTTATCAATGCACAACTTTAAAAAATTATTTAAAAAAGCAATATGTAATTAAAAGAACAACCTCTTGGGGCCAAAGGTAACCTGAGGGAGAGAGAGATAACCACGAAGAGGGTTCAAAACATCAGGGGAAACAGAGAGAGGGGTATTTGAGGAATTAAGAATTGCCCATTTCGCAGAAGTTGAGAATGAAGATTCCAAAGGTGGGTCCGACCGGAAAACCTTCGCCGGAAGTGAATGTCGGAGAACTTCTGGGAGGATATCAGCACCTTCGGAGGAGATAGAAGCAGAATTAGGGTTAGGGTTAATTAGGGTTTTGGATTTGGGGGTTTTCTCGACGAGACGAGCTACGGCGTGTTTGGATTCTTCGAAGAAGTAGGCTGCCTCCTTCCCCGCCAATCTCCCCGCCAGAAAACTCATTTTATCTATAATGTTTGTATGATTTGAATAATCACAAGGATAGATGTTGGTGGCAAAAGTGAGTGGAAAATGGATTAAAAAGCTGAATTTCAGATTAAATTAATTTTGGATCATCTTTCTTCCCAAGTAATCTTATGGTCAAAATTCAGCTTTAATAAATGTTTAGATTCTTATTTTAAAAATGTTGAATGAGGTAGAACTTGGGAAACAAGCTTTTGGAGATTAAGTGAATATTAGATCAATCAATCAAACAACACCATTAGAATTTTGGGACACAAAATTACAAACTATATAAAAAAAGTTATAACTTGTTGGCGTGCTCGAGCGGTGAGCCTTAGAAGCGGTCAAAATTTATACGACTTGCCAATTCAATACAAAAATGACATGTTATTAGCGGATTCACGTCGAGGGTGTACTCGGCTAAATACACGGGTTGGCACTAGGAGTGTTTATTAGCGGGCACCCGACATTTCGAATACTCGAAAATACGGGTATTCGGAAAGTTCGTTAGACGGCCCATGTCCTGACTCGGAAAATTCGGGTATCCGATTTTTCCGGATCGGGTCACCCGGGTACCCAGAAACCATGAACACCTTCATTTAAAAGCTACTGCTAGACTCACGAGCGGTGCCCAGTACCTATCAGATAGGTGGCAACAGTGCACATATCAACTTTTTTTTAAAAAAAAGTACGAAATTGGAGGGCCCCCATCCCTGTTGGCATGCTTATTGTTCTGTGGAGTTAAGTAACTTTCTGTCTAGCAAACTGACGACATTATGTAATAAATTATGGGACCCACAAAGGAGTAAAAACGCGTGGTTGAGAATTGAATATGTTAGGGGGAGATTGAAAGAATTGAATGGGGCAAAACTTATACTACCTCCGTTCTTTTTAGTTGCAATGTTTTGACCAAAACTGTGAGAGCTTTTTGGTCAAAACATTGCAACTAAAAAAGAACGGAGGTAGTATTATGGTTTCTGAGTGGAGGAGATAGAGATAGTGAAGTTGGGGAAATTGAAGCGCCAGGAATCACCGTAAGTGTAAATTCTCCCTAATTTATCGCAACTGATAATGTATCATATAAAAAATGCGTGTTGTTTTTTCATATTTGTCGGAATTGAACGAGCCATATAAATTTTGGAGTAGGTTGAATGAGAAATCTATAATTGAGGTAGTTGTAACTTGAATGAGCAATAGATAATATATCGCAATTGATAATCTACAATGTGATGGAGAAGTAGTTGTTTTCTGTTCATTTCACTTTATTTCGTAGCTGTATTGTACTTGGCATGCGTTATTGAAATCAAAGTTGGAGATGTGTTTTGTTTGTGAACATGAGTGAAGTCTGATTTTTAGTAATTAAATTATATGCAGAAGTTGAAGATGAAGAGGAAGAGGTGGAGTCGCAAAAGATTGAAAAATATTGATGAAGAGTACAGGCCTACTTCGGAGAGTAGTAGTGTTGGCTCTGAAGGGTTTAGCAATTTGGTAAGAATGTATAATGTACCTGTTCATACTGTATTGTAGTAGTGAGGAACAAACATTTGGGCAGGATTAATTTGAATCCCATGCAGGAAACTGAGCAGAAAAGGGTGTCACTTGAGAAGGTTTGTAAATGGAACATGAGAAGTAGAGCAGTTACCATCGGTGCCGGAGTGACGGCTGACTCGCCGGAGCTCACCATTGTATCATCGGAGCTCAAATTATCGGAGCTCTCGTCCATGGAGGACAAATGCGGTTGGTTTGGGTCCATATCTTTGCCTCTCACTTACAATAACTTGGTGGATTGAAGTTGGGTAGGAGAATGGGGTTTGGAACTTCAAGATGTGAAGATGAAGTTGAGGGAGGATGAAGATGGTCTAGTTTCTTGATTTTGAAGAGAGAAAATCGATTGTCAATAGAAGATGATGTAAATGATGGAGCTTGAAGGTGATGAATAGTGATTAGGGTTTGGGGAGAGAGATACTACGTAGTACTTGGTTAGAGGAGTGAGGTACCTGGTAGTTTTGGGGCTTTTGGGTTTAAAAGACAAATTTACCCCTCTTGTGCTTTTGGCGGGATGGATTGCAGAAGGAAGGAAACACGGTGATGAACAGTAAATTGCGTTGGAGGGGAGGTTTCCAATCACATGTTCAATTGCAATAATTGAAAGTGATTGTACGAATAAGGGAGGAGGTACTACAGAAATATATATAGTACTACAGAAACGGATTAAGTACTACATATCAATTCGTACTAAGTTTAAATACTTAATTAACAAAAATTGGGTTGGGGGGTGTCCATCACATGTTCAATTGCAATAATTGAAAGTGATTGTACGAATAAGGGAGGAGGTACTAGAGAAACTTATATAGTACTACAGAAACGGATTAAGTACTACATCAATTCTTACTAAGTTCGAATACTTAATTAACAAAAATTAGGGGGGGTGTCCATCACATGTTCAATTGCAATAATTGAAAGTGATTGTACGAATTAGAGAGGAGGTACTACAGAAACATATATGGTACGGATTAAGTACTACATATCAATTCTTGCTAAGTTTGACTACTTAATTAACAAAAATTGCGTTGGGGGGGTTTCCATCACATGTTCAATTGCAATAATTAAAAGTGATTGTACGAATAAGGGAGGAGGTACTACATATACATATTTAGTACTACAAAAACGGATTAAGTACTACATATCAATTTTTTTTTTGTAGAAGAAGTGGCTCGGACTCTGTTCGGGTCCTATTGGGCCAGGCACTTGAGAGTAGGGGGAAAAGGTAAGGGAAATCCCTACCCTCAAAGTGCCCCTAGTGGGGATTGAACCTCCAACCTTGAGGTTGGAAGGGTACACTCCTTTTCCACTAGACCAAGTACTACTTGGTACTACATATCAATTCTTGCTAAGTTTGAATACTATATTAACATAAATTGTATCTACAAACAAACACAAAGGACTGTAACCACAATAAATAGTACTACAGTAGGAAGTAAAGTTCCAACAATCCTCATAAGGTTCTTCCAAATTATTCAGGATCCTTTTTTTTCAATTACTAGAAATTCTGATTATTCTTAGTGATTCGTGAAAATTACAACTTTATTTGTTGTTAAAATCTGTTTACAGGAAAGATATTTGTACTAGTTTTAGTTGCGAACAACCATTTCCGATAAAAAAAAGGTTGCAACGGCTTGATAATTAACCTATTTAACTCTATCATAAAGGACCAACATTTTGGTGTTCACATTTTTTCAATATATTATCTGTGAAAATATAATATTTGTCAATATTTGTGAATCTATATAATTGCTAATAAGTACTAATATGCAAGAAACAGATAAGTACTAGTAATATGCAAGATCCAATAACTACTAATATATCATCAAAGGACTACTATAAATTGACAAGTACTACTACAGATTAAAACATTATACTACATTTTTCAACAACTAAAGTACAAGTGAATTTCAAACGCTTCAGCACACGTTGATTTGTAGTACAATTGCAATAAAATGTACTACATTTATTTACTACATACTACAGTTCGACTAGAAACTATTCTACGACTTTCAATTGCTTCCTATCCATTATACAATGCTACATTTTGTAATGCAACTACTACAAGTTGTGCACCATATACTACATATACGTAACTAGTTCTACGACCTTAACTTTATTCGTAAAAGTTCATAGAAATTAGGCAAATTTGTCAGAAACAACCTTTTAAATACACTTTTTTGCGAAAAATAACCTTTTAAATTTTTTTTTGCGAGAAACAACCTTGTATATTTTTTTTTTGCGAGAAACAACCTTTGAAATTTTTTTTTGCGAGAAACAACCTTGTATAATTTTTTTTTGCGAGAAACAACCTTGTATAATTATTTTTTTTGCGAGAACACACCTTATCACTCTTTTCCGGCGTTGACCACAAGTTTCCGGCCTTGATCAAGTCAAATTTGCGTGGAAGAGAAAGAACTTTTTGGGTTTTAAAAACATGGGATTTATATAATGGGGAACAAAGGAGGGAAAAGGAGCGTGGAAATAAGAAAGAAGGAGTGCAAATAGCAAATTTGACTTGGTCAAGGCCGGAAACTTGTGGTCAACGCCGGAAAAGAGTGATAAGGTGTGTTCTCGCAAAATAAAAATTATACAAGGTTGTTTCTCGCAAAAAAAAATTTAAAAGGTTGTTTCTCGCAAAAAGTGTATTTAAAAGGTTGTTTCTGACAAATTTTCCTAGAAATTATCATTTCACCATTTCATAATTTGACCATGTCATCATTTGACCATTATCATTTCACCATTTACAATTCTTATTTTTATCAATTGTACAATTCATAATATTTTTAGCTCGCAACCAATTTACAATCACAACATTTATTTTTTCCTTACGTTTCAGTGCCCTACTTAGACCAAACCAATCGTGTCGATTGATAAGTGTTGTAGTGAAGAAAGCAATCGTGCTACAATCATAAATATTCTAGTACAATATGAATAATGTACAATAGAATGAATGTAGAACCTCATCTTCATGATGATCTTAGTGGCATTAAACATTATTAATAATAGGATACATTAACTTCACATTATGTTTCGAAAAAAAAATCTTAATACTACAACATCATAATATAGATCTATATTAATACCAAACAATTTTACAATATTTTAAACTGTTACTACAAAAAGGTGATTACTTTTATTATCTCAATTTACTACATCATTCGTGATTTATATTATATAAAGATGAAGATATCCTACTCCAAAATGTACAACAACAAACAAATTAGCCTTATGCACTAAATTAGTTATTGAATACTCTACTGTACTACAACTTCAATAATTTATTCCACAAAAACTGTTGATATTCTACAGTTTTGTTTAGACAATGAAGTTTGCATACACTGGATACTACATATTCAAATACTATTCTACAGACAAGTTTTAGAGTTCTATATTACAAATGTAAAGTACTTTTGTACAGCAAGAAGGAATCTTTACTCCCAAATATTGGTCAACATTGTAATGATTGTGGGGATTAAAAGTAAGCCTCGACCACATATAAAACCTTGCAAGCATGTCCCCAATAAACACTTCAAAACCTTTAAGTGATGGAGAAACTCAAATCATGGTGTGCTTCAATTGATGAAGTTCTTCATGGCGGTTTCTCCCCAGGTCAAGTGACAGAAGTATGTGGTGAAAGTGCATCGGGTAAGACTCAACTTTTTCTACAAACTTCTTTAGCGGCACATTTACCGCCCTCAACAGGCGGTTTAGGTGGCTCATCCATTTATATTCATTTACCAGGTCCATTTCCAATAACAAGATTATCCCAAATACAACAACGTATGTTTCAATCTTTGCCTACATCGTTAGACCACATAATAGTTAAGCAAGTGGACTCTGTGTATGAAGTGCCCCAAGTAATGGATTGGGTAGACAAGTTTGTGCGTCAATCGGCTACAAGTCCGCGACCTATCCGCTTAATTGTTGTTGACACAATTGCAGGCATTTTCCAAGGAGTCCCGGATGTAAGGGATGTCGTTCGCGCAATGGGCCATGCATTGAAGTCAATTGCAAAAAATTACGCAATCATAGTGTTAGTTGGTAACAATGTCGTTGATGTTTTCCCTACTGATATCATCACGGCATCGTCCAGCGTGGTAATTTCATCAGGACGTAGGATTCAGCCCGCTCTTCGAACATACTTGGTAAACTACATTAATACGAGGGTGTTCCTCACAAAACATTGGAACTCATATACCAATGAATGGGTACGCACACTAAACATTGCCTTTTCCAACAACCTAGAAGTGGATGATTGCACTTTTGCGATAACTACGGACGGTGTTGTATCATAATTTTGTTTGTTGTTAATAAAAAGCACTTACGTTACAAATAATAAATAATTTTCACTTCACTAAAATGTAGTTTGCACTTCGTACTACCAATATATATTAACATATATAGAACTTTAATTCGTAGTAAAACATGTGACCCCCGTGTAGTACAGTCTTCAAAGGATATAGTATAGACAAGTGCTACTATAGTGCAGCCTTGGAGCCTCATATCTTTCCAATCACTCGTTCTATCATTCTAGTAGTTATTAATGAATATAGCACTTTAATTCATAGTATTAGATGGCCACCCTGTAGTACAGTCTTAAGAGGATATAGTATATGCAAGTGCTACTATAGTGCAGCCTGGGAGCCTCATATCTTTCCAATCACTCGTTCTATCATTCCAGTAGCTATCAATATATATTAATCAGTCATTACAGGATACAGTATACAAAAGTCTTAGGGGCCGTTTGTTTTGAGGTCTTCAGGAAAGGGTAAGGGAATCAAGTAACTTGATTCCTTTATATGATGTTTGTTAGGTAAATTTTAATCATTCCCTTTACCCCTCCTTACCCCCTAACTCCTCTACTCTCATTCCCCACCTTCCCCCAAGGTTTCATTTACCCTTTCTTCCTTCTACTGTATAGTCAACTTGACCAACATTGACTATCCTAAAACCACCACCAGCTCACCACGTCAGAACCGCCTCACCACCAACCAACACCACCTCCTCACCCCACTCCACCACCACACACGTCACTGCCCAACACCACCACCTCACCCCATCCGAGCACCACACCATTGTCGCATCCACTACCCCCCATAACACCACCAGAGTATCTTGAAACACCTCACCCCACCGCCAGAGCATCCAGAAACTGCCGACATAACCACCCAAACTAACCAGAAACTGCCGACACCACCTCACATCATCTAGAAACACCACTCCACCACCGAAAAACTACACCAAGCTCTGAAACTACCACCGGAAAATAACTCCAACCCCTTGAAACCCTACCACCACCAACGGAAAATGACCCAGCCCTTTAAGCCACCCACGAAAAATTACTCAGCCCCTTAAACCACCCACGAAAAATTACTCAGCCCCTTAAACCACCAAAGTTTCACCACAACTCCTGAAAACCACCCGCTCTACAACCCCCATAAGCGTAACCCAGAATCCCAGATCTGTTGGCAAGAGAAATCAGAGTCTCCAAAGTAAACGATGGTGGAGAGAAAGAGGGACTTCAGAGAAGATGACTTGATTAACGTTTTTCTGGACTGGTGGTGGAGAGCGACGCCGGAGATGAAAGAAAGAGATCGGAAAGATTGAGGAAAATATTTTATAACCCTTTCCCTTGCTTTACCAAACATGTGTTTTAATTTGAGGGTTTTGGTTTTCTTTCCTTTCCTAACCCTTTCTTAATTCATTTCCCTTTCCCCTCTTCCATCCAAACGCCCCCTTAGTGTAGTGCAGCACCTGCGAGCCTCATTTCTTTCCAATGACGTTCTATCATTCAGTAGTTAACAATATATATTAGTATTTAATTCGTAGTATAAAGTTACAACTTTGTAGTACAGTCATTACAGGATATAGTATACAAAAGTCCTAGTGTAGTGCAGCCTGCCAACAATATATATCTCAGTCTAGCCTTTAGTTAATACATGCTACTGCATACTGCAGCCTGCCAACAAAATATATCTCAATCCTGACGTGCTACTGCATACCAGTATTACATGCTTCTTCTACTTAACCAAATGTCAAACTATTCTGGGAAAGCAGCTCATTATTTGAACCCATAGTCGGCTCCATCACGGGAACACAAAAATCTTTTTTTACGTACCTTCAACTTCCGTTGCGGCTTCCCTTCCTCTACCGGAATCACCCCCGGCGCCTTTCTCTTCAATGGAAACTTCCCTTCAACCTTCTGCTCCGCATGTGCCTTTGATTTAGGCAACCCTTGCTCAGCGAATCTCTTCTTACGCAATGTCGCTGGTCTACCCTTCTTTTTCTTTATGGCAGGATCAAGTATATTTCCTGAAGTAGGCTTCTTCTGATTCTCTGCCTTCCTAGATGTTGGCGTTGTCTCATTGGTTCCCTTATTCATCGATGTCGGAGTTGCACAAACTCCACTTGCTGCAGTTGGGTTACTGGGGGTTACATCTTCCACACGTCCACTACTGTTATCATACACACTACTAGGGTTGTTATCATTCACGTTGTCAAACCACGCCCGAACCTCTAACTCAATATTCAGTATCCCCCTAACCATAATGCCATAAGTCTCCTCTACAGCAGCTGCGTAGTTAGCCAAACTATCAAAAATAACCGACAGTCTATCATACCTTTGAACTTCTACCGTCTTTGTAGGATCATGGTAAGCAACCTTCACACGTGCATGTTTACGTGGTACGTCTTTACGCCACCTACTTAGAATGTATTTTTCAGGTATCTCAACTAAAAGATGATAGTCAAGTACTCTGATTGAATGCCGACACAAAATACCATGTGTTTCAAACAACTTACAATCACACTCTACTTCCCTCGTGTCGGGAAAGTAACATACTCTATACAACCTACGCCTATTCGTTAAAACTTCTTCACTCTGCCCACCAATTACCAACCATATACGATCTTCTATAAAATGCACAATAGTACCATCCACAACTTCCTCACCACGTCCAAAACAGTACGTTATCCTCTCGCACTCCTTTTGCAGTTCACTAAACTTCTTATCGGTGTACAACTTTTGGAATAACGCCTCCGCCTTGTAACCTGTCACTCAATTCCTAATATACTTAGTGGATTTCATGTAACAACCCGGATCTACGACCAACCTAATTAAGACCTAAAGCAGCGGAAAACCTAATCCGGGCTATTACCATCACACTCACCACGAGTGTGGAGCTCAAAAAGAACCTTGACTTTGTAAAACTTTTATACTGTAATGACTATATTAAAACCTTTAACTATGATAAACTTTATTAAGTGATCCTAAAACACTTTAAACAACTAGATTTGTTACTACAAATTCTACTGAAAATTCAGAAGAGTTCTGTTTGTAAAACGGACCGCCTAAAACTTAATTTAGGACTCGTGTCCACTTATAAACCTGTATTCAAAATCCAGCAACCATTATAGTTTAAACTTAATAAACTCAAACTCTTTAAACTTAATTACAAGTTGACTATTAACTATACTATTACAAAGTTCATCGTCCTCACCGCGATACAAATAATAGGAGTAACACATATCGGACCTTCTTCAATAATACTATCTTCATGTACCTGCATATACCTGGCTGAGCAAGATTCCTTTTTTGTAAAGCCAAATATATATGCAGGTAGGATACAGTATCCTACAAATCATTTTTCTTTCAAACACATAAATAAAATAATAAACTTTATAAAACCATTTCTTTCTTTCTTTTCTGAAATAAATCTTTTTTTTTCTATTTATAAATCAAATCCTTTCAATTTCCTTCTTTAAATCAAATCCTTTCTTTTTCCTTTTTCCAAATCTTTCCTTTTTCCTTTTCTAAACAAATCCTTTCTCTCCTTTTTCTTTCACAAAGAAAGAATCATAAATCTAGGGAATGGAACAAACTTTCTTTGCCTTTGGGCTAGCTAGGCCCTCCGGATAACTATAGACAAAGACCCCTAGTGTGCACACCCTACATACGGCCAAACCGTAGCAGAAGATCAAAGTCTTGAGGTACTGATCAACGTACCCCCACAACTATTCTATTCTGTATAGTCGAGCCAAACCCGACTAAGTTCCAATTCCTTGAGATACCACTTAGGTAATCCCCACAACTTTGAAAATATAAAACTATTCCCATGAGATACCACGTAGGCAATCCCATCAACTTTCAAAGCATAAGACTATTTAAAATATCATTCTATAATCTTTCCTTTAATGGCGGTTCGGAAACCAACTTTCTATATTTGGAGGAACATCCTCCCATTCAATCTATTCTTAACAAAACCGAGATAAAAAGCCTTTTAAAAACACTTCTTGTAAACTATAAAAGTTCCTTGCGAGACTAAACTTCTATCTTTTAAATCATACTCAACTAAAATAAGTTAAAAACCTTTATGAAACTCTTCTCATAACTATAAAAGTTTTAATAAGAAACTTTTAAACTTTACTTGTAAACTTATAAAAAATTTAAGCACGAAATCTTATCTTTTCAAACTTTTCTTGTAAACTATTCAGGTTCGAGTAGGAATCTTACCTTTTTCGAATCACGCAACCAACTACCTCCGTCTAAACAAATCCTCAGTGAAACCGAAGGCTACAATATAACATGTATGTACTTCGTAAATACTAAAAGACTTGAACATAACTAACTTTAGTTCATAAAACAATCAATCTTTCCTAATTGCACATGAAACATCAAAGAACACAATTCATATAAATGACTTTCATGTTCAAACGTGAACTTCCATTTAACATTAACAACCAACTAACTAAAACCTTTACCAAAACTAATTAAACTCATCTTACTTTATATAAAATCAATATTTAAAAATCATATATTCATTTGGATACCCAAAGTTCAATACGAAACAATTATATGAAAACATAGAGTTTTAAAATCAACTATATAAAATGTAGAATTTGGGCAGAAACTTAAAATGAGCATAACTCCCTCCTACGAAGTCCAAATCAAGCGTTTCTTGGGCCTATCTTGAGTAAAATTTCATTACGAACAACTTTTGTGAAATAGTATTTTTGCTTAAAATGCCCAGAAACTGTCCAAAAACGCATTTTACGAAACTGCTCTGTAATTTCTACGAATTACATCTCTATTTTTTTTCTTTGAACAACAACAAGTTTAATCATCAAACTAGTAATATAAACTAACTATTAAACATCTAATTACAACTTCTACTCAATCAATTCATACACAAAACCTTCAAATCAAAAACCCCCAATTCAATTTCAATTCAAAACCCTAACTTTATAAACTTGATAAAAACTGAAATTAAACTATGAATTCGACTTACCCAAAAACAAGGAAGATTAGGGATGAGAAAATCTGGAAAAATTGCCCACAAAAGCGTCCCTTACTTTCTCTCTTGTATACACCGCCTACTTTGAGTGTCAACCATGGTGGTTGCGGTGATTGTCCTAATCGGAATCAAAGCCTAGCGTCATCTCTTCTCTTACTTCGCCTTCCCTTTCTTCTTCTTCGTTCTCTTCTCCATTGAACTCCCTCTATGTTTTGCTCTCCTCTTTCCCTTTCCTCTGTTTCACGTTATTTCATTTGTTTTGTTCCCATTTGTTTTTCTTTTTCTTTTTCCCTCTATTCAACCTTCACCCATTTAACTATTTTGTGCAATTACCTTTAAATCCATCTCCTTTTATATATCTAAATATATCTATTTACCTTTTCAAAATATAATTTAAATAATGATACAAATTCATATAAAACAACAATAACCAATACTCGTTAAAATAATTAAACTTAATATTTCTTAAAGTCATTTCATTAAAACGTCAAAATAATTAACTAAAGTAATATAATTAACTTTTCAATAACTCTATAATCAAATCTAATTTCCTTAAATTAAACTTGAGGACTATTAATATATAATCATGCTAATACATCATACTTAACTATTAATAAAATACTCTTTAAAAATAGGGGTATTACATTTCAATTCCTCCTCCTTCTCATCATTTACCCTCTTCGTCAATGCCGCACAATATTTCTCCCCAAACTCATACAACCGAGTTTGTCGCTTCACAAATAAATCGAAAAAACTATTTATACTCTCCACTCTTTATGTCATCTTCATACCAGCACAAAACGTGTCTTTTATATAAGCCGGTACCCACATGTGTCTCTCCTCAAACAAACTACTCAACCACTCATCCGTCAGAAGCTCAAATTCCTCAATGAATTTCAACCACCTCAACACAAGCTCCACATCCGTGAAACTCTCATAAATAATCTCCTTCATAACTTCAATTATCTTAGGGTACCTGCAAAACATATACATTATTAGCACATTATCAAAACTATTTTCATACAAGTATTTTAACAGATTCCACATTTTATATTTAATGATACAAACAACAATTTCTCATTAATTTCACAAGTCCAATCAGTAATATGTATTATAAATAGTTGTTTTCACATATAAATTATATTTTTGCAATACCAATTTCACAAGTCTAGTAAATATTATGGATGTATTACCATAATTTCTCCATTACTATTCCACATACATATAAAATTTCTACATAAAAAATTCCTGCATTTTGCTTTCAGATCAATGTTGTTTTTACCTTCCGCAATACAGCCAAAGTTTGTGAGGAACCTCCATCATGATATGCCAGATACACCACCGGTGTCTTAATGAAGGCATCTCCTCAACTATTGCCCTCCTAATAGAAGCCGCCTGGTCCGTCGATATAGTTGTGGGTGGTGTTCCTCCCATATAATTCAACCATTGTCGAAATACCCAAGCATAAGTTTCTGATGTCTCGTGTGATACAAGCGCACAACCTAGCAATATGGATTGACCATGATGGTTCACCCCAACAAAATTGGCAAACGGAAGTTCGTACTTGTTCGTCAAGTACGTGGCATCAAAGCAAACCACGCCACCAAAATCTTCGTAGGCGGCCCTGCTCCTCGCATCTACCCAAAAAACATCCTGAATAACCCCTTTACTATCTAACCGATGCACATGGTAGAAGTTTTGATTGTCCCGTTGCATCTGATCAAAGTAATCCATCAAACCATTAGTGTCACCACCCTCCATTCTTAGCCTACGCTCACTCTCTACAACATGCCTCATGTCTTTCTGGGTAACAAGCATGTTCTCAACACCATGACGTTCATTTGCTAAACTACCATGTATTTTGGGAACACTAACATCGGCATTCACGTCATTGAAAAGCCTTCTCCGCATTGTGCTAGTGAATCCTTCTAAACGATACTCTTTCACCAGCCTTGCTTTTGTTGGGGTTGGAATATGGTCCACATGTTGTAATACAACTTTCTGTACTTCCCAAAACCCACAGTTGTTCAGGGTAGCAGAGAGCATAGCAGGGCAGCCACACTTCTTTGATTTGCGCTTCTTCGTCTGATTTCCTTCACTCACAACAGAACCACCTACTTCCATTGTTTTAGCCCTCCTCTTGCCCTCCTTCAAACCCTTCATGTCAGCACTTCCATAACACTCACACCTCCAATATTGTAATCTCTTAACTTTTTCCTTTCCATTACCTTTCCATGCACCGGCATAACGTGATATACCAAACCCCTGCTGTTTCGCGTAACTTTTGTAGTATTTCTCCACTAATTTCAAGCTACCAAATATCATCCCATTTGTTGGTGGGGATACATTCACATCTTCTTCCAACAATCCTATTGCACTTGTTGTATGCAACGGTGTCCCGTAACCCACATCAACAACACATTCATCAGCAATACCTTCAAATGGAATTATAGCATTCAAATTGCTTTCTACAGAACCTACGTCTTCAACATTGCAACCATTATCACTAATCTGCACATATTACCATTTTCACCATGGAAAATAAACCAACAATTTCTGATAAATCAACCAACAACTCAAACAACACCCAAAATGGTAAATGAACCAACAAGTACAATCAGATAGGACTTTGCCAAAAAAATAAGTGAAAACATCATTACAACTGAATAGAAAAATCAAGTACTCATACAATCAAATGAACTAACCATTACAACTGAAAATCGAGTACTCATACACTAACATAAAAACCATGAATAACTGCTGCATTACCGATTTTCCAATCAAAATCTTACTCTTTTCTATTTAAACACCAATATTTTCATTCATTTCAATACCCCAATCATTTCTCAAACTTCACAAATAACAAATTCACATACAAAAATAAATAATGCTTACCATTTTCACAGGACTTTTTTGTCAGAAATAACCTTTTATAATCACTTTTTTGTGAAAAACAACCTTTTAATTTTTTTTGCAACTTACAACCTAAATCCTAATTTTTTTTTGCGAAATGAAACCTTTTTGTAATTTCCGTCATTCACCGTTAATTGACCGTTAGTTTCCACCCCAAACCATCCCGACACCACCCAAAAACACCCCAAAGCCACCACCCACCCTAACCCGAATGGCTGTGACTGTTGGGGCTGGTTCTGGGGTGGTTTCGGGTTCTAAGGTGGTTTTGGGGGTGGTTTTAAGGGTGTTTTGGGTGGGCTGGGCCGGTTTTGGGGCTGGTTTCGGTGGGCTGGGCCGATTTTGGGGGTGGTTTCATGTGGGGGGTGGTTGGGGGGTGGTCTCGGGTGGGGTAGTGGTGGTGTCGGGGTGGTCTCAGGTGGGGGCAGTGGTGGTGTCGGGGTGGAAACTAACGGTCAACGGTCTAAAACTAACGGTCAATGACGGAAATTAGAAAAAGGTTTCATTTCGCAAAAAAAATTAGGTTTTAGGTTTTAGGTTGTAAGTTGCAAAAAAAAAATTAAAGATTGTTTTTCGCAAAAAAGTGATTATAAAAGGTTGTTTCTGACGACAAACTCTTTTCACAAACTTCGCCGGAAAAAAGCTTCGGCCGATCAAGTTCGGGGAGGTTCCATGACTACAGATGAACTCCAAGGACTTTGGTAAGAGAGAGAATGTTTGTGGTAAGAGAATGTTTTTGGTAAAAAAAATAACTAAATTAAATTCTGCTCAACCCCTGTTACAAACGGAGGAAACTCTGTTACAAAACAGAGTTACAGTATGCCAACGGTGTCAATAGAATTTCCAAGTCATTCTTTTTTTTAAAAACTCCTCCTTGCTTTAAATTCCATCTTTTTCCTTGATAGATGGAGTTTAACCACATATCTGATAGGAGTTTGGCTTTTCTCCTATACTCACTTGCAACTTAAAAGTCACTGCTTCCACTCAAAAAAAAATGATAACTTGCTTCCAAGTCCTTGCTTCCACCAACAATAAAATCATAACCATCATCAGTTTAAAGCTAATGCTCGATGCTCATTTGCTATTTAAAACTCATTGCTTTCACAATAAACAACCATGAACTCTATCTCTTATTATCTCAACTCTTGTGATAACAAGTTACAATGATTCTGAAATCCTTCAATTGAATTCTTACACTTACACATTTTAATCAGTTGTACCCAAATTCACCTTAGTCAGATTTCATTTTTTAGTAATCAAGTTCTTAGTTTGATGATATTTCGTTTTCATATTGTGTTTTAAGGGTTTTTGGCATGTTTGATGAGTTAAACATAACACAAGGGCCTCAAGTTTCAAGTTTTTCACCATTTGGGACTTATAAATTTTTCTTTCACCTTTTAGGACCTCATTACACTTTTCTGATCAATTAACCCACCAATAATTCACCTTTCAACCCGATCAAAAAAAAATCAACTTTTAACCACACAAACATTAAAGAATTATAAAAAATGTAAATAAAAACCAATATCCTTTCTTTTTTTTTAATAAAATAAATTAAATATAAATAAAAGCTCACCCCTTCAATGTTTATTTATAACCTGTTGACATCTAACATCCACTGTCTTCGATTCATACAACGAAACAATGCACAAATGAATTTAGAACAACTTCTACTTGAAAATAGGTATTCAACATTTACAAATCATCAATTGATCAGAATGCGACATTATCAATTGGAATTTTCCATTTTGTTTTTTGACAATCTCCAAGTATTCTATTCAATTAATCTTCAAGTTTTCAAACTAATTCCAGGAATAAAATAAACCTTGAAAGAAACTTGAGCGAAATATACAACAAACTTAAACGAAATTAAAGAAAGTAAAAGTTTTGTGTATATATATATATATATATGGTTGTTGCCGATGTTATTGTTGTGATTGGTATTGTTCGAAGACAGCAACAAAGTTAGTATGAAGAGGAAGCAACAAGCTAAGTGATAATGGAAGTGGAAAGAATCTAAAAGTTGAATTGGTGAATTGGTTAATAAATAATTTATTTAATTCTTACCTTTTTTTCCTTCTAAATCTTGAGTTAACCTCAAATACCTCACATAGTTAAAATTGACTGGAAAAAAGATATAGGTCCCAAATGGTAAAAGAAAAGCTTATAGGTCCCAAATGGTGAATAGGTTAAAACTTTAGTTCCTAGTTATATGCTTAACTCCATTGATTGTTGGAAATGATTTTTGGGTTTGGATACAAAAGAAAAAGGTAAGTCTCTTGGTGCAATGGAGAGATTTCAAAACATAGGTATAACGCAGAAAATGCAAAACCACAAGAATTAAGGGATATTTGTCACTTGTTTATCTCATTAGAACATTCCTTTTGATTTAAGTTAAAGATTGATTATAACCTTACTCTTATCAAAGTCCAGCATGATCAGTAATTGGTTAGAACATTACGGTTTATAGTTTTCCCTTTCACCTATATGAGACAAGATTGCTCACCATTGACAATTTGTGCATTACTTTTCAAACAAGTCCATCAATCTCTATTATATAAGTGAAGAGGTGGGGGTGGACGCCAAAAAGAAAAAAAGAAAAAATAATTAAAATAAATCAATTAGTTTACTAGGTAATTAAGTTTTATTTCCAAATTTAGCCATTAGATTTTTAATAAAAGATGTTCATAACTTCAAACTAAAATATCTAAAAACCTACAAAGTAAAAACAATTAAAAAAAATCAACGATTATATTTTCTTGAGATCTATAGATAGACACCCACTTTGCTATACTTTTATATACTTTTGAATTTTTTTATTTTGAAATACATGAGTAATTGATTATTCATGAGTGAAGGCACATTTGATCAAATTGATCCTGATAAAGTATTTTAGCATGAGTAAGAAATATGATAAAGTATTTTCAAATACTTTTGAATTTTTTCTCATTTGGACAATGAGCAAAAAATACCTTACTGGGTACTATATAACAAAAGTTGAAGTTGATGGTGGGGAGTAAGGGATGTTTTCAAAGAAAAATGAGCCAAAATAACTTTAGCTTGAAAATAAAATATGTTGTGTACCTTCATATTTTATCATGTTACAGTAGGCAAAGCACACATCGTATGCAAATAAAATTAGGATTTTTTTGTTCAAAACCACCTAAAATTTTCATGTTATAGAAACTCCCACCTTAATGATTTTTTCTTTTAAATTTACACCTATCATTCCCAATTTTATTAGAAGCTCCCACCACTTAATATTTTTGTTAAATTCCGTTAACAAAACCGTGAAGTGGCCCCCACATGCATTGTATTATTAGTTTACGCTGAAATTGAAGTCAATTTCATCAATTTAAGGGCAAAATCCTCAACAAATTTAGAGCAAATTTAGAACGAATTACAACTATTTGGAAAGAATTGAAATTATTTGAAATTTCATTTTGTTAACAAAATGTATATGTGGGACCCACTTAACGGCTTTTTGTTAATGAAATTTGACAAAAATCGTTAAGTGGTGAGAATTTTTAATAAAATTGTAAATGGTAGGTGGAATCTAAAAAAAAATCATTAAGGTGGGAGTTTCTATAAACATGAAAAGTTTAAGAGGTAAAATGCGACTATCAAAATTATCTACTGTAGATTATAATATTTCATAATAAAATTGTTGTCGCACGTATCGCGTGCATAGAAATCTAGTATCTAATAAGGAAGAAGTTGAAGGAGCTCCAAGGCTCCTAATACATATCCTACTAAAGTTATTTGGTAAGCTTAAAAGTAGAGCATGCTCCTACAGGGAAAGACAGATCACAATTACTCCCATGCCCTTCTCCTTTCTTGTTACAGTACCCTGGGTAATCCCACAAATTGAATTCAGCTTCCTCATCCAAGTACAAACCTGCTTGATTTGCCAACTCTTCGATATTCCATCGATCGAATGGGTGAGCGGTCTTGTGAGTTACGTGTACCTCTCCTTTTTTCGTCACCATCTTGTACGCGCTCTTGAAAAAACCTTGGACCAAATCTTGATGAAGTCTGCATGCAGGAAAATATTATATGCCCTACTACTTACTAGATCGAATTCTCATACATGTTGATTCAGTTTAACGACAAAGACAAAAAGCACCTTAATCAGCAATAAGGCGAAATCCCTATACCAAAGTGCCTCTAACGAGTAACGAGCATTGGAGTTTAATCCCATTACACATGAGCTACCAAAAGGAAAGAGATCTACCAAAGGTTTTATCATACGTACTGGATTTGAAAGGCGTTATGCTCCCGGTAAATGAGATTTGCATGGGGAAAATTGAAAACAATTCTATGAAAAAATTGTTTTCGAAGCATAGGATGTTTTTTCATTGTATATGCATCCACTCCATGCAATACAACGCAACCCTTACTATTCTCAATGATCTCAACGTTGCTCGTCGCATTTGCATACTTCTTCCCCAATTCATCTGCATTACCCACAAATACACAAGTGCAAGTAGCTAATTACATTAATTATAAAGTAAGGCCATGAATAGGTAGTCCCAAGAGTACGAAAAGCATTCTAGGCTTGTAGCACGAATAAAGGGACATTTTAAAGACGGAGAAACAACATATCCCCGCATTTGAAACTTAATATTTCCTATGTTTCGAAATAGTTGTATCACAACTTCCACACAAGTAGTATATGATAAGGTATGGTATGGACATATGGTACGGTCTTACAAGTTTTCGTGCTTCATTAACAAAAAAATGACCATACGTACCTCGAGAATCACGGGAAGTAGCGAAAATATTGATAGTATGGGGTTGGAAAGCTTTAGCTAAGCAAGCGGCAAATGAGAAATCACCCTCGCCAACTAGCAGTATCCTCTGCCTGTTGCTGTAATGTTTTATCCATTTTTCTCCTTTATCATTCATAATCTCTAACCTTTTAAAAGAGAGAAGTTGGGTTACTGTTCTTATAAACAGTACTAGTCTTGTATGCACGCGATGCGTGCGCTAAATTAGTTTTAAAATAATGTAATAGATCATATAAATAGGCTTATCATTCATTAAAAAACATTAAAGAAAATAAAGATCTCAATTCCTCTTTTGTTCTTGAATATCATGATTTTCGTCTTCATTCATTATGAAACTACACATATCAATTTTAAGTCAATTACTATAAAATTTGGTATTTTTTACATTTTGTTTGTTATAAATTTTCAATTCAATAATATGCACTTTATAAATTTTTATATATAAGTAACACATATATAATAATAGTACTTTTATATACGTATAATGCTATTTTGACATTTTTGGTATTTTGATTTTTAAATTTTTTTTATATTAATAATAATAAGTTTATAATTATATCTATAATTTTTTAGAATCAATTTATCTAACAATATTCTCTTTTATATAAGGGAAGGGGGAGCACAAGTGTTCATATGAAATATGAGGTTTCAGATGTAATAAGTTCAATCTTACCACATATAAGACTATTCAACAAAAATAAATTTTATAACATTATCAATATAAAGGTATTGAAATAATCACAACTTCCTTACTAATAAATAAAGTAATTAACAAAAAAAAGAAAACTAATTAATTAAATTTTTTAAAGGGTTTCTAAACAATAAGAATTGTTAAATTGGTAAAGTCCTAACATAAAGAAAACCAATTACCAAAAATTAAAAGAAAATCACTTTTTACCCTCAACTCTCACCTCTAAAATCACTAACCTCAAGTCTCTCTCACAAACGTCTTCAAATAATTGTTTATCTGGATCATAATATGTTTACATCTCTTTACTTTCTTCTCTCAAATTACTAATCACCATCTACAAAATCAATCAACCAATTTCAACGTCATCTACATTGCTTTGCTTCAATGTCAAAATTTTTAAAAAAAGGGATAAAGCACATATCCCCGCATTTGAAACTTAATACAGTATTTCCTATGTTTCGAAATAGTTGTATCACAACTTCCACACAACACAAGTAGTATATGATAAGGTATGGTATGGACATATGGTACGGTCTTACAAGTTTTCGTGCTTCATTAACAAAAAAACGACCATACATACCTCGAGAATCACGGGAAGTAGCGAAAATATTGCTAGTATGAGAAATCACCCTCGCCAACTAGCAGTATCCTCTGCCTGTTGGTGTAATGTTTTATCCATTTTTCTCCTTTATCATTCATAATTCTCTAACCCTTTAAAGAGAGAAGTTGGGTTACTGTTCTTATAAACAGTATTTTGAGTGAGAAAAGTTGAAAATAACTGTTCATCGTATTGTTCTCTTTCCTTCTTTTTACCTACTTGGTTAATAGCTGGCCACGTCGCCTCATTATACTTTGCCTGCTTTCCCTCACCACCACACCACACCCTCCCAAGTCCTAGCCACTTTGCTTTGCTTTGCTTTCTTTTTCTCCAGTTGGCTTTCTCTCTCCTTTTCCTTTCATGGTAATCTTTCTCTCACTCACATCTCCTTGCATTTCTCTATCTTTTGAGTTTCTACACGATTTGATAATGATGAATATTATTTAGTTTAATGTTTACTTAATTTTGCTTAAAAGCTGAGTTTATTTTCCTTTTGATTTACTGTTTTCAGGCGTTTAAGAGGTACATAAAGATCGGTGGGGGTAGCTCTCGTCAACTATGGCAAAGAGTATAGCCGGCTTGTTGTCATCGTCGACGTCCTTCACCAGAACAAAGTATGCTGATTTCTAATGCTATCTCGTTTCAATTTTGTTTGTAGTTTATGCCAATTTCATTGTTGTATATTTTGATCGATGTGTTTTGCTTGATTGCATGGATTTTTTTTTTAGATTTAGGTTATTTTTATTGTTATTGATACTCAATCATGTGAATTAGGGTTGGTAATTCTGAAATCAATTTGTTGTGACATTGGTGTATCAGTGAATAGTTAAAAATATATGCGTTTTAGGTACCTCTTTTAGTTGTTGAACATCAACAATTGAAGCTATGTTCATTTAGTTTTATCATCCTTCCTAAAATTATGAATCACTTTTTTGTTGTTTGTGGGTTTGATTAAACAAATTTTACTGTAAAGTTTTGAGTTTTCTTTTTCCCCCTATTTTTCTTTCTTAGTTCGTCTGTTTGCTATTAATAATTCTTAGTTTGCTTCTTTCTTATTCATTTTTTGTGCTTTTCTCTCTCTCAGGTTAATTTGATGGTCATTTGAAATTCGATCTAGGTAAGAGTTTAGTTTGGATAAATGATGAGGAATTGGGGCTTCACTCTAGGTGAGTGGTTACTGTTTTTTCTCTCGATTTTCATTTGATTTTTTTTGCTGTCATGAGTCAAATTTCCAAATTATTTTTTGAAGATTATGCTGATCGTAGCATTAAGAAGAATTTAGGTCTTCTTCTTAAGCTCACTTGGTTCTTCTGATACATTATTAGTGCTGGACCATCATGTTTCTTTGTTGCAACAGTAGGTAGAGAAGCTCCAAAGTGATCTTCAGAAGATACATGGTATATTGAGGTTAGCTTAATTTTAAGAAAAGATGTAATTGTAGGTTGATTTATATGGGTTGTTTCCTCCATATATCTCCTCTTGGAGATCAGTGCATTATCACGATAAACCTATTGTAACGAAGTTAATAATGTAATTACATGAGGTCATTAATATTGCTAACAAACACATTGCTTGCTGTGAATTGAACTTGGATAGGCCTTTTTCTCCTAAAATTAACTGATTTGAATTCATCTATGCTTGTTAAACTTGAACAAAGTTATATCTAGACACTTGATTATACTATTTATTGACTTTTGGCCTTCTTTTGGTGCTATCGAAAGCAGCTAAATGTCTCATCTACTTATCTGTTAGCTTTCTCCAATGTAAAGGAATTGTGAGCTTGATATACCCTCTGAGGTCTAAGTTAACAGTAACTTTGTTTGATAAAGGGTTGTTCTCTTTGAACGGAGGAATATATATTTCTCCTTAGAAAATTGAGATGGACTCGTGGTACAAAAATAGTAGTTGATTCTCATCCTTGCTTTAGTGTATTTCTGGTTGCTGCAAATTTATTTAGTTGGATGAAGTCATACGACTCAAACCTCTTATAGTATGCGGACATCACGCTTTATTGCTTTAGAATATGAAGGGGGAAAACATGCCGATCTTAAAGCTATATTTAGTAGACCCTATACGGCTACAAAATTTTAAATTAGCCAAGATTCTATGTTCTCATTGTCCATTATTTAGTCCAAAATCTTTGTTCTCCTTTTTTTATATCTAGTTTTTTCTGGCAGTCTCTTGTCTTTATCCAAACTTGTCAGCCTGGTGCTTATAGTCGACATGATCGTTTTTGTAAAGCATGAAAAAATATCCCATGTAGCCACGCGCCAATGAGGTTTGTAGATACTCATCTTGTGCGACTTTGGTCTCTGTTGTGTAGAATATTTTCGTGTGATTTTGGTCTTTAATTATTATGCAATTTACCTATAGCTAATGTAAGAATGTTTTTTGCTTGATTCAGTAATCACATGCACGGATATAACTCTTCAATGGTAAAGTCGACAGGGGAGAGGGTTAATCGCACAGGACTTGATTTTGTGTCAATCAAGGATCCAATAATGGTACATCCTCATAAACCACAATGGGATGTATTTGTAGCGTTTGGTAAGTTTACAAGGTCTTCTGTAAGCGCCCTTTTCATGACATACTTCGTCCTTTGTTTTTGCAGGTAAGCTGAAGGGTGGTAGGGTTGACTGGCTTATTGAGAAGTGCACAGTATGGACATCCATTTTTGTTTATGTTTGTATTTAAGCTGTTGTTTTTAGCTCACATACCCTTTTCTAAATACTAATATTATTCTTTGCTTGGTGTACAATGTGGTCAATGTCTGGTTTCTCCGCCGAAAGATGTAAGGTAGTGTTTGGGAACACTGATTTCATTTGAAATGTTTCATTTCAAATTTGTATTCTCAAATGATAATCCTAAATCCAAATCCATTGTTTGGTAAACTGAAGAACTTTAAATTTAGGATTTCAAATCCAATTTAGTGTTTGGCTTATCATAGAATTTACAAAATCCAGATTTACATAGTGTTGCAAATAAACCACAAATCACTGTTACAAAATCACAATACCCCCCCCCCAACTGCAACCACCATGAAGCCACCACACGAGCACCCCCAACCGCCACCATCGAGCTTGCCTCCCTCACGCGATCTCCACCTAACCACCATCGAACACTAGCTCTGAGAAATTTGTTAACGAAAGACAAATATCAGATTGACACAGACATACTTGGACGATAATTTGCACCATCTCTGTTAAGGTCAGAAAGAGAAGGGGTGAGAACGAAAGAGAAGGGATAAGAACGAAAGAAAAGCTAAGAGGTTCGTTAATGGAGGACAAGAAGCTAGAGATTCATTAATGGAGAAGAAGGAAGCTAAAAGAATCAAAGTGGAGCAGAGAGAGAGAAAAGCTAGGGCTTATAATTTGGGACATAGAAGTTGAAGAGTCTGATGAAGTGGAGATAGAAAAAATAAGTTAGGGTTTAGAATTTGCAAATAACATACTTGTAGGTAGAATTTCAGAATTCCTAAAATTCGGCTATTATTATAAGGGTTGGAATTTGGTTGGAATTGGGCCAATTCCAAATTCCAGGATTTCCCAAACAAGTCATTTGGCTCAATTCAACATTTAGAAATGAAATGACCATTCCCAAACAAAGCATAATTGATTTTAGTGTTCTCTGGATCTACTGCTAAAGATTTGTTTCATTGCTATACACTGTCTTGTCAGTTTTTGTTTTAAATATTAATGAAAAGGTGTGTGGTACATTCAACTTTTCCTTTCAGTTATGTTGAATTTTTCTATAATCTAAATGGGAAGTGATATTAAGGTAGCAAGATGATAGCGTTATTATGAAGAGCAGTAACGGGAATTGAAATTATATGTTCTGATTCTCAAGAGTCATAAATATGCAGGAGTTTATAGTATTGGTAAGGTTGAAAATTTTGCATATCCTTATACGATCCAACTTTCGTTGGTAATTGAAATTGCAACTTCTGTTTCTTTTTCTAAATTAAGCCTTCTCAACCAGTTATTTGGCTATGTCACACCATCTCATAGTCTAAGAAAGTTATACTCCCTCCGTCCCATAATATAAGTTCCCTTTCTATTTTGGGAGTCAAATTTTAAAATCTTTGACCAAATATTCTTATTACTATATACAAAAAAACATATACATGTGGGATCTTGTGAGGTTCGTCTTGATATGTATTTTCATAATATCAACTTTTTATATATTTTACTAATACGAAATTGAAGATATAGAAGGTTAAAGGTGTGTTTTAAAGACTGTGTAAAAGTAAATAGAACTTATATTTTGAGACGAAGGGAGTACAAAAAGTTGGTCTATGAAAAAGGTGTACAAAGAAAGTTTAGAAGTTTTACAAAAGGACATTAAACTTAAGATAGATCCATAAAAGTTAGTTATTTTAATGTGTTAGACTCTCCAATAGGGGACCAACTCTCAGAGTTGAGATTTTCGAGTGCAAAGCTGTTACTTGTTATTTTAAGAAAGGAAAGGGAATTTTTTTGTTTGAATTACCCTCCCCCATAGTAGCATCAGGGCTTGTTTGTTCCCTGGAAAAATGCTTTGTCTCTTTCATCTCACACCTACTCGAGTCTTAATGTTAAGCTCTTGTCAACTTATACTACTCCCTCCGTAACGGAGTAGTTGTAATAATTAGACATTTTCTACACACACTTTATATAAAATCGTTGCAAGTAATGTGTTACGGAGGGAGTACTACTTATCATTCACTAAGAAGGGTATGAAGTCACACTCTTGTCAACTTCTACATAACTTGTCAAGTTTGGGAAAGAATAGCCAACAACCACCACGTTATGCGCTATTATTCTATCCATGACCATTATATGGTTGCTGGGTAGTGATGTTTTCTCCTCGTTTAATTTATATCTCTTGCTATAAGTAATTATCTGTGGCTATAGAGTTGAGAATGACTGTACGTAAACAAGCCAGTCTATAGTCTACACCGACGAAGATGAGATGCTTTTTCGGTTAACATCATAAAGTGAATTTTTAGATTTTTTTTTCTTGCTCATATTGCCAATTTTAGAGATGCCTATCAACTTTTAAGTAATAAAGTTTCTTATCCTCCTTATTGGCCTTGCTTTTCCACTATTTTATTTTAATGTCATTGTAACTCAAGGTTGTTACTCAATTCAAGAGGCCAAAATATTCTAACACATGTAGCTATAATCAGTGGCTAATTTTGCATTGGTCTCTCATGTTCTTAACTTGGTAGATTTTGAGCCTTATAATCAATCATAAAGATGAACTTACTCCATTGTATTTAGAAAAGTAGCTAACCTTAGCAAAACAGAGTAAAATTAGGTTATGAGACTAGAAAGGGTTGCGAAATACCTGAAGTTTTATTTTTCAAACAATAAACTAATATAGTTTTACCTAACTACGGGATTATATCTATGATCTTTAATTGACTAATTTTTATCCATTCTTTTTGTACGGGCCTACTGTAGGTAGGAGAGGCAAGTTCGATGTTGCATATTCAATTGGCAAGACATTTGTGTAAGGACATAGGTTTTTGGATGATTTATTATTTGAAATATTAAATTAGATAATGTTAGTTTATTTTGAGAGTTCAGAAATATGATGAGTCCCAAAGTGAGATAATCTTGGCCTTTGAAGGCTTGTATAATTTTGTGTTTTTATGGCAAAGGTCTTTGGATGATTTATTATATAGAATATTAAATTATGTTATGTTAATTTATCATGGGAACTCGAAAATATGATGTGACCCCAAAAATGGGACGATGTTCGCCTGTCAAGACTTGTACAATTTTGTGAATTTATAATTTCTGAAACATTTTTTTGTGGAATTTCTTATTTTCGGCTCAAAATATGCCGAAATTTTGACTCAAAAATCTAACGTGATATGTCCTTATACATTTAATGACATGAATTAGTAAAGCATATTAGTATTTAGGAATCATCCCAAAATTAGCATTCAGGAATTCAGGATCATTTTGCTAAACAAAGTTTTACTACCTTGGGGGACCGTGCGCAACGCGCACGGGCCAACAACTAATAATAACAAAGGTGGCAGATTATGTACTGGCCTGGAATTCGAAATTGTAGTACTCAAATCCTTATACTTCCTCCGTTTTTTTTATTAAGTGATACACTTGTTTTTTCACGCTTATCAAGGAAGCGATTTAAGGGTGTAAACGATTGAATTTTTCGATGAAATTTTAACACAAGTAATATAGAACGGAGGAAGTACATCAATGTCATCAAATGCTACTACTACCATCTACATTTTCCAAAACAATTTGGAGCATGAAATTGATGCCTTTGATTAATTCTCCATTTTTCAATATTACTACTAGTGCCTGTACCGACTACGCCGAGTCGGTTCCCAACAAGTCGCTTTAGTTTCTCTTTAAAAGTAGTATGACTTTAATTGTCAGCTATGAGCTATGTTCATGGGCGGATCTACATTGCCCATTGGGTAGACAAGTGTCTACCCATATTTTAGGGAAAAAGCAATTTAATGCAATGTGAAATCATATAAGATGGTTTAACTTGGTGGTACAAACATTTGCAAGAAGATAGAAGAGTGATTTTAGTCATGAGTTCGAATCTCTACAAGCCATATTTCCTTTTTTTCACCTATTTACTTTTTATTTTTTGTCTTTATTAATCTAGTGCATACCCAACTTACAAATCCTGGATCCGCCACTGGCTATGTTAGTTCTGCACATGGAAAGTCACAGGCTCTTCGTCTAATTAATTTTATTATGACTAATTTGTTGTTGGTCTGATGTCCGACTCATTATATAAACTCCTTCTCTCTGTTCTTGTTTATTCTTCCTACTTTATTTCTCATAATTTATATAATGTATCTTTCTCTTATTGTAAATTATTTAAATATACTCACATTGAAGTTCCTTAAAAAAATAACTTATATTTGAAGTACTTTTATAGAAAAATCGGCCAATAATAATTTATAATCTAAATCATTTTAATTTCTACGATATTACCTGTTGGTCCAATAGAACTACAAGTTTACTACAAGAGGGGGGGTGAATTGTAGTAAAGATAATTATAGACTATTTTTGCGAAATTAAGAAACTTAGAAAGAATTAAAGAAAACTTAAAATTATGAACACAAGAAATGCTTTTAAACAAGATCTTATTCCAATATTCTCTAGGAATAAATCTTGTCCTTTTATTTATAATAGTAATTTCACCCTATTATAAACAGCACCTCACTCTGTTCCTCTAGGAACTGGTTCCCAGTCACCTTGTTTCCCATGAACACGTGACTTTCTCTCTTGACTTCACTCAAAGTCTTCTCTTTCTCTTTCTTCTCTTTCACTCTTAAATGTAGAAATTTTCTCACAAAATTTCACTCACCCCAACTCAGATTTATAGATTACAATAATGAACAGTTGAAGAGAGAAAGCCGAAGTTAAACTTTCTAAAAGATTACACAATTAATTTGGAAAGTCTTAAGAACTAAAAATGAGTTCTTCAAAGATTATATAGCTGTGTTGCTTCTTCAACGGTCTTCTTCAACACCTATGTAGTGGACGCATGAATTTAGCCACGTTCTTCCACTTTCATAGACGTTATGGATCATACTTAGACCACGATCCATAAACTTCTTTAGCAGTTGAACAGGTCTTTAGATCCTCCATGATCTTCTCAAAGTTGTTGAATAGGTCTTCGGCAGTTAGAGTTGTTGGACTTGGATGTGCAGTTTGTTAGACTTGGTTGTGCTCCCTAGAATCTAGGTTCTCGCTGCTATAGCTCCAACATCCCACCATTTTAGCCTCGTAAAATGCGCCACTCTTCAACTTATTTTTTTTTCCTGTAATTCATTAACAAACTCAACTAACATTATGGAATCCAATATTCCATAATATTAGATAATTAAATCCACACAAAATAGCATACTCAAATATCCTATGTATCCTAAATAACTTAATTTCGGTTAATACTAAACCAATTCTCCATAATTTATTTTAGGTCTAATAAAATAAATAAATAATAATACTTTGTAAATAATTAAATAAATAAAACTAATTAAAAACTAATCAAAAACTACTTTATTTGTCATCATCAAAATAACGAATACAACAATATTCCCCCTTTTAGATGATGGCAAATAAGTTGGCAAAAAAATATTTTCTAAGTCTAAGTCAAAGTCTATCCAATTCTAAGTCTAAAGGGACTATTTCAATTAGGACTAGGAACTAGATCCTCTAGGAACAGAGACAAGTAGAAAGGCTCTAGGAACTAAGTCAGACCAGAAAATATTTTATACAACCAATTCTTTTCCCCCTTTTGTTATCATCAAAACTAAGGTATGTTCCTGCAGCACTAGAGAGTCAACAGTCTAGGCATCAATCAAAGTAGTTGAAACATGCATCACATAATATTAGCCATCCAAACACAAGCAAGTACGAGAAGAATTAGCGTGTGCAAAGCAAAAAGATCAGATTGAGCATATCACAAGAGAAAGGAAAGAAATAACGAACTGTTCAGGATGTTATGTGTCAAAAGAAGACACGCAAAAGCAAAGAAAGAAAAGAAAAATTGTTCAACCAAATATTACAGACCCAAAAGAAATATCCAGTGAATCAAATGTTTAAAGAGGGGGAAATTTAGGATTTGGTGCGCTTGAAGATGATGGAGACCACAGAATCAATCTTTGAGTCTGCCTGCTTGATGGCTGCTAAGGTCTCCTGCTACCGTGAGCCAAGTGTGGCAACTGACTTTTCCAGCACATTGATCCTTGTATGCATGACGGTCAGGGACTCCTTGATTTCCCTTAACGTTCCATGAAGCCTAGTGGTAGAAAGGATAGGAAAATCAACAGCAGTTGAAGGAACTGGATCCTCATCTAGATTAATCATCTCAGCAGAACATGGATCCTGTTCCTTGAGAGACTTACCACCAGCCAGTCTCTGACTCTTCCTGACAGATCCTCCCGCAGCTTCCTCAAATAACTTTCTCTTTGGCCCAGTCTCAGGCTTAGTCACTGTAGCCTCTCCCTCAAATTCCAATTTCCCACCAACCACCCTCAAACTTAGTCTAGTCAAAGTCTCCTTAGTCAAATAGTTCTCAGGTTCAAGAGCAAAGGAGGGGTTGTCAGACAATTTGACTTTGTTTTTCTTTAGGATTGTGGTGATCAGGTTTCCATATCCCACTTTGGTATTGTGAGATATGCAATAGAAGAGATGAGAGAGCATAAGAGCGGGAAAATTTATCTTGATGTTTTTAGCTAGACAGTAATGATAGAGAGGTCCATAAGGTTAGCTTGGGTTCTCTTGGAAGATCTGGGTAAAACAAAACGCCAGACAAATTGAAACAGAAGCTTGTGAAAAGGAGATAGGTCTTTTTGGTCAATGGATATAGAGTTAGGGTTTCCATGAAAGAACTGAAGGATTTTTTCATTTGAGACTCCATTGATGTTTAATTTCCCTTTCCCCTTGACATATTCCTTGTACCCATCTGAAGGTACCTCAAACCACTCACTTAACTTCTTTTCTGTAAAGGTCACCACACACCCATTTACCAAACTAACACACACTCCATCTGTTTTATTGACGTTTTCACAAAAAGCACTCATTTCCTCCTCATATAATCCCTCATCTATACTTACTAATTTCATCCATTTTTGAAACTTTAAAAGACTCAGAAACTCATTCCACTTGATTTTCTTGCACCATGCAAGATCAACACAAAATCCAACAATAAATTGAGAAGATTTCAATTTCGTACCCCTTTTTGTAGGAATCTGAATGTCTCTCTCTTGACTACTTTCTTGATCCTCGTCGTCTTCCTCAAGCTTAGGGGATGCCGCTTCAGTTTCCGAAATGGGTTCTTGAGAATGTGCAGAATCTTCATTTAGGTTTGAGGATTCTTGGTCACTGTGCTCTTCCATGGACGGGGTTTTTTCGGCTGAGCAATTTTCTTGAATTCCAGAGGTTGATCTTGTAGGTGCCATGGTAGAGAGTGGGAAGGATGTAGAGAGATGGAGGAAAGAGAAGATGAATAGTGAAATTTGGAGTGGTTCAGTGAAAGTGGTCAGTGAAGTGATGTGTTGGGTATAAAATGTAATGATGAGGCGTGTAGAAATGAATGTGAAGGTGTGTGAGTAAGTTGGTAATGCTTGGGTTAATGTGTTCCCTCATTTACATTAGATTAACTGAATTAAATTTTTGAGTTAATAAAAATGGTTGATACAATGAATCAAGATATTTACACGGATAGGAGGAGAGAGAATAAATTTGAAAGAAAGAAAAAAAATGCTCTTGTGTACACGAACCTTTTAAACAATACAAGCATTTAAACTTACGTACTCTATATATGTGCATGGACAATAAGGATAATATTTACAGACAAATGTGAGTCTTTAGACATGACCCTAGGTGTATGAAATGTAATTCATGAATATTGCAGGACACTCTTAGAAATGACTAGTACATAGGGTTCAAATCATATAGGCCATTTTATACTATTCTGATCATTCCTAGTTCCAAGCGAATCTTTTCAAATCTGTCCCTAGATAATGGTTTGGTAAGAATGTCAGCAATTTGATTTTCTGTAGGGCAAAATTCAACTTTGACTAAACCCTTTTCAACATAGTCTTTCAAGAAGTGGTGCCAAATGTGAATGTGCTTGACCCTTGAATGGTGTACTGGATCCTTGGAGATGCATATGGCACTGGTATTATCACAAAAGATAGGAACACATTTAAATTTAATACCAAAATCGCGTACCTGTTGCTTGATCCACAAGACTTGGGAACAACATGCAACAGCAGCCACATATTCAGCTTCAGCAGTTGACAAGGCAATTGTATGCTGTTTCTTGGAACCCCAAGAAACTAAGCTTGTTCCTAGGAATTGGGCAATTCCAGAGGTGCTTTTGCGATTGACCAAATCTCCAGCATAGTCAGCATCAGAGTAGCTAACTAGATCAAATGTATCACTACGAGGATAGAACAAACAGAAATCATCAGTTCCTTTCAAATACCTAAGGATCCTCTTGACAGCTATCAAGTGGGATTCCTTTGGATTTGATTGAAACCTAGCACATAGACCAACAATGAAGGAAATATCAGGCCTACTTGCTGTTAAATAAAGGAGATATCTAATCATACCTCTGTATAATTTCTGATCTATTGATTTACCATTTGAATCTTTATCCAACCTTGTTCCTGTTCCTATAGGAGTGTGGTTGGTTTTAGCTTGTTCTAGTCCATATTTCTTCAGCAGTTCCTTAACATATTTTTGCTGATGGATCATTGTTCCTTTTTCAGTTTGCTTGATTTGCAAACCAAGAAAGAAGTGCAACTCTCCCACCATGCTCATTTTAAATTCACTGCTCATTAAGTCAGCAAAACCTTTGCACAGAGATCATTAGTAGCACCAAAAATAATGTCATCAACATAAATTTGTACCACTAAAATGTATGTTCCTTTTGATTGAAGGAACAAGGTTTTATCAACCTTGCCTCTAACAAAATAATGAGCAAGTAAGAATTTAGAAAGTCTTTTATACCAAGATCTAGGAGCTTGTTTCAGCCCATATAGAGCTTTATCTAGCTTATAGACCTGGTTTGGGAGATCAGAATTTTCAAATCCTGGAGGTTGTTCCACATAGACATCTTCCAATAAATATCCATTTAAAAAATGCACATTTAACGTCCATCTGGTACAACCTAAATCCCATAAAAGCTGCAAATGCTATTAAAATTCTTATTGCTTCTATTCTAGCTACTGGAGCAAAGGTTTCATCGAAGTCAATACCTTCTTGTTGATTGTAACCTTTTGCTACGAGTCTGGCCTTGTTCCTGATTACAGTGCCATGTTCATCTAGCTTGTTCATGAAGACCCACTTTAACCCAATTACCTTCTGATTCTTGGGTTTGGTCTCTAAGTGTCATACCTTGTTCCTTTAAAATTCATTCAGTTCCTCCTGCAAGGCATTTATCCAGTCAGACTCTAACATAGCTTCATTATGATC
Organism: Patellifolia procumbens; assembly: GCA_947645195.1. Lineage (NCBI taxonomy): Eukaryota > Viridiplantae > Streptophyta > Magnoliopsida > Caryophyllales > Amaranthaceae > Patellifolia > Patellifolia procumbens. Next base: position 211,927 of record CANSGD010001201.1, read on the forward strand.
TCGAGGCTCTATCATAGATAAGAAGGCTTGGAAAGCACAGAAGTTTTTGAGTTGAGATCTAGTTTGAGTTCCCTTCTTAATGTCGCTTATGATCAAATCTAGGGGATGTGAGTTCTGGTGCTTCCAAGGTCTTGGTTCAAATCTCCTTGTTCCTGTTCCTTCAACTTGAGGTTCTTCAGTTTGTTTGTTCTCTGTGTGCATTTCTTCTGCTTATATTCCTGCATCAGTTGTTCCTTCATTTACCAGTTCTTCAACAGGCTCAGGAACCGTTAGTTCATTTTAAGGAATATGTTTCTTAGCTGTTCCTGCAGGAGTCAGTTCCTCGTCAAGATTGTCAGTCTCTTGAGGATGAGTTAACCCAATTTCAAAATCATTTTCATAACATGGTTCCTGCAGTGAGTCAGTTTCATCAAAGATGATATGGACACTTTCCTCTACCCACATTGTTCTCTTGTTATATACTCTATATGCCTTACTATTTAAATCATATCCTATAAAAATAGCTTCATCACTTCTAGCATCAAATTTACCTAAATTGTTCTTACCATTGTTGTGTACAAAACATCTACATCCAAAGACTCTAAAATAAGAGATATTTGGCTTTCTTCCTTTAAGCAGTTTATAAGGAGTTTTCTTGGTGATGGGTCTAAGCATGACCCTGTTGATAATGTAACATGCAGTGTTCACAGCTTCAGCCCAAAAATTCTTTGGAAGATTGCTAGATATAATCATTGTTCTAGCTATATCCTCCAAAGTCCGGTTCTTTCTTTCAACTACACCATTCTGCTGTGGTTTCCTAGGAGCAGAGAATTTGTGATCTAATCCTTCATTGCTGCAAAAACCATCAAACTTGGAGTTCTCAAACTCCTTGCCATGGTCAGATCTTAAGTGTTTTAATTTAAACCCACTGATCCTTTGAACTTTCTTTGCAAACGTTAAAAATTCATCAAACGTTTCATCTTTGCTATGAAGGAAGATTACCCATGTAAATCTAGAAAAATCATCAACAATAACTAATACATATCTCTTACCTGACCTGCTTTGGATTCTCACAGGTCCACAAAGATCCATGTGCATCAACTCAAGTGGACTTTGAGTGCTTACCATTTTCTTGGATTTGAACGAGGATCTGACTTGCTTCCCTCTTACACAAGCTCCACAAACTCCATGGCTTGATCCTTTTATAGTTGGTAAACCAACTACTAAGTCCTTACCACTTAGTTTATGAAGCAGCGTAAAGCTTGCATGACCACCTTTTGTGCCAAAGGTTTCGATCATCTTATAGTACGCTAAGACAAGTTAGATTGTTCCTAGGAATTAACAAGGTTCAGGTCAACAACATAAGTGTTTCCCTTTCTTGTTCCTTCTAGTATCTTGGTTCCTGTAACGGTGTCACTTACCACACAACATTCATTAGTAAATTTCACATTGTTTTCTTTGTCACAGAATTGAGAAATGCTAAGTAAATTATGTTTCAAGCCCTCGACTAAAAATACATTATTAATGGAATGTGACAGAGATTTCCCAACTTTACCTTTACCTACTATGTTACCTGTCAGGTTGTCTCCAAAGGTCACAGTTCCTCCTTCGTAGACTGAAAGTGAGATATATTTGGTTTTGTCTCCTGTCATGTGCTTAGAACAACCGCTATCGAGGTACCACAGGTTGTTCCCCCTCACTTTAGTTTGCACCTACAGTAATTAGTCAGTGGTAGGAACCCAGTTAGACTTGGGTTCCTCTGTTGAGTATGAGTTCCTCTTAACCTTCCACTCTTGCTTCACTAAGAGAGTGTTCATTTCAATATGTTCCTCTTTGGTGGAACAGTCAGACACTAAGTGTCCACTATTCCCACAGTAGGAATAGATTCTGTTGCTTGGCAGATCAACATATTTTTTATGTTTGTTCCTCTTCTTATAATTGATTCCTAGTCCATTCCTTCCTTCATTTTTATATTTTGTATCCAACTGACTGGATCAGGAAGCTTGATTCTTGAAGATTCCAATTTCCTCTTCAGTACCATATTTTCATTTTGCACAGCTTCATGCTCAATTTTCAATTTTTCAAAATCGTTACTGGTACTGTCAGAGGAACTGGTTCCTTCAGGAACAACTAGTTTCAATTCTGCCAAAGCAATATTCAAGAAGTAGTTATCATTTTTCAGTTTTTCATATGCTTCTTCAAAACCACTGTATTTATCAAAAATATCAAAGAACCATTCCTCAATTTCTGAATTTAGCTTTTTAAACTAGTTTGTGTGTTCCTTGGTAACTTTCAAGGCCTTCTCCATATTCTCCTCTCTTATGCAGATTGCCTTGTAATTATCAAGAGTTTCTAAAAGTAATTCAGTGAGTTGGTTCTTATTTAATTTTGATAATTCTTCTTCAACAACATTAAAGTTTACTTGATTGTTAAATACGTCCTCTTCATCATCTGATTTTGCCATTAGTCATAGCTGAGCAGTTTCATCCTCAGGATGTTCCTGCTCCTCATCAGAATCTGATTCTCCCCAGGCTGCTACCATAGCTTTTCTCATCTCAGTTTTAGAGAAAGGCTTTTGCTGTTCTTTGCCCTTGAATCTGCCTTTTCCTTTCTCGTTTTCCCACAAAGGACATTCCTTTATTAAGTGATCTGGACTTCCACATTTATGGCAGCTCAGCTTTGAGGTTTTCCTTGTACTCTTCCCTTTATAGTTCTTGTTGAAGACCTTTTTGAATTTCTTAACTATCAAGACAGCTTCCTCTTCATCAGTTTCTGAATCATCTTATTCTTCAGACTTGAGAGCTAAGGACTTTGATCTGCTGGTGTCAGAGTCATGAGTTCCTGAATGCAACTCATGTGTCATCAAGGATCCAGCAAGTTGTTCAATGTTGAATTTGGTGAAGTCCTTGGTTTCTTGTAGAGCTGTCACCTTGGCCATCCACTTCTCATCTTGTGGAATACTTCTCAAAACTTTACGTACCTGTTCCTCTGGAGAATAGATTTTCCTTGAGAGTCAAGTTCATTTATGATATTTGAGAATCTTGTAAGCATATCATGAACAGGCTCTTTAGGCTTCATTTGAAATAACTCATATCTATGCATGAGCATGTCTATCTTTGATCTCTTGACCTCGCTTGTTCCTACATGTGTGACTTGAAGGAGTTCCCACATCTGCTTTGCAGTCTTGCATCCCATGACTCTATTGTGTTCATGAGGACCAAGACCACAATGTAGAATTTCCTTGGCCATGTTGTTCATCTCCATTTTCTCGAAGTCTTCTTTGTCATACTTTGAGAGTGGCTTTGGAACTAGCTCGCCTTCTTCATTCTTTTCGGTAACTTCAAAGTCACCTATCTCAATTACTCTCCAGACTTGATAGTTTTCTGCCTTGATGAATATTTAAGTTTACTACAAGAGGGGGGGGGTGAATTGTAGTAAAGATAATTATAGACTATTTTTGCGAAATTAAGAAACTTAGAAAGAATTACAGAAAACTTAAAATTATGAATACAAGAAATGCTTTTAAACAAGATCTTATTCCAATATTCTCTAGGAATAAATCTTGTCCTTTTATTTATAATAGTAATTACACCCTATTATAAACAACACCTCACTCTGTTCCTCTAGGAACTGGTTCCCAGTCACCTTGTTCCCCCTGAACACGTGACTTTCTCTCTTGACTTCACTCGAAGTCTTCTCTTTCTCTTTCTTCTCTTTCACTCTTAAATGTAGAAATTTTCTCACAAAATTTCACTCACCCCAACTCAGATTTATGAATTACAATAATGAACAGTTGAAGAGAGAAAACCGAAGTTAAACTTTCTAAAAGATTACACAATTAATTTGGAAAGTCTTAAGAACTAAAAATGAGTTCTTCAAAGATTATATAGATGTGTTGTTTCTTCAACGGTCTTCTTCAACACCTATGTAGTGGACGCATGAATTTAGCCACGTTCTTCCACTTTCATAGCCGTTATGGATCATACTTAGACCACGATCCATAAACTTCTTTCGCAGTTGAATAGGTCTTTAGATCCTCCATGATCTTCTCAAAAGTTGTTGAGTAGGTCTTCGGCAGTTAGAGTTGTTGGACTTGGATGTGCAGTTTGTTAGACTTGGTTGTGCTCCCTAGAATCTAGGACCTCGCTGCTATAGCTCCATGATAAGCACTTTATTGTGCTTATCCATGCTGCATTTTTAGTGTCGATGCATATAGATTTAGAGCATTTTTGTCTTGCATTGCATGGTTTTGGTTACCTTGAGCTAAATGGTTGCTTCACTACTCATTTAGTTGTTTTGGATGATTTTCAGACTAACTAACAGGTATTTGGAGCACTTTGGATATTTAGAGACCTGTGGATGGAAGAATACATTGAATCAGGTCTACACGGTCGTGTGGAGTTGGCCACGACCGTGTAGCTTTTCATTTGGGGAAGCAGTTTGCAACTGCCAAGCAAAAAGTGTTAAACGTAAGGTCTACACGGTCGTGTCAATTTGGACACGACCGTGTAGCCATTTTGGTACGCTGGCAGTGAGTATGGTCACCTTGAGGAAATTTGGAGCATCAGGTCTACACGGTCGTGTCACATTGGACACGATCGTGTAGTGTTTTGAAGACACAATCAGCAACTTGTGAAGATTTGGACGCCAAGGCTACACGGTCGTGTAGATTTGGACACGACCGTGTAGTAGTTTCTACATTGAAGCAGTAACTTTGTAAGGGCGCTGAGGAATTTGTGTAACAGGTCTACACGGTCGTGTCGATTTTGACACGACCGTGTGGACTTGCTTTTGGGCTTTGACCCGTTTTTCCGTCAAACATTAATGAGGTTTATTAATTAGTTTCTTAGCTTAGTTTTCGACACTTCTTGATACTTAGTTTCTAATTAACTCTCTCTTAGCCCTAAAACTCTCTCAAACACTAGTTTACTCCTTGTTTTCATTATTGAAGATCGAATTCATCAATTAATTCAAGTAATTTCTTTTCTATCTCTTTCCTTTAATCTTATTGCTTTGTTTATGATGTTTACTTTATTGAATTTCAATTGCTTAGAATCCATGATTAGTGAGTAGTTTCTAATCTAGGGTTTGGGCGAAAGTATGAATTAAGGGCTTAATGTAGATTATCTATGCTTTTTATGATTCAATTGTTTGTCTATGCATTGAATGTGGTGTTTTGACACCCTAGGATAGATCTTGATCACGTTTATGCTAGGGCATTTAGGGTCTTTATTGTTCTTAATCGAACTCTAACCCCTTTTGTCATTCCCATGTTTCGACTTGATTTCTAGACCAAGGGATTGGGTAGGAATTAAGGGGATCCTTTAATTAGGGGTTTTCCGATCTTAATGAATTTAATAATCAACGGACCAAAGACCATTCGAAAGAGGATTTGGTTGGTTGATTAATCGATTACTCTTGAGGACCATTCAAGAGAGGACTCAAGTACATTAGAGGGGAACTTAACCTTGTATTGACTCCGTTGTGAATCACCAGAGCGTCGATTATCGTTGTCTAGCCCACGTTCATAAGAGTAGCCCGAACTCTAGTGTCTTCCTTATCATATTAATTCCCTTTTTGTTTATTAGTCGGTATTCTTTAGCTAGTCAATTAGTCGGTTACTTACTCAATCCTAAACCCCCAAAAACCCTTCACTTAGGTAGTTTTAGACTTAGTGGACTGAACTCAATCCCGATTTCCTTGTGGTTCGACCCTTGACTTGCCGTTACTACGTGCTTAGTAGTTGCTAGTTAGGTTTATAAATTGTGTTTGCTAAGCGGTTCTTAGTGCCTTAACGACACACTAAAAACCTCTTATCACTCCAACAGCCCACCATTTTAGCCTCGTAAAATGCGCCACTCTTCAACTTATTTTTTTTCCTGTAATTCATTAACAAACTCAACTAACATTATGGAATCCAATATTCCATAATATTAGATAATTAAATCCACACAAAGTAGCATACTCAAATATCCTATTTATCCTAAATAACTTAATTTCGGTTAATACTAAACCAATTCTCCATAAGTTATTTTAGGTCTAATAAATAAATAAATAATGATACTTTGTAAATAATTAAATAAATAAAACTAATCAAAAACTACCTTATTTGTCATCATCAAAATAACGAATACAACATTACCGGTTAAACTTTTGCATATTTGACCACAAAAGTCAAATTACAAAGAACGAAAAGGAACAAAAGGAGTGTTTTGATATCAAATTTTTATTGAAGTAATTAAGATATAAATCTATCTTATCTAGTTTGGAATAAATTTTTTGTATGTAGTTTACGATTGCACTTTTTTCTTACAATGCACAATTAAGAAGTTTATGATTGGAATATGAATTTAGCACAAAATTTTGATTTACGAATAATTCAATAAATTTAGCTACTCTCTTTGTTCCAAAATGTTCTGCCCATTTGATTTTTCATGTTTGTCAATGCACATTTATATTCTGAATATTTCGAACTAACTATGTATAATAAAAATATAAAAGTTTGATATTCTTAATGTCCTCGTTGAGACAGTTCAAACAAACTATTTAAAAGATTCTCTCTACTTCTAAATAGTGCCAAAATTCCAAATAGGAACAATAAAAGGGAGCAGAATGAGTATAAATTAATTTAGTATATAAGTTCAAACTATAATTTAGCTATACAGAAATTCTTTAATCTATAAGTTATACATGAAATTATTTTGTTAATTAATTGAAATTAAAAGTTTTCACTTAAATAATATGTAGGAGTAATATTTCTAATTTCCTAAAAAACTTTGTATATCTTAAAAAACTTTGTTTTTTAGAAAACTACCAGAATTGAGATTGAGATATACTAAAAATATTACCTACTACTATTATAGATAGTAAATGTATCAAAAATCTTTACCCAAACGTCCAAATAATGGACTGCCCAAACAACAAGAAATGATCTAATAGTTAAAGTTGGAATTTGCCTATAAAATAGGCTTTAAAATATTTTGTACAAAATTAGATTATACCCGAATAGTACTCGGCATTTTTAAGTATTGATGATAAAAGTATCTAACATCTATGTAATTGAATTCTTTGAAAGTTGGTACTGGTCAATAAGAAATAAGAATCAAAATGGAAAGATTTATCAATCAACTAATCAAGAATTCTTAGGTCCCTTTCACTTCAACTTATTTTTATTGAACTGGAATTATTTTAACTAAACTGAACTTATTTTTACTCAACTGGACTTATTTTTACTGATTCATGTTGTTTTTTCTTCATTGCACTACTGATTTTTACTAAATCGAACTTATTGTTACTGAACTGAACTCATTTTTGCTGAACTGAACTTATTTTTGCTGAACTGGACTTATTTATACTGAACTGAGACCCTGTTCTCGTCAACTGAATTTTGCTGAACTGAACTGAACTTATTGGTATTGAACTGAACTTGTTTTTACTAAACTGAACTTATTTTTACTGAATATTATTATTTTAAAGTGAACTGAACAAGTTACTTATTTTTTCAAGGCAATCACTTCTTAAAGTTGATACATTGTAGAAAATACTTTAAGAGGGAATTTTAATTTTAGTGGCTACCAATTTTGTATATAATATAGGTATAATCATTATAGTTGGATTACACAAAAGAGATATATGGTTTTAATCATATCATTACATCATATAGCATTAGGGGACGTTTGATTCGCGGAGAGAAAATGGAATGGAAACGAAAGGGGTAGGAAGGGAAAGGAAACTCAAATACTTGCTTGTAAAAGTTGTTTGGTGAGTTTTTTTTTCTCCCACCCCTCTACCTCCTTTTCCCACCACCATAGCACGACCATCTCTCCGGCGCCACCCTCCTCGCCGCCGTCGCCCCTTCTGATGGAGGTCCATCTAGCTCCATTGATTCCAAGACCAAGAACATGGTTGCTTGTGTGTTAAAGGATGTTCTGAATTCCCTTAAGAGTATTGAGTCCTTTAAGTCCCTTGAAAATGTCCTTAGCTTAGTTAATTGATTATTGACTAAGTTGCTATCTTTATTGCTTTATTAGGAGTCTAGTTAATAAAATGTACTCTTAGTTAATTTAATGACATATTAGATTAACTAGGAAAGTCTTAGTTGAGTTGTAATTTCCATTTTTAGAAAGTAGAAAGTCAACTAGGGTTGCAAAGGGAGGCATGGACGAATGAAGCAAGGAAATGGCGCCTAACATATCAGAAAATAGCGCCTAGGGTTTACTAAAGATAAGATAGAAATTCTCTTCTATCTTTTACACAAAATGGGCGCCCAAAGTCTATCTTTTACACAAAATGGGCGGCCAAGCTACAAGGATCAAGGAAAAGGAATCATTTTCCCTCCAAAGCTCATCTTAGGCGCCTAACCTAATCAGATTAGGGTTTGGTTTCCTACTTTGAAGGGATAAGTGAGAATATCAAGGAAAATGGTCAAAGATGGCGTCACAAATGAAGGGGAGTGAAGTGGATCGACTTCAACCCTAGTTAGGATAGGTTTTATCTTAATTAGTTTAATTATTCTTTTTATTTTCAGTAATTATCTTTTAGAGAGTCAAGGACATGTATTTAAAGGGCTTGAGTCATTAATAAACATTCATTAGACGTTTTATACACATTGAACTTTCGAGTTTCTTTTGCTTTGATTAATTCATCATTAATCCAAGCGCCTATGCTAGCTTGATTTTGAGCTTGAATCAAGTGGTGTTCTTAGGACCTTAATATTGACTTAGTGGTGATTTCTGTATCTAAGTTAATTTAAGTAAAGCTTAACTATCAATCATAATTCATAATCAAACCTATTCTGCCTAGAGCATAGCCAGAATATAACACCTTCCCTCCATCTCTCTCCCCTCCCGTCGCAACCTTCCTCGCCCCATCTCCATCGCGCCACAGTAGGTGGCCATTGTGAAACATATGGTGGAGAGCTCATAATACCGCCTAATACTGCACGGTAAAACGCCCTTCTCTCTTTGTCTCCTCTCATGTCGCAAAAGTGATGGTTCGTTAGAGGGCGCTTCATTGTTTTCGATGAAGGGAGATCTGACGGTATTGGGCGATTTTGAAGAGTTTTCAGGGGTGTTTTTGCGCGATTCTGAAGGGATTTAAGGGCGTTTTGGGCGCTTTTCAAGGGTGGTTGCAAGTTTCAGGAAGATTTCGAGGGACTATGGTGGTATTCAATTTTTAGGGAAGAAAAGGGTTCGTGGGTGGTCAGAGGTGGTCAAGCTGGGGCTAGGGTTCACGGTGGTGGCGGTTGGTGGGCTGGAGTTCAAGGTGATTGTGGTGGTCAATAGATAGTGGTCGGTGGGGGTTTCCTTGAACCCCATTGCTAAGCGGGGAGGGGGAATCAAGCTAGAAGATTCTAGGGGGTAGTTAAAAGAAAAGAGGGTAAAATGGATCACAAAAAGGTTGAACAAACAACAACTAAAGAATTGAGGCTTTTCTTGCCCTTTCCCTTCTTGAAACCTCCAATCCAAACGCTCCCTTATTTTTTATCAATTATAAATAGCCATTGAAACCAAAAAAATATATCCTCACGCACCTATTTTTAAAAAGATTGGTAGAAAGTTGTCATGAAAGAGGTACAATGAGTGCTGGTTTGGTTTACATGGGAAGTAAATTCTTATGGGGATTTATATTTCATGGAAAATTATTTCCTCTAACCAATTCCTAGGAATTTCATAAACTTGTTTGGTTGATATAAGAGAATTTGAAATTCCTATGAATTTTGAGTGACCAAGGGGAGAGGAGGCTTGGTAATTTATTTCCCATGTTTTGTGGGAAGTGGAAATTCCCATGAATTCTCATTTCCTCCATTTTTTACTTTTTGTGTCAACTAAACAACTTGCCGACTTAGCAATTCCCATGAATTTCCACTTCCCCTATTTTTGGTTGTCAACCAAACAACCACTAATACCATGTCTTTGTATAACATAGGCCAACACGTGGAAGCAGTACGAGCTCACACTTCGTTTTATTACTTTACTATGTATTAAAAACCAACCTTTCTTTAATCTTTACTTAATTAAGATGTTGTAAAATTTACCCCAATATATATATTTCCAAAATCGCACATCAACTAATATTAAAATTCTTATTATACTCAATATTCCCTTTTAGACTCCCATTTGTTTTTTGTAGGAAACAATTTTCATGCAAAATCACTTTTCAAAGAATAATATTCAATGGAAAACTTGATTTAGAAGAAGCTTTTGTATGTTTGATTAGAGGAAAACTTAGAGAACGTAAACGAAGAAAAATAGAAGGAAATATGGAATGAGAGAATAAAGACAGATAAGGAGTAAAGAGGAAAATGTGCCATTACATTCATTTCAAAATGAAATCGGTTTTCCCTCTTCTAAGAGCATTTTCCACCTTCAAGAAAATTCTTTTCCGCGATTTCTAAAACAAACAAAGGAAAATAAAAAGATGGAGGAAAACAATTTGTCAAGAAAATGATTTTCCATCAAAATAAACAGAGCTTAGTTTCTTATACTAGTTTCTTATACATAGCACTTAGCGCTATATATATGATTCTCCTTCCAAAATATCTTTTTTATAATTTATATATTAAATAATTACAGATATTATAAGTCAAATTAGTCCAATGCAAAAAATAGAGTATTGACATATAACAAGCTTGAAACTCAAACTTTGTAATAGGATAAGAAATACGGAGGTTTCTTTTATGTATATATTGTCTCCTTTAACCTCACAAAAATTTCCCTCAAATTCTTACAGGAATTTCAGATTAACCACATGTATAGAGAAGTCAATCAAGCAGCTGACTGGATTGCAAACACGGGTCACCTAGTTATAGATTCTCTTTGTATTTCGGACTGGAATGGTTCCACACTATCACATATTCTTTGTAATGATATGTTTAGGGGTTCCTCGAGCGAAAGGTCTCCTAATCATCTTTTCCCTTTTCCTTACCGTTATAAAAAAAATATACACCTGCAACAATCCTACTACAGGTACAAAAGCAAGCCTCATCTTCTTGCTTATTTGCCATCTGGTATATTCACTCCTAAGATAATAAGATCCTTTTCAGTTTCATTCATTTGATCCACCCAAAAAATAATGCTTTGCATAAAGCTTCCCACATAGATAGATGAACAAGCAAATAAACATGGACCCGAAAACTTTCCGCAACACTATTATTCTAATGAAACAGAACTATACCTTATAGACTTCAATTGTATGTAGAAGACCCTGAAAGAAAGATCATAGCCGTCTGTTTTGTTGATCATGACATCAGAAATTCATCAAGGATGCATCACTGTTTACCAACATCTTTACAATGAGCCCCTTCACAGTGGATCCAAGAGTAGGTCAAATTTCTTAAGGACTAATTAAACTTATTCAAAAAAAAGAGGATGAATATGATATGAGACTAACTTTATCTGGGTACTTTTTGTCAATCTAAAAAGCAGCATTCTTCGGCCACTTACCATATAAAAGTTGTTTGCTTTGTTTCACTTTTATTTTGTCTAATCAATCTCTAATAGTTCAGCTTGCTTTCTCAACATTACCCAATTCCAGATCTTCCTCCATTTTCATCCTTCCCCGGAGGTCGATTTCTACTCAGAATTCAATCACCATGATGTCCATGTTCTAACTTCTAACCTCTTTCTCCGAAACAATGCAATCGCCTCTTCCACCTCCTCCACAAAGGCAACATAATACACCAACTACGCCAAGCCATTTTTCAATATCAAGGCAAGCTGTAAACCTCAAAAGTCCCAGAATGAGCTACTCACCAGCGCCCTTCGTTAGGCTGTTAAGCAATGACCCTATACTCCACCGGCCTCGACGGACACACCCGTTAGTTTGGTGTAGCGCGATCATATGCCTCGTGTTTTGCCTCCTCATAATCTTCTTCGGGGTCACGACTCTAATAATGTTCCTGGTGATCAAGCCAAGGTACCCGTCGTTTGATGTCCCCAACGCAAGCCTCAACGTCATCTACTTCGATTCACCTGAAAATTTCAATGGTGATTTCACTTTGCTAGCAAATTTTACTAACCCCAATAGAAAAATCCACGTTAAATTTGATTACCTGGATGTAGAGCTCTACTTCGTTGACAGGCTGATAGCAAGACAAGTGCTCCAGCCGTTTAGTCAAAGACCAGGGGAAGCAAGGTTAGAAATGATCCACTTGATATCCAGCTTGGTTTATCTGCCACCCAATCCTGCAATTGAGCTTCAAAGACAAGTGCAAAGCAACAGAGTTAAGTATAACATCAGAGGGACTTTCAGGGTCAGAGCTAAACTGGGTGTTGTTCGCTTCTCATACTGGTTGTATGCAAGGTGCCAATTAGAGATGACCAGTCCACCAAGCGGAGTTCTTGTAGCTAGAACTTGCAGCACTAAAAGATAGAGATGATAAGAAGAACATCAAGTATTCTCTGTCCTTTCTATTTTTTAATTTTTTTTTTAATTTTCTAAAACACTATTATTGATTAGTTCTTAGCTTTTGCTAAAGCTTTCTTGATGTATAGAAGTCAGTCTTAGAAAATCCAGCTTCATAATATAAACTACTAGGAATTTTAGATGATTGTAACAAGGTTTTCCAACATCTCACTTCACCAGCGAGAATCAACAGCTATAGCTTGGCATCTACCTCTTGGTTTCAGTTATTCATCAAAGTGTATTTACTAATCAAACAAATCATTCAGAATATACAATAAGAAATTAGCATACAGCAATATACATCTGATAAAGGTAGCTTCTTTTCACACTTTCTCCTTAAAAGCCTAAATCAATGAAGGAAATCAGCAAAAATGTCAATCATCAAACAGTGAAGTTTCTGGGAAGGGACACACACAAGTGGAAGATGACATAGCCTTGTCATGTAGTGGGATGATATAACAGAGGGAAAACTGCAACTTTACATAATCTCAGAAGTGGAAAGCAGACACTTCCCATGATACAATGGATTTGGGATCCAGTGAATTACAAATAAAAAGAAAAGTAAACAGATCTAAGAGGTTTGTTTGGTTTCCTACTTTTTTCTCTTATTAGCAGCAACAAATCCAAACTTGATAGCAACAAATACGAACTACTACCCCTTGTGAGACGGGTTTGATTCCTACCGGCAGGATTTGAAAGGGAGGGGGTGTTTATAGGCTGTGTTCGTTAACCTGAGATAACTGGGCCCATCCCAAGCCCACATGTATAAGTCCAACAAAAGAAAGAAGGAAGACCTTAACTTGGAATATGGAGAATCTGAAACAATTGTTCCAGATAGAACTGCCACAACATCAGTTCCTACATCCTAATTCTTTCCAAAATCCAGACAACACACAATCAAATGGCTTCCCTACCTATGGTCCTATCATAAACCACCTCATGTTGGAGATAGCAAAAGACCACAAATTTATTGGTAGTTCCACAAATAACAATTTTATTATCTTACAAGTTGCTCAATTTTTTTAGTAATCACTAACCGGATATTTCATCTCTCTAGTGAAAATGTAACTCGTAAGCTATAGAACTTCGTCTCTCAATATAATTCCACATTAATATATGCAAAGAAATATAATTCATATAAGATAAAAGTTCTTAATAAGCACAAAATAGAAGTATTTGGTTGGCTACATAAAGTACAACTGCTAGCAGAAAGTTCCACTCATCAAGTAGGGAGATAAGTAAATTTCCCTGCGAGACATACACTATAAACTCGAGGAACTATATTTGATTTGGCTAACCAAACGACTTTCAGATTCTATATTTCCAAAAGGGTGCACAGTACTTTTCCAGATCAACCACCACTAACTGCCAAATGACAATTACTATATTGAACAGCCCTCCTACACTCTCCGGCCTCCACACACGCAAAAGCACTATCACCATGCATACATAATTCCTAGACACCCAGCACAAACGCTTATAGCCTTTTATGATTACAGTTCCCTGTCATTAACATCATCAATTATTCAGAAAAAGGAAGAACTAAAGTAATAGCGATAGCATCTCATAATCATAATTCCTCGTATTCAAACTCAACTTGCTACCATCATATATAAAAATCAAAAGTACATAGGGCAACAAACAATTATTTGTTTAAAAAGAGCATTCAGTACAAAAATATATGATGGTTGTAGAATTGACATGAATGCTAGCTTCAAAGGCTTCTTTTTAATCATCATCACAGGCTCACAATAAGTATGTTTTTAGCTGGATCGACTTTCCAAATGCTATAAAAACTTGTGTGTAGAGCACAAGCTGCAAACACTGTTCATGTCATCATGGACTAATGCCTCCCTGCGGAGGAGGCTTACCAAGGCTAGTTTCTAATTGTACCTTTAGTGACTAGACCTGCGCCTTATAGGAAAGGATCAAACTGGAGTCATTGTATGGGCCCAACTATGGTTTATCAATAATCAAAAAAAGGCAACTAAAAATGAAGAGGAGCACCTAAACAGGTCTTGTATGTAGGATATATGCAAGTACTATATAGTAACTAGGATGTTCATACGAAACAAAAATTCTCTCTCTTCATAAACTCCCCATAAACTCTCAACCACTTCCTTCTTTACTTCACTCCGCATGAGGCTCGCCGGCCACCCGTGAGGCTCACCGCCCACGGCAAACCGTCGGCGAGCCTCCGATCTTTCTAGTGGTAGGTGTCTTTACTTAAGTGGGTAGGCTCTCGAGTATCAAAGTGCTTTCTTAAGGTGTGCCGGTTCGCCGCTCCTAAATTCGGTGTTGGGATTAGTCCGGTGCACTTTTGTACCGCTTTGTGAGCTCTCTTTGCTCTAGTAATCTAGTTTGTTGCTGCTTTCTTATTCCAATTGCTTTCTCTTATATTTGCTCTTAGCTTGTTTCTATGGCAGTTTCCCCCTTCATTCTAGTTAGGTTAGTGTTATTTAGGATGGTCTTTCGGGTCTCTGTTGTCTTTCTATGCTCTTGTTTGCCGGGGTCTTTGGGGGGTTCATGGTGTGTTTAGGATCGACTCTCGCTGCTTTCCTCATAGTCAATCTCAAAAGGTTCAGTCAATTTTGCTTTGGGTTGGGTTGTGCTTCCTTCAGTTTCAGTCCCTAGGGGTTTGTTCGGGGCCGGGGTCGGGGTTGGGGTCGGGGATGGGGTCGGGGTCGGGGAGGGGTTGGGGTTCGGGTCTTTGTTCGAGGTTAGAGTTAAGTTTATCCAAGGGATTGCGTTACTGGAAGCAATATAGTGGTTTGTTCGACAGGTTTGCAGTTGAGGGTCACGTCTCACCGTTCTTCAGGAGTAGGAAGTGGTGTTTATGCCTTTGGTCTCATTGTCAAAGCTCCATCTCAATCCAAAGGAGCAAGTTTTACTTTGCAATGATATTGATTATCATTGCCTCAAAAAATGTTCATCCGAAGGAGGCTTCCCAAGAGTGGGTATATAGCTTTCCAAACAATTCAAGACTCTCACAAACTGAGAGTAGAAAGGTACACCTCAAAGAGGGTACAAGTACAAAGTCGCTTCTTACAGCGATTCTTTCACAGACCCAAGAATCCCAGGTTATGACAAAAGGTGGTCTCAGGGATTGCTCAGAAGGCCATGGTTTTAGCACCCTACCTACGCTCATGTTGTCTCTCCAGCCAATGTGCACAGGTTCTCCTCTACCGGTTTCACCAGTCTCTAGGCGAACAAGACAGTTCCTATCTATGTATTGTACTTTATTTATTTCTGTTAGTTTAAGTTGGCTACCGTTCATGTTAGTTGTATTGTCAAGCTTCAGCAGTAGCATTGTTGTAGTGTCTGTAAGTTTACCCTCAGATTGGTCTATGGCCATTCGAGAGGGCTTCTTACTATTAATATAATTATCCTTATCCGTTGCCAAAAAAAAAAAAAAAAAAACTAGGATGTTCATGTTCCATGGAAGAAAGCAACGTTACTTTGCCATTGGTTTGCTAAATTCAATGGAAGTTCAGATTCTAAAAGGAGCTAAATCCTAAAAACATTGAAAACTACTTCTAGGAAGAGATACGCAAGTTTAACTTATTATACTCGAATATTACAAAATACGGAGTATCTTTAAGCATACGTTTTCGAGAAACTAAGATATGTATCAAACAAAATTCATGGAAAATGATACCAGTATATCCCATGAAAGCCTAAGTGAATAAATTGTTAGGCTAAGTTAGGTTTGTAAAACAAAATCGACTCCATAGTTTAGCCACAAACTTCAATTGTTTAGGTTAATCCAGGATAGAATTCATAAAGTAAAATTGGCACACATATATAAATATGACCTTATCAATTCAAAGGGGTTGTTATCACAACAAATTTCATGCAAACAACCCCCAAGAGAACACCCACGGAAGAAGTATATATTGCAGTCCCTGAGATGAGGAAGAAGCATGAGAAAACACCCAAATGAACATGTTTCACTTTATGAAATAAGTCATAGCCTAGCTCTTACAGGAAATAACATCAAATAATGCAGTAACGTAAAAAGTCATCATGATAGTGCTCAATGCTCATACAAAGTGGCATTTGGAGCAGCAGATGGGGCAGAACAGTTCACACTACCCGGCATCAAAAAACCTGGATTCACGATAGCATTCTAAGCATCAAGTTTGATCTATGCAACAGTAACAAGAAAATCACTCCAACAGGATCCATGATAGCCAAGCCAGCAGTACCATGTCCAAATGAGTCAATGCCTCTATGGTACATATAATACAAAATAAACAAGTCAAAATACTATCATAAGCTACACATTACACAAAGTTTCAGCACTAACTACAATTGAAGCTGAGAATGTACACAACAATATAGGCAGAAACAAAAACCAAACTCAAGTATCCACCAAAAGATTACTTCTCATTTGTTCATTCAAGTAAAAGAAATAAAGAATAATTTCACATGGTAAATTAGTGGATATGAAAAAAACCTTCAGTACAATTTTTATCATAGCCCATGGAAAATAAGGAAGGACACCAAGTTCAAGTTCAAGTTCAGAAATAATATAAGTTATATACTATATAAAAAAAAGAACCTTTTTGTAGGCTTATACTCCTCTCATGACTACCTTCCCTCTTCTACTTCAGTAGGTGTCTTGGCAATGATTGATAAAGCATGTAAACCTCCTTCCAACTCATCCTGCAACAAACCATAAATCATCCTATGCCTCTTGACCAAGCTCTTCCCTTCAAACTCATAAGAAACTATCTTCAAATTAAAATGGGTTTCCCCATCACTCCCCTTAACTCCGATATGCCCAGCATGTTGGTAAGATATATCCTCAAGTTCCAACTCAACAGGCTTCAATTCTCTCTCCAATTTCTCCCGAATTCTCTCTCCTCTCTTCCCCAATTCGCCGCCACCCGAGTTTGACCCATTTGCAACATCTTCAGTCATACCTACATCATAGTCTGAACTTTCAACTGCAGAAGACCCATTGAGGCCAACTGTTTCCACTTTGGTCTCCAAATTATCAATTCCCGATTGAGAATTTAACCCAAAAACCTCATTTCCTTGTTTTTTCTCAGCCTCCAACCCCAAAAGAAGAGCTTTTCGCTGCATTGACTTCAACATATTCAAAAACCCATTGTTCCTGGAAGGAGTTAAATTTTGCTGAAGGCCCAAAAGGGTGACAAAATCAGGGGAAACCCTCAAAATTTCAGGAATAGGACGACCAGAGAGCCCCAAAACAAGCAAAGCAGCAAGGCCTTTGGTCATAATAGAATCAGAATCAGCCTCAAAACAAACAACATTCTCATTTTTATTATCAGGGTCTAAGAAGGCTCGAACCCAGACCTGAGAAACGCAGCCCTCAACTTTGTTTTCCTTGGTTTTGTACTGGTCTTGAAGAGGAGAGAGCTTATTGGCGTAGAACATCAGTTGCTGGTACTTGGCTCGCGGGTCTTGAGCTGCCTGGAAGAGTTTGATGATTTCTTGTAGTGTAGGAGGAAGATCTTCAATCGGTTGAAGCGAAGAAGAAGAAGAAGAGGAAGGGGAAGGGAGAGATTGTGGTTTTGTAGGGAGACGTTGGAAGGAGATGGATTTGAAGGAGGAAGGCAAAGAAGAAGAAGGGTGAGGAAGAGATGAAATTAAGGGTTTTGAAGGAGAAGAAGAAAAAAGGTTGAATTGGGAAAGTTTGGTTGAGATTGATCGAATCGATGAAGGCATTGCCATGGACGACATTGAGACGGAAGGTGTCAGATAAGAGACGGAAAGGAATTGATAATTATTAGTGTTATTGTTTGTTTGGATCAAGTATTTAAGTGTGGAATGGAATAATTGACGTCGAAAATTCAGTGAAGGTTGATAATCACCAATATAGTTAAGAGAAAATATGCAAACCTGTGAGTAAAACATCATATTAGAAAAAAAGAAAACAATTACAGATTAAAAGAATATAAATTGCACAAACCTAAGTTCTGAAACTATACATCATTAAAAAAAATCAAATTACCAAAAAGTAAAAAGAGGAAGAAGATGAAAGATAATGCCTCAATATTGCAACAATTCTCAAGATTATACATTCTTATACCTGAACTTTTTATATTCTTTTCTAGAAATTATTTTTGGGTATGTATTTGTAAAAATGCAAAATATTAGAAGTAGAGTACTAAAATCATGAGATTGTATCTTCAATATACATAACACTAAGTATTCTAAAATGTAGATTATAGCCTTTTAGGTGTTGCTAAAAACTAAATGCAGGTGCAACTTTACCTAAATGGAGGTTAAGTCAATACAAATTAATTTTAATCTTACCTTAATACCCTTGCTTTAGCTTAACCAATCCCCTCTATACAAACACTTAAATTAAACAGTATATCTACAAGCATATGGATACATGGTACGAAATTTTAAGGTAAAACTACTTTTAAAATTTTTTGACACCTTACTTTTAGAAATTAAGACTTTATCTTGTAAGATTTTGATGAAAACCTTATCTTGCAAGATTTTGAGCAAATCTTAAACAATAGGATTTCCATTATAAACCTTATTGGTTTAAGGTAAAACATTTTCATTTTACCATGATTTATCATTTATCCATAAGCATATGGATAGGCCGTCTACCCAACACTTACTCTTTCTCCTCTAATATTACACCAACATGAGCAAAATTATGTAATAAAGCTCTTAAATAATAGGCCAACAAACGTCGAACTCCTCACAAATCAAATTTGACCTATTTTAAAGCAAATTGGCCTTAATTGACATCTTTTTATGAATTATTGTATGTTTGCCGATAGAAATAACATCAAAGAATGGAAAACAGACTTTCTCCAATCACAAATAACATTCATTTTACTTCAGTTATTTCAGTTCAATTAAGTTCAACAAAATACTTTGACTCTCACATTTCATTTCACTATTCTTTCCAATTCACTTAAGTTCAGCGGTTTTCAGCCGGAGAGAATAGGTCGTAAATACATAACTGGACGATCAGAGGAGTATGAAGAAATGGGTAGCACAACCATTTGACACGTAATATTATGGGGAAAACATTCAAAGACTAATACATTTAATAAGTCAAATAAAAAATCACAAGCTTAAAAAGAATTCCACAAGCGTGAAAAAACTACAATTGTTCACATCGGGTTCTCGTATTTGGAAACGTTCTATAATTGCATCAAGCCATCAACACTAACGGTTTGTAGAAAATCTTTCAAAGCAACTAAGAGTCCGTTCGTTCAGTGTCAGCTTTTCATTTCATTTTTTAGTTTCCTATAAACTGAAAACTGATTTCAGCTTTGGTTTTGACAATTTTTCACTACAACAAACAATACTGCCACTTCGGAGATTAATATACTAATTTCTACCACTAATAATAGAACCTTTCTTTCATATGTATTCTTTTAATTCACAATTCACGAACAAACCCCAAATATCGTCACTATTGTGTAAATAGAGGTATAGTATATCTCATATATTATTGTACTCATGAACTAATTTTCCTTCCTAAACCCTAGTTAAATTGTGCCAAAAAATGTTGATCAATAATTTAAATTAACATAAATCAAAACTTAATTCTATAAATTAAGAAAAAAGGAGACTAACCCCCTGTTGGAAGTCTTACGGTCTGCGGAGGCGGCGCGGTGGTTGGGACCCTGGCGGTGGAGACTACCGGCGCCGGAGCAACAAAGGAAGCAGAGAAGGTGAGTGCGTCGCAACCTTGACTTCTCAATTTTAATAGAACTGAGATAACAGAAGCCCAGTGTGTGTGTGAGGTTCTAGTAACTAGTATTGACAGCGTGAACTCGGGGAATCCTTTGCTATTATCCGCCACTTGGTCTTGTCTAGACCTGTTAAATAGCTCATGTCGTGTTGACTTCGTGTTCGTGTTAAAAATAAACGTGTCGAAAACCCTCAATACTAACCCGACCTATTTAACTAATCGTGTCAAAGACCCTTAACACTAACCCGACCTGTTTAATTAAACAATTAGCCGTGTCAACCCACATAACCCGTTTAAGCCATAAAATTTAGAAATTTATTATGATAAATCAGTTTTTCGTGCCTAATATTGTTTACTCATTGTATGAATTCATATTTAGCTAACCACTAACCTTTTCACATTTTGAAATTTAAACAATGGAGTATCATTTTTTTATTTGTTACCTTCATATCATACTATAATTTTATAACAATCTATGTTTATTAATTAAATGGATATAACCGTGTCAGTTTAGTGTTGAAAATCTCAACACTAACTCGACCTATTTATTAAACGGTTAAACCCGTGTTGACCCGTTTAAGTAAAAGTGTCAAGAATGCTCAACACTAACCTACATATTTCGTATCCGGTTCGTGTCGTGTTATCGTGTCGTGTAAATTTTTGACACCTCTAGTCTTGTCAGAGACCGTCTAATTTTATTATATATAGATGCTTTTGAATAATATGATGTTGTTAAGTTAGTGTAATTATAACCTTAAAAACAAGTTAGTCTAATTATAATATAAAATTAGACGGTCTCTTCTAATAACTTTTGTTGGTACTATCATTTCTATCTTGATTAAGGATTTTATAAAAGTTGTGTACTTGATGTGCCCAAATTACCCCTTCAAGCAATCAATTAATGAAAGGAAACTAAATATAGACCCTTCAAGCAATCAATTAATGGAAGGAAACTAAATATAGTTTCAAGTGAATAATTTAGATCAATGATTTAAAAACTTTGACCAATTTTTACAAAAATCATAACCAATTATCTTGAAACATTGATTAATAGTATGTTGTCTCCTACTTTTACAGTGGTCACACGTTCTGTCAAACTTTTCTATCTTCCAAACTGTCTTCACAATATTAGACAAATTTCAAGGAAAATTGCCTTTAGAAAATCTTTGAGCAGCCATTGCACTACTCTCAAAAATTGTAATATAAACTGCACTAATTTCCTTTTGCTTCTCAACTTGTTGAGCAATACAAAATGCTCTATTATAGTAGGCAATGGATCAAAGTGTCAGAAATAGTAGTGTCAAAACCCATTTAAGGCAAGTAGGAATTGCATTAGTTGATCTTCGGCATCTAAATCAGTCAGTTTCTTAAGAAAATGTCAGGAACAGGCACTAAGAGCACCACATGTACAAACAGAAGCGTTGTAACTCATCACATAATTTCTTAATTTTCCCAAGTAGGTAATAATAGACAAATATTCTTGTTTAAGACTCTCAATCTCTTTCTTAAATTGATATATCAAAGGACCATCAGATTGTCTAAATTTTCTAAAGTTCTTCCAGAGAGGAATCCAAATAGGTTAAATCATTAGCCGATTCACTACTCATAGAACTCATAATCCAACTTATTTCCATAAAATCAACTCTCTTCCATTTTTCAAAATCTTTACGAGTATACTCAGGTTTCCTAATCATTCCATTAATAAAGCCTTCCTTATTCTTAGCAATCAAAGCACGCCTCACATTTCTACTCCAACGAATGAAATTATGACCAGAAAATAGTGCAATTGTGCAGATAACATTAAAGAAGTAGAATTATCGAAATTTGCAATGAAATAAGGATCAAGATTACCTAAGTTACAATATAGGAAACATCAAAAGCAAAACTGGGTGGAGTTTTAGGATCCTCCAGCGCCATTGTAGAATACGGAGAGTTTAGCTGGACTTTGGAAATGTGCATAGCTTGAATTAATAAGCAAATACGAATCTCAGATAAATTCAAAATTTTCGTATTTGCAACAAGAAATTTTGTAACTGGAAAAATTTCAGATTAACAATGAAATTTGAATCACAATACTCCCTCTGTCTCAAAAAGCTTTACACACTTTATCACACATGTAGTTTTAGATAATTTGTTGTTTGGTTATCAATTGTATTTTATTAAAAAAGTAGATGTGACAGAAGTTAGTGGGGTATTATTTTATTTGGATGTGAGAGAATAGTGGGTTATAGTTGAAAAGTCAAAAGAATAAAGTAGTAGTGGACCATATCCAAAAATAGAAGTTCATAGAGCTTTTTGGGACGAATAAAAAAGGAAAGTGTATAAAGTTTTTTGGGACGGAGGGAGTATTATAATTAGCTTGAATAGCTCTAATACCATATAGAAACTATTATAGAGTAGCAACATTAAGATAAGAAGAGAAGTTGAGAGAAAGAGTGTTTAGAGAGAATAAGTTTCGAGTAACAAACTCTATTATTGACATAAATATACAATAAATTCTTATACAAAGTATTGAATTTCGAAGCGGAATGGCAAGTTTACAGTGAAGCAATTAAAAAATGGATCCTTGTTTTTCTTTGACGAGGATTTTTGTTACAAGAGTAGCAAAAAAGAGTTTGAATTAGTAGGTCGTAAGTAATTTGTTTCCCTATGTAAGGTCATGAGTATACAAAATTGATACTGATATTCGATATAGAAGTATATAGCAAGAGAAAATAACAGTAAAAGTTTGTCTTTTTCATTAAAAATGTTTTGCTGTCCCAGGATTTGTTGCTAATGTAGCTAATAGCAGTAATATGATAAAAATAGTTTATATAGAAATTACAAATTAGACCCTCCAAAGAAATATCAAGACACTTGATACATACATCTATGTACGAAGATTAACAAAGGTTATAACTTTATGTAGTATACATTATTTAGGGAAAAAACATTGAAATTTGTAAATCAAGCATGTATCCTAATACTTGTAATCCTTTTCAAACAAACTCTCAGAAGCAGCAGCAGCAGTTCCACTAGCAATGTAGTTGCCAAGGGTAGCCTCGGAGTTGGCCTTGCACCTTGCCAAGAAGGCCTCTTGTGCTTTCTTAACATTCTCTTTCTTCCCTCCCCACGTCTTGAGGGTGCTTTGCTGCAGTGCTCGGCCGAATGAGAAAGATAAGGTCCATGGCTTCAGCACTTCCAGCTTGTTCATCACGTTCAGGTTCACGGTTGCCTCTTCTTCACTCTGCCCACCTGATAAAAACACAATTCCTGGAACTGCCGGAGGAACTGTTCGCCGGAGTGCTGTCACAGTGTACTCTGCAATCACCTCTGCAGCAACCTGATGTGAAATAGAATATTAGTTTGACATTTAATTCTTGAACCAAACCCCTAGATAAAACCTAGGTAAAGTAACAAAAACTGAAATTCAGAAGCCAGTGAAGTTGGTTTCACCTTGGGGCTATCAGAACCTGGGGCAACCATGTTGGGCTTTAGAAGGGTGCCTTCAAGGAGTACATGGTGATCATTCAGAGCCTTGTACACTGCAGCAAGAACAGTCTCAGTCACAGCAGCACACTTCTTAATGTCATGGCTCCCATCTGTCAGTACCTCAGGCTCGACAATTGGGACCAGCCCATTCTCCTGGCATATAATGGCATAACGGGCCAACCCCTGAGCATTTTGCTGGATAGCAAGCTCAGAGGGCTCTGTGAGCCCAATCTTGAGCACAGCTCGCCACTTGGCAAACCTTGCCCCAGCTTTGTAGTACTCCTGGCAACGAGCCCCAAGAGAGTCGAACCCTTGAGTTGTTGTCTCCTTATTGGTTCCTGCCAACTCAATGACCCCCTTGTCAACCTTAATTCCAGGAACTACATTGTTTTCCTGGAGGACCTCAACGAAGGGCTTCCCTTCAGAGGTCTTCTGGTACAAAGTCTCCTCAAAGAGGATGACCCCGGAGATATAAGACAGAGCACCAGGAGAAGTAAATAGGAGCTCTCGCAGGATTTGGCGGTTGGACTCAATATTCTCAACATTGATGCTAGCAAAGCGTTTCCCGATAGTCCCTGTGCTCTCATCTGCTGCTAGAATCCCCTTACCAGGGGTGGCAATGTACTTGGCAGTCTTGATCAGCTCATCTAGGAAGCATAAAATATATTATGAGTACAAAATGTCAAAGTATAAGGTATATAAATTATCTTAGTATAAGTACTAGTAAGAAGTACCTGCATACTTTCCAACAAAGGCTGACATGATTCAGAAGCTGAAAAACTGCCACGGGACAAAATGCAAGAATAGAGTTTACCCAAGTATGACTATTTATAGAGATTAGCTTAGCCTTAGAGAATATACCAATAGGATCTCTCACCTCATACCATGCCTCGACACGTGTTCGATATTTAGCCAACATAAGTCTATCATACATGGATAAAGAAATGGGTGATAATAATATCCCTCTGACAAGTGGACCTGCTTTGTGCTCTTGTAATGTGTGGAAAGCCTTCTACTTCTTATCCTCAATGTTATATTTTGAACAAGCACCTTCCACAGAGGAGGGAGTTAGGCATAAAGCCAAATTTTGGTATCTTCTGCTAAAACAAAAGCTTCAGCACTGACTGATATCATGCACAAGTTCACAGCCCACATTCTCAAAATATCAAGACTCTCCAAGGGGCCCTTTGTTGGGGTGGTGGCGGGAGGTTGGACAAGAATAACACCTAGGACTTTCTAGGTTGACAAAATCGCCAGTCCATCAAGAATTAAAAAAAAGGATGAAAAAACGAAGAGAAAATTGACAAGGCACTGGTTAAATAGATAATAATCTGCCAATCGGTGACAAACACCTCAACGGGTGTGAAAATGAAATTCAAATAAAATCAAATGTGGCTATGACAAGGAATATTACAACATGATATATGAATATGAAACTTGTCAAGATGTGCACTTCGACTGCTTGTGTACCGCGATGCTAGCTTCTAGGGCCTCATTTGCTCCCTTCAACTACAGATCTAACTGGTTCTGAGTGCATCCCTCAGTAACAAAATTGAGAGGTGTATATGTAAAAGATTTTGAAGTATAATAGAGAAAAAAAACATTCACTATGCTGAGCCTTCCATGCGAAATGAATCAGCAGGCTACCAGGCAATCTTGATTATCATTTGCAAAATTTCAACCTCATATTTAGCTTGGAGTTTTTCGAGATCGATAATGAAAAAAATGCTTGGTTCCTGTCGTTCATTCGTCATCTGTGCCAAAGTACCTGTCTCCGAACTCGCCCATGCCTGGGATGACACGGAAATCTTTATTTAAACCAGTCTCGATTTCGGAGGTCACGATCTTTATTCTCGGGAAGCTTTTACAGACCATATGAACTCCTTGAGGAGCCTGAAAAAAATATCAAAGAATAATAAGCATAGCAGCTAGAGCTTCTAAAACAGAGTACTAAGGCCCAATTGGAGCAATGACAAGCATTATTGACATTACTCACAGATATGAGATTGAGAAATATAATATTTCCTTCCGGCACACCCTTTTTTATGAGTAAAGATATGGCTTGAACAGCAGAATTTCCTGGTAGATTATATCACAAGATCAGTACCCTGAAGAAAGACCCATGCAGTATATTTTGGCAGGACGAAGCTAACGATTCATTTCACAAACTGCCAAATAAATTCCTTCTCCATCTTATAGAAAAGCCGAGATTAGAAGGTGTTATATTTGAGGCAATTTGTGGGCTTCGGCCCTGTCACCAAGACAATCGTAATCTAGAGTAGTAACAGGTTGGGTGGGGCTTCTTAAACAAGCTTGCAATAGAAAAAAGAGTAAGTACTTCAATTAAAATGTTGGATCATCCTTCCAAGGATTAGCATCAATAAAAAGGGAAAAGGTATTATCAAAGGTCAGTCATCTTTGCTCTTAATAAAGGAACTCAACAGGGCAGCACATTAGGAAAAAAAAAACTCATGAGGATATGGTAAGCAGAATCCATCAACCCTACTGCAAGGAAAAAAAAGAGCATATGAAAAAATTGTCCAGACACTTATATTGGGATGAAGAAAGGAGGAGGTAAAGCCTTCTACACTACGTAATTTTCATCATAAAGAGCGGAGAACCTGTTCCTAGGATTGGATCCAAGAGCAAGACATGTCTATCTGCAATATCTTGCGGCAGTTTTTCATATATTAGCTGCCAAAACAACAATGTGACTGTGAGATGAGTAGAAGAGCCAAGTACCCCCACACAATAAGAGATAAAAAAATTATAACACAGGAAGACAAATCAAGAGAATAAGATAAGAGATTCATACCTGCTGCCCATTGTCACCTTCTCTATGTATAAGAATTTTGCCAATCTTGATTCCCTTGCAGCATGCCCGTAAAGCATTTTCCATGCTTTCACCACTGACAAAGTTCAAGTAATGTCGTGAGAATGTGAGACACAAACATACTTATTGAAGTACATGGCAAGAGCAAGTTTTCTTTAGAGGAATCAGTAAGATCAAAAGTACGCTAAAGTGGAATGCCTGGTAGTAACAGTAATTAATAAACAAACAGAGTTACTTCTGTGAAAGAACCTACATTGGCAGACCAGAAAGTTGAACAAATATTTGTAATTTACTTCGAAATTCTACTAGCAAGCTACAAGTATAGAAGATTCTAGAATTTAAAATTCAAACCCAAAAGTTATAACTACTACCTGTTGACAGTCAGCAGATTATACTTTTTTCTTAATTTCCTAATTTTCTACATCATGGGAAACCAAGTAAAGGTGCAACGCGCAATGAAACTCCAGTAGATTTTTACAAACCTTCTAATAATAGACACCCCACATAACCTCTTGCAGAAATCTACACCGGTATATACAGAGCCTGCAAGCAAAAACAATGAACAAAATGAACTAAAAAACAATGGCAATCATCCATCTGAACTTGCAGCCTCAGCCTGGTGTCTCACACTTGAAAAACGTCAGAAAATTGATGTACATACTTAATCAAGAAATATTTCGGGAGCCTAGATCGCGCCAAGTAACCTTGCCATGTAACAATTTAAAATAAAAGAGTTTCAGAAGAAAAAAGTATACATGTATAGACTATAGAGTGTAAGATAAGATAATTAGATAAGAGAAAACAGAGTTTGATTTACAATAAACTACCATAGATAATTAAGTAGAGCAAATTGATTATAACTCTTGATTTAAAGTTCATAACTAAAATTTTAACAAAATCTATCCATAACATACGTAAAAGGTTACGATATAAACTCAATTGATACATTCATCTCCTTGGAAAATTAGCCTGATAAACTATGCAAAATGTTTTGATCCACAAATCTATTATACTAGTTTTCCACAAGATAACTGAGTTTTAACCCATGCATTGCACGGAATTGAAAGCTAGTACCTAGTAATTTTCAACTACATTAATCACGGAAATGTCTAATAAAAGCACGTCGTGGATCCAACCAGGGATTATGAACTTAATTGAACTCTCTATTCTTCATCTACCTCTGTTGAGATTTTCTTATGTGTGCCATATAGCGCAAACAAACACTAACTTTTTACACTAAAGAGTATCTGAACCAAATAACCAATTGCAAATCCTTTATAAAGTACGCATCATGTCGAGATCACCTCTGTTACCCCAGATAAAACCAAAATTACTCAAAAAGAACCCCAATTGATAAAAGAACAATTGGGGTCGAAACTACTATGGTCATAAATTTAGAAATAAGGGTCTTGAAAGCAAGACTTTCACAAATGCATAAGTAACTAAATGAAGCTAAAATTGCAATTTAACAAGATCCAGCAACAGAAGAATATGCCAAAATCAGGTAAGAAGGAGCACACCTGTAGGAGTGATAACCTGCTTTTCAGTGAAAGGGAGATGTCCTAGTCCATGCTCAACAACCTATATGAACACAAGTAAAATTAGAGCAAAGCAAAGGGAAAATCATTGTAGAAGGGAAGAGAAATTTGTCGGGCTAATACATTGCGCCATGTGTCAATTAACAAGTGAATGTCGTAAATCATTCAAAACGCATATACACAGTAGCATGGCAAGCAGAATGATATTGTCCACAAAATCTATTCCATGATTTTCCAATCCACTCTATCAAGACGCTCAAAATCTTTTTGTTGCAAATCATTCATAACGCATAAAACAGTATTCCAGAAAGCTGTCAATGATTCTATATAACCATGTGTTCTTTCAGAAGAAAGCCAAAATTTCTTCCTAAGCAAGAACGGCGACAATCAGATTAATAGGTCAAGAAGTACTACTTACCAAGCGGATCAGTCGATCAGCATAAAAAACAAAGTCATGTTTTGTTGTCTGTGCATCACGGATAAGAGTATGCATTCCCCGTATCTACCAAAGTAGATTAAGAGTGCATTAATTTCCCTAAAATACCCAGAAGTACACAAATTATCATTCGTGAGGATGTATAATATTACCTGGAAGGTGGTCTGGATAACATAAAGGTTTGGATATATTTTACAAAGATCATGCTGACCAAGTTTTGTACGAATATGTTGCACAATTAGATCAACAGCAACATGATTGTCACCTCCGCGAGGAATTATGATATCTGCATACTTCTTCGTCGGAAGTATGAAATCATCAAAAGCAGGCTTCACAAATTTGGAGTACTGCAGCATTATTCAGAAGGAAAGGTGGTCAATCATAATATAATATTACATGTAAGCAGCACAGGAAAGTAAATCTTTCAGACAACTAGCCAAGTGATCACAAATCACAATGACCATTCTGCTGCCCCACTTTTGTTAATTTTGCCACTGTCTTCTCACTTATGGAAAGGTGGAAAGGTGGAAAGCTAAGAAATATGTTCCGCAGCACTCGGTCAAATGACAGCATAATATTAGAAATCCTAGTCCATATATTCCAGAGCATAGAAGATGAAAAATGCCAGTAAAGAGATTAGAATGAAGTCCGAAACTCAGACTAGACATGCATATCCGGTGCAAAGTAGTTATATCTATTCACAGATTTAAAAAAATGGTGGTTTCATCATCAATGAGACATGATCAAACTAACCTGATCAAGTACCATGGCGATATCTCTATTCTTCTCAGCTGTATCACGCCTTATTCTTCTTGCCAGCCGTACATCAGCATCTGCAGTATATGAAAAAAAGCATTAAGTGAAAGGCATAGGAAAAAGTTTAAGTCCTACAAAGAAGAGGTACTTCAGTGTCAATATAACAGGAAAAAGAAATTGAGCTTCTTTAAGTTTGAACATATAAAGCAGCCACACATTAAACCCTATAAGAACAAAGTTTCAAGGATACATAAGTGAAAAGATTAATATAAATAGCAGTTGGTTTACAAACAGAAATATAAAATGAACATTTTAGCCAAAACGTTTCCATGACTTAAAGATCCCCACAGATACTACAAAAGCGTTCTTGAAGATACCATCACATGCACATAGTCCGTAGGTTCATGATACGTAGAGTCGTAGAGTATAGAATATCATATTAAACAACGGTGTTTCGGTGATTTTGGAGCCAGACTGGTAACTTTTTTTCCTCCACAGAATCTTAGATCATACACCCTCCGCCTCATTATATTTGCTACATATTGACTTTGAGCACTATTCAGTATTCACATTGCAACTTTGACTGTCTTTGAGTTTTTATACATAATGAAAAATATACTCATGTGGGATCTTATTTTATTCGGCTTAATGTGTGTTTTCCAAGTATAATAATAAAAAAATCTATACCTAACTTGAGATATTAATTTCTGAAGTTGTCTGTCGAAAACTGTGAATAAACAAATGTAGCAAATAAAATAAGATGGGGGAGTAGGTAGTTTTGGAAATGATTTGGACCTTTACACAGGCAAGAAAAATTAAATGGGTGAGATATGGCAAGATAAAAATAAAAATAAATGAAAGGAGGGTGGACCTGTATCAACAAAAATCTTCATATTCATGAGCTCACGGACACGAGGATCATGGAAGACAAGTATCCCTTCCAGTATAATAACATCTGATGGATTGACCTGTCGAGGTTCCATATCAATATATCATTAAGTTGTCAGTGCAAACAATTCACAATCTGATCCAAGCAGATATTTTGGTTAAGAGAAAAGTGCATAAGTTGAATCTGCTATTCAGAGAATTGTATCGAGCTCCTTGCAATTAGGAGTATCAACAGTTTAACTGACACTAAGGTAAAGCAATCAACTCATGATGTGCTTACCCTTCGGGCTGGAAATACATTGTTTTTGTAACTCTTGAAATCATATTTTGGAATATCCACTGGTTTCCCACACCTTAGTTTATCCATGGTACAGAGCAATTCTTCGGTGTCAAATGCATCTGTGGAGAAAAATATGTTCACCAAAGGAAAGATTTGTCATTGCTAGCATTTTCAGCAATAATGGGACTTACACCAGATTGCATACAGAAACTTGTAGATTGGAAGGAGACGCAAGATGCCAAAACAGAGCTTTTTCCTAGTTTGTTATAGATAGTTTCACCGGTGCGATTAAACAATGAGTCAAGAAATGGTGAATAGCAGTAGGATTAGGATAATTTTCAAAAGTATACAATGATATGACATCTGCAAAATTGCAAACCAATTACCATAGGACCGTCAACTGTCTATCGCCAGCAAATATGCCCATGTTAGGAGCATTAGGAGTCGTCAAAAGATTAGTGTTAAAAATAGGAGCAAGAGAGTGAGAAACAAGAAGGTAATGGCGATTATTTACATGTTTTACTGCCCTCAAGTTTTCACATTCGCAACATTAATATGCACACCTCCAAGTTAGAAGATGTGCACGCAACCATGTACCAAATATGCATCACCCTGCATGGAAATTTCCTGATAATAGCACTCTAGAGATCATACTGAAAATAATTTAAGTAACTCACCGGGGTGGTCAAAGTTGCATTCATTAACTCGTGAAAGCTCCTCCTCCGTTAGATTATGATAAAATGAATCCTGTCAATTTAATGATATGAAAATGCTTAATGCAACTGGGGAAGAATGATGACTGAGGCTTGACTTTAAGCATGAAAAGAATAAAGAATACAATAGCAACAACAACAAAACCTTATTCCCAAAATGTTTTGGGGTCGGATAACATGAATCGACATTTAAAACCGATGAAAGAAAGGATGGCATCGACAAGAATAAAGAATGATGATAAAAATTAAAACTCAGTGAAGACTCCCAGACTACTGCTTTGGTGCATAAGCTGAGAAGGATGGCACCAGCTACAAGCCTAAGCTAATAGGATAGTGTTTTCATTGGCAATGTAAATATCGTCATAAATACCTCTCCAATGTTTAATTAAGTATTCCAACACAATATCCAAACGAGACTTGTAGACAACTCAGCTGAAAGCACTTCCATATCACAAAGTACATTAAGGCTCTCGATTAAATCTCGTTTCGGAAAAATAAGCTTCGAAAATTGGTTTATTCTCACAAACAGGAATACATTAAATGAAAGAGTTAGAAGTTGCAACATTTACATGATAGATAAACAAACAGTTACTAAACATGGGGCAAGTAAGTTGAAACATAATACTATCATTTAGGGGGAAAAAAGGAAATGGACATTGCTGGTAACTTTTCGGATTTTCTTTTGCCTAAAATATTGAAGATTTCTTACTAATTGACAAAATTTCTACCTGATTAACAACCACCACCCGCTGATCATGAAGCTGTGAAATGATCATATCACAAACAGTAGTCTTCCCAGATGCTGCACCTCCAGCAACTCCTGTTCAAGTAAAAGGCTGATTACCCGATGCAAATCGACCAAAAGGGAACATTTGAAGGGAAAAGCAAACGAAAGGCACAAGCCTGAAAAATTCAGGCATTTAATGCTAATATTATTCCTCAACAAAAGAAAAAGGAAACAAACGAAATCAAAGGTAGCAATGCACTTTACTGAATAGGGCTTAAGTTAAGGACAGCTCCCTTGCAAGCTACAATATACTAATGCAAGAATTTACTAGGTACCAACAGAAAATATACAAGTCAGAAGATTCAAGCAACTAACAGATGGCACATATGCACCCACCAATGACAAAAGGTTGATTGTGAACATTATCAGTAGCCGACGTCGTTGGTTGCTCAATAGCAGCTTTTCTGGATTCTATGCCATCCAAGTGAAATCCAGAAAAATGGACTCCTGATGAAGCCTCTATCATATCTACAACTGACTGGGAACCCATTTTAGCAAACCTGCAGCAGGAGGACAAGAAGGTATTGCGTAAGTGATCAAAATTGTGTACCTGCACAAAAGGTATGTGCTACTCCCACTAAAAGCAAGGATTATGGACTACTGAAAAACAGTTAATGCTAATGCACACTTTCGAACTGTGCTCATTTCATAAAACAATATAATAGGGTAATGATCAGTTGGGCTAGCTTGTCAGAACAAAGCATAACGCATGGACACAGCACGAGCCAAAAATCTGGCGGTTAACAGAACGTCTTATGCAACATTGAAGGAACAGCAAGCAAACCATTTCCAGTAGTCTTTTTCTGCATTAGTCAATATGAAAACTCAGGCTGGAGGAACCCAGATCCAGACAAACCCTTTCCTACTAGTTAACATCAACTTCAACTTAGCCACTAGGAGGTCCACAACAAGAATATCTCAGAATCTTTGAATATAGACGAAAATTAAAGTTCATTATACTTTCTCTGTTCTAAAATAAGTGTGGAGGCATTATTTTTACGATGTCCATGTGATGAGGAGAGAGATTAGAAGAGAGACTCATATCATGAGGAGAGAATTAGAGAGATAAAGAGAGAGCACATTAGTCTGACGAATCACCCTTCTCAACGAATTGGTCAAATGCTACAAGAAGTTACATTCCTAAGAAAACCACACCAATTAATCTGACGAATCCTCGAAGGCTTCTCTTCTTGTCCATGAGAGAAGTAAGGCTAGGACAACATCTACGCAATGAGGGCTGAGGAATTTAGAACACACGACATAATAGACTCACTACCCGAGTCTTTGACACTAGATCAAGACCGAATTTGGGGAATCCTCTCGAAGTTAGGCATGTGTATATACTGACTCCTGTAATAGAATACATCTATCTATCCATTGCATCACAAACACAGAATCAGATGCATGCTGATCCTACAAAGTTCTGTGCCATGACACAAACTCAGAATTAACAACAAATATAATAATATCTCATTATTTTAAAAAAAGTCCAACTAATTTATTGCTTCATAGTCAAATAATAAAAAAAGAACTTCAACCAAGATTCATCAACTTCATATTCCTTAGACTAAGTCTCCCACCAACTTATCTCTAATCAATATTCAAACTAGTGCAAACATTGCACCACCTCTGAGCTCACTCAACTGAACACCACCCTCCACCACCGCCACCGTCGCCGCCACCACCAACATCCCCACCAACTCTCTAAGAAAAAAACATCTAAAAAAAACAATCAAAATCAATGTCATTAGAGCTTGAATTTTGGGTCCTCATAACAATAATATCAAAATCAACAAAATCCGAAATGACCCTTTAACTATGGAGATTTATCACTCACAACATCAAAAATAAATAAACAGAAAAACAAATTCATAAAAATAAAAAAACCAATAAATCAAATCTAAAGCACCCACATTGATCTAGCACAAGCTTCTGCACCATCAATTACAAAAAACAATCTCAACAAACCAAAAAAACTAATTAAATAAAGAGAGAAAACACAGATCAAATCTGAATCCTTACTAGAAATTAATAAAAACGAAAATGCGGCAATCATCACAAGAATTAAATTATTGAGCTCAGAGATATGAAAATGATGATAATAAATAAAATAATAATAATAAAAGGAAAGAATTAAAGGGGAGAAATGTAAGATAAAATAAAAATGAATATACCTATGATTCGATCTGGTACTTTAGAAGATATTTCAAGAAATTAAATTGGGGGGAATTAAGAGGAAGAAAAAGAGGAGTATTTATAATACTTAAAAAGAGAGAGAGAGAGAGAGAGAGATAAATATCCGGAATTACGTTTTGAAGGAAGTTTAGTTTATATAGTGGGCGCACAACCGAGAGAGAAAGGTCTACCCATTTTTATATTCATATTAATCCTTATTCTTGACTTATTTTACCACCGACGTCCCCCTATAAATTACTAGATTTCTATACACGCGATGCGTACGATGACAATTTTATTATGAAAATTTATAATTTATAGTAGATAATTTTATAGATAGTCGCATCTTATCACTTAAACTTTTCATGTTTTTAGAAACTCTCACCTTAATGATTTTTTAAGATTCCACCTACCATTTACAATTTTATTAAAAACTCCCACCACTTAACGGTTTTTGTCAAATTTCATTAACAAAAAACAGTTAAGTGGGTCTCACATATACATTTTGTTAACAAAATGGAACTTGAAATAGTTGTAGTTCGTTCCAAATTTGCTCTAAATTTGTTGAGGATTTGCCCTTAAATTGATGAAATTGACTTCAATTTCAGCGTAAACTAATAATAAAATGCATATGTAGGGCCCACTTCACGGTTTTGTTAACGGAATTTAACAAAAATTATTAAGTGGTGGGAGTTTCTAATAAAATTGGGAATAATAGGTGAAAATTTATAAGAAAAATTCATTAAGGTAGGAGTTTCTAAAAACATGAAAAATTTAGGTGATTTCGAACAAAAAATCCAAATTTTATTTGCATACGATTTGTGTTTGGCTACTATAACATGATAAAATATGAAGAACATATTTTATTTTCAAGCTAAAGTCATTTTGGCTCTTTTTTCTTTAAAACATCCCTTACTCCCCACCATCAACTACAACTTTTGTTATATAGTACTCGATAAGGTATTTTTTGCTCATTGTCCAAATGAGAAAAAATTCAAAAGTACTTGAAAATACTTTATCATATTTCTCACTAATATCAGGATCAATTTGATCAAATGTGCCTTCACTCATGAACAATCAATTACTCATGTATTTCAAAATAAAAAAATTTCAAAAGTATATAAAAGTATAGCAAAGTGGGTGTCTATCTGTAGATTTCAAGAAAATATAATCGTTGATATTTTTTAAATTGTTTTTACTTTGTAGGTTTTTAGATATTTTACTTAGAAGTTATGAACATCTTTTATTAAAAATCTGATTGTTAAATTTGGAAACAAAACTTAATTACTTAATAAACTCAATGATTTATTTTAATTATTTTTCCTTTTTTCTTTTTGTTGTCCACCCCCACCTCTTCACTTATATAATAGAGATTCTATGTACCCTCGATCATAATTTACAAGGATATCAATTTTACGACAGTTATTCTTTTCTCCGATTAAAATTTTTTACGGTTAAAATTGCAGTCCTACTTTGTTTACTGACCATAAATTTCGAGCTCATCCTTTAATTTGCAGCTAACTGATTGAAATGTTGCTCAAAAATTCGAAAATCTCAATCGAAAATTGTTTAAGAAATTTTCTTATTGTATCTAATTCGATTTTAATGTGATTTCGCAAAAATCATCCCTATTTTAATATTTTAAAAATATATTATGATTGAATAAAATGTATATTAGATTAAATGAAAGTTACAAATAGATATAATGAACGATACATTTGTTTATATTATTTTTCAAAAGTGTAACTGCAAATATACCTTTAAAATAAGTTATTGTATTTGCTGAAGTTAGTGATGGCAAATGGGTGGGCCGGGCTGGGCTGGGTCGGGTTTGTAGCGGGCTGGGCTGGCCATTTTTGAACCAGTGCGGGCCGGGAAAACAGGTGGGCTGGGTGGGTCGGTGGATTGGGTTGGGGAGGCAACCCACAACAGGTTTGGGTGGGCCTGAAACGGTTAATTGGGCGGGCTGGGTGGGTTAGTGGGTGGGCTGGGCTGGTTAATGGGTTGGGTGGGCTGGGTTAATGGGCTGGGTGGGCTGGGCTGGTTGCGTGTGTTGGGTTGGGCTGGGTGGGCTTAGTGGGTTGG
The DNA here is from genome assembly GCA_947645195.1 of Patellifolia procumbens. Taxonomy (NCBI): domain Eukaryota; kingdom Viridiplantae; phylum Streptophyta; class Magnoliopsida; order Caryophyllales; family Amaranthaceae; genus Patellifolia; species Patellifolia procumbens. The sequence goes on from CANSGD010001201.1 coordinate 247,972, forward strand.
GCCGGAAAAATTGTGCAAGATTTCTTTTTATTTTCATATTCGGTCATGATTTCAGAAATTTGAATTTAGAATTTGATGAATCTAATCTGAATGAGTGAGTTGATTATGGGTTGGTGACAAAAGAATGAAAAGAAAGATAAATGTAAAATCCCCTAATTCCCCTCAATTTGTTTGGCTGGACATTAAAATACTTTAACGCTAAAATACAAAGAAGATTTCAGTGGGGGGTTTAAGGTGGGTCAGGCGGGTTGGGCTAGGTGGTTTGTGCGGGTAATAGGTGGGCTGGGTGGTTCGGGCTTAATGGGCTGGTGGGTTGGGTGGTCTGGGTGGTTAGGGCTGGGTGGGTTGGTGGGCTGGTGGGCTGGATGGTCTGGGTGGTTAGGGCTGGGTGGGCTGGTGGGCTGGGCTGGGTGGGTTAGTGGGCGGTTAGGTGCGGGTTGGTTGGGCGGTTACTACTGGGTTGGGTTACAACAAACGAGCCCGGTGCGGGTTTTCCTTTTTCACGGGTTGAACCGGGCTGGGTAATGGGCCAAACGGGTCTGGCCCACAAGGCCCCCGAGACGGGTTGGGTTGGGTGGGCTGGGCTGGCCCGGCCCATATGCCAAGAAACTCTCTTATTGAATGTAATTCGAATTTATTTTCTTTTTCGCTTTTTGTTTTCGATTTCGATCTCATACGTAATTTAATCTTTTAAAATTATGCCCCTATTATTTGTGATAGATTGAAAAGGTATATTACTTCAATGACGGTTAAAAATAAATATAATAAAAGACACAATGTTTGTAATATTTTTCAAAAGTGCATTGCAAATGTACCTTTGTAATAAATTATTGTACCTTTCACTAAATTTATTTTGATACCACATATCACGCTCATTTTGTTTACTTTTGTTGTTTTGATCGCGGATCACATGCATGATATGGGGTGCACAAAATATTATTAGCGATGCCCCCCCCCCCCCCCGGATTCATGTAAATTAACTTGTTAAGATAATATTAAAATATATTTTTAATGATAGTTAGCAAAGTATGTAATAATCAAAAGTGAAACTCAAACGGTCTGCCCAAATGCCCAAAGTTCGGCCCAACTACATAACAAACTCGCGTTCCCCTTTTAGTCTTCCCCAAAGCTAAAGCTCGAGTACCTACAATCGGTTGACCTTTCCTCCTCACACCATTCACAACTAACTCTCACTCTTTCCCCAAAAACCTCCTCCTTTAGCCTTCCGGCCGCAAACTCCACCGTAGCTAACGATAGATCGTTGTAGGTTAATTGATTGATTGAAGTACGTGCCCGATTGATTAAGCCGCAATAGCAAGTTTAGCAACCACTTCATATCAAACATTCGCCCCAACCACCTCATATCGCCGACAGAAAGGTGATGGAACTAAAGATTTTGATTGGAAGGTGATCAACGAAGGTTGTTGCTGCTATTGGTAGACGCAATACAGCAACGCAACAATATCAACGGTTTCTATTGCTTGCAATAGAGCATCCAATTGTTGGACGAGGTTGGTTAGTTTTTTTGGTATATTCAAATAGCTGAATTTACAAATTGAATATTTTGATTCCTTAATTGAATATCTGATTTCATTAACTGAATATCAGATTTCATTAATTGATTATGGATATATGATATCAGACATTCAATATTTGATTTTCTGATAATAAATTAAATCAGATAATCAAAGTTTTAGTTCAGATATTCAATTTTTTAATCAAATTGAATAGCTAATTATCGAAAACCGAATAGCTGATTTCACACATTAAATATTTGATATTCAGTTTGTGTAGGCAGATAATCAAAAATTTTGTCAAATATTGAACTTGTATTTTTATATATTCATTTGACCAATTCAGCTAATGAAACTGTAGCATGTGATAATGAACTTCTTTTATCACATAACCAATGTCTAAAATGGGAATTGCATAATTTTTTGTCTGTCGATGAATTCTCTCCATCTATCTATCATCACATGACTTTCCTTTTTTATCTACTTATTTTGAAGATGAATTTTCAGTGTTTAAATCAAATAATGTAAGTATAAAACAAAAATTATATACATTTTTAGGGAATAGACTTTTGAACTCGTGAACAGGGTTGAGCACACCGTAGTAGAGTGTACTAGAATTATTTTTGTAGGGGGACTTGCCAGAACATCCACAATGAGTAGTCTTTAGTTAGGCAACAATGGAAAAAACTAGGAGCAACTTAGTCTTACTATTGTATTAGGTTGAGGCAATCATGGGGGAGATGAGGTTGGTGTCAACTCCCTTTGTTGAGGCAAGTTGAGCAGCCAATGAGGAAGAGCCATGTGGCTAGGAGAGAGGGAGAGAGGAGAAATTGATACTTCCTTCGTTATTTTAATTGCACCAAAAGGTCTTAACACTTTTGTCAACGCGCAAGTCAAACACTAGTAGCAACAATCGTACATAAGTAGAAGTCATAAAAAGTTTATATAGGTAAACAACATATCGGGACAAATCTAACAAGACCTTACTTGACTATATTTCAGATCTGTACATTTCAACTTATTTTCAGTCCTTAATATAAGTTCAGATTAGTTATGATAAGTTCTGATAAGTCTAGAAAAGTTCAGATAAGTGCAGATAACGTTTAATAAGGTCCAATAAAGTTTAATAAGATCTAGTAATGTCTAATAAGGTTTCATCTAATAAGGTCGAATAAGGTCTAACAAGGACTTTTCAGTAGGGCTGATAAACAGGTTGAGTTAGGTCAGGTTCGTGTTCAGGTCAATATTAAATGGGTCGAAAATCTTTAATCCAAACCTAACTCATTTATTAAACAGGTCGAAAAGTTCAACCCTACCCCCAACCCATTTAATAAACAGGTCACCCACTTAACCCATTTAACCCATTTATCTCCAATTATTTGATTTTCTTATCTTAGTTAATTATAATTAAATATACATTTCACCGTAAAATGAAAATATTTTGTTTTTTCGTAAAAATATGATTATGATTCATATTTAGACTTATTTATCTTTATTGACTAATTATAGCATTTATTAAAGTTAGTTTTTTGGGATTATTTTATATAAATGGGTCAAATCAGGTTATATCCAGGTTGCAAATTTCAACCTTAACCTAACCCGTTTAATTAACAGATCGGGTCGGGTCACCCCATTTATTTTAGGTCGGCTTCAGTCGGTTAGCAGGTCGGATCAGCTTTTGTCAGGCCTATTTTTCAGTCCTTATAAGTTTAGATTAGAAATTTTTATTTGAAAAAAACGGACACTTCTCTTAACATGGAAAAGGATAGAAGGAGGTCAAAATAAAGAAGATAAGTAGTATCAAAAGTAACCAATTTCAAAAATAAAGGTACTATCATATTTGCATGACATTGCAACTAAATGATGGGATATAATAAAAATAAAAGAGAGTCATAAATGAATCAACCTTACTATTGTGAAAAATAAAAAAATTGAGGCAAGTTAATGAAACTATTTTTCTCTGTCCCATAGAACTTGACCATCTTATAAAAAAGAATAGGCAAATAAAAAAGGGTATCTAATTAGAATTGGTGAAGGTGGTGGATAGTGATGGTGTACTAATCAGTAGGTTAGAGATTGGAGCGGTGCACTGAATGTTAAATTTGAAAAATGAAAAAGAGAGTGATGTTGGTGGGCGATTTGTACAGCAACTTGATCGGATCGGAGCTCCACGTAGATACTAGATCACGATGCAGGCCCCACTTCCACTGTATGGTATTTTTGTGTATGCTTTTTGTGATACCTTTCATGATTTCATTTTCAAGCTAACGGATAGTAGTGATACTAGTGAATACTGAATAGGGATGCCGTGAATGTGATGGTACTAATGACTAACAAGTGGAGATGGCCACGGTCGGATTGTGCCGATTCAGTGCTGGGTTATATATGGGCCGGTTTACAAAAATTTGGCCTTGACCCAGCCCTAAGACCACCTCGGGTCGGTTCGGGGGCTGGGTCAGGGTTATGTTGTTTTGAACCGTTCCTAAACCGCCCCGAATCGGTTCAAGTTCAAAACAACATAACCCTGACCCAGCCCCTGAACAGGCCCGAGGTGGTCTTAGGGCTGGGTCAAGGCCAAATTTTTGTAAACCGGCCCATATATAACCCAGCACTGAACCGGCACAATCCGGCCGTGGCCATCTCCACTTGTTAGTCATTAATTTCATCACATTCCAATATGTTGTTTTGAACCTGAACCGATCCCAATGGGTTCAGGAACGGTTCAATGTCGGTTCAGTGACAGGGTCCGTGTCGATTCAGAGCTAGATTTAGTGTTGGTTTAGTGCCAGTTCAGGATTATTTCATTTTTTTTAATACAACTTTTTTTAATACAATTTTTTTTCATATTGGAAATGCACCTTAAGTAAAAATAATTTTTTTAATCTCTACTCTTTTAAAAGAGAGAACTTGTGCTACTGTAGCTTATGAACAATAGTGATTTACCCTTCTATAGAGATTGACTGATTTGCCCTTGCCTTCCTTTCCTCCTTCGATTCTCCTTCTTTCCCTTCTGTACTGGAGGCTTTTCTCTACCTCTTTTTCCCTCATCTCTTTAACCCAAACACCTCTCCTCCATCAACAAATCGTCTCATAAGCTCCTTCAATGGCTTCCACAACTACCATAGCTCTGATCTCTTTCACTCCATTTCTCCTTGGTGTTGATGATTCTCACTCTCAAACCCTTTAAACTTCCTCAACAACACCAAAATCATCCTCCATTTCTCTCTCATCCATCTTCAAAACCTTTCATCTCTCGCTGGAATCACATCGTCGGTTGCCTCGCTCCCGACATCGGCGGCCATGGATTATCTGATATTTGGAAAAGAAATGGTTGGAATTGGATTTATGTTTGCTTGAAGGTTTGGAAATCAGTTTGGTTGATCTTGCCCTCTTGTAAATATTTTAATTGGAAAGGGTCTTTCATATATAACTTCAGTAAATATTTTTGCTTAGAAATTTTAGCTTGCAATGAACTATAGTCTAAAGAAAGAGTAGGTAGCCTTATCCAAAAGTAGTAAGGAATTTGATTCAATTGTCAACTTTACGTGGTTTTATGGTGTTGTTGGGAGTTGTGTATGCCATCTTAGGCCTTGTTTGAATGATTTATGCTCCCCTTTCTTGGTTTTTCCACCACATTACCCAAAAGTATTCCCTACCTTTTACCTAAGCCCAATTACAACCCTCTAAAGTCCTCTTGAGCTCATGTCTGCAGTGTTCATTCGATTGATTTCGAGTCAGTTTGTCAAAGTTAAAGAGTATTTCTGCTAATTGAGTCGACTTGACTAGGATGAGCGTCATTGAACCTTCTTAAACACCTGAGAGTGTGAGTGGGAAGGGTACTTATGGTCAGGTTGGTGAGTGTTCGGGCATATTCTTTGCCTGCCACAAAATAGAGAGGAGTGACACCCTTGTGAGACCCTTTTCAGGACTTGTATGCCTTGTGGATGCTTGAATTTGATAAATTGCTTGGATGATTGGTGGTTGGATGGATTTGATTAGCCAAACTTGAATTCTGCCTACTTGAACGATTCTTAGTCTTGAAAATGTTTTGAGCTTTGATTTGTTTTTATCTATGGGGGTGAGGCAATCTATTCCATGTTCATGTTCTGTTTGCTTGAGGACAAGCAAAGGTTTAGCTTGGGGGAGTTTGATATCACGTATTTATATAGGCTTTTCTCCCTTATTTACAAGCTAATTTGTGCGTCATTGGAGCTCTTGGGAGCTATTTTGTGCTAACTATCGTATATAGTTGTGGTTTTGTGTTTTAGTGTTGAATCGCAGGTTTTAGGGAGTTTTCTCCTTATTCCCGAGCCATTTGGAAGCAACCACGGCCTTACGAGATGTTACGAGGCACGTGGGATGGCTCACGAGTTTTATGGGTAGTTTAGGAGGTCCCAAGACCCCTAAACATGAAGTTTAGAGAGCCAAAGAGTCAAAAAGGAGATTTCCGTACTCTGATCGGGCAAAAAATGGCCCGATCGGGCGAAGGAATTATGATCGGGTATAGAAGTTGCGGACCCGATCGGGCGAGGAGCCATGTCCCCAGACCCGATCGGGCACCCGCTGCCCGACCCGATCGGGTCCCCTACAATTTAGTTGCTGCTGGCGTATCAAGATGCAGCGCTGCTGGGCTCTAATGTCTCCAAGCCCGATCGGGTAATGGCCTCGAGCCCGATCGGGTGGAGCCTATCTTCAGCACTTCTTGGCTGTATTGCTGCGCTGGATCAAGAGAAACAAATTGGGCTGATTCGTGTGTGGACCCGATCGGGTGGCATTTGGCCCGATCGGGTCCTGGGCATTTTATCGCGATTTTTCACCTTTTATTTCCGGTTTTAGTTAATTTGTGGGGGTATTATAAATACCTTTTTCCTCATTATTTAGAGATGATCTTTATTCTAGTTTTAGACTCTAGTTAATTCTCATTGTTCTTAGTTTAATTTAAACACTTTAGATTAGATTAAAGGTGATTGAACCTATTTCGATTTCAATAAAAGTTCCTGCTTTCTGTCAATTGGTATTCTTTCTTACCCTAATCTCTTTTATTATTCTCAATTGCTTGCTTTAATTATTTTAATTATTCATGATACAATTATTAGGGTTTCATATTAGTTTTGTTATTGTTAATTCGATTATGAGTGAGTAGTTCTCTTTCTAGGGTGTTCGATAGGAAAGCCATGTTTATACCATGATTGTGATTTAGATTTCTATCAATTTCTAGGGCTTGATTAGGGTGATTGTGATGTGGTTTGTTCTTATTGAGTAATTAATGTCAGTGTACAATTTCATTGATTGCTTGTGGTTAAGAGTTATTTGCACAGATCCGTCTTATGACTAGAGGCCTAGGACACGTCAGTAGTTCTGATTACGTTAGTGAACATGCGGCCTATGTTGAACTATGAGAGTTGAGTCTTAACCATAGCTCAACACATGCTCTAATCCCCCGACTCTTGACTTAGGTTTTGATAGTAGTTGACCCTATTTGATTGGTATAAGCATGGTGGACCGACCTAATACCCTAGGTTTTTAGTCCATAGTTAAATCCTCGATTTGATTTATTTTCTTTAGCTTAATTATTAGTTCAGTTAATTCCTCCCTGATTTCATCTGAAGTAGCTGATTGGTTGAATATTAATTTAGAACTTCAGTCTCCCTGTGGATTCGACCATGCTTCCATTGACTACCATAGTTAGAGGACTGTAGGTTTATCTTTGAATAGGTGATACGACTTTAGCCTATCAATCCTCTTACTCAGCTTTCCAGATTATAGGCACCCAAAATTTTTACTTCCATTAGCTACAGCAGCAGTAAAGCATCGGTGAAGATGTAAACTTGCATCATTAGAGCATCCGAAACTTCAAGAAGCACAAGGAAATCTAAGGCATAGCTGCAAGCAAGGAAGCTAACGAAATAAAGAGAAAAAATTGGGAAGTTCAAATGCTTCAATGAAAAAATGCATCTAAATGCATCAAAGATCATCCAATTGTAATTTCTAACAAAACCCATATATTGTTCTTCATTTTTCTTTGATGGGTTTGTTGGGTTCTTTTTTGCATATATATTGTTTGATGAAGTGCTTCAATGAACAATCGGATAATTTCGCTTAATGGGCTTCTTAATTGACTATTTTTGTGTTTGATGATATGGCTTACAGGAATCTTCAATGGGAGATGGAAGGTTGATGCCTCTCTAGGCCTTCGTCGTCGCTTCTCTCTTCGTCGGAGCAATCACAATCGCCACGATTATCTCAAATTCTTAGAGCACCGAAACAGTAGAACAGGAAAAGGGAGGCTACAATTTTCAGGTTCTACTTCCTTTTTTTCCCCGATTGATACTTTCTATTTCAGTTTAATTCTTGCTTATGATCATCTATTGTTGCTTTTAATTGACAATTTCAATTATGATCATCGGTTCATGATCCTTGTTCTTCAGATTGTAGTGTAATAGTATGCTTTTAAGTATTCAGATCTAAAAATGATATTTTTTTTAGAGAATCAAGGTGTAATTTTAGGGTTTTGATCATCAAAGATGGTGTTTTTCATAAGGGTGATTTTCATTTTTATGTATATTGTTGCTCAGGTGACTATTTTTTTGCCCAAGTGGAAGATTAGAAGTAATTTGATGATAGGGTTTTTGTTTAAAATATTGTAATATGATGGGAGAATTATCATTGATTAGGTGCAAATCAGGTTATTAGAAGCATCTAATAATTCCCTTCTGATTGAACTGATGATTTGAAGATAAAGCTACTTATGATGATTTGCCATGTTACTCTAATTTGATTTTGCATAGGCGCCTATTTATGCTATGCATCCCTTCAGTTGGTGAAGGCATGGGCATGGTGAGAGGGAGGAATTCCTTATTAATTAAGTGTTGATGTGAACATGTTTATATGTTCCTAACAATTTCTCATCTCACACTCTCTCTCTCTGTGCTACCTCCTCGGCTTCTGGAACTTTTGCTTGTTTTGTTGGTGTGCTCTCTTTTGCTTTTACGTCTCAACATTGTGCTTCTTAGTTCAATTTCGACTTGTTTTATGTGAACCAAGTTAAGTATGCTTTATAATCAATCGTTTATTGCTTTTCGTTGATTATGATATTTCTGCATTCCTTAATCCCCCCATCATTTGCTTTGCTATTTCTTTTCATATGATCTGCATCTCAATGTACCTGTCTAAGGCTTCTTCTCAATTTTCGATTTTATGTTTTAGGGTCTAATCTCTCTTTTTAATATAATTATTATTGACTTTGAAGTAATAGGATACGGGCTTTCTGCAGAATCCTCGTCATCGTTGTCTCCACCATATTTGCTGCTTTGTGAAACATGGCCAACATTGCTTTGACAGGTACTGGAAAAGGTATAATTTCTACCCTTTTTTCTTAGTTTCGATTTTGTTTTTCTTGTATTTTCTACTAACGTGTAGTGGATCATTTTTCATATATGTGATGTTAGCAAGGTGCATATGCCTTATGGTTCACAACTATCGTTTTTATAACTTACATTTTGTGTTTTTTTTGTCCTCCGAATGACTGGTAAATATAAAGATTACCGCTATATGACATTTGTTGAATGAAGTGAGCAAGGAGGGATTTAAGATCTGATTTCGAGATTAAACTTGCAAATACAATTTGAAGGATTATGACGTTATCTCTCCCGTCTTCACTTTGCCCGTCAATTGTAATGCGCAGGTACTTCAATTCACCTCTCATTCATAATTATCCCCTTATTTCATTATTTTTGCAGATTATATAAACTATGGATTTGCAATTCGTGTATTTGTGGTCCAAACTTATACTAGGTTTTTCAGTTTTCAGAAATTAGGGCTTTAAAGTGGGAGATGGAAGTACATAAAACTTAGGCTTTTATAATTTTCATAAATTAGATTTGAATTCTTATTAGGTGCATTTCATATGCTCTTTAATTTCATCTCTTGATTTCAATAATGTCTGTGTGAATTTAGGGTATCCCAAAATGGGATATGTTGGTATGTCTGTTAATTTGATTGGCTCTTTAAATTATTTAGAGATACTATCTTATAATAGTCATTGGGTTCACTTGTTATGGTGTAATTTACCGAATCATTTTTTCTGAAATTTGGGGTGAATTTTGAGAAGTGGGCCTTCGATTTGGTTCAGAGGTTAGTATTTCACTTCTTTAAATTACTTTTTTCGATTTTCGTTTAAGTATTGTGGTTATGAGTGAAGAAGTTTTGTGGATTATGGAGTGTGGGAGAGGGCTACTGCAAGGACGGTGGTGGTGATTGTGAATTGATAACATAACGAAGGGGTGCGAGACAAGAGGAGGGAGGCTGCATGGTCATGTTGATGGCTGGAGGAGGTGGCGGCAACGATTTTGCCAATACAAAATGCACAGGAGGTAGTGCATAACCGCATAAGTATAACAGAGATGCTAGAGAAAGAGAGAAGAGGGTGCGTACTATGGAGTGACGGAAGGGACTGCTGCTGCAAGGACGATGATGGTGCTGACTGTGGAATTCGAAATGCTGCTATTGAGAAATATGTGCTCATTCTTTTACAATTCACTTTTTAGAGTTAGTGGTCTCATCAAGGGCTGTTGTAGGACTCATTTAGTGTTCTGGTATAAATTATCAAATCAGGTTTTTGAGATGCTGGACTATGGAAAGCTTTTGTTCAACAAGACTTTGAAGAGCGAGTTCTCACGTATTGATGCTGCAGATTATAAATGTTACTTTGATTATTTGCACTTCATTTTACGTGTCTTCTTGTTTGAATGTTTGATACATGCATTGAGAAATGCCATGAAGAGATAAAAGAGCTAAGGACGATGGATACAACTAAAGAGGAAATAAATGTTCGCCTTAATGTCAAATGCTTACTTCAGCCAATGAAGATTCGGTTTGGTTGTGAGTCGGTCTTACGACCCGGTCCAATGTGCTTTATTTTGTGAGTCATTAAAAAAATGTTTATCGGGATAATGCTTTCAGCCTTATATATTTTATATGATATGTGTCATTAAACGAAAGTCTGGCTAAAGAACTTGAAATATATAGACATTCTCACAGAAAATTGTGTATCTAAGTGATTCATCAGAGTCGAGCACAAGAGGAGATAAATTCAGTGATGGATCATCATTAGACCTGTCAAACGGGTCGGTCGGGTCGGTCAAAATAAAATATTTTCAGGTTCGGGTCGAATAAACCTTGTTCAAGACCCATTGTATTCGGTTTCAGGTCGACCCAACGAGTTAAGGGATTTGTATTTGCTCTTTTTTTCATTTGGTTTTTTAGTCATATATGTAACAAAATATACACAATATACGTTGGAAATAGTAAGTTATATAAAATATAGTCATTTATAGTTGAATTCAACCATTAAAATTACATCCACATTTAACAAAATTCATTTTTGGAACCAAATACTCTAGTTGAAGCTATTTTTAGAAGTAAAATTCCCATAATTTCATATTATTTCTAAAAAAATAATGATTTTTCGATCGGTCGGGTAAAAAACGATTTTCCCGGGTTCGGACACAATCGGGTTCGGGTCCAAAAGTTGTGTTCAAAACCCACTATTTCCGGGTCGGTTTTGGGTCTGGTTTCGGGTCAGGTCGAATTTTGACAGGTCTAATCATCATACAATTTGTGTAAGGTCACATTTTGTGTTTTAAGTAACGAATTCGTGGGTATGTGAAATTCGAAATTTAGGATAGACTTCTCTTCATAAATCTTATAGCTTCTTTGAGTTTTCTCTCTATCAAACTGTGATTTTAGTTATATTACTACTCTAAACACATCGTAATTGTGCGTTTCTGTAGCAGAAATTTCTACCTTGCACACAACGTTTCAACATTAGTAATGGTATAAGTTGAGCCCTTCTCTACCTTCACAAGGCATCGAGGTTGAAAATTATTCACAGGAATGCTAGATGAAATTGCCATGACAAGGAGTTTTGTACGAAATGAAGATCAATCTAACACAAGAAGGATAGTTGGAACGTAGTAAGTAGTTTTATAACCTTGATCTAAATGATTATAACAGTACAACAACCTATTGGTCATGTCAGTAATGAGTGTTTTCACTTGTAGGGGACTGACTATATGCCTCCCGAGTATGCAATGAAAGGGAGGTTCCCGAAAAAAGTGATGTTTTCAACTTTGATATATTGCTTTTAGTGATCGTCGGTGACATTAAAGCAGCCTGAAGTGTCATCTGCATTATTGTATACCTATCTTAGTGCTTGTTAATGACATTATGCAACTCGCACGTCATGTTGCATTGTTGTTGGAAACACTATTATGCTTGTAGCTTTGTTTAAATCTTCTATGGCTCCATGATATACAGGTTTATAAACAAGACACGAATACAAGGAAAGAAGCTACAAATCCCTGCCCTAGGCTTTGTAATTTTTTCACCCTAAACATATTATATAGTTAAATTAACATGTATTTTAACAAATAAATTATACATTGGGGGACCGCGCGCTACTATACGCGCATGGGCCAACAACTAGTTCTTATAAATAATAACTCATAGAGTAAATCAAATACTAATTTCATATAGAAATTTCACCAATCGCAATTCCCAATAACAAATACTCATTAATCATAATCATAATAGTATATTGTAGTTTATTAATCATAATCATAAATATAGTCTATAGTTTATTAATCATAATTATAATTTAAAATTTATTTATCATAACCATAGTTCAATTTCATAGATCATAAATCATAATCATATTATAATTCATTTATCAAAATCTTAATCATAATTTATACTTCACCAGTCCACTAGTTATTCATAAGAATAATCATAATTTTTATGATTTTAATTAGGGTATAGGGTTTGGGGTTTAGGATATATGGTATAAGGTTACAGTTTAAGATTTAAATTTATGGTATATTGTTTTAGTGACGGTTTAGATGCGGTTCAAGGAAAAATTTAAGAATGGGTCGGTTCAAGGACCAGTTCAAGAGCGGGCTGGTTTACGGGCCGTTAGGGTCGGTTCAGGGTCGCTAGGACCGGTTCTGAAATTTGAAAATATAAACTTGAACCAAACCAGTTCCTTGACCGGACTGAGCCGGTTCAGGGTTGATTTTTTCCAGTTTAGGGCCAGACCCGTTTTTCGCCGGATCGGTTCAGGGCTGGGTCAGGGCTAACCCGCCCAATGGCCATCTCTACTAACAAGTTACCAAGCTCGGCTTGGCCGAGTGGTTAAGGATGTGATCTCATGACTTCAAGGTCATGCGATCAAATCCTACTAGGGACATTTGGGGGTGAGGATTTCCTTACCATTCCCCCTACTCCCAAATATCAGGCCCTGCAAAAACCAAATCAAGAAACTGTGGTAGTTGAGATCTGGCGAGGGGTCCACCACATTACCTTCCCAAAAAAAACAAAAAACAAAAAATGACTAACAAGTTCAGGCAAGCTCCCATTGTATTTTTTTGTATATTGCAGTAATTGAGGAGAGTTACTATTGTTCTTCAGCTTATTATTTTGTCTACACAGTGCGAGTTGTTTGGTTATTTTTTTGTGCGCAATACTTTAGTTGATTTCATTCTGATTGGTAAGAAAAAGACACTAAACTACCTTGTTTTTTTTTAATCTAGTATTAGCAACTCATATATTTTAGGAGTAAGGGCTAAAAGTAAGGTAAAATCCCCATCTCAAATACCTCCAGTGGGATTTGATCCCATAACCTTGAAGTCATGAGGTCAAACTTTAAACCCTAGGTCAAGTAACATATTACCTCGAGTGATAGGAAGGGATTTTGTTCATAATTTTATCATATAAATTCACTTTGTGATGCCATGGGTTATTTGGATGCATGTTACAATTCAGTAGTTCGCGTAAGATAAGAAATATCATTTGCTTTTATTATTAGGTCGGTTGTTGTAGCCTGACTTCATTTGAGAGAAGAGTCTCTCAATATCTTCTTATACTTTTTGCAACATTTTCAAATAATATATATTTTTTCTAATTATAGTTCTTAACTTATGTTTCTATATCTAAATCTAAGTTTTGTTTTCCCAATTTTTTATAAAAAATATATAGAATTCGTTCTTCCAAGTTTATGTAGCAAAAATTTAACTTTGTCTTCCAAATATTAATAAGACAAAATGATAGATAGTTGGCATTGGAATTTTATTACGCATCAAAGATGTAGTTTGGTTGTATAAATATGACATTTAGAGTTGATAGTAGGGGTTGATATCTCTTACCAACTTTATATAATTTTCCACAAAAATATGATTATAAAGATGAAATAGTGATATGATAGCGCCAAAGATTTTCTAATGAGAACAAAAATATTAGTACTTGATGTTGACATCTATATATATATTAAAAAGCGTAAGCACGGATTGCAATCCGCCACATGTCACTCTCCCTTCTTTTCAACAATATGTTTATGAACGTTATTCTCATAAAAAAAGCAAATTGTCCGTGAAAAGTTTCGAACCCGCGACCTTGAGTATGGAATATAAAGGCTCCAACCATTGTGCTACTACATTATTGTTGATTCTTTTATCAATTTTAATAATCATATTATGTTTTCAATGAAAAACAATATTTAAGTTACATTAATTGCATTTATGAGTAATACTAATTTGTAAATTTTTATTAATCTTTTTCTACAACAAAATAGTTGTCTTATAGTACTAAAGTGGGTCCAAGGCTGTTAGAAAAAGTACTAAACTATAATACATATAGATCCCAGAGCATCGCTTGGGTCTAAATACTAGTTATCTCTCAAATAGTTACCTTGGTGGTTAGATAATGACTTGAAAAGTAAGTGTTCATGAGTTCGATATCTCTTATAATTTTTGTTTTTTTTTATATATGTGACTTACTCGATTTCCATAGAAATGTCATGTCACAGATGACATGGCACCATGTCAATGGTTGAGGAAAAGGTGACACGTGACAAACTATGATCATTTCACGTCATTTAATATATTTACTAGTATTAATCCCCAGTGATCCCCGAGATTTTTAGTTAGGGATAAATAATGTAATATAGAGTGAAAAATATCATTAAAAAGAAAAATAATAAGTCATCATTACTTTTCTCATTAGACAACTTAACCCTTGATTTTCACTTATATATGATCATTATTTTTGATAGAAGCATCAACAATATTATGGTGGCATGGTGGTTGGAGCGCTTTGTTCCACACTTGAGGTTGGGGGTTCGAATCTTCACATTGACATTTTTTTTAATATGAGAATAATGTTGGATAAAATGCTATTAGATGGTGACACGTGGCGGATATCAACCCTTGCTTACGCTTTTTAATACATATATATAGATTGGTTTTGACCCTAGACAATATCTCGGGATATGTTTACGTATAACGGTTTCAATTCAACTAGATTTATTGCTAGTTTTTTCATACCATTTAATGGCAAAAGGATATATTATTCGGTGTTGCAATATAGGGCCCAACTTTAAAGAAAAAGTAGAGAGAAAACTTCTATCCACAAAAGAATATAACAATTAATTCTGGACATCCCAAAAGAATATGTAGGGCTTATTTAGGACGGAGGGAGTATAAAAGGCACGTTTGATGATAAAAGAAATTCAGAAAGACTAGGCAGCGGACGACAAATCAAGTGTAGTGTTTGCCTCAAAAGTACCTACTTTGTAACTTTTATCATTATACTTCTCTAATTCTTCTATTCATTTTAATATAATAACAATAAGAGGGGGATAATAAATAATAAAACTCTTTATTTGGCAATTCCTTTAGTACGGATTGCCCACACAAGATAATCTCGAACGCAGAATACTACATGTTCCTTCTACTTGTCCCCTCTACTAGTCTTTGGCAAAAACTATAAATAACTTATGTAAGTCTTGCATCAAGAAGCGTACATTCTAGCATCATACCAGTATTTCATATTTCCTAGGATCAACAATCCCATATGTCCGTGTCTACGAACTATTTACACTTACTAAAGACCACAACAACAAAAAACCGTGACCAAATTCAATTTACTACTACGGAGCCTTTGAAAGGAAAAAAAAATCAATCATCTTCTAGAATGAAGCTTACCAAATTAATCAATCCTCTACATAGTAAAATATGCTCAATGTTTGAATGGAACTTGCGCAATCCATAGACAACAATTCATCTTTCCACACCAACCCCTTGCAGGCCGCACAAGACAATCCAAGTACGCTGGAGACCTCCACCCCCAATTTCATTAAGCTAAATTTTGATGGCTCATCTAATCAAGCCTCTGACATTGCTGGCATTGTCCTTCGTACGTCCACTAAACAAATACTCAAAGTTGTGGCTCACAATTCAGAAACTCATATCCTTCGATTGCTAAAGCTACCTCCTTTTGCAATGGACTGCTTCAATGAAATTCAAAGATCTTATTATATAAGGATCGATACAACCTCATCATCATCAGTGTGCTAAAAGGAAACTTTGAGAGTTCTTGGTGTATTCAGATCCTTATAGATGATATTCGTCACCTGATAACTTATTTCCATTCGACTTAGTGCATCATACTTTCAGAGAAGCAAATTCAGACTCATATTACTTTTATAAGTGAGGACATCACATGACAGCAAAAAGGCAGACTTTTGACATCCTTGAAGATCCAACATTGTATCATATTCCTTTATGAAATAGTTTAGGATTTGCCTTTAATAAAAAGGTCCCTTAAGTGTTTGTTATACCAACCTACCAATAAAAAAATAAAAATATCAGATGTTAGACGAATCTTAGGGCATCTAAAAAAAGACAGGATCTTATGGTGAAAAGAGAAATAAAAATTATTGTAATTAATTTGCTATTTTTAAAAAATAATATGGGATATACTCTGTATTTTGCTAGTTGTAGAATGCCTAAAAATTACTAGAACTTGAGTAGTTGTTCACTTGTAGTGCGCGTGGATGATTGACAACAACAAAAACAAGTATTAAGCAATTTACCTAAGAGCATCCTTAATGGGCAAAAAAATTATAAGTTCATCTAACAAACTTTACAATTTATGGATTAATGGGAAAAAAAAAGTTTGAGAGAACAAACGAACTTTGTTCTCAAACTCGAACAGAACAATGTTCGTTCGTCTGTGTACATGAGGAGAGACGAGCAAATGTTGTGGACACTTGGCAGCAACTGATTGGGCTAAAGGAAAACATTTCCGCCTAAAATGAAG
Source organism: Patellifolia procumbens (assembly GCA_947645195.1). NCBI lineage: Eukaryota > Viridiplantae > Streptophyta > Magnoliopsida > Caryophyllales > Amaranthaceae > Patellifolia > Patellifolia procumbens. The sequence goes on from CANSGD010001201.1 coordinate 264,639, forward strand.
GAAGTATGGGGATGCTGAAGGTTTGTTTTTTGAAGCAATCAAGACTCGCCAAGTGTCAAGCTGTGGTTGGCTGACAAATTTAACTTTGTAATATTTTTTATAATTGCCATAATTCACAAAATATAAAAAAAAAATTAAATAAAAAAAACCAACTTGTATATTTTGTTGAGGTCTATATAGAGACCAATTTTGATATATTTCAGACATATTAAATTTCATGCATATAATTTGTGGGAGAGAGGGATGAACTTTTATTTTAAGTTCACGGTTAAGGGGAAAAGTTGAAAAAAGTTCGTTGTATGAACCTTTCAGTGAGAGAAAGTGAAGAGAGATAAGGATGAACTTTTTTTTTAGTTCATGAATAATAATAATACAAAAAATGAAAAGATGTACTTATATCTTTTATGAAGTCCCATATAGTGTTCGCGTCACCAAGCAAGACTTGGGGTTGGAAGTTCTACCCCACTAGGGACACTTTGAAAGTATAATTTCCCTTATTATTCCCCTCTCTCAAAGTGTCTGGCCCATTAGGACCCAAGTGGGGTCCGGGCCGCTTCTTCTTACCAAAAAAATATAAATATATAGGGTCTATTCTCTTCTATAATTCTAGCTGAACTGAACTGAACTGAACTTATTGTAGCTGAACTGAACTGAACTGAACTTATTGGAGTTGAACTGAACTGAATTTATTGGAGCTGAAGTGAACTGAACTTATTGGAGCTGAACTGAAATGAACTGAACTTATTAGAGCTGAACTGAACCGGACTGAATTGAACTTATTAGAGCTGAACTGAACTGAACTGAAAATAAGCTGAACAGAACAGGCCCATAGTGTTTGCGTCACCTCAAAATATGTTTTATAATTCTTTTTCTCATTATTCTCGTATTTTGACATATCATAGATATGTTCTTTCAGTCTGGTCTAAAATTTTCTGATATGATCAGAATTCTTGTTATTTGATTTGATATGAATTTTTCTGATCTAGCTGGTCTGAATTTTTTCTATCTAATTTGTTTAGAATTTATTATAGTTATCTTTGTTCTTTTTTTTTTTCTGATTTGAACTTTTATGATCTAATTTGAACTTTTTCTGATTCGATCTGATTTTTTTATTTGATCTAATCTAAAATTTTATGAAATGGTCTGATCAATCCTCAAAAAACCACTAGATTACGAAAAGAATCGAGTCTAATTCTATATTGACTTTATAAACTATATGCTTCGTATCGCAATTTAAAAAACGGAGAAAATATATATACAATATTTTTTTTTGGCAGTTTTGGTGTTATTTGAAAGGTTGTCCAGACTCTTTCATTGTCTTGATCACCCCTCATATGAGAGGGTGGCATCAATTGGCCCGTTTATCCATCAAGTCATCAACTGGACCTTAGATAATTATGTAGTTGTGGATATAAATCTTATCCTAACTCGGATAGTTATAAAGTGCCCATGGAAATGAATTTGATGTTGGATAAATTGGTCCACTATTCATGACAGACAAGCTGTACCAATCCACAAAGCCCCGCCCACTTTACTCTTGATGGTTGATAATTTGATATGGCTGACGGGAGGACGTTGAGAAACACATCTCTAAACTCAAGTTGAAGACTGAAGACACCATGAAGTCTGTGATATCATATTAATAACTAGCCTTATATGCATACAATGTGTGCAAAAATTATATTATAGTAGTTTTGGTATTTTGAATCAGTTTTTTTTATGTTATTTATTTATTGAGGTTGGGTGAGTGGGTAGTTATTTTTTGTGATGTAGTGGGATTGTAGGATGATTATAGGTGGTTTATTTATGCAATTGTTCTCATTAATTTTTTATGAGAAATTCCCAATGGTGGCCCTTAGGTATTAGAAATTCCCAATGGTGGAAATTTCAAAAAAACTTTCTCATTAGTAGCCCTGCTTTACAAATTATTCCCAAGCATAACCTTATCGGAAAATATTCGTTAATACTAAAGCATATTCCACTGGTAAATCGTTAAAGCGGACATTCGCACATAAAACGAGGCATTTTGGATTGTTCTTTTCCAATTTCGACCTCAAAATCAATTTTTTAAGTTAAGTTAAGGTGGTTAGTTTTACCCCTTAACGTTCGATTTTGATGTTTAAATTGGCAAAAAATGACTCAAAACACCTCTTTTTACGTGTGAGTAACCGTCTTAATGGTTAACTAACGGAATAGGCTTTATTATTAACGGAATATTTTTCTTTAAGGCTGTATTTGGGAATAATTTGTAAAGCAGGACTACCAATGGAAAAGTTTTTTTGAAATTTACACCACTGAGAATTTCTAATACTTAAGGGCCACCATTGGGAATTTCCCATTTTTTATTTATTTTTTTATGATAAATTATTTTCTTCTGTAAATTATTAATTAAACAACAAAGGGTAAATTAGACATACATTAAGTTTGGTGTCCCACCCCTCTTCCCTCACAGTATAGAGATATTTGAAATGCCAACCAATCTAGTTGATGAAGTATATATGGATGGTTCTTTGAAAATATGAAAAATTGTTAATTACCACCTTTTATAAACCACTTTTTGTAAATAATCACTTTAATTTTTTTTTTAAATTACCACCTTTTATTTTCAATTCTTTTAATCTTCCCACCACTTGACGTTTTCTGTCTAAGAAATCGTTAAGTGGGGCCCACTTTTTATATGTAATGTCAATTTCCCTCCATTTCTCATTCTTCTTTTCATTTCTCAACCACGACCCTCTCTCTCTTCTTCTCTTCTCTGATTCTCCTTTTCATTTACCACCAATACTAGAGTTTTTTTTTACCCAAATCTCTCTCTCTCCTACTCATGCGAATCTATCTCTGTCTTCTTCATCATTACTGAGCAAGAAAGCGGGCCCCAAGAGAGCATCGTTATTTTCGAAGAAGGTGGACTGAGAGGACGAAATCAACCTCCTTTTTTTTTGAATCTGGGTTCTTTACAAGAGCAATTGAAGTAATCTTCTATTCCTAACTTTATTAATTTGTTGATTATGTCAGTTTTCATGTGATTTTGTAACAAATTGATTATTAAACTGAAATTAGGGTTTTTTATGCTAATTGTGTAATTGGTAGTTGAGTTATTCAATATCAAATTAAGTTTGTATACACGTTTTTGTGATGATGTGCTGCTGGTTATTGATTGGTATTTTTTTTTTTTTTTGTATTTTCAGAATGAGTAAAAAAACAGTAGATATGAGGGTGTATGTGGGGGGTAAATTTGTAGAGAAACCTTACAAAGGGAGAATGTTGGTTGTATATGAAGGTGGCATTGTTTACCTAAAATGTTAGAATTATTTGAGTGAAATTACTGTGGATAGACTTAGGAATATAGTCTATGATGCCTTCATAGTTGACAATCAACTACCACCAACCAACTTTAAAATTTGGTTTAAAGAAAAGAGAAAAACAATGCTATATGAGAGGGTTGAAATAGTTGATGGGGATGCAATTAAAAAATGGCTTTTGACTGATGATGAGCATGAGCTTTTAGACTTGTATTGTACTGTTGAAGCTGGTCCAGCTGTAGTTAGGCCTTGTACTGATGTTGGGCAGAGGTTTAGGTCAAAAAACTCTCAACTTAGGGAGCCTTTGACTCAGGAAAGCCAAGTTGCCCCCGTTCATCCTCTGTACAAAGTGAAAGTTGAGCTAAACAGCTTAAAAGGGAAGGCTGCAGTTTCTTGTTCTTCTCCAAAAAACCAACAAGAAGCAATTGTGATTAGTAAAGAAAAGTTTCAGAGAGAGTGTACTAAAGTGACCATTGACCCACCTTCCAAAAAAACAACTGAACCCCTCACTAAACTTAACAGTCCTCCTCCCTCTTCTAGTCAACCACCACCTAAACCTAGAATTACACCTAGGTTGAAATAAGTAGCCGTCAAAGGAGGTAAGAAGAAGAAAAAGGGGAAGGATAAGAGTGTGAAAAGGAGATTTGGTGCAAGAAGAAAACTAGGTTTGGATGAAGACAATATGAGTTTGTCTTGTTCTAGCAGTAATGATCAAGATTCTGATCTTGATATAAACTGGGAACCAGGAGAGGAGGAAATACAGGTAGATAAAAATGATGATGATAAGTTGTTTATACAAACAAGAGCCAAGGAAAGATCTGAGCAGGTACTGAGAGATGTTGCAGGGAGTTTGGGTGAGAATGCAAAAAAATAGGCTTTGAGTAGTGTGCAGTTAGAGAAGGATGTTGGTGGTGTTGAGGTGAAAATACAAGAGGAGATTGAGGGGGATTCTGATGAGCTAAGGAGTTTAGCTAGTTCAGATGATGAAGTTGACAACTCACCATTCTTCAACCCTCAAGTAGACTTCAACAGTAACATCCAACTTAAGGTGGGGCTCAAATTTGGCAGTGTTGAAACTCTTAGGAAGGCACTTCAGTGGCATGCTATTAAACAAAGGTATGATTACTACTATTTGCACAATGATAAAGATAGGTTGAGTGTGTACTGTAAGTATAAGTGTGATTGTGCTTGGGATTCTAAAAAGTGTAGAATAGTAGGTTGTAACTGTTGGAGGGAGGGAACTTTGAAGTGCAATTTCAAGTTACATGCCAGGAAAGCTCCTACTGAAGATTATTGGCAGATTAGGACCTTTAAATCTGAGCATAGGTGTGTGAGAATGGTAGTGAATTCCAAAGTGAGCAGTGAATACTTGAGTGAGAGATACCTTGAAGAGTGGAGGGAAAATCCCACATGGAGCCTGAAAGCATTTATTAAAAAGGTATTTCTTGACTTAGGTGTGCAGATTTCTTATACTAGAGCTTGGTTAGCTAGGGCTAGAGTCAAGCTATTGATTTATGGAAATGCAGCTGAGCAATATGCAAGAGTGTGGGATTATGTAGCTGTTGTGAAGAAGTACAACATTGGTTCTAGTGTTGTTGTCTTAGTAAATGGGATGGGTGGTCCAGAACCCCCAATCTTTCAGAGAATGTACATATGCTTAGAGGCCTGCAAAGAAGGATTCAAAAGGGGTTGTGGGCCTCTTATTGGGGTTGATGGCTGCCATTTGAAGGGGGAATATCAAGGGATATGTTCGGTGGCAGTTGGGAAGGATGGCAACAACAATATCTACCCTTTTGCTTGGGCTACTATTGAAGTTGAGAATACAGATTCTTAGTGTTGGTTTTTGGAGCTACTCATGAGAGATTTGGGTGGTGATCAACAAGGTGCTGGTTTGACTTTCATATCAGATATGCAGAAGGTAAAAGAAGCTCCATTGTTCTTTTTTTTAGTATATAAATGTTTCTTAACCATTTATAAGATGTACTTCATATATGCTAGGGATAAGCCAATCCTCACTCAAATGGAGTGGATGAGGAGGTACATCATGGCTAGGAATTATGAAAAATGGGAGGGAGTTCAGAAATATGAAGGTAGGATGATGCGCTACATCAAGAGCATTTTTAAGGGGTATGAGATTGAAGTGAAAAATTGTATAGTGAGGATATCAAGGAGGGATATGCATGAGGTGGAACATAGGGGAGACCAATGTGTTGTAAATCTGGCAACAAGGAGTTGCTCTTGTTATAAATGGGACCTCACTGGTATACCATGTATTCATAGTTTTAGGAGTATATTAGAGCAGAGAGCAGATCCTGATGATTATGTGCACCCAAGTAGAGCAACTTACTGTAGGGCTTATGAGCCTGCTATTCAACCTATGCCTGGAGTGAAGCACTGGCCTAAGACTAAATTACCACATCCCCTCCCTCCTGTTGAAAAGAAGATGCCTGGAAGGCAAAAAAACATAAAAGAAAGAAGGAGAAGGGTGAAGAGGATGGACAGAAGGATAAACGATTTAAGAAGACTGTCACATGTAGAAATTGTGGTCAAACAGGCCACAATAAGTCCAAATGCAAGAATGAAAAAGTGACAAAAGCTTCTAAGAGTAAGGGTGGTTGGACTCCAAAAGAAGATGGATGGTCTTGTGATCAAAGAGTAAAAAGGGCTGCCAGAGTATCCAAGAAGGTAAAACTCCTTTAAGGTCATCTTACTTATGTAGATATTACTTGTTTTTTAGAAAAAAAAACCCCTAACAGTCTGAGTTTCTTCAATGGCAGGAACAACAAGCAGCTAGCACATCATTCAGTGTAGTTGCAACAGCTGGAGCACCAACAGCAGCAGCAGCACCATCTTCAGCAGCAGCAGCAACACCATCTTCATCCCAACCTCTAGCCAGTCAAGCTTCATCAACATTAACTCAAGCAAAGGGAAAGCAAGCTGTACTTCCTAAACCCAAGTACAAGAAGCCAACAGGACCACCTAGACCTAAGTTGCCAGTGAAATCAACCAAGAAGAAGAGTTTACAGTTGGATTAGTCTAGAGTTTTAAGTTAAACAATGCTATGACAATAGTATTTTGTTATTTATAGTAACAATTTCAGTTTTACTATTTGACAATGATGTCTAATTTTGACAATGCAGCAATGTAGCAATATTGGGATATTATTTGGCAATGTTATGAGTAACTAAGTAGATTTAATTACATTGATATCGGAAATAGGAATTACATTATAAGTACTCACAAATACTACATGTGCAAAATATTTGTTCACCATACAAAAATAGGTGTTAAAACACCAACAAACTAACCTACACCATACTTACAAACTAATGAAAACAATGTATTCTCAAAATAAGTATTCAATCACAAAATTCATGCTTTTACATCTCCAAATGCAATTTACAGCTTTCATATCAACCTTGCAAAGCCTCCAATTTGACCTTCAAGTGTTAATCCTGCAAAATAAAGCCACAAATGTTAGGAAGTACTACAAATCCTGCATAATTGAAGCTAGAACATAAAATTAGGGTTCACAAAACTAAATTAATAAGTTAAATCAATGAAGCCCTAATTTTCGGCACATATATGCCTTTTTTCTGGAAATTGAATAACTTTTCTTAAGTGAAAACAGCATTCCTACATTCGAATATGACCTAATGGAATGAAATTGCCAAAAATTTTAAGTTTCGAACAAATTCGATGAACTCTTGCTTCACAATTCGATTTTGAAATTGTTAGGGTTAGGGTTCACTATTTGCAATTGAATTGGGGTTCTTTGGGTTAGCTATAACCTTAGGTTGGTAGTTAGAGTGGGCCCCACTTAACGATTTCTTAGACAGAAAACTTTAAGTGGTGGGAAGATCAAAAGAATTGAAAACAAAAGGTGGTATTTTTTTAATTAAGGTGGTAATTTACAAAAAGTGGTTTATAAAAGGTGGTAATTAACAATTTTTCCTTGAAAATAAGTATATATGGTACTCAATATATGAAATTGAATTTCATTTATATTAATACGCTTTGCTAAGCGGTATGCATCTCACAAGACACAAGTCCCACCCCCATAGCCCCACTTCAAGAAGTAGGAATGGTCTATTAGGGGTGCATTTACCATAGACACCAAAGCCTGTTATACTCCATAGTAAGTAGTACATCTAATGTGTTTTTTTGACTTATTTGCTCATTCAAAACTCGTTTTTTGTTCAAGTTCATACGAAACTCTTATTATTGAATGACATTTGCTTATTTGAAAAAAAGCAAGAAAAACAACCCTTTAGGTATATACTGCTTATTGTACACCGGATGTATAATGAAAGATATAACTGTAGGAATTTAGATGCTTAGAGCGGAATTTCAAGAATCATATTCTTTACATCTAACCCAAGAACAAATTGCATAAACTAACATGAATCAAATAATATATAATAATATATACCTTTGATGCGTGAATCCACAAAAGTATTAGCTTCCAAGTGAGATCCTGAAAGAACGTCAAGCGTCGTTCCTCTAGTGTTGGTCCACGAACAACGGTTAGATCACCACGTATGCTAGTACGGAAAGAGAGAACTTTTTCACTCTTTACTTTGTATGGTGTTTGGCCAAAAGATGATGATGTTGTATCTACTCTTTTGCAACCTCTACATCAATATATAGAGTGGTTACATTGGTGGTTTCATGAGGCTTAATTCACCACATAATGTCATACATTATGAGGCTTAATTAGGCACATAAAGCCACTCTTTATGAGTCATTCAATCACAAGAGTTACAACTCTTATCCTACCATCCATATGACCATCCAAAATGAATTTGGATGAATATCTAACCTTTGTTACAATGTGTGACCTCATAGGACCCAATCAATATTAGTAGTTAGCCTAATCTCAATAGTCCAACAAACCGTAATTTAGCTTCTAGCAAAACGTTACGGTCTCCTAATATTATTGAATATATTATCTCTATAAACTTGTCCAAGTATACTTAGATTATTACACTTGATCGAAGGACAAAATCCTTCAATCTCCCACTTGTCTAAGAACAAGTGTGTAATCTTCAAACTCCTTAAGTCACTTAATGTCCAACTTGATGATATGTTAACATCCAATGTTAACAGTATCATTGTTCAAGTTGATTCCTGAAATCCGAGTTCGAACTGTCGAAACAAATGATTAACTCTTTAATTCATTTGAGCACGGCCATGCATTTTTCCAGTTCTCGCTCTTCAAGAGGCCAAGACGCCAATCCTAACTGTTTAGGAGGACTTATCCATTCTTGCATAACCAAAACTCCCACTCAATTCCTAGCAATTCCGATCACTGCCTTTATAACCTCCTTTTACGGCACGGCGTTTTGCAGTGTCATAAATATACTAATCCTTAAGCGAGAATAGTGTCATACTCATGTCAAAGGAATCCACTAAATATAGTGACGAGATTCTCAAAACACTTTAGAGAAATCTCTGTGGGTCTGTCCGATACGTATCCATTATACATGTCTATGTAAATGACTAGACATCTCCATGTCCCCATAGCCAATGAAACTGTGCTATCAATCATCTTACAATCTAGTCTCGAAACTGAATCATTTACGTCCAATTTAACGATTCGGACTAGGGACTTAGATATATTATAACTCCTGTTCACCAAATAGGGTTTCATTTGTCAAATCACGTATTTGACAAACCTATCAAATGTTATAAAATATCTTGGACGTTTTATTTAATACTAAACCAAGATTAAATAAGATCATAAACCTTTTTTGATAAACATAATGAAATCATTATAAAGAGCAAATATAACTGTGAACTACTTTAAAAGTAAATAGCGCACAATCAAACCCACTCTCCTATATGCTTAACCCCTATAGCCCTAGTGTGACTCTCATGCTTGGGCTGAGGCAACGGTTTAGTCAACGGATCAGCAACATTTTGATCCGTATGAACTTTCCTAACTATTACATCCTTTCTCTCAACGATTTCTCGGATGAGATGAAACTTCCTAAGTACATGTTTACACCTTTGATGTGACCTTGGTTCCTTAGACTGAGCAATGGCACCATTATTATCACAGTGTAAAACAATGCCATCTGAAATGCTAGGTACTACTCCTAGCTCAGAAATGAACTTCTTCATCCAAACAGCTTCCTTTGCTGCATCTGCCGCAGCAATGTACTCAGCTTCTGTTGTAGAGTCTGCGACAGTGCTTTGCTTTGAACTTTTCCAGCTCACTGCCCCTCCATTTAGACAAAAGATGAAACCAGACTGGGATCGGAAATCATCTTTGTCAGTTTGGAAGCTCGCATTTGTGTAACCCTCAACAATTAACTTAGTTTCACCTCCATATACTAAGAAATTATCCTTAGTCCTTCTTAAGTACTTTAGGATATTCTTAGCTGCACTCCAGTGTACATCACCTGGATTTGATTGGAATCTGCTACACATGCTCAAGGCAAATGAAACATCTGGACGAGTACAAATCATGGAATACATAATGGACCCTATAGCTGACGCATAAGGAATATTACTCATTCGCTTAATCTCATCAGGTCCAGAAGGACACTGAGTCTTGCTAAGCGACATACCATGTTGCATGGGAAGAAAACCTCTTTTAGAGTTTTCCATGTTGAACTTAGTGACGATCTTATCTATATAAAACCGTTGGCTAAGTCCAATCATCCTCTTAGATCTATCCCTGTAGATCTTGATTCCCAAAATGTACTCCGCATTTCCAAGGTCTTTCATAGAGAAACAACTTTTCAACCATTCCTTGACTGACTCAAGCATGGGAATGTCATTTCCTATGAGAAGTATATCATCTACATACAAGACCAAGAAGACTATGTTACTTCCACTCTCTTTCTTGTAAACACAAGACTCTTCTCCGTTTTTGAGAAAACCAAACCTTTTGATTGCCTCATCAAATCGGAGATTCCAACTCCGGGATGCTTGCTTCAATCCATAGATGGATTTTTGAAGCTTACATACCCTCCTAGGATTTTCTGGATCTACAAAACCTTCTGGTTGTGTCATATACACATCCTCTTTCAAGAACCCATTCAAGAAAGCGGTTTTGACATCCATCTGCCAAATTTCGTAATCATAAAAGGCAGCGATCGCTAGGAGTATCCGAATGGATTTAAGCATTGCTACTGGTGAAAAGGTTTCGTCATAGTCTATACCATGAACTTGCTTGAACCCTTTTGCAACCAACCTTGCTTTGTAAACCTGAATGTTACCATCCTTGTCTGTTTTCACCTTGAAAACCCATTTGCAACCAATAGGTGTAACCCCATCGGGCAAATCCATCAAGTCCCATACTTGATTTTCAGACATGGATGCCATTTCGGATTTCATGGCTTCAAGCCATTTTTCGGAGTCTTCACTCATCAAGGCTTGCTTGTAAGTAGTAGGTTCCTCAAATTCTAAAATCATTATCTCAGAACTTTCGGTCAACAAGAAATCAACAAACCTTTTGTTTGGTATTCTTGGTCTACTAGACCTACGAGGGGCTGCAACAAGAGAAATTTTCTTCTCAACAATTTGAAAATTTTCGCACGAATTAAATTCGGGTGGGACAGTAGAAGGTTCGTGTATGGAATGCACGTCCTCCAACATTTGGTCAGTTATGGGAGAAGATTCCTCCAAAGGAGGAACTACTTCAAGCTCCACAGCTGGCACTTGTGTTTCTGACTCTGACATAGGTTGAACTATGTCCATTTGTTGCTTTTCTCGAATTTCTTCGAGAAATACATTACTCCCACTTGCCTTTTTGGAAATAAAATCTTTTTCCAAAAAGACACCACGACGAGCAACAAACACTTTGCCCTCGTTTCGATTATAGAAGTAATAGCCCTTGGTTTCTTTGGGATAACCCACAAAGAAACACTTATCTGATTTAGGGGCGAGTTTGTCTGAAAGTAAACGTTTTACATAGACCTCACAACCCCAAATACGTAGAAAGGACAAGCTTGGAATTTTTCCACTCCATATCTCATATGGTGTCTTTTCTACTGCCTTTGATGGAGTTCTATTAAGTGTGAAAGCAGCAGTTTCGAGAGCATATCCCCAGAAGGATATTGGAAGATCAGCAAAACTCATCATAGACCGAACCATATCAAGTAGAGTCAGGTTCCTCCTTTCAGATACACCATTCAACTGAGGTGTTCCAGGAGGAGTTAGTTGTGAAAGAATTCCACAACTCTTTAAGTGATCACTAAACTCTTGGCTTTAATATTCACCACCACGATCGGATCGTAGTGCTTTAATTGTCTTGCCAAGTTGGTTTTGGACTTCATTTTGAAATTCTTTGAACTTTTCAAATGATTCCGACTTATGCTTCATTAAATAGACATATCCATATCTACTTAAATCGTCAGTAGAAGTAATGAAGTACCCAAACCCTCCCCTAGCTTTGGTGCTCATTGGTCCACACACATCAGTATGTATTAGGCCCAATAGATCACTGGCCCTTTCACCCTTTCCAGTAAAAGGTGACTTTGTCATTTTGCCCATCAAACACGATTCACACACATCAAATGGCTCAAAATCAAAGGATGTGAGAAGTCCATCTTTATGTAACTTTTGAATGCGTTTCGCGTTTATATGTCCTAAACGACAATGCCATAAGTAAGTAGGATTAGTATCGCTTGATCTATGTTTTTTGCTGTCTATGTTAAGGACATCTTTGTCTAAGTCTAGAAAATATAGACCATTAGACCTTTTAGCGGTGGCATAAAACATTGAATTCAAATAAACAGAGAAACAACCTTTCTCAATTGTAAATGAAAACCCTTCATTATCCAAAACAGGAATAGAAATAATGTTTTTGGTAATAGCAGGAACATAATAACAATTATTAAGTTCTAATATTAATCCAGAAGGCAAAGGTAGACTATAAGTTCCAACTGCAACGGCCGCAACTCTTGCAACATTTCCAACGCGCAGCTCTACCTCTCCTTTAGCCAAGTTTCTACTCCTTCTTAGTCCCTGCACATTCGAAACAATGTGAGAAACACAACCGGTATCAAATACCCAAGAAGCAGATGTTGCTAAATTAATGTCAATGACATAGATACCTGAAGAAGAAGCCCCAGACTTCTTATCCTTCAGATACTTCGGGCAGTTCCGCTTCCAATGACCTATTTGATCACAATAGAAGCACTTGGCATTTGCGGCCACCTTTGGCTTTGCCTTTGCCTTTGGCTTATCAATAGTCTTAGTAGCAACTTGCTTGCCCTTACCTTGCTTTTTCTTGCCAGCCCAAACCTTCTTAAAACCCTTTCCCTTTTGAACCATAAGAACTTCCTTCTTAGGAGCAGCGGGGATGTTTTGCTCGGCAGTCATGAGCATCCCATGTAACTCAGCAAGGGTCTTCGTCACTCCATTCATATTGAAGTTCAACCTAAACTGATTGAATCCATCATGAAGTGAGTGAAGTATGATGTCAGTAGCCAACTCTTGGCTATAAGGAAAGCCCAACCTCTCCATTGCCTCGAAATAGCCAATCATTTCGAAGACATGAGTGGCGACCGACTTGCCTTCAACTAACACACACTCAAGAATAGCCTTGTGAGTCTCGTACCTCTCAATCCGAGCTTGTTGCTGAAACATAGTTTTCAGTTGCCGGATAATACTGTAGGCATCCAAGCTAGCAAACCTCTTTTGAAGGCTTGGTTCCATAGCCGCGAGCATAAGGCAAGTAACAATTACCGACCTTTCCTCAATGGCCTTATGGGCCTCCTTTTCGGCTTCAGTAGAGGTGGCGGTTAAAACTGGGATCGGGGTTTCAAGAACATCCTCTCGACCTTCGGACCTAAGAACAATTCTTAGATTCCTTTCCCAATCAAGGAAGTTGTTCCCGTTCAATTTATCCTTCTCAAGGATTGAACGTAAGTTAAACGGTGAATTATTGTTGTTACCAGACATGATATCTACATAGAAGATGCAAAAGTAATAAGTATGTTTATCATAATAGCTCTTAACATATTTTAAACATTTCAAAATAAAAGCCATGCACTTGATCAATTTCAAAGTGTCCCTTTTAATCAAGTGATTCTAAGATCCTATCAAACATGAATTCTAAGTGGACTTTGGCCTCAACTTAAAATCAAGTTTAAAAGGTAAGTAAACTCTTTTACTAATTACAACAATTGTAATTCTTAGTTGATAGGTGATTGCTAAGGTGATTTTAGCTTCCAGGTAAGGAAGTTACCCACGACGTTGGGGAGAGCCTTCCGAATCCTAGACAAAGCTTATCACCAAAAACACAAAACCCATCACTATTGCTTCAAAATCCAAAACTGTTTTGATGATTTTGTTGGGCCAAACCAAACTAAACATACAAATTTCGGAAATTCACTCTACTTAGCCCAAGATTGGAAGTAACACTCTGCTTTGGCAGAACCTATTACTAACAATCAAGTTTTAGTAGGTGTTTATTTGGAGTAGCAAAAACCCAATATTTCATTTTAAGGGACCTAAGTAAATTATCATGTTGATTTAATTACTAGTGAACATTTAACATAATTAAATCACAAGCATAATAAACTTAGAAAGCATTTAAAAGAAAAAAAAATTTAATGCAAAATTAAAATGTGATCCTAGTATGGCCCCTAATCCTAAAGACTACTCTTTAAGGCCTCCATTGTTGAATCACCATGGATCTCCATCCTTGTGCTTCATGGGTACTTGAATAAATTTTTTTTTTTTTTTGGAATTTAAACTAAAAATATTACAAAAATACCAACGATGCGCAGATCGTATTTAGATTACAAAAATACATTAACGATACGCAGATCGTAATTTCTATCCAAGTTTGGGCCATACTAGTCACCGCATGTATCCATAATATCAATATATATTATATAAGCATGCGTTTTAATCAACTATTAAAAATAAAAAATATCATGTTATAACAACTTTAAAACATAATATTACCATCAAGATTTAATCACATATTAAATCATATGGTTAGTACTTTAGATGACTTTAAATCATTAATCTTACAAATTTAATCTACTATTAAATTTAAAGAAATGATACCAAAAGACACTCTTAGTAACCCCCATATACTTTAATCATATTAAAATATAATGTTTTATGATAATTAATCACATATATTTAAAGCAAAAGGCAATAAACAAATTAATTGACATAAAATAAATAAATAACAATAGTTACTAACAACTTAGTAACTCCTCAAATTTAACTAGTCAATTACTATCAATAATTAACCAATTAATATAAAACTTATTATTTTAATTCAATTATGACTTAAATATGCAATTAATCACCATTAATTCATTATTTGCAATATTGGAATATACTCAAAAAAAAAAGGATATTAAACTTAATAAAATTTAATTTAATTAAAAAAAAAATAGTAAACTGCCAAGCAGCGGCAGTGACGCACGCTGCCCAGCAAGCTGCCTTGTGCAAGCAGCAAGCAACCACCACCCACTGCAGGCGCCGGCCACGCTGGCCGCAACCAGGCGAGCCCAGCAGCAACTTCGGCCTCACGTGCTGCGCACAAACAACCCTGCCGCCACCTCCGGCTGTCGTCGGTCCGGCGTCTTTCCGCCTGACCACGGCGGTCGGAATTTTCTTCCCTTCCCATTCAATTAGTCACAACAATTGTGCACATATTGAGTGAAATTAACAAAATTGATTTGGGGGAAAAAAAAAAACTTAGGGTTCATATTAATTTAACAAATATGAATTCTTGAACCTAATACTACACAAAATCTGACATTTTGTGATTTTAGGTTTTGACATAAAATCTATTATACATCAAACACCTCAAATAATTATAATCAAGAACTAGGCAAATATATATAATTCAATTTAAATAAGAAAAATAACAAACTTATTTTTCCTACAAAATTCGAATCATATATAAAAGAAAATCAGAATTTTCCGGTCACTATTGGTCGAATTTTGAGTATAATATAAACATAAAAATCCAATTTTTATGTTTCCAATCAATTAATATCATAATATTAATCATGCATATAAACTCATATATAAATCCCTCCCTTAATCGAATTAAAATAATAATAAAAATGCATCAAACAAATGATCATATTAATCTATGCAATAGGCTAACTGATACCACTGTAGGAGTTTAGATGCTTAGAGCGGAATTTCAAGAATCATATTCTTTACATCTAACCCAAGAACAAATTGCATAAACTAACATGAATCAAATAATATATAATAATATATACCTTTGATGCGTGAATCCACAAAAGTATTAGCTTCCAAGTGAGATCCTGAAAGAACGTCAAGCGTCGTTCCTCTAGTGTTGGTCCACGAACAACGGTTAGATCACCACGTATGCTAGTACGGAAAGAGAGAACTTTTTCACTCTTTACTTTGTATGGTGTTTGGCCAAAAGATGATGATGTTGTATCTACTCTTTTGCAACCTCTACATCAATATATAGAGTGGTTACATTGGTGGTTTCATGAGGCTTAATTCACCACATAATGTCATACATTATGAGGCTTAATTAGGCACATAAAGCCACTCTTTATGAGTCATTCAATCACAAGAGTTACAACTCTTATCCTACCATCCATATGACCATCCAAAATGAATTTGGATGAATATCTAACCTTTGTTACAATGTGTGACCTCATAGGACCCAATCAATATTAGTAGTTAGCCTAATCTCAATAGTCCAACAAACCGTAATTTAGCTTCTAGCAAAACGTTACGGTCTCCTAATATTATTGAATATATTATCTCTATAAACTTGTCCAAGTATACTTAGATTATTACACTTGATCGAAGGACAAAATCCTTCAATAACTATAAGGAGAGTGATAAATAGCTCGAGAATGAAAATTTCTCCTTTTATTTTCTTAGAATTAGTCTACTCTAATATACTTACATTTGCAACACATAACTTTGTCCATAAATTAATATATTTAGTGGTTGATTGGTACATATAGGAATTTAACTCCTGTGGTAAGTTACAATACATGGGAAGTTAATTCCTTCATGTAATTCCTAGGAATTTGTTAAAATTGTTTGGTTGACATCAAGGAATTTGAAATTCACAGGATTATGGAATAACCAAGGGGGGAGTGGGTCAATAAATTCTCACGTTTTGTGGGAATTTTCCCCCATTTTTGTTACTTCCTGCTAACCAAACAACTAGCCACTTTAGAAATTCATGGGAATTTTCATTCCCTGTGTTTCTTCCTGCATACCAAACAACCACTTAGTTAGTTATTAGTAAACTTTAACGATACATAATATTCTTTTTGAAAGAAAAGATACACAATATTTTAAAAGTATATATTGACAATACCATTTATTTATATATTGTTTCATAATTAGATTGGAGTTTTGATGTAAAAAGTTAAAGTTTTGCAACTTTTAGAAAATAAATAGATTATGAATAAATGTGATCTCATAGTCTTTAAAAATTGAGATAGGGCATGTTCTCTCCAGCTTGTTTTCATTTCAGTCCAGTTCAGTTTAGTTCAATTTAGTTCAGCTCTGGACAAAACTTTTATTCTCACATATCACTATTCAATTCATTTCAGTTTAGTTCAATTCAGCTGTTTTATGCCGAAAAGAACAGACTCATAAAATTAATTTGTTCAACTTTAGAGGTTTCACAAATCTCAAGTATATGAAAAAACTAAAAAAGATAAAGTTAGTGATACCCTTATCTTTGAATTCAAAATTAAGGGTTTTATTCTTCGTTGAATATGGCCTAGGGAAAGGAGGAGCGATAAACCAATTAACCAATAACATGATTGGATAAGGTTTTTCAATAACTTGCGCCAATATAAACATTAATAGTGTATTCCTCCTCTGTCACCAAAATTTACAATTATTCTTTCATTTCTCTCTCTCATTTGGCGACACACTATAAACCTACATAAACTCAATGCGGTGCCAATATTTAAAATTTTTGAGTGATATTGGATACCTTGCCCAATTACTATTATTGGTTTATCATTCTTTCTAGAGAGAGTGAGGGTATGTTGTAACCAAGTGCTCTAGAAGAATACATCATTTATTTTAAATAAATAAGGAGACTCAAAAATAAGTTTAGATTATCACAAATAACCATCAACAATAATGATAAGACTTTGGTTGCGACTTGGCTAGTCAACCAAAAATCTAACTTTATACTACTCCCTCCGTTCCCAAATGTTGTTCCCATTTGGAATCAGGGAGAGAATTAAGAAAATTGAATCTTAGTATAATTTTATTTAAAGATTGCATGTTTTTGGGTTTATTATTGAACATTTTATCTTACCAAAGCATAATAAATGTAAAAGAAACATTTAATGTAAGGACAACACATATCACTATGCAAAATAACCAATAAGATTGAGAGTTTATAAGAAAATATGTTGACTTTATGTAAGTTAAATTTAGAAAGATTCCAAATGGGAACAACTTAAAGGAACACTAATTCGGGAAATGGGAACAACATTAGGGAACGGAGGGAGTATAAGGGAAGAGGAGGAATACACCAAAAATTAACATACTATTATTACTTTCTATCTATGACCAATTGTTTTTTATTTTTGAAAAAAATACAAACAACTTAAATAAATTATGGATTCTTCCTCTTTTTCTTTCCATAATCATGTTTTCCTTATCAACTTGAGTATAACCTTATTTTATTTACATAAATGAGATAAAATCATTTTTTACTTATAGAAATTAATTTTTACTAGATAAAACATATATTATTATTTGAAGTTGAAAATAATAACTAAAAGCTCTTACTCTTACATGTAGGAAATTGTGGTCATCATAGATGAAAGGAATCCCAACAACAAAAGTGTAGTAAAAGAAGTAAAAAGAAGTGGAAAGCAAGATTGAAAAAGGAACTCATGGACCCTCCAAAATCATCATCTAAACTCATGCTACTACATATGGAAACCTCATACTCCAATGGTCAACTAATATAAGGCCTTTCAATCCAACTTTATCACCGCCTATTCTAAATTTAGGAGGCGTTTGGATTGGGGTATTTAAGAAAGGGAAAGGGAATGGAACTTTATGTTTCCCTTACTTGTTGTTTGTTAGCTATATTTTTCCTTTCCCTTTACCCACATCTAGTTATAGTTTAACCCCAAATGCCTCTACATTGATTCCCCAACCCCCCTAAGGTTTTGAATTCCCCCAAATCCCTCTACAACTCAGCCACCATTGACTAACCTTGACCACTACCTCACCACCATTAACCAACCTTGACCATTACCTCACCGCCACAAACCCACTGCAACAGCCACTGCTTCCATCACCACCATTTTTCTGACGCCGCATCCACCACTACCTCACCGCACCGCACCTCACACACTTCCCCACCACCACTGCACCGCACCTCACACACTTCCCCACCGCAACGCACCGCACCGCTTCTCCACCACCACTGCAGCGCACCTCCTACACACTTCCCCACCACCACCGCACTGCACCCCACTCAACCCCTTCCCCACGCTATTCCCTACCACCAAAACGCAACCACCGAAGTCCTGCAACCAAAATCGAGCAGCCACCACCACAAATTAAAGCTACTCCACCAACAACAACCACGAACTTGCTCCAGCGCCAACAACCACGACTAGCCATAACCATCGAATCTGAGAGAAAATCGCCATTGCACTTTAGATTTGACTTAGGCACCATGGTGGAGAGAGAACTTGATGAAGGGGAGTTTGAGCCGGTGGTGTTGGGCTGTTGGAGACGCCGGCGAGAAGTTTGAGAGATGAACAAGGTGAAGTAGGGATGTCGGCTTTTGCAAATATTGTTACCCTTCGTTTCACCTAACCAAACATCTGGAATAATCAAAGGATTTAGAATTCCTTACCTTACCAAACCCTTTCTTGTTTCCTTTCACTTTCCCCACTCTCATCCAAACGCCCCATGTAAATTGTGATACATGAGTGCACAAGTTTCTCTAGCAAGCCCTTGTATCCCCTACTTCGAGCTAGTCCACATTGTTTTATCTGAATCCTCTTTTGTCAATTTAGGTTTAGGTTTAATGATTTGTGTTAGCTTCTCATTGCTCTGTCAAAGGTTAATATACAAACTAAGCTAAGAATTAAGGCCTTGAGCCCACTTAAGATACACAATCTATATATTAAAAAGCGTAAGCAAGGATTGCAACCCGCCACGTGTCACCATCCCTATTTGAATGACAATCTATCCACTTCATTCTCATATAATAAAAATATATGTTAATGTGAAAATTCGTACCCGTGACCTTGAGTATGCAATAAGGAGTTCCAACCACCACTCCAATATGTTATTAGTGTTTAATCTATTAAAATTAATAATGATGTATGAATAGAAACCAAGAGTTAATTGTATATTTTTTGAAATGCAAAAGTATGTCAATGTGAAGATTCGAACCTGTGACATTGAGTATACAATAAGGAGTTTCCAACCACCACTCCAACATGTTATTAGTGCTTCTTCTATCAAAATCAATGATGATGTATGAACAGAAACCAAAAGTTATGTTGCAAATTTTTAGATAGCATTGTAAATGAGATGAATTTTTTTGGATAATTTTTCACAACAATTATGCATCAGTTATTTTAACTACTATTAAATTCAATGCACAAAAATCCTCGAGTATCGCCGGAGCCTAAATACTAGTTACTAATAATTACACTATTTAGCTAATTACATATAACATGGGCCAATATCTTTCGACCGACTACGCCTACTTGGCCTTGGTTTACGCCATCTATGATGGTTGCCCATTTACTTCCGTCCCATGCTACCTCAGAGGTAGTGTTTTGTCCTGCATCCACCCCTAGTACCCATACAAAGTTGCTTAGGACGTTTCCTAGTGTCCAGCCACGCTAGTCGCAATTGTTGTGTCATTGGCTGATCTAATAAAGTTTCATCTCACAAGGTCTAATAAAAATTCATGAGTTAAGATAAGTTAAAATAAGTTCAGATAAGCAAAAATAAGTTCAGATAAGCAAAAATAATTTGAAAATAACGGACCCTAAATGATACATATCCCGATTTGGGATATTTCATATTAATTGCTACATTCCTTTTTGGACAAAGTTTTTCTATGCACTTCTTCTTTATAGTTGAGCCCCACGTTCACCAATCCATTTTTTCTCTCCACTTTTCTATTTTCTTAAAAACTTGTACTAATTACAAATGTTCCACTTATTTTGGGACAGATGAAGTATATTTTTGTGCATAATTTTATATGTTTTCGTCATATTGTGTCTTTACGTACATACAGAGTTAGTTGTATAATATTTCGAGGATCAAGATTTTGGGACTAGAGTAGATGAGCACCTCGATAGGATCACGTTGGTTCTGACTTATGTAACATGCTCAAGTTTAATCCATTTACAAGAGGTGATTAACTTCTAAAATTGAAACATCATGATATATAGATAGCAAGCTCAAGCTTATCTAGCATTAGTAATTGAGAACCAAAGACTAAACATCAACGACTATGACATCGATCCTTCTAAAAACGTCGTTTATCCTTCTGAAATGTGCAATTATTGTGGTATTCTTTTGGAGTGTTCATAAAAAAGAAGAAGATTGATTCAAATTTTATTTTGGAAGTCGTTGCTTCGTCAAAGTCTCAATGATGCATCACCATTCCTCCATTTACGCTAAAGAGGGAATTGTTTTATTTTTTGGTCTTACCCACCTGACATGATGATCTACTCTTTTATTATTTTATACTAGAATTTTATGCACACGATGCGTGCGGATCAAAAAATGTATTTAGTATATATAAAAAAAATAGGAGATGAGAAGCATACTGATTTATGAGGGATGTTTTGCCGACACTGCAAATCAAGAGCAAACAAAATCACTCTAGAAAAAATAATCAAGACAATATTAAAATTAAATAAAAAATTAGGATGATGAAAAGCATAATGATTCATCAGAGATATTTTACCGACGGTGCAAATCAAGAGCAAACAAAATCACTGTAGAATAAAAAATCAAGACAATTAGACAAAAACATTCAAAAACGATACAAAAATTAGGATATAATTATATAAGAATCAAAATTGAAACAAAAGATAAAAAGAAAAAGAGAATGACGATCTTGGTTTTTAAAGAAATGGAAGAGGAAGGAGGAAAGAGGGAAGAGGGAAAGAGGGAAGAAGGGAGTAGAAAGAGAGAAAATTGAAAAGCAAAATCACGGTTTAAAAAAATTACAATGCAATAACCACCAAAATGAAATAACCACCCACTCACCCTCAAAAAAAAAAAACTACCCACTCAGAATTCTCAGTCAATTAAAATAGTAGCAGTTACTTTTTTTTTTTTTTTTCTATTTTTGGTGTCCCCCACCCGTTGCTTTATATAATAGAGATACTTCCTTCGTTTTTTTAAGTGATACAAAGTTGCTTTTTCGTTTTTTGAGACAAAAGATTGTAAGTGTAATTAGGTCGATTTAATTGTAGAGTAAGTGGGTGTGGTCCCCTTTAGAAATAAGTAAGTAAGGGTAAGTGGGTGTGGTCCCCTTTATTTAAGTGTGGTTAAATAATTAAGTAAGGGTAATATAGTCATTTTATAAGGCAAATATTACTAAAGTTAGAAAGTTTTTAAAGTGTATCACTTCAAAAAAAACATCCACTTTTAGAAAGTGTATCACTTAAAAAAACGGAGGAAGTATATATTTTTTGAAAAGATACAAGGAAAGTTTTAGGGAGTCGAAACCTAAACTATCTAAAGTAACAAGTTATAAAATGACTTTGTTGGTGGATTGATACTAGGACAGACCCAGACCCGGACCAATTAATTTCTTCTAGACCCAGACCCGTCCCAAACCTATTGGGTCTGGAACTTTCAGACCCAGACCCAGATCTTTTGGCTCTGATGTCCTTACAGGGTCCTTAGTGGGTCCTTTTGAATTTTAAGTTTAATAGCATTTTTTAAGCTAATAAATTTATTTCGCCTATTTTATAGGTTCATGTGACCATGGTTAAGACTTGTATCGAAACAATTAACATAATATAGCTCATAAAATCTTAAAAATATTTAAACTTATATTATTACATGTCTTAAAATGGAGTCACAAATTACAACTTTATTTTTTTTTGAATTTTTTTATGTAAATGGGTCTGTGGGTAGGGTCTAGACCGGGTCTGATATAGTTGGACCCAGTCCCAGGCCCGCATGATAATCTCTAGACCCGACCCAGACCCGATCCAGACCCATTGGGTCTAAAAAAGTTGGACCAGACCTTTGGGTCTGGATCTGGATCGGGTCCAAGACCCATTGCCATCCCTAATTGATACCTTAACTTGGATGGATAATATGCAACTTGATTTGCTTCTCTATATATGTGCGTTAGTGTGATATAATCAAAGTTGCGCATGATCTGTTGGATGTTTTCGACCAGTGTTTAATTGGATGGTCCATGGAGCTTGGTAAATACCATTGACCGAGTTGATGAGAACCAAATTATCACTTTCAATGAGCCGGTTTTTTATCTTCATACTTTGGCTTGAAGAAGGCCTTTTCGAAGGGTGGTTGCCTCTGCTACCAAGGGTATCGTGTGCTCCAGGTTGAAGGTTACAACTACCATGATATTACTTTTAGAGTCTCGAAGCACTACTCTGGCTGCCAAAGAGGAGTTCGTGGAGGAGCCATCAATATTTAGCTTAATGGATCCTGGAGAGAGAGACGTCCATCCGAAATGCTTTGATGCTGGTACCGTTAGCTACTCTTTTATATTCTAGAGGCTAATAATACATGAAATCAAAATTAGCGTTACTATAATTAGGGTAACTCAATTTGAAAACAATTCAAGTTGATTGTTGATCGTTGATTTGAGTTGAATTATCACGGGTTGAGCGTTGACATGTTTTGAGCAAGTCGAATTTGTGTTGCTTGTAAGCACACAAGTATTATTGAACACTCCTTGCAAAGACTTTCTCGCGCAAATTCTCTCGCGACAAAAGATTAATCGAAAAGGGATGAGAAGATAATTAACAATGAAATAGAAATTTAAGGTTTGTAGTATTCTACTTATTTCTTTCATATTTATATTAGTTTTTTGGTCTGAGTTACTTCATGCTTTATTAGTACTTCAACAAGGCTTTATGTTTAGGGGTGAAGATTGCGGAAGAGGAGAAGTATCCGCATGCCATTGTGGAATCCGTTTGTCAATTCATTGTTTCTCGTCTCACTAGTAATTCGATCTTTTTGTCTGATTTAGATGTGATCTTAGAAGACACGTTGAGTCGGAGCAGTAATTTTATTTCTATTTTGTGATCTCATGTCCATAGGGATGGCAATATGGTAGCCTATAAGTAAGTGCCTTTTAATGTTCAGCAAAATTCATAATTTCCCTCAAAAAAAATATTAGTATTTCAACATCGTAAGTTATAAAAAAATGCCAACTTATTTTATTGATTAAAGAAATTCTTTTTCATAGTTAAACACAAAGAAAAGCTTAAAAAAATATAATATAAGTATGAAAGGTAAAAGAAATACTAGTCACAAGCTTTTGGAGTTGATTTGGGGCCTGCTAAAGTCGATTCGTTAAGATCACATCAATACGAATCGAGTCTTAACCGAGTTGAATACAAGTTGCCTGCAAACCACTCAACTCGATTAACACTCTTAACTACAACTTATAATTTACAACGGTCACGTCTAACCAGATGATCTATTATTATTTTTCCTACTAAACCAAACGATCTAATGTATTTTTTTCCTGCTAAACCATACAATCTATTGTCTTTTTTGTTGCTAAATCATACAACCCATTTTAGCATTGCCATTACTCAACCAACCAACTCTTTTTTTTTTTAAAATACACCCTCGATCTTCCAAGGTATTTCCCAGTTCAATAGGGCACATAGACTAAGAAGAGATGTTAGTTGATGTGTGCCTAAAAGTTTCATTTTATAATTGGAAAGTAAGGTAATGAGTATTTTTTAGAATTGTTTATTAGGAGAGAGTGTTTAGTCAATTGTTTTCTGTAAGAAAATAATTTACCAATAAGTGGACCTTTATCCAAATAAGAAAATGAAAAATGTAATTAGAACAAATAAATATGAAAACATATGAGGTATGTTTATATGAGGAGGGGATACCAAAAACGTTTTTTTTAAATAGCATTTCTAATTGGATAATCAATCACTTTACTTATAAATTGGTAACAAATTTTGCATACATGACATGAATTTGAGATTAGTATATTCTAAAAAAAAATAAAAATCCAATCAACCCCACCAAATTCACCAAAAGAAAAAGTAGAATTCAAGGGCAACGTTACTTTTCAATTTTGAGGTGAGTGAGAGGGAGGAGGAAGGTCTTCTTTAATTTATGCTCTTCCTTTCTTCCTTCACCCTTCTCTCTCTTTTATTTCCCCCACTTTCTCATCCCCAACTTCCATGCTCATTTCTCCCAACACTTTGCGCAAGTTTTAACATGATTATTATTGTTACTTTTTGTTAATAATCCGATTTTACAGGGTCATTAAATTTGACCATTCTTGCACGAAAAATACTGAAAACAAAAAACAACAACTACCCAACTCTGTAATTAACTTCCCACTTTCACTTCCAAATTGTTAAAACAGAGAAAAAGAGAGAATGCGTGAAGAGAATAGTACAATGTTGTTCAAAGTATCTCCAAATAAGAATTTGAAGGGTTTAAAAGCTCTGCTTTCTAACAACAATGTTGGTAATGAGCAAGTTGTTGACGAGATCATCAGCGACCATGAATTGGCTCTTCGTAAGGCTCTTCTTGCAGGTTCCCTACTTATCCTACTACTCTTTCTCCACCTTTACTTATGTTTTTTTTTGCGCAGAATTATTGGTGGTCGTTTAAAATATGATCACAATAAGAGTCTAACTAAGTATACCTCTTTTAACATAATAAGATGACCTGTTTTGTTAGAGGACATAACCAGTTAAGTACTTAATTATGATGATCATATAATTCTTTCGTTTCAAATTTTGGGAATATATAGTGATGTAAAATCTTGTTAGGTTCTTTTCAATATGTTTAAAAAAATACATTTATAAACGTAAAAATATAAATGGAAGAAGTATATTCGTGAAAGACTATTGTGGTCTAATGATAAAAAATTTAGTGTAATATGGGGCAAAATGCTTTTATTTTATGTCTAATAGTAACTAATACTATATCCGTTCCATATATATTGCAACCTTTGACATTTTGCACTATTCATACATTACCCTTTGACCTTCTTTTGTGATTTATATACAAGGATAAATATAGACATGTGAGATCTTATTAGATTCGTCTCGATATATGCTGAATTAATATCAACTTTTTATAGTTTTTACTTAAATAAAATTAGAGATATTAGCGTATAAAGTTATGCGTTGGGAGGCGTAAAACTCCCTATGTTGCATTACATATGGAATGGAGGTAGTAAGTAACAAAATGTTGTGATGTAAACGAGATTTAACTTTAGATTATGATCAGCACCCCTCGTTAGTTTATCAATTAAACTAGCAGCATCCACGTATGGAATGTTAAAGGAAAAGGAAATGCATATGAAAGGCTATAGTGTGACTGTGTAAGTGCATGATCTAAGATTTGTTTAATTTACAACTAAACACCAAGATTTCTGAAAAACTTGTTTTGAAAACAGAATGTGTATAATAAAACCAAGATGAAAACAATTAAAAATGAAAATTGCATCGGATGTTCAGAGTTCAAATATCTTACATTATTCACGGTGATCACGTGAATTGCATAAGTTTGAACTGCAATGAAATAAGTTAGGTGGCGCCTCATTAATCCTATCAGGAATTTGTAGGTAACTGGATTTCCAAACTACTCCCATCAACTAATTAACTGGTGCTATAGTCTAGAGTGGGTAGTAAAGGTAATTTGATTATTATTACTTGTCCTACTTTTTTTTATATAAAAATAGATCGACAATTACTATGTCTATAAGAGTTAAGAACGAAGGAAGTAAGGTGGAATATGCGTGTAATATTTGGATTATGCGTGTTCGTAGAATCAATACGATTCTAAGATTCGATTCTGAAAGACCCTTTTGATCAGAAGTAGAATTTTGATTTTGACAGCCTTGTTA
The DNA here is from genome assembly GCA_947645195.1 of Patellifolia procumbens. Classification (NCBI taxonomy): domain Eukaryota; kingdom Viridiplantae; phylum Streptophyta; class Magnoliopsida; order Caryophyllales; family Amaranthaceae; genus Patellifolia; species Patellifolia procumbens. The sequence continues at coordinate 291,000 of CANSGD010001201.1, forward strand.
ACAAGAAGTGATTAAGTCCTAAAATAAAGTAAAGAAAACAAGCCTGATATTACGACAATAATAATATAAAATCTTTTGTGTTCGAAAAATGTCATGGCATATAAAAGATGTTATAGAAGAGAATATTTTGGAAGCAATACAAATTTTATAAAGAAGCACAAAAGATTAGAATCTTTTACTGGTACGAGTACCATTGTACTCAAATTTGTTTTTTGTTTCCGTTAAGGCAGATACTGAGTTTGAGATTTTGGACCATAAATCTTTTTGAAAAAAATAAGGATGGGCCCAAAATGAGATAATGGGGCTCATTATGATGTTGAGGCCGTTAAAGGCCTAAAGGTAGAGATGGGTCCCAGACTGGCCCATTTGGTTACTAAGTAAATTAGTCCACTTTACATAAGTGGGCCGACGTGGGCCCCACAAATGAGATTGGATCCTCTTGCCCTTAATAAGTGGCGTTTTAGGTGGACTTGCCTTACTAATGAAGGCTGGGGACCTCAGCAAAGTGCCTAACTAATGATGGTTAAGGAAGTTTAATAATCCCAAAAGGAAGTGGATTAGACAGTATGATAGGGTAAAGCAAGGCAGAGAAAAATGGTAGACAAAACATGAGGCAATGGCATAACAAGGTCACACTTTGTCACATGAGAATTTGATTTTCTATGTTTTTGACTTTTTGATGAGTGAACTACTCCTACTTCACTTGGCAAATTTGCCAATTTTTAATTTAATACCCCCCAGTACCTATTCTGTAATCTGTCTGTTTCAAATTAGTTGTCACATTATTTTAACTTTTTGTTGAGTGATCTTACTCCTATTTCACTCAGAAAATTTCTCATAGTTCAAGTTTTTCAAATTAGTTGGCATTCTAACTTATAGGTAATTGAATATGTTTAAAGGGATTTTGTAAAGAATATCCTTTATAATGACCTTTTATATTATTCCTTGCTGTCACTTCACTTATCTACAAGTTTACGTTTTAGGGCTTCTTTTGTTCTTCATGGTGGCTTTTTAGCAACTTTCTATTGTCTCTTTTTCATATAAACAATGAACGAATCATAAAAAATCTCACACGTAATAATGTTTTTTTGATGATTATGATTAAAATTTTGGTTTTGTGCTTGGAATATTTCATTTAGGAAGAACAAATAGGAATAGACAAATTGCATTTAAGTTTATAGATTAAAGAAACACGTTTGTTCAGATATCATAGAATAGGTTAAGTGATTGCAAACACTTGTGTTAGACGGTCTATACACGAGCATTTTGATAGGTTGTATGAAACTTTAAGTTGAACCTACAATTTTGAACTTTAAAGTTTATGGTTTTTAAAATTTTAACACCTTACCTTTTGATTTAAAATATCTATGTATATATAAATAAGCGTGGGTAAGAGAGATCATGCATCCTACACCCGGGTGTACCATGCTCATGGTAAACCCGGTGGCATTTTTGTAATAAAGCAGAACTTCAGGGGTACGCTGGTAATTTACAGGCATGAAAACAAAAATCTCCTATCAGCTCCAACGTTCTATTTCTCTTGATTTTTTAAGCAGCAACTAAATTTGACACAAAATATTCAAAATCCACGTACAATTGGAACAATTGTAGCTAAATTTGTTGCGGAATTTATAGAGCTACGATAACCAATTGGTGAATTCGACATTCTTTCCAAGAAATATCTGATTTTTTTGGTACTCATCAACTTGAAAATTGAAGTTTCGAAATTTAACAATGGTGGACCTAATACCTCGAGAAATTATCATAGAATCAATCGAAAATCAGACTTCGGGTGAATTAATTTGTATTGTGAATCGAATTCATAGAATCAAATTTATTTGACCTTATAAAAATATATTGCTCATTTGCGCAAATGAGCAAAAGGAAAATGAGTGAATTTCATGAGGGAAAATAAAATGTCCATCTGTGAAAATAAGCAAAAACATATAATTTTGAAAAAATAAAATACGCTCATTTGAAGAAATGAGCAGAATTTTTCCTCCTGAGCAAATTAATTATGTTCATTTGAGGAAATGAGCAGAATTTTTCCTCTTCCAGCAAATTAATTATGTTCATCTGAGGAAATGAGCAGAAGTTTTCCTCCTGAGCAAATTAATTATGTTCATCTGAGGAAATGAGCAAAATTTTACTCAAAAGAAATTCCATTCTGCTCAGTTGCTCAAATGAGCAAATCTCTTAGTATTAGCAAATAAACACCAGCTCATTTGCGCAAATGAGCAGAATTAATATGTACTCTCGAAAAAATAAAAACGTTAGATGGAAAAAATTCACTGACCAAAATAATTGTTTTCACTTGCTTAAATGAGCAAATCTTTCAATTTTAAACTAATAATTTCCAAAATAAGGATGAAAAGATGAACAAAAGGAGAGAAAATGAGAGAGAATCGAGAAATTGTGAAATGTAAAAATGGTGAATACCTCTTTCAACAATGAGAAACTGCAGGAGAAACTTGATTTTTCAGTTGCTTTACTTATTTCACTATAACTCATGCGAAATATCTAGAGTATGAAGTTGTTAATGAAGGTTAAAGATGAAAAGATGTGAAAAATCAAAGAAATTTACCATCAACAAGAGCTTAAATCATGTAACAATGGAGGTTTGGTTAGAGAGTCAGAAAGAGAGAAGGGAGGAGATAGAAATGTAAAGGTTGAAATGGCAACGTGTAATTTGGCTACAAATTGAATTTATTTACTAAAGTACCCCTGGGTGTACCATGAGCATCATACACCCAGGTGTATGATAATAGTTGTATGGGTAAGAACCCAATACTAGTTCCGCAGTAAAATTCTAAGTTAGAACGTTATACTTAACATAGATCTATCCATAAACTCATATATAGATTGTTCAAGACTTACTTCATAAGTGATTATTAATTTCAGAGGAGAAGAAGAGGTGTAAGTGGTATTTCTATCCAATAGTTGAGCAAAGGAATTTTACGAAGTCAAATAAATCTAAAAAAAATGACAAAAAAATTATATACTGAATTCACATGGAAACTAGTTAAACCATAAAAGATGTCAAATCGTGTCACTGGTAGTCTTCACTTTACCTCAGGTACATTCCCGACCCTCAAACATGAATATGAATACTTCAACGTTTCATTTTAGGCCAAAACCAATAAACTTCAAATAAAATGGACGATTTCTATATGAGTACCCGAGTCCAAGTAACTTAGGTCAAATCTACTCTAGATATTATGGGCAAGATATGTAAATAACTCAACTATCGTCAAAGTCAACAATAACAGTAATGGTAAAAAATGTGTTTGCATCATTCATGCAGGTACAAGGAGGAATGAAGCAGCAAGATGGCTAAGGGAGATGGACCAAGTAGCAAGGGATACCCTTCCAAACAACCTCTCTGAAGAACTTTTCTGCTTGGCCCTTCGCAATGGTCTCATTCTCTGCAATGTCCTTAATAAAGTCAATCCTGGTGCTGTCCTTAAGGTACATATGTACTGCATTCACTTAATACGACAACAACAATAGAGCCTTATTCCCCAAATGATTTATGGTCCGCTAACATGAATTGTCATCAGAAACCGTTGAAAAAAGATGGCATCAACAAGTATGACTGGGTTCTTAATATTTTTTAAAAGTAATCTCTGATTTTCCTAGTTAATTGTTGTTGTTTTTTTCCCTGTAAAGGTTGTGGACAATCCAGTGGTGACAGTGCAGTCCCCAGAAGGAGCAGCACAGTCAGCCATTCAGTACTTCGAAAACATGAGGAACTTTCTGGTAGCTGTTGGCAATATGAAACTCCTGACTTTTGAAGCTTCTGATTTGGAAAAGGTATCCTTCCCTCTCTGCATGTTGGTTTAGTTTGAATGTCATGGTCATATTTTAGATGTTTAAAGTTGTACATACTATAGTATAAAGCATAAACTATGTTGCTTCTACTCTTCATTTTCTCTTACTTAATTGAACCGAATGAACACTTGACCGTCTAACAAAGGTATCTAATCTTGCAAATTTCTCCTAGACACCTTGAAACACACATAATCATAGAAAATTAAGGAGAAAATATGTGATACTTCACCTTGTACTTTTGGACTGGATTAGACTGGACTGAACTACAGTGGAATCATTTTCACGAAAACATCGGCGGAAACTAATACAACTGAATTAAATTAAATTTCCACGATTTCAGTCCAAAAGAACAGGCCTACCTGCGCTCTCAAATAAGTGTAATACTTATCTTTTGGTGGCCGGACTTTATAATACCCAGCCATATCTACTTATGAAAAATGAAAACATTGTCATGTCAAATGCGATTACCCTTGGATCTGTTTTAACATATAGTATTTTCAAAATATAAGGTTTTCACAGTTTTTATTATAAATGGATTTATAGAGATGTAGAAGTGTGACCGTGTGATAAGAGGTTTGTAATCCCTCGACCCTCAGTGTAATGTATTGTGAGCAACATATGTGCATTTGGTCAAGTATCCCATGCTATTTTCATGCATCCAAGTTGGAAGCTACTTTAATTCATGACTACCGAAAGGGCATTAGAGCGGCTGACTAGCCAACAAATAGAGGAGGTGAACAAGCAAATCGGATCACAAACATTGAAGGACCGAATCAAGTTGTGGGTCGAGTCATGGAGGAAAGTTATGATAGGTGTGGCTTATCCATTTTAAGTTAGTAGTTAATTTTTTTGTTTGGGACTTTGGGTTCTTGGAGCCTTCCCCCTCTTATGCACCAAAAAAGAAGGGAAAAGCATGTACAAGTATATCAGCATAAACTCAAAATTCTAATCTTACTACATTGTTAATGACTAGTGGAACTGAATCTAATGAACAGGGAGGTTCTTCAAGTAAAGTGGTGGACTGCATTCTTTGTTTGAAAGGCTACTATGAGTGGAAACAAGCTGGTGGAATTGGAGTGTGGAGATATGGTGGAACAGTGAGGATCACATCTTTCTCAAAAGATTGTTCTTCCTCTTCAGTTAGCAGTGAGAGTGCTTATGATTCATCATCGTCTTTTGATGAATATGAATCATTACAATATGAGCAACTGTTGGAGTTTCTTGATCTTTCAAGCAAGGTTTCGAAACAAGAAACAGAAGCAGCAAAAGCTCTTTCTTTTCTCTTGGATCGCTATGTGCTCGGGATTCTGCAAGCATATATCAATGAAAAGAGTAGCATTGAAGATTTGCCTTTGAATTCAATGGTAGGTAAGTTTTTTTTCAATTTGGGTTTGATCAAGTTCATTAATTGGAACCAAAAGGCTAACTTTATTAGCCAGATTGGTATAATTAAAAATGCATCCCATTTTGGTAGAAAGAATGTCGTTGTTATATAGGCCTGGCCTACTCCCTCTCCCTCCATTTCTTATGGCTACTACTTCACAATTTCAAATGCAAAGTTTAATCGGTAATATATACTTTATTACATGTTCGTAAATGTTATCAAAATTGATATCCTAAAATAACGCATTGACACGAATCTGACAATATCACATGTAATGATGTTAATCTTATACATGGGTGATAACGTATGGTAAAAGTTTGACTATGTGATCAACACATGCCAATCCTCAAGAACAAATAGCCATGGAGGGAGTATATAGGTGGCCGGAAGACTTCAAAAAGTGATGGTGTAATAAGTAACGCCGGTCAGAATATTGCATATGCGGTTGTGTGCTCTTACATACCTGTTTGTGATAATTGTGCAGGTTATTGATGCTGTGATTAGGAAGGTAGTTAAGGATCTTTCAACAACGCTAGTTTCTCAAGGTATTCAGGTAGAGTCTGGCTATCTCTATGGAGTTTTGTCTTGGCACAAAATATAGAGATCTTGTAGTATTGAGGAATGAGTTATATAAGGTTTTAGTTTGTATCTTTGTAGCTCGGATTTATGTTGAAGAACAAGTTAAAGAGTGAGACAACATCCTTAACGCGTGAAGAATTCTTGGAAGCAATTTCACAGTATATTGGCAACAAGATGGCTGCTATAAAGTTAAATGGTGCAGCGGAATATTGCATCTGTGGCGGAAGAAAAGATGTTCTCCGACATGAAATCAGCAATTCCACGAGCTACAAGGAAGTAGTCGATGAGCAACATAAACAACTTCTGGTACTTCCTAGTAATTTCATGTCTTTCATGGTTCAGTGATTATTTATCTTCAAGGAACATCCTATTTTATTTGTTTTTTTGTTCCTCTTCATTGATCATCAGGAACTCAAGACATCTTTCAAAGAGACAAGACTAGAAGTAAAGAAGTCTCAGTTACAATGGGATGAAGAAATTAAAAAACTAGGTAAGATCCGTATGTGCATTTAGTTTCATTCTAGTAATAGTTTTTTTTTCCACTAATTAATCCCATACTAAAGTAAATTAAAAAAATATTGAAAGAATATTGTGTTTGATGCTCTTATTATCTTAGAGAATCATGTCAGGAGCCTTGAAGTGGCATCATCTTCTTACTACAAGGTTTTAGAAGAAAACCGTCAACTTTATAATCAAGTGCAAGACTTGAAAGGTAATGTACTTACTTTTGTGATATCTGATGCTCATCAACTTGGGGTTGGATGTAATTGAAGGGTATAACTGAATTCATTATGAACTTTTGTTCCATTTCATAGGATCAATCAGAGTCTACTGTCGAGTACGGCCATTCTTGCAAGGGCAATCTGATGGAGTATCAACTGTTGATCATATTGGAGAAAACGGAAATCTAATGATTGTTCATCCTCATAAGCAAGGAAGGGATGCACGAAAGGTTTTTTCGTTTAACAAAGTATTTGGAACAAATGCAACCCAACGTAAGATTTTCATCCTCTACAAGAATAGGCTATGTTGCACACCAGATAGCTCACAGCTTTGTCTACGAATCTGATATTTGTTCATCTTGCTGCTTGCAGAGGACATATATGCTGATACCCAATCATTAATCAGATCAGTTTTAGATGGTTTTAATGTCTGCATCTTTGCGTACGGACAAACAGGCTCTGGCAAGACATACACTATGGTATTTGTTACTTACTTCTACTTACTATAAGTTGCACAAAGCATATCAGTAACATATAGTCTTGTGGTAAGGTTTGTATATCTCATGTGGTTGGAGGTCATGAAATAAACCCCACAAGAAGCACTTGGGGGTATCAGCTCAATGCACTAAGCATATTCTGAAATGATGGAATATAATTTAGTCACACCATATTCTAATATATTATTTATGACCTCTTTTTTTATTTGGAGACTGAACCTAAAAGAACCATCACTCTTTAAGTCAAATCTATTAAAAGGATTTGTAAGGCTATGGTTTCTTGTAAATGTTCCTCATGAAAATTGCTTCTTTGCGTCCAGAGTGGCCCTGATTTGACGGCAGAAGATACTTGGGGGGTTAACTACCGCGCTCTGCAAGACCTTTTTCAGATTTCGAAATCCAGAATTGATACAATTGAATATGATATTGGAGTCCAGATGATCGAGATTTACAATGAACAAGTCAGAGACCTTTTGGTCGTTGATGGCTCTTCCAGAAGATATCCTTTCATAATTCATATTAGCTCAAATAATTGGTTATTCTGTTATAAATATCTTAACCAACATTCAACGCGCTACATTAACAACTTAATGCTATTCCTTAACTAAATCTACGTTAGATATTCGAAACAATTCTCAGCTCAATGGTCTGAATGTACCTGATGCATGTTTAGTCCAAGTTAATTGCACCCAAGACGTTCTTGACTTAATGCGTGTTGGCCTAAAGAATCGTGCTGTGGGTGCAACAGCTCTGAATGAAAGGAGTAGCCGGTCTCACAGGTAAACTTCTCTTTCAAATGTCCCATAATTACTTGAATTCTTTCTATCTTGTTTCAAAACAATCATTTTTTTTGTGTGTCTCTTTGTAGCATTCTAACTATCCATGTCCAAGGAAAAGAGATGATATCTGGGTCCATTTTGAGGGGCTGTCTCCATTTGGTGGATTTAGCAGGTAGTGAGAGAGTTGACAAATCCGAGGCTACTGGAGAAAGATTGAAGGAAGCTCAATATATAAATAAATCACTTTCAGCACTTGGAGATGTTATCTCTGCTCTTGCTCAGAAGAGTACTCATGTACCTTACAGGAATAGCAAACTTACTCAAGTCCTCCAAGATTCTCTAGGTAATGTGACTGAAATATGTCGAAATCAAACTTTGACTTTGTTATTTTCACCAACAAAATGCTCATCTTTACTTATTAGAACTTTTTGGTAGTGAATTGAATTCGAGTAGCCCTTATATGAATGTACTGGTACCTGTTTGTTCTTAATATTTAAGGGAAACAAAGCCTTACTTTGCCTTTTTTTAATTAAAAGATTGCTAAAGTATAAGTATCGGCCTCTTGTAGGTGGACAAGCTAAAACTTTGATGTTCGTGCATATAAATCCTGAAGCTAATGCTATTGGAGAGACAATAAGCACACTCAAGTTTGCAGAGAGAGTGGCCTCTATAGAACTTGGAGCTGCTCGAGCTAACAAAGAAACTACTGAAATTCGGGACCTCAAAGCTGAGGTTTCTGTTCTTCCTTTGTGGTTTTTTCATTTTTTGCTTTCATTAAGCCTTAAACATTGGGATGTAGAGCTAATATCTTCCTTGCCTCACTGCAGATCTCGAACATGAAATCAACATTAGAGAAGAAAGAAGCTGAACTCGAACACCTTAAATGTGCTAATGTAAAAAGCATCTCTGAAACTCAAAAGGCAAGACCAGTTTCACCAATGCAAGTGCCAAGGCTTGCGCGAACACTTGATGATAAAGCCTCTGAGGTAGGAAACGATAATATAATTAGTGAATAGGTTGTATTTTCATCAGAAGTTCTATATGAAGCTTATGTTATGTCTTTGACATATAAGATATTTTTGTTAGTTACCCATGTTACATTTATCAAACAGAATGTTAAGCCACAATGATCTGAATATTACTTGGACTCTAATGGAAATATTTCAAATAATGTGCTGAATCTGCCACTTGGAAACATACCCGAGTCAGAATAACATAGATTAAAGCTTAGAATGGGATCGTTTTTCCATCTATCCTGCCCAAAGAATTGGTACATTTGAATTGATAAACTGCTATGTTTTCAGGTTAGAAGCTGTTCGTCGGGCAAGCAGAGGAGATCACATCTTCCTTCTGGGTCTAAGGAACATGAGACTATTTCAAAGATGCCCTTAATTGCTGAAGAGAAGCTTCCAAAGCTAGGAGTTCCAAGGTCTCCATCTCCTCCTGTGAGGAGGTCAATGTCTACTGACCGAGGAGCTCTTGTTAGGAGTAGGCTAAAGCCAGAAATGACAGAAAAACCCATCTCAAAACTTCAACTCTCAGCTAGATCAGTAACTGTGAATAAATCTTTCGGCTTACCACCAGCGAATCCATTAGTTGACCGGCATGATGGCATCACGAGAGACAACTTATTAGATCACGAGAATGAACAACTCAACCCAGTACTTAAAGCAAGGCAATTGTTGTCAGTAAGGAAAAGCAAGCATGAGATCTTCAAACCTAAGGCGGCCAAGAATCAACAAGTGTCTAGGATTCCAAAAGTTGATGAACAATTCACCTTGATCACAGATATCGACGCAGGAGGAAAAGTTGAGGAGGCTAGAAAGAGTGACTTTCCCGAGCCTGAAAATGAACAAGGGCTCTTTGGTTCACCTCTTGTTAGCAGCAAGTCTCGATTAAAGAAGTTGCGGTCTAACTCCACCAAGAGTTCTCAGTGTTTTGAACCAAGGTACGACTTCTCAACTTCCTATAACATAATATAATGTAGGGTGCGTTCTCCCCACCTTATATTTAAGTTTCAGGGTTTATCAAGTCTAATCATGTATGATAAGGTCCAATAAGGTTCAACATACGAAGGTGAAATCAAGACTGGTGAGGTTAAATTAGGTCTAATAAGTGTAGTTTTAGAGGTGAAGAGAACACACCCATAGGCTTTTTTTGGAACTTGTATAAGAGTATCCATAAGAATAAAACTGATAAGTTCAAAACTTAAATAGTTAAGAAATTGTCGTACTATCTTAGTATTATTTAAAATAGAAATGTGGTCTATATTTTGGGCCAGAGATTTTTTAACCAGCTCCATCCCCTCCCTGCAGAGGACACGCAAATACAGTAGAGTCAGTTATGCCTGGAAGAACTGAAATGCAGATTCAAAAGGAAAGTAACAACCCGTCGATTCCAGGGTTGAAAAGAAGCCAGTCTATACCTCGTGGAACATTTTGATTTTGCCTTAATGACAGGTTTACTAATTTCATTTTGTCAATTATTTATGTATAGTGAGTTCAGTAGGAGCATGCCCGGTTATTAGTAGTGGCTGTGTGCTGATGCCTTTGATTGAGTTTTTCAGAAATCCAAGTTCTTCATACATGTATTCTTTGGTTTTTTCCGGCTGGTTGTGAATTATCAATGTATGGCGTTGTCACTTTTGAGCTATATGCCTATATATCCACATATTCTTTTCTCAGAAATATATATGAATGTCATGCTTAAAAATAGTCAATTCTTCCCATAGAAAGCTATGTGTTTCCAATACCAGGAGATCAAGGAAAGTGAAAAAATAGAGAGAAGAAGTGGATGAGCAGCTGTGAGACCTTAACTTAATATAATAAGTAGAGGGAAAAATGGGAATGTATAGTTTACTGCAGGACTAGTTTCTACACATCCGAGGTAGTCTAATTAGAACAAAGGAAGTTGTGAAAACTAAAAATCAGGGAGATTAACACAAAAAAAAATCTCATCCATATATATTTTAGGCAACAGTCTATTTTTGGTTTCTGCTTTTCTTGGCAGTTCTTTTTTCAAGGTTGAAAACCTGTAAAATAGGCATCGCGTTTTCTGTTAGAAAAAATGGTTATATCTTCCTACAAGCTTTGGAAACCATAATTCGATGCTCCCATCAATTTCAATAGCTACTTTTTCTGAGCATCATCCAACTTCATGAAACAACAATCTCAATTCTCCCTTCATTCTGGTTTCACTTGTGTCATGGACTTAGGCCATCTACCTAATCATTATTGTCACGCCTCGTTTCATGGACCTACTAGAGGCAAAATAACTTGTAATATTCCTTAGAAATGCCTTCTTCCCAATTAACATCTAATCAAAAGCCTTCCCCAGAAAAAATAGATGAAGACGACCAATCAAACATGTCTACGGAAAGCTCAGTCACCTGCATTTATCAAGTGATGTTAGCTTCCTGCCTTCGCAACATCATCATAGCATGGTCTAAAGCTTCCACCCTTCACTCTCTCACCATTACAGTCGAAAATCATTCTGATGAAAATCACCAAACTTGTCAGATCGATTTCCAAGCAGGGCAGTTTTGGAGCAGGAAAGGCCTTAAATCTCTGAACGTAGATGAAACCGACAGAGTAGACATTTTCTGGGATTTCAGAGCTGTGAAATTCTCTACCAATCCCGAGCCTTGCTCCAACTACTACGTCGCCTTAGTGTTCGACAAACAGATGGTTCTGTTACTAGGTGACTCCAAGGCTGATGCTTATAAGAGAACAATGGCAAAGCCATCCCAAGTAAGTCCCACACTTCTTCATAAAGAGGAAATCTTGTATGGGAATAATCGCTTCTACACACAGGTGTTGCTCGATGATGATACCAAGGAACATGACATTGTTATAGAGAACCCTTCAAAGAGGCCCAATGAGCCCGAGTTGAGGATCAGCATTGATGGAAGAGTGGTGGTTCGAGTCATGAACCTTAATTGGAGGTTCAGAGGCAATCAGACGGTGTTGGTGAACAATGTACCTGTCCAAATATTTTGGGATGTGCATGATTGGTTGTTTAGTTGCAGCCCGGGAACAGGCCACGGATTGTTCATCTTCAAGCCAGGATCACTTAAGAATATATTAGATAATGACAATGGTCAGAAAGATAAGAAACCAGATAAAGGAAACCGCGATGGAGGAGATCATGTAACATCAGCTCTTGGCTGCTGTCATTTTGTATTTGCTGTCAAGATTGTATGAGGGAGGATTAATCTTTTTTCTCACAATTATGGACAATGGATTATTATGCATAGCAAAGACATTGTTTTCTCTTCATGCAATACAATTTGGTATAGTGTAATTTAATTTGATTGGGCAATCAAAAAATCATAATAGATGATAGGGAAGCATTTTGCTAATCATAACAAGTCACATTATAATGATTATATAGAAAGAACTTAGCTTGCTATCTCAATTTTTTTAGTTAGTCATGATAAAGGCTCACAAGGCCTCCATTGCTTGACGGCGGAGCATAGTTTCTCCGGCACAGAATCCGACCACGAATCCATATCCGGCAAAGGTCCTGTAAATGCCAGATAATTCCCACTCTCATCCTCAGACATCCTCTTCCAATTCACAAATTCACCACCAAATGCTTCACATAATGCTTGAATGGTTGAATTCACTTCCCACCCTCTTTGAACAGACAAAACTTCAGCACCATGCTTCATTTTCTCTCCGCCACAATTCACCATGATCCTCCCATTGATCATCAACTTATCCCTCATATCCAACCAAGTTTGAGCAACTTCCAACTCAGGCAAAACCTCGGCATTCGAGAACAAATCAACAATGATCCCAGCATAACCACCACCACCACCAACAACATTAGCTGAAGGAGAAAGCGCATCTCCAACACAAACTCGAAGAAACCCACCATCAAGATTCCTTCTTTCTAACTCAGAAATCCCAAAAAACATTCTTGCACGATCAACCAAAACCTGATCAAGCTCCCACCCATCAATAACCAACCAAGGACAAACATCCAGCAGTTGGTGTGCAACTGTTCCACCTCCTAACCCGAAAACAGCAACCGGGCCATTAGGAATGATTGCAGGTAAGCTGCAAAATTCATCCCAATATGAGTTAGTCCATTTCTGGGTTTTGTACAGAATGCTATGAACATTACCACTATCATCCAAGAGTAAAACTTTAGAGTTATGTGATTCTAATATGACTATGTTGTTGTATTCGCTTCTAGTGGCTGTTAAAACTCGATATTCTTCTTCCTTTTTATGTTCTTGCTCTGAAACTGAATTTGCAGAGGGGTTTGAATAAATGGGTCTGTGTGTTTTAGTAAGAATTAGTGGTTTTGCAGGGGATATGAAAGAAAGAGGAGAGCTGCCATTGATGGGATGAGCTTGGTTAGGAAAGAATGGAGGAGAGAAAGAGATGGGGTTGATAAGAGATGAAGGTGAAAGAGAGAGCATTGCTTTGGGTTATATGGTTGGGTTGGGTGCCTAGTGGGTTTAGAGCATCATTAATGGTGAGGAAAAAAAAAAATATCAATCTTCTCTTTCTTCATTTCTCTCTCCTCCACATCACCAATTGAGATTTTTCAATTGAGAATTATTTCCACTTCTTAACACTGAGCTTTTATAAATTCTCAATTCTATTCCCTCCTACTTTTTACCTACCCCACCACTTTTTCTCTCTCTTCACCCAATTTCAATACTACACTACATATTAATTTATTATAAATTGTTATTAGTAAATTGTATTATTAAGGTGATTATTATTAATTAATATGAATTAAAAATAAATTTATGTAATAAACATTGATGAATAAATAATCATTAAAAATTAATAGAGAATTGCGTATGTAGATGTAGATGTAGATGTAAATGTTTAATTTTAAAAAAATGAAGATTTAATTAAGAAATAATGTATATATTAATCTCGTTAATGCTTGTTAATAATTTATTAATCATAAAGCTATAAAATTAGTATGAATATTAATCGATAATTAAGCTTAACATAAAATTAAACATATTTTTATTGATATTACAACAAAATAAAAGCAACGAAATTAATGAGAAATTACTTAGAGTACATGATCACTTAAGTAGATGACACACATAATAGATAAATATTACTAAACATTTAATTAACTAGTAGATCAGTGTCGATTACCACCAAACTTTTGCCATATGTGTTCCACTAGATCCTTTTTTAGTTGCAAATGAGTGTGTTGATCTTGAACATTTTGTGTGTTTTGTAAGTAGATGTTAATATCCACGATTCGATTGGTATGGTACACGAATGGCTCTTCGTTGGTAAGCACTGCTGCGCGCCGAGGTCTTCGTCGAGGTCGATCCGCAATAAATTCTGAGGTATCAGCGTAGCTCGCATACGAGTGCCTTTCATCTTCAACAATCATGTTGTGCATTATGATACAACACATCATAATGTTATGAAGTATGTTCATGTCCCAAGCAAGGGACGGTTGCCGAATTATTGCAAATCGAGCTTGTAGGACTCCGAATGCTCGCTCTACGTCCTTCCGCACAGCTTCTTGATGTTGAGCAAACAACCTGTCTTTCGGAGTTTGGGGACTTGGTATAGATTTGACGAAAGTTGACCATTTTGGATAAATACCATCCGTAAGGTAATATCCCTTGTTATATTGATGGCCATTAACAGAGAAATTAACGGGCGGTGCACGTTATCGAAATATTTCATCAAGTCCTCATACATTTTTTGTTCAAAGGGCAATCGATCATGGTTGCCTCTTAAATCACAAAGAATGTTCCAATTGTTGGTGTACTCCTCCCTTGCCACCTGCTTCGCCTTGCGAGCTTCTTTCTCCCTTTTCAACCGCAATTTCTCCTTTTCAATCTCCATGAAAGCTTCTCTGTTATCAGTGTGAAGCTTGAGTTTTTCTCCAAAATCATTAAAAGCTTCAAATGCTTCATCAGCTCTCGTCTTTCCTTTACCTCTTGCCAAGGCTTTTGCCTTCTTCGAACCGTCAGGACGTACATTACTTGTTGGTGTATCATTACCTTCAAATTCTTCCCTGGATCTCTTTCCACTGCTTCCACTGTCCTGGGGAACCACATTTCTCGGTCGTCCTCGAGGTTGGTTGATGGACATGGCCACATTTTCTTGCCACTTAGGAAATTCAATAAGTTGTTTCCAACATTGCTCAGACAAAAAATGTCTTCCCCACTTGTTCTCATAGATGAGGTAAGCCTCCCGAAGGATTCCATCTTTGCTCTGCCCACTAGTCGCCCTACGAGTGGCTTCGTCGTAGCAACCAACCCACTTCATTATTTGTTCACTTAGCCTCATCCAACGACTGTGTATCGATTTTAGAGTTCTTTGTGGAATTTTGCTTGGGTTGGCCAACCTGATTTCCTCGTACTTTGCTATCACCTTATTCCAGAATTCTTTGCCCGACTGATAGGTTCCGGTTATACTGTCACATGAAGTGTTCATGTACGCCGAAACTAGGGCTTCATTCTCCAGCATAGACCAATTTTTGGCCCCGTGACCTTCATTAGATGTTTGTGTAGGATGTGTGTCGAGCCCAGGTTGTTGTTGCAGGAGCTGTGTGAAGGTTTGTTGCGTTTGCTGAACTTGAAACTCCTCCTCCTCATACTCCTCCTCTTCCTCCTCCTCCTCGGGCTCATCTTCATCCTCCACGTCAACCTCGTTTTGGTTGGTGCTCGAACCCCCACCAGGAGTAGAACCGCCCCCAGGAGTTGGAGATCGATCATAGTGGTAATTAACACCAGACTCCATTCGAGAGAAGGAGTAATTTTGTGAAGGATGGGAATAGCTTTGAGACATGGTATAATTTTGAGGATAATTTAGGGAGTTTTGCGGTCAGTTCTGGGGATAACTTTGAGAGTTTTGAGGCCAATTTTGAGGGTAATTAGGTGCAGAATTCATTGGATTTTGTGGAGTAATTTGTGGGAAAACTTGAGGATAGTTTGGTTGATTGATTCCCATATTTTGTTGATTTTGTGGAAAATATTGTGGGTTTTGAGGATAATTTTGAGAAACACCTTGTGGATTTTGAGAGCTATTTTTCCTACTTCTACGCTTAGGCTTGGGATTAGTAGGATGATTAGGATTTCCAGATTCCATAATAATGGTTTTGAATTTTTTAGTAGGAATTTTAAAGAGAAGAAAACTCAAAAGATAATTAATTTAGCTAATGTATGGAAAATCACAATTAAGTAGGAGTTTTTGGATGGTGTTCAAAATATATGAATATGGGTGTCTATTTATAGAGAATGAAAAATCATGAATTTTGATATTTTTTTTTTTTTTGATTTTACGTTTACAAGATATAAGGCGTGGAAGTTTTACCTCCACAAAATAATCGGTCCAATCACAGGGTGCCAGCTGGACTGACGCGCGTCAGACCCAGCTGGCTCCCTTTAATTTTTTTTTTTTTTTTGGGGTTAAACGCATGAATCTCTCTTCCTCTCCTTGCGTTTTGCTGTGTAGCTTTGCACTGAATGGGCCCCTTTCTCCAACTGAGATTTCTTTGAGAAATCTCGGTTGAGCGAGAATTTGGCCAAAATCTCAATTCTTGAGATTTTCCCCCCACCCCATTAAGAGCTCATTTTATTCTCAAACAAATCTCAATGCAATTGAGAATTGTTTGAGAATACCATTAATGATGCTCTTATGTACTTGTAGTATGACTGTATGAATATGATGTGAGAGAGAATTTACCGCCAACCATGAAAAGAGGTATCAAGGTAGTTGACATTTATTTTTTACATTTAGAAAGAAAGTTAGTGAGTATCAAGGTAGTTAACTTAAGATTTATATTTATAAAGTTAGTGAGAGCCTGAAGAGTGTATAACTTTTATCCTACATCCGGGTGTATTATGAGTATGGTGCACATAAAGTTTTTTTTTGCTCATTTAGATGTCCAAATGAGCCATGAGCAAAAATATAACATTGAGTACACCATGCTCATGGTACATATAAGTGTATGATGAATATTCTATGGAGATTGATAGATCATTAGTAAATCATACAAGTATTTTGTACACCCGGATCACAAGCCTTGTTATGCGATCAAAACGACAACCAAAAGTAAAAAAAAACGCGCATACCGTTAAAAGGTTTAGTAAAACACATAATATGTTAATGTTCAAAATATATATAAGAGGTTCGAACCCCTTACATCTTACTGGAAACGTTAGAATCTTACCACCAAACTATGGGAGAGAAGAGGGAGATTAGCGCAAATTCCATTATACGCACGCAACCATGATGTGCATGGTGCGCTCAACGTAATGAACCTTTAGTTCATTTGCAATGAACATTGCAAAACTGAAGGTTTTTTCCTATGTAATCATCGTCAATGAACGTCATTTTATATACAATGAACAATGACAAATGGGTCCAGATTTTTCTCTCTCTCCTCCATTATTGAACATTTTGAATTTAATTGCCCAAAATTTTTCCTTTCTCAGCCATCTATTTCTCCTTAGAAGTTTGTTCATTTTAAATGTTCATATGTTCATCCAATCATATCAAAAATTCATTGTAAAGTCAACTAAAATCTTAATGAAAAAGTTACTTACAATTAAGTTTGACATGTTTTTTTTAACATATTAAGAATGTTCATTTAGTTTATTGTAGAGGTTCATTTAGTGATATGGAATGTTCATTGTAAAATCAACTTATTTTCGAATAAGTGTTAGATTTTTTTTTTACATAATCCTAATGTTGATTTTGAGTGTTCAAGATCTTCATTTGTTGATAACTAATGTTCATTGTAATCAACTTTTAAAAAAATTGTTTTATTTTATTCGAACATGTCTTTTTTAACATAATTCCGATGTTTATTATGGGTATTGAAGATGTTCATTTATCCATAACCAATGTTATTGTAAAATCAACGTTGAAAAAAATTATTCCCAATTAACATAGACATAATTTTTTATTAACATAATACTAATGTTCATTATAGTTTTTCAAGTTGTTCATTTATTTACATCAAATGTTCATTGTACAATCTAATAAACAAGGGAAATGAGGTAACTTTTAAATGAACATCTCGTTGCCTCAGAATGAACCGGGGTATGGCAATAAATGAACATATAGTTAATTACATTTTGAAATCATTTGTCCTAAAATATTCCCTCTGTTTTAGACAAATATAATGAACATATTATTTTAGGCAAATGAACAAGTTAAGAAACATAATGAACATATGGTAATAAAACAATGAACAAAAGTAACATAGGTTCATCCAAAAAAAATTGATAAATTAGTGAATAAACATAAATTAATGAATTACATAAAAATACTTAGTTTCCTATTTTTCACGAATAGTGCTTCTTCTTTGTCACTTTATCACCAATGGCGCTTCTTCTTCATCACTTTGTTTCTCTTTGAATTCTTCATCATCGTCACCAATGACGCTTCTTCTTCATCACTTTGTTTCCTATTTTTCAAGAAAGTTAACATTAATTAATGAATTACATAAAAGCACTTAGTTTAACATAAAAAAATTTTTAACCGATGACAGAGGTTCATTAAAAACAGACCAATCAGAAGGTTCATCGGAAAAAAAAGCTGCCATAGGTTCATCCTAAAAATTTAAAAAGTTAATGTATTATAAAAAAAACTAACATAGATTCATCCAAGAACAGATATAGGTTCATCCTAAAACAGACATGCGTTCATCCCAAAAGCTAAAAGGTTCATCAAAAACAAATTAGAAGGTTCATCATGAAATTGACATAGGTTCATTGATTTTTTTTTTTAAAAAACAAAAAATTACCCAAAAAATCACCAAAACAATTTCGTAAAATTACGTGAAATCACCTAATTAAAAAGCAGACAAAGATTCAAAAAGTATCTAAAATTATGAAAAATAATAAAAAATGTTCATAAAAGTTAAAAATAAAAACATTTACTTTAACATTAAAAAACTTTTGAATAAAAAAATTGCCACAGGTTCATTAAAAAAGCAGAGCGATTAAAAGGTTCATCGAAAAAACTGGCATAGGTTCATCCTACAAAAAATTAATGAATTAGCGAAAAAACTAACACAGGTTCATCCAAAAACTGACATAGGTTAATCCCAAAAATCTAAAAGGTTCACCCAAAAATAAATTAGAAGGTTTTTCCTAAAACTGACATAGGTTCATTGAATTTATAAAAAATAACAAAAAATTACCCAATAAATCACCTGAAAATCTAGGTTAAATTACCAAAAATTACGTGAAATTCCCTAAAATTACCTAAAAACAAACAATGGTTCAAAAAAGTACCTAAAAATGACGATTTTTTTTAACCTTAAAAACGAAATTTTATTTCCAAAAATTTGACATAGTTTCATCCTAAAAGGGTGATAGGTTCATACTAAAGAACTAGAAGGTTCATCCTAAACTGACATAGGTTCGTTGATAAAAAAAAACCAAAAATCACCAAATAAAAATGTGAGAGGATAAAAAAAAACCAAAATTTACGACAAAAATTTACCAAATACATGTAGTCTTCAAAAACATTGTAGAAGGTTCATTTTTAGGTTTTGGAAATTTGAAGGTTCATTTTGCTTTAAATAATATTACAAAAAAAATAAAAATCAATAAACCAAAAATAAAGATTCATCCAAATAATGAAAAGAACTAACCAAAATCAATTCATCATCTTTTAAATAATATTACCGACGATAATTACCATAAAATAATTACCAAAAGTAACGAAAATGAACTTGGTTCATCCAACAAAATTGAGATGTTCATCATTTTTAAAATAATATTACCAAAAATTACCAACAAAATTAACCAAAAGTAATTCATCTTTTAAATAATATTACCGAAAAAAGTTACAAAATTTACCAAAAAAACCGATATAGGCTCAAAAAAGAAAACCAAAAGTAACGAATTTAATTACCAAAAAAAAGAAATTATAGTCTTCTAAAATTTTTTAGGGTTCATCGGTTTTAGTCTAAGGTTCATTTTTAGTTTTTCGTAATTTGTAGGTGCATCCATAAAACAATAAAAATTTACCATAAGTATGAAGATTCATCCAAAAGCAAGAAGGTTCATCCACAAAAAAAATTGAACTTGGTTCATCCAAAAAACTGAACAAAATTTACAAAAAAAAAAAAAACAAAAGCAAGAAGGTTACCAACAAAATTTACCAAAAGTAAGAAGATTCATCCACAAAAATTACCAACTGAGATTTGCCAAATAAACTTGCCAACGAAATTTACAAAAAATTACACAAGTCATGAAACTAATTTTCAAAAAAACGACGGTTAACAAAAAAATATGTAATTTTAGTTTTGAAAACTTACAATTGTGGTTGTGGATGAACAATGTTGAGTGAGATTGCATTTGAAATGTCTTGTTCATTTGAAGTCTTGCTTGAAACATTGAGTTAGTCGCGGATGTTCATTACATATTGATGGAGAAGTAACAAAAATGGCGAGCAAATGCTGAAAAAATGGCGAGCCAAGAAGTGAAGGAGGCGAGTGAAAATTGAAGGAGAAGATGAGCAGTTTTTAGGGAGAGAGAAGTAAAGGAGGAGAGATAAAATTAGTTTTGATTAAGGAGGGAAATAATGAGAGAGAGCCGGTTCATTGGGAAAGTGAAAAAATTCGGTTAATTTTCAAAAAGAAACTGACAGAGGAAAGCGAATAAAGCCTTTTTTCCGTGTTCATTATTGCAAATGAATTGATGGTTCATTACAAATGAACTAAAGGTTTATTCCGTGTTTTTTTTGTTCTGTTTGTTTTACATTTTTTTTGTTGGGCCTTGCGTTTCACTTGAGCGCACGAAGAGTATGGTACTAGCGTGTGTATAATATACCTATTGGGAGATTAGGGTTTGGTTGGGTAGTTGGGTTAGCAACACAAAAGAAGTTACTTTATAGTATGAATATCCTTTGTATAATTGTATGAGTACAACTTTCCAATAATTTGTGTGATTTTAAATTTTTGTTTGACAAATTTGGTTATTTTATTTCGGTGATTATACATAATTAGTTTTTTTTTTAATGATTTTCCATGTAAGTTGTCTTAAATGCCCTTGTTATTAAATAATAGTAATGAGAAACTAAGTAGGGAAGGAATGTAATATGATACAGACGCCAATCGCTCATAACACACAAATTGTGGTCCAAGGTTGAAACAACATCGTTTTGCGCGGTTGCTGCACTCTTTTCCGGCCAAAATTGTGGCTCTTGCTCTCATCTTGGCCCAAATCATGGCTCCTCCTCTCTTCTCCAGCCAAATAGTGATTGCTTCTCTATTCTCCGGCCATGATTTTCGAGCCCGTCCTTCAATTGTAGCTAATTGATTGAGATTTCTTTGCCGAAATTTGTTTAAAAAATTCTCTTCTTGAATGTAATTCAAATCTAAGGAATTTTTAAAAAAATGTTGGAAACTTCGAGCATTTGAGTCAATCCAATTACTTAAAAGTTGTTTTTTCCCAGAAAACTTTTATTGTATATTCTATGACACTCACGTGCACATTGAGACATAGTTTGTAAGCCAATTATCCCCATATCTTAGGAAAATAAATAGACTATTATGGGTTTGTTCTCTTCGGCATAAAACAACTGAACTGAACTAAACTAAACTGAACTAGACTGAAATGTATAGTGATATGTCAGACTAAAAGTATTGTCGAGAGCTGAACTAAACTGAACTGAACTGAAAATAAGTTGGAGAGAACAGGCCCTATGTCATGTCTATCCTCCCTCCATCTCCTTTTATTTGGTTCATATGTTGGATGACACAAAGTTTTAGGATGTGCATGTGTGGGTGTGGCAGTGTTGGTAGTGAGACCAATGGTTAGCTTTATAGGTAAAGACAAAAAAAGTAAAATAGGTAAGGATGATAAAGGTAAATGATAAAAAGGGTAAAATAGGCAGGAATATTATAAGGGCCACACACCCAAACGAATTATAACAAATAAATTGGGAAAATTACGCTTCGGATTATTTGTCCTTGGGAAAACCATGGGTGTTACACCTTTACCCCATATGACAATTATATCAAGTTTTTCGTTACCCTCTTTGCTAATTGGAGCCACAATAACATGATAAACAAAAGGAAAATTTGTTGAAAACTATCTACATTTAGAGCCCTTTTGTGAATAACTACCCTGTTTCAAAAAAATGGAAAATAACTACCTATTTTCTTGAAATTTTTTTGGTATCACTACCTTGTGGTGCTTTCCGTAAAAAACGTTAACAGAAAACGTTTAACAAGGTAGTGATACCAAAAGTTTTCAAGAAAGTAGGTAGTTATTTTAATTTTTTTTGCGTAGTTATGTCAACTTTTTGACGTTTCCGTCAACTTTTCGACGGAAAAGACTATAAGCCAAGGTAGTGATACCAAAAGTTTTTCAAGAAGTTAGGTAATTATTTTTCAATTTTTTGAAACAGAGTAGTTATTCACAAAAGAGCTCCAAATGTAGGTAGTTTTCAACAAGAAATCCTAAACAAAAATTAAGAGAGTTATGTGTTAAAGTAATGTATCTGTATTAAATACTTAGAGTTTATAGTATATGGCTCTATAAGTTTGTGTTCTAAACTAATAAAAAAAGCCTAACACTAATAACAATTACCAAATGCTTCTAATTGATAATAAAACTTATGTAAACCAATAACTTAGGTCCCGTTCGGTATCATTGTGGTTTTCTGTTTTTTGGTTTTTAAATTTTCAAAGTCATATGATATATGTCCTATAATGAATAAAAATTTAGTCAAATTTATTGGAAATATGATGATTTTGAAAACTGACAACTAAAAAGTGAAAACCACTTTTTCTGGTTTCGTGTTTTTGGTTTTTAGTTTTTAAAAAAGTAAAAACTAAAAACAAAAAACGATAACGAACAGGCCCTTATACTTATACACTAGTAAGGTTAAGTATTTAAACTGATTATAATAACTTTATAAACTGATTAAAAAAACCAATAAATTGACTAAAAAAACTTAGAAACATAAAATCTTATGACTGATAAAAAACTGAAACACATCTCAGTAAATTAGTGACGGGTCTCAGCCATAGACTCATAGTAAAAATATTCCACATTTGTAAGGAGTGATAAAACAATTATCATTATGGAGCAAGCTTGCACAATAAAAAAAAAGCTTGGGTGTAAATCACTAATTGAGTGTCCAAATCAAGTCAATGTGATTCCAATTTTTGTAATAATTTAAAATTATTTATACTGATCATTTTAAGGGGTTGTTAAACGCCGCCCTAAATTATCCACACGACGTCCTAATTAGACATAATTACCCTTTTTAATTTTATTCTCTTCTAATCACTGATACTCTCCCCACCTTCAAGTGTTGCTTACTCTCCTCCCAAAAACTATTCGACTGCGAAATAATGTCGGTAATCGTTCGTATAATGCCCGGTGATGCAATTTCGTTAATCGTATATTTAATTTTATTTTATTTGAATTTTAAAAGTCAAGAAACGCGAGAAAAACACTTCTACACTATGGCCTGGACGTGTGAAAAACACGGCCGTACCATGATCTGGACGTGTGTAAAACATGGCCACACCTTGGTTTTGACGTGTTTTTCACACGTCCCCGCCATGGCCTAGCCTTGTTTTTCACACGTTTTTTTTGTTTTCAAAATTAAAAAAAAAATAAATTTACCGGTGATAAGATTTCATCACGGGCCATTCTCCGAACAATTATCGACAATAAATAGAGTGAAAATTTGAGTTTTAGTGGAGTGAAAGAGAGTGAGATTGAAGAGAGTGGGTAAGGAATGAATAGTAGAGGGCAAGGAAGGAAATTAGGATAAAATTAGGGCATTGTGTGGATAATTTAGGGCGACGAATAGTTCTTCACTTTTAATTTTAACACTAACAACAAAGTAGTGGAAAATTGTTACTTAATATGGGTTACATATTTAAAAATTATTAAATAAGAGAAAAACAAACGGGTGAAGATGGGGCCAGGCAGGGCGGGTACAATTAGATGTCCATCACCTATAATGGTACAATTTTATCATCATTTCCGTCTTATCATCCGCAAAAACCTCCCCCGTCCCCATTTAACAAAAGGATATAAGTCGGATTTCTACGAAACTCACTACACATAAGGATATTGTCTAATATCGAGTACGTTTTAACATTTTGCAAAAAGTATTGCTACCACCTACCGGCACATGATTAATGGGAGATAAAAAGTTCATAGGAATTAGAAATATAGTACCTTCGTTCTTTAATAACCAGTACTTTTCTTATTTTCCACTATTTATATATCTTCCTTTTAACTAATTATGATGATTAATGCAAAAGTATAATTATAAGTATGTGGCATTCATCTCAATATATTCTTAACTATAATCAACTTTCTACAATTCCTACTTAAATATAATTATAATTATTAATATTCAAAGTAGTATTTTGAGAGGCGTGAAACTCTACGAGGGGTGGTTATTAACTTGCCAAAATCCCAACTAGGGATGGCAACGGGTGGGATTTGGGTCGGGTGAGCCATCACCCGCATCCATCACCCTATTAGACCAACTCTCATCCATCCATCCGTCACCCGGTTAGACCATCACCCGTATCCATCCATCCACCACCCGCGGGTGAACCGGGTGGACAGGGTGATCATCCATTTAAGATAATTGAATGAGAAAAGTTACATCAAACTTGTAAAATCACAATTTATATATTAACTTCATGTCAAATTAAGATTAATTAGGTTTATGGAAACATGTTAATAGTAATCAAAAGTGAAAATTATTATACTAATGTAAATAAAATGATAAATATTTAAGAAAATGTAAGAAATGGGTGATGGAGCGGGTGATAAACGGGTGATGGATCGGGTGATGGATGAAATTTTCTCACCCTAATCCATCCATCACCCGTTACACATTCACCCGCCACCCGTCCATCATCCATTTGGTTCAATTTTTCATCCTTTTATTTTTTTCTGTTGGAGCGGGTGATGGATCATCCATTAGATATTGCCATCTCTAATCCCAACCCCTCCTCACGCGGGAAAATGAAGGAAGTAAACAGCGAATAGGATGTAGTAGAAACCTTTGATTCTGAAATTGAATTAGGGCTTTCAACTGCTAACTGTATATGGATATCGAAAAATGTCAAGTTTTCCGATACCCAATTTGATCAATAAGCTTTCCTTCAATCTTCAACCTCACACTGTTTCTCTTCCATGGTAATTCCTCTCTTTCTTTCTCTCTCTCTACTGAAAATTGAAAAAGTTTATGTAAATCATTCTTTTATTTCATGTTACTAATTTGTTGCCTTCATTTCTTAATCTGCTCTCCCCTTCACTAAGTTCAGAGCTGGTGTTGTGATTTGGAATGAAAATGTTTAAAATTTCAATTGGGTTTTAGCTTAATTATGGTGGGTTTTATCTATTTATGCTTCCTATTTGGAATTGGGATTTTAGCTGTTTGTGCTTTCTTGTTTAAGTTCTACATAGCATTTAGTAAAAAGTTTCCTCAATTTTTCTTTTATTTAAGGAAAATTTGCGAGAAACAACCTTTTCAATTTGTTTTGGCATTTGATAACCTTAAAAAACTTTTTTTGCGCGATGAGACAGCAAGGTTTTTTTTTCCGGCATTGATTATCTTTTCCAGACATTTTCTATGTTTAATTTTCGCACTTAAAAGGTGTTTAACGCTTGTGATCGATTTTTTAACGTCGGAAAATAGCTTTTCTGATCTCGCAAAAAAATAAAAATGATTAAGGCTGTAAAATGCAAAAATAAAAAAACAAAAAATTAAAGGTTGTTTCTGCAAATTTTCCTTGATTTAAAAATGAATTCAATGCCGAAAAGAATGAGAATTCTTATGGGCTGAATATTATATAGGCTGAAGAGGAGTATTGTTAGATGCTTTTCACAAAAGGCAGATGGCTCCGGACCCGTTAGATACGTTCCTAAGAAACTTCGAGATGTAAATCAAACAAAACGCTCTTCCTCAAGGAACAATGCTCCCAAAGATGGGGCTCTCTCTAGGTCTAGTTCGAGTGATGGTGTGCTTGGACATAAGACTTTGGATAGGAACAAATCCCCTCGAGGAAAAGCTGCTCAGGAGCAGTCAAATGTATCATTTGATGATGGGCATGGTACTCATATTACTATTAGACTATCTCTTTTTTCTTAATTTTGTTGAAACTTTCAAGACAATATATCATTTATACATAATTGCGACATTGCTGGTACTCGTGCTTGATGAACTCCGTGTGATTACAGGAGTGAATCTAGATGAAACATATAATAAGAGAGCTGTGGAGACAAAGTGTTTTAAAACTCTTCAGGAGGTTGTCGAGTATATGAATGTGCCTGAGGATACGAGGGATAGTCAGGTCCAAGGGTACAATTTGAATCAAGCGAACAGCTCTTTTTATGGACTTATAGAGGAAACTGAGTGTATGGAAGCGCTTGAAGAAGATGCTGAGGATTCACAACTTTATGATGGAGTTGGCAAAGGACAAATGGAAATATCTAATTCTTGTCGGTCTAAGCAAGGTGCTGAGAAGGCTGCAATTGAATTACTTGCAAAAAGGTGTTTGGTTTTGATGTCATATATCTTTGCTAGTATACAGTCAAATTTGTTGAAACTTAGATTTTCATGATGCTTCAATGTATTCGTTTGCTATTGTTTTCAGGGCGTTTACTGGAGTTGAACTACGGAAGAAACTTATAGCCAAAAAGTTTTCTGTAAATGTTGCTGAGGCAGTTGTAGGTGAATTCCAGGATAGGTGGGTAACGACCTTCTTTTCTGTTGTGTTTGGAATAATTTCTTCTTCCATTATGAAGAAGAATACTCACATGTATCTCTGAATTGGCAGAGACATTGTAGAATTTATAATCCATTATGGACCATGATTTTCAGAGATGGTTTACTTTCAATCTTTTATTGTATGTTCTGTTTTTCTTATCGGAATATCTACTTGTTGCAGAGGATTGATTAATGATTCTTTGTATGCGGAAATGTTTTCCCATTCTAGATGGAAGTCTTCAAGTTGGGGGCCAAGGCGAATTAAGCAAGTAAGTTTCTTTCTGGAACATCAGTGTATTTATGTTCGTCTCGAAAGATCTAAAAATATATAGATGTCTTTTCTTCTGTTTCCAGAGTTTTCACTTTCCATACAGGTTGTTGTTTCAAATTGAGGTTTGCCGTTGTCTCTATTATATTCTTCTTGCTGTGCACTATATCACTGTTATTTTTAATTTATCCAGGGTTCGGGGTCGAGCAGGGGATGGGGTTTGTTTGGGGTACTGGAACTGGGTTTGGGAATTATTATGTTATGTGTGTATAATCGTGCAATCGTAATGTATCATCAAGGTTAAAATGAAAATTTTATAGGAAGACTATCAAACCAACATTATATAGGTCAGGATGTTGGCGATTTAGAATGGATCATATTAAAGAAGGGTAGCTATATTGTGATGTATGTCGGGGAATAGCCAGAGCACCCTAAGAGACACAGTGCAGAATGGAGATACTCTGAAGAAGGTTGGAGTCGGGGATATTGAAGATAGAATAAAAGAATACCTTTCACATTGATTTGGGCATGTGAGATGTCGACAGAATGATTCACCAGTAGGATTATAGATATTTCAGAAGAAGTTGGGGGACGCTAAAGATGAATTGGTTAGAAGGTAATTACAAGGATATGAAGAAATTTGGTTGCGGAGCATTTGACCCTTGACATGAAGGAATGGAGGAAGTAGATTGATGTGGACGACCTTTGGAGATAAAACCTTGACTTTAAGGTCCTGGCATTGTTGTTGTCATGTACTCATGTATGTATTAAAGAATTCATGACCTTGTAGGCTTTTGAAACTTGAGGATTCCGCAACTGAACAAGTTGGTCTTGAGAATCTGGTTTTTATCTGGGCTACTTAGTGGCTGATTGGTTGGTAAATTCACATCAACTCTCTATAAGCTGGTACCTAATCACATCAATGGAATAGCTAGTATATTGAGCTATGTTACTCCGACACCTTCATTTACCTCAAAAATCGGGTGTCGTGTCGTGTCGTGTCCGACACGACACCTCGCTTGGATACTTCATTTTAAACTAAAAACTTGACTTTTTTCTACAAAATAGCCGAGTCGGACACTTGGACACCCGTATCCGAGTAGACACTCAATACGTGTCTGAGTAACATAGATATTGAGATTTGCAAAGCCTCAACCCCTCAGCTTTTGTTGAACGTGTGATACCAAAAAAACATGTTTGTTAGACTCAAGTTGATAGAGTGCTCCTGACAGTACTTGATTGGTTGTATAATTTACTGTTGAGTGAGCCGTGCAGCCCTAGCTGTATGTAGTACTGCTATCTGGAGGATCTACTTAGCAGCATAAGTTAGGAGACAGTTTTATCTGTTTTCTGCTTACAGTTGACAAACAAACTTCTATTAAACGAAAGACAATAAATGAAAAGAATAAGGGTCGTTTTAAGTTAACTGTGCTGTAATGTGTCGAAGATGAAGTGAGCTGAGTGTAGTTAGAGGTAGGAAAAACAGAATTTCATTTTTCAAAACACTTCAATTGTACACGCAATATATATGCAATTCAGCAGCTTTTTGTTCAATACTTCAATTCCTCGTGGAGTCAAATTATTATCAGTGCGAATCATAGGAATGGCTTCCTGCCCTCTGGTTTCCAGATAAAGGACACGACAAGTATAAATACCCTCTTTAAGTTCTATTCTAATACACTGAATATCTTTTATAAGAAATCGGAAGAAGATGCAACAATTCAGGGAATCCCCAATAGTTACTGCATTTTGATCTAGGACTTGTTCAGGATGCTACACTCTTGGTTCATAGCTTAAAAGTCATGGGAGGTGGTTGCTAGTTAGCCTGTCAAGGTTCTCTAAGTCCTATGAGTTAATGACCTTGCAGTTAATTAGCCGAGGTATTTGCAAGTGGATTGCATTTAGTTGCTTCTTTTATACTCTGTGGGATGGCTAGGACCATATTGCTGAAAATTCACTTAGCTTTGGACATATTTAAGTGATGAAATGTGGAACTGGGAATTAAGGGGAGGAGATGGTGTTTGATTCATAAGTAAGTAGATAGCAGCAATAACAGAGGATAATTACAAGCTTTCGAGAGGCTTCTTCTCTCCAAAATGTAAAACAAACCAACAGTAAACCTTGAATATGTTCAGGATCCTTTCCCTCTTCCTAATTTCTTCTATTTATATGGTTGCTCTATCAACTAACTCCCCTAATATCAGTTCTTAGCACATACCTATTTCTGCTGCTCTCCTCTGCTAGCCATCCTCGCTTATCTTGTTGCTTGTACACTCACTAGGTCCATATCTACCCTCTGCCTCTCTTCTGCTTCCTGTATCTGCTTACTTTAGGCTGATTGCAGTCCATAAGAATGGTGTGAATGGGATAGCGTCGGGGGGGGGGGGGGAAGGAGGGGATTTTTCCATATTGTTCATCTTCTCATTGGCTATTAATATTCACTAAGAGAAGGAATGATCTTTGTTGGAATCAGGCACTTGTGAAGAAAGGCGTCAGTGAAGTTGACGTAAAAAAAGCGGTAAATTTGGTTTTTGAGGATAGTGAAGATTGTGAACACAGGTCAAGCACAAGGTTCTCAGATTCCTCGCTACAGCAACTATATGTGCAGGCTTCCAAGCAATGGCAACGGTCCCAAAATGTAACTCATGAGACACGAAAGGCAAGGATTATAAGATGGCTCCAATATCGTGGGTTTGACTGGGCTGTTGTTGGCATTATCTTGAAAAAGTTAGAATCGGAACATACTCCTTAGAGCATATCATGGTTGTCCTTTCTTTCAAATTGCCCGGCATTCTTGTTTGGTCCGATAGCAAATTTATCTACATGCATAGCTTCAGCCTTCAGGTAGAAATGTATTCAAATAATGTGGCTTGTCTAAGTATACCTTCTTTATATATATTGGGCCTATTGGCGTCCTAATATAGCGCTATACTAATGTATAAGTACTATGCTATGAAACTAGTCACTTCAACTGAGCAGCATGTGACAGCTAGCTGCCCAATGGGCTAGTTCACCCCAGCTTGATGGACTAGTCCTGGTCATGACGCAGCTGGACTGTTCGACAAATGGGGGGATTGTAGGTTGAATTCTCAGCCCCCCAGCGGAGTACAAATCTGCCCAAACCAGCTTCTCCAGTTAGTTTGCTATTTAAAATGTGGCCCACCTTTAAACCAGACAAGTTTTGTGCTTTGTTAAGTATGGGCCTCGGCCGCCTCCATATGAGGAAAGAGTGTATACTTCACAAGACCGAAGGAGGTTCCACCTTAAAACCATATGACAGTAATGCGAGTAGTCCTTTAGTCTTATTAGGTTTATGTGAACAACTTTCTCAAATATTATCAATGTGGGACTCTCACATGTTATGTTTCATGGGGTCAAAGCTTCAACATGCTTCCTCGGCTGGTCTGGGTTTGAGTCTACAAGCGACTCCTATCGCTAGCGAAAGAAACAACTTAAGGGATGAACTATAAGATCTGCTTACTCTAACAGCGGATTGTTTTGAAATACTTTTATATACTCTTGGGGATTGCAGATGAGGCCTGAGTTAGTCAGACGATTTGGATTTTGGGTTAAATCTAAAATTTTGAAACAGTGCAATGGACTTGCTGTGAAGTGCACTAACGTGGAAGATGAACTTTTAGTGATGTTATGTGGTGTTCCTTAAATTCAGGCTGTTTAATGGTAAAGTTGGTTTCAGCTTTGTACAGAGGATGTATTCAGTCACTATTTTTCGCTACTAGTATAATCCTTAAATGTTTAGACCTCCTTATTTGTCAGTTCTTTTTGTTTTGGATTTATATGAGATGGAATAATAATGGAGTTACAATTATTGGAAATGTCCATAAACTTGGTTAGATAAAGCATAACATTTCAGTTCCCTTTTGTTTATCCTCTCTACATTTGGGACTTGGTTGTAAACAAAGCTGATCTGCATACCACATGATCATTTAAACAATTTGAGTGTTTTATTAGGCAAATATGTTTTTTGGGGGAAATATTTCTTGAGAATTTCCAAGCTTTCCCATGTGTAGATAACATAAATATCAGACATCCGGGGCTTCAATATGAGGTGGGGTTTTGGTGGTTAGGAATGTTTTTTTGGGCCCTATTAATTTCTAGCCTTTTGCACTACCCTCTTACCTTAGCCCATGTTTGGTTGGGTTTGGCAATGTTTCTTTTTTTTTTTTGAGATTTTTTTTAGACATTAAAAGTTACAAATTCCTTTAACATCATAGTTGCATTCAATTGAAGGGATGGTAGGTGTATATGTAAGGAAAAGTATTAGCTCATTCTCGGTGTTAGGCATCCTGTCCAATACGCTCTAACATTGATAGTAAAGCCGCTAACTAGTTTTTCGTTTCCTATTTCTTGGAATTTTTTTTTATGAAAGGATCATTCTTTGCGTACATCTCCTTGGATTTTTACATTTATGGCTATGTAAGTATGTAAGTCACTTTTGGGTATGATCGTATTGGACATGAGTCCATATATAAATATCCAATTCTGCTATTTTAAGAAAAAATTTCCTTGGTTTCGGCTTAAAATGAAATGTTAAGTGTCCACATTATCTCGTCGACTGATCAGCAGTTAGTTTGCTAGATTAATCTAATCCCCCCTCGTAAAACTAATATGAAGAAGATACTGCTCTTGCTTTGTTACTTAGCAATAGCATTTCCTTAAATTGCATGCTTAGGCATGTGCTCTAGCCACTTGTAGGTAGAATGCTAATTACTTAGCCTTGTTAATCAAGATTAGAATTTGGTTTAATAAAAGGAAGGACCCTTAGATGCTGGAAAGTCATCTGCCCAGAAAACTCACATGGATGAACAAAAGTTAGCAGCCTTGTGATGGGACCACGTGACCCTTACAAGGGAGAGGAATATCAAAGGAATCTCATTAAATTCTCCCTTGCATTAAATTCTAATTTACAAGAATCCAAACCTTACCAATCATTGATCCCATCTGAGGTTTATACCATTTCACATATCACATTATAACATACTGTAGTAGAAAACTTTTAATCTTGCTGAGATCTTTAATTACTACATTACAAACTTATAATACACAATACTACTAATTATTAGTATAATCTACAAGCACCTAAACATATCTAATTTTGTTATTCTATCTGCTCTATAAATTTCTTCAGCTTGATAATGTACAGAACAATGGCTTCATCTAACACAATGAATCGTCAGAGAAAGCGAATGAGCAGTTAGAAGACCCTTGGCTGACGACATTTCGTTTAGGAGAAGGCGTAGGTAGAGCTTGCACTGTCCCTTTGGTTAAATCAGGCTCGGGTCTAGCACTGTCAACATGTCGAATCTCCTTAAGCATAGCCACTACATCCTTCATTGAAGGGCGGTCATCAACTCGATTACTGACACATAAAAATGAGACAGCCAAAGTCTGCACCATCTCGTGCATCTGAGGATCCGCTCTTCCTTTGAGTTTAGCATCAAGGATGTCAGCTGGGTCGCCTTTGTTTTGCAGGTGATCTCGGACCCATTGGACTAAATTGGCTCCTCCTGGTAGTGTGGGGTCTAATGGATGTTTTCCTGTTAACACCTCGAGTAAAACCACCCCAAAACTGTAGACGTCACTCTTCTCTGTTACTCTTTGCATTGAAGCAAGTTCTGTAATAAAAAGAAAAGGCACAATTCAGATTTATGTAGCCTGTTTGTTACTATTTTTTAAAATTGACACTAATTTTTAAGTTAATACGCCCCATATAAATTATGTTGAAATCTTAAAACCAAAAGCTAGAAAATGATAATAATATCGAAAGCTCAGAAACGAATATGTTTCAAAATGGTTAAATGAATGCAAAACTTACCAGGTGCCATGTAACCGTAGGAACCGGCAAGGTGTGGTCTTTGATTGATTTTGGAACATCTATCCCCTGAATTGTTTTCTACAAGTGTGGCTAACCCAAAATCAGCAAGATAAGGCTCGAATCTAGGACCCAACAACACATTCATGGCTTTGACATCCCCATGTAAGATTGCAGGCACACAGTCGTTATGCAAGTAAGCAATTGCGTGAGCCACCCCGAGAACAATGTCATAGCGTGCCTCCCATTCTGCTCCTCCACCCTTGACAGCACCATGTAGGAGAGAGCTTAAGCTCCCATTTGGGAGGTAATCATAGAACAGAAGTTTGAGGCTTCTGTTGGATCCCCATCCCAATAGCCGGATTATATTTTTGTGACGGATGGAACCTAGGGTCTGAATCTCTGACCGGAATGCCCCAGTTTCATCTGTAGACCACATCTTTTTTACTGCAAGTGTGTCCCCATTAGGCATAGTTACCTTGTAAACAACTCCAGAGCTTCCAGTTCCTATTACATTAGCTGAATTCAAGTTCTTGATGACATCTTCTATTGAGAAATCCATCTTTTGGTAGAGAGTCAATTCCCAAGTCTCATCTTCGATCAAATTTCGATCAGCCAATCTAGCACGGACTTGCATGTAGACTCCTAGTAATATCAATACCGCACTAATGCTAACCAGGATCGACATAGCTAACTTCATTGTTGATCGAGCCTGCTGGTCATGTTTATCAGATGCGCTTCCTGTCCCATCAGATAAGTAAAGGGCCTTGTTTCCAGCAAGGCTGCTAAGAGGGAGTTTGTGAAAGAAAGGGGTGTCGGGCAACTGCCCAGAGAATTCATTGTAAGAGATATTCAAGGAAACAAGGTTTTGCAGGCTTGCTAAGATATTCAAGTTGCCCGTGAGCTTATTGTGGGAAAGGTCAAGAACTGCTAGCTTAGTTAGGCTAGAGAATTGGGTAGGAATACGACCTGAAAACTGGTTGTAGCTAAGGTTCAGAGAGATCTCCAGCGCTGGGAGTTGACCCAGTTCTTTTGGTATCTCCCCTGAAAAACCATTGTTTCCCAGGTCTAACAATTGTAGCTTATTGCAGGACATAATTTCAGAAGGGATTTCACCAGAGATTTGGTTGTCTCCCAAATCAAGCTTAGTTAACTCATTCAAAGAGCCAATAGAAGGTGGTAGTGTACCTGTTAGCCTGTTGTGGGATATGTCTACAAACTGTAGACTCTTAGGCAATGCATCTGGCATGGAACCTGTGAGCGCATTTGAGTGGACGTCGAAGAATTCCAGGCTCGAGCAGCCTGACAAAGAGGGCGGTATACTTCCGGTGAAGCGATTCTTGCTTAAATCGAGGAAATTTAAGCTCTTCAAATCCCCAATCTCCGATGGAACAGTACCACCCAATTTATTATCATTCACCCTGAACCTGTACAAATTTGTACAGTTTCTTATATCAGGAGGTATGAACCCTGATAATTCGTTTGAAAGTAGAAGCAACTTGGTTAAATTCCTCAACCCGAAGATTTCTCTGGGTATTGGACCAAACAAGCTATTGTAAGAAAGATCAATCGCTTGCAGCTCTTCGCACTGAGCTAGGCTCACGGGTATTTTCCCTGTGAGCTTATTCTGCCAAGCAAAGAAAAGAGTCAGGCTCTTTAACTCTCCTATACTTTCCGGTATTTCACCTGAGAGATTGTTGTTGTCGACTTCTAGGTGAGTGAGGGCGGTGCAGCGAGTGAGCTCAGGAGGTATGGTTCCTGATAGTTGGTTCACACTCAGCTGTAGCTCTTGCAAACCCAAGAGGTTCCCGAAACTTGTGGGTATACTTCCTGTGAGCAAGTTCTCAGAAAAGTCTATCACTGACAAATATGTACAGCTTCCCAGTTCATCAGGAATAGTACCCACAATGCTGTTTTGCCATAACAGCAAATTCTGAAGTTTTTTCAGCTCCCCTATACTCTTTGGAATTGAACCCGAGATTGAGTTCTGGTACAAATACAAATCCTGCAACTCACTGCAGTTCCCAATCTCTTCTGGGATCGGACCAGACAGTAGAGAAGTATACACTGCAATTGTCTGAACTTTCTTCAGGTTTCCTATCGATTTCGGTAGGCTACCAGAGATGCTAGTCTCTGCAATTCCAAGCATAACTAGATTAGTGCACTCCCCAATCTCAGCAGGAATTTCTCCCTTGAGATTCTGATTCCCACCAGCTCGAAACACTTGCAGCTTCTGCAATCTTCCTATGCTTGGTGGGATTTCGCCGCTCAGTTGATTATCAAAGATGGTAAGATAAACAAGGCTTGACAAATTACCAATGTCTGAAGGGATGGGACCTTCAATATGATTGGTATGAACAGAAAGAGTCTGCAAATTCTGCAACCTGCAGATTTCATCTGGTATTTTCCCTGTGATAGCATTGTCACTGATATCAATCAGTGTCAAGGCCTCATAATCACCAAACTCCTTCGGAATCCCACCAGTAAGATTTGCTGATGTTAATACAAGAGAGCTCAGAAACTTGAGAGGCTGTAAAGTTGATGGCAATGAACCTTGTAAATCCATTGACTGTAAACTCAGTTCCACAACTTGTCCTTTGTCGTTGCAACGAATACCAACCCAATTGCAAGGGCTCGTGTCCGAAGCTTTCCATGAGTATAGAGCTGCTGTAGAGGTGCTGTTTAAGGTGTTCTTCCATGATAAAAGAGCTTGAACTTGCTCATCAGTGGAATAACAAGAATGAAAGAAAAGAAAGAAGTTAAGGATAAGAAGTAGTAAAGTGTAGGAGAAAAGAGAAGTGTTAATAGTATTATTAGGAACAGAAAGTAAGAAGGGATTGCTTAGTTTAGCAGGCATTGGTGCAGAGAGAAGAGCATAGAGAAACAGAGGAAATGGGACTTTGGGATTGAAGAAGAGAAGGAAACGGGAAACCCCATGTTTTGTTTATAGAAGAAATAAAAAAAGACAGAAGCTCCACATTACTTGCACTTCAAATTTTATATTATTTCTTTTCTTCTTTTCTTGTAATTTTCTTACTGTTAACTAAGGATGGTGATGGAAATTGTATCTTTTTCTTATTTTATTTATGTATGTTTTTGTGGGAAGGGAAGGGGGGGGGGGGGTCCTTTTTTTTAATAACATATTGTAAAGTCATTTTATCTCTTTCTTTCCTCCACTTTAAATTTGTTTTTTTCACTGGCCAGTTTTAATAAAACAGTGCCTCTTTTTTGGAGTTTGGTTCTGTATGGATCTTTTGTTTGTAAATTGTTATGTTTGAGAAATTTTCCTTTTGTTTCTTGATAAACTTCCTATCTCTTCAAGGTACACAATTGCATGAAACATTTTTTAATGGGGCCGTTGTAAAAAAAAATGGGAGTGGAGTCTTTGTAGATTTTAATAATAAACTATTATTATTATGAATTTAAAATATGTATCGACTCAATTATATAAAGTAAAGGCCTGATGAGAAAAGTAAATATTTTATAATTGGGTTTCTATTTAATTGGAGAAATAAATTTATTTGGGATAAGCGTTTAAAAAGAAAATGAGTAGTTTAATATGGGACGAAGAAAGTTTGGTTGAGGACTAGTTCCTTGCAACTTATATATATATATAAAACAGTTCAACTGATATAAATTAAGTTTAGTAGAGATATTTTTTTTGTTCAACATAAATAAGCTTGATTTTGCAAAAATAATTTCAATTCAACAATAATAAATTTTTCAGCAAAAATAAATTGAGGTGAAAGAGCCTACCGTTTGTACTTGTCTTATATGCATGTGAATGTGTACGAAAGCACTATAATTGTAAAATGGAGAATACTTTGATGTTTAGATAGTGTAACCGCTAGGACTTTTGAAGAAACTGTATTACACTTCTACGGTAAAGTGTATACTTATATAGTTTTCCTTTTCTAAAAGGAATAATTGTTGAAATTCAGTAAATATATATTTTATGTGAGGGTGTTAATGGTAAACTTTTTCCTTTTGATCTTCCCTTCCTTTTTTCTTATAAAATTGTAATATGTCCTAAATTGTCACCAAAAAATTGAAAAGAAACGGAGAATAATTTGTTTTTTTAGTGCTCCTTGAAAGAAATGGGTTTTTGTCCCATTTAATTGTTCTTCATATTTCTTGGCAAGTTTCTTTTATCTTGTTTCTAACTTTTAGGAATGACTTTGCTGTGTTTTCCCATCTTCTGTTTTATTTCCTGTCCTGTGTTTGCAAAAGCTATCAATGACAGTTAAGAAGTATGAAGGCTATTACTTGTCTTTTGCTGCAGAATTTGGTCATTTTGGACCACCATCTCCTTAATTACATCATAATTATTTCCATTATTATTCTAGTGAGACAGAATTTTATCCTCTAATATTAGTAATTATTCATCTTAAGTTACAAATTCATACTTAAAATAAATCAAAAGGACTGAAGTTGGCCCATCAAGTTTAGTGGTCACAAATGCTATGAGTTGGCCATGTGTTAGTTTGTTTGTAATTACGCTCAATAACTTTCTAATGAATAAAAGAACTTTGTTTCTGGCTAAGAAATTGGAAGAAATTCTCTGCCTTTATTGCTTAAAATTAACTTGTTTTTATTCAAGATTAACTTAAAAGTTGTTTAGCAAGAGGTCAATGAGGCGGATTACGCATTTATTTTCTCTTTCAATCCATTCACTCTTTTTTTTATCAAGGGAAGGAAAAAAGTGACGGATGATTAAGAGACCCTTAACTCAAAAGTACTCCTAATGCATCATTACATAGTATAGAAGGACAAGGAGGAGTGAGTCCAACCTTGAAGTCTCGAAACCGTTGGAGGAGGATGTTGGTGTCTTCAGTTTTGTTCGCGATTTGCTATAGGGGACTTCTTCTGTGGTTGACTGCATTAATGAAGAGTAGGTTGTCTCCCTCTATATGAAGTTTGGAGCAGTTGAAATAGGTTGCGTGGGTCACCCCTTTGTGATAGGTCGTTGCCTCATCGACTAGAACATTTGTGCAACCTACATTGTGAGTGCAGGTTGCTAAGACTCCACCCTAGTGATCACGGATTTTGTAGCCTGCAGTTGCATTGTTATTTTTATCCGAGCCGTCGAAGCTCTTAGATCTCATAAAACTGCTCCTTAGACATTATCTAAGTTCTACATACTTAGGGCATGTCTCTTAGGTTGAAAACAGTTGAACTAAACTTGAATTAGATGGAATAATGGAATGTGATAGTAATTTTTTTTACTGATGTGAATTGGCCTGAAAATAAGACGGAGAGAACATGCTCTTGCTGTAACGTTTTAAACGTCAATAGTTGAGGAGAATAGACAAAAAAGACTATTATATATCTTTTAGTTATTTTTGAGGACAAAGAATATAAATAGACAGAGAGAACAGGGGGCACTGTGGATAAAAAAAGTTTGTAATATAAGAAACAAAACACAAGACTTTAAATGTTAAAACTAAAAAACAGCTATAAATGAAATCTATATAGAACTTAGGAAAATGGAGGAAATATATGGCAATCTCTGCTCGAATGAAATCATTTCAGCGGTATGACTAACATTAATTAGTTTTTCGTAATAATCTGGCTGAAATGGACTCTTATAGTCTTAATAAAGGGCTTAAATATGACTCAAATAGACTCAAGATCATGATGGTTTAATATTTGAAAAGCTATCCACCTTTTGTAGGTGGGCCGAATAGACTCAAGATAATACCAATTGACTCACCATTTGAATATAATTCGAACCATAATAATTTGAATTGGTCCTAATTTGAATCTTGTCATATACTATTTGCTACTTATTCTATGTCTAAATACTAGATAATATATTAATGTTAGACAAATGTTGAGAGTAAAGAATAGCTCCGTTGGTTAAAGTATTTTCTTACGATTTCTAGATTTATTGGGATTGATTCTCAACTTGCTACCATCACCTTGTATGTACCAAAAAGAATGTTATGTAATTGGAATGTGTCATTTAAAAAATGCTATGAATTATGATTGAATTTCCTTTAATGCCATTACCAAGAACTGGGAAGAGAGTAATCTATATACTTCCTCCGTTTCGCAATACTCGCAACGCTTTCCTTTAAGGGAAATTTCATAATACTTGCAACCAAACTATTTTTGGCATATTTTAGTATAACAAAAGACTATTACACCCTTACTTACTTATCCATCCTATCTAATTAATAAAAATAAATCAATGAATTACATACTCTTATTATTTTCTAATTAGTGATTACCTAAAGCTAATTAATTAATAGTGGGCTAAACCCTTCTTAGTTCACTAATTAACAATTTTCCCAGCCACCGTCCACCCACCTACCTTCTCTCCCTCCTTGAGTAACCACTAACCACCGCCAGTCCACCCTCCACTCTCACTACTCCACCAACTTGCCGGAAACCTCCACCACCACCCAACTCACGCCCTCCCTCCGACGAAACCACCAACAACGCCTTCGACACTCTCTCTCCTCACTCCCTGCCCCTTTCCATCCCTGACCCACCTTAAAAGAAACCAACGCATGAATCTGAGAGAGGAAGAGAAAGTGAGGCCAACGGAGAAAAATCTGAAAAGAAGTGAGGGTGAGAGATGTTAGAAGAGCGCGAGAGAGAGAAAGGGGAAGTGACGGCAGATGTTATGGTGGTTGTATTTGGGTTGTCGGTGATGGGTCAAATGCCTGGGTTAGCTGGTGGTGGGTTAGTGGTGGTGGCCGGTGGGAAACAGATGGCAGATGGTGGGTTTTTTTTTATTTTATTGAACCTTGTTAAGTTCATGGGCATTTTTGTCTAATTTCACCTTTCTTTCAACTTTATTGGTTTATGTGCAATTCTTTTGGTTGCGAGTATTGCGAAACGGAGGAAGTATATATTAAAAAGCGTAAGCACGGATTGCAATCCGCCACGTGTCACTTTCCCTTCTTTTCAACAACTTTTATCAACGTTGTTCTCATAAAAAGATGCAATTGTCCATGAGGAGTTTCGAACTCGCGACCTCGAGTATGGGAGATAGATGCTTTAACCATTGCGCCACTACATTGTTGTTGCTTCTTTTCTGAATACTAATAATGATGTTATATGTTTTCAATGAAAAACAAAACAATAATTAAGTTATAATATTTTAATTACATTTATGAATAAACTACTAATTTGTATAAATTTTTACTAACGTATGTCAACTCCAAATTTAGTTGTCTTAAAGTACTAAGGTATAATACAAATAAACCCCAGAGCATCGTATGGGCCTAAAGACTAGTTATAGTAAAATCATCACTTTTAATCCTTAAATATATTGTGATGCTATGATTAATATATTTTAAATGGATGGAAGAAGTTCGTTGGATCCATGACAAGTTAAAACTATATAGAGAAAAAATGGTAAGTTATAGTGAAGTAATTTAATGCTTACAAATAAGTAAGTAATATTTAAAAGCATTGATGTAGATGTTCATATTGTATAATTAGAAGATGGGGTGAAATGTGATGGAATCTGCAGGAGAAGTGAACTGCACATGGAAGCAAAGGAGAGTAAGTAAGAATTCTGAATTTTAATATTAATAATTATTCTTAGTATTGTTTTATTAGATGTCGTTGCAGATCTGGTCATGCTGTCGGCTCTCTTTGCTGTAAAGGATTACTTAATCTAATTACAAGGAAATCAAATTTAAACGCTGGCTTTTGTAGGATTTTCTTTGATGACTATTAATCAACTAATTAAGAGGGAATATAGTATTGTTTTATTCTCCTTAGTTTTTTTTCTTTGATCCGAAACAAGTATAATTATGTGTTTGTTGTTAACCCTTCTCTTCTATGTCGAGTTTTCTACTTTTCTTGTATTACTCTATCATGAAGTATATGTTCTGTTCAACTTATTTTAATACTTCTATTTTTTTGGTGTTTGCACCCGGTTCACCCTTTAAACTATATCCGGATCGAGGTTAAGTTTGAGGTGGTTAGGTTCCATTCCTCACCCAAGAGTGTTACGTGGATTCGAACACGAGTCCGTCCTATCAAAGCCAATCCCCATTACCACTGGACCAACACTTACTTGGTATTTTAATACTTCTATAAAATAGTGATTTGAGAGGGAGAAAGTGACGAGGGGTAGAGATTCGCAGCCGAGGAGATTGGTGTTGGCGATGATGGTCTAATAGTAAAAAAAGTGGTGTGAGGAGAGAAGGTGAGTGAAAAAATATTATTCTATCCAATAAGTTAGCCAAACATGTAGAAGAAATGAAGGGTTTAGAGTTTCTTTCCTAACTTAACTCTTTCTTGATTCCTTTTTTCCTATTCTCGCCCAACACGCCGCCCCCTAAGTTTATAAACCTTAAGTTCATTATTATAATCTATATAATAAAGTTTAATTAAATAGGTTACACCTTTAGTTATCATATCAAGTCTATCTTACAAGGTTGTGCTGTAATTTAAATGCACCATCTAATTAAAAATTCACTTCCCGCATTTTTGTTAGTATATACTAGGAGAACTAATAACTCCGCATGTGAGTGTCTTTTTGGCATTCATTGCTGGTCTCGATCCCGATTAAAGGAGGAAATTTGTGATAGGTTTGTGGCCGGCAACCATCATAAACAAAGTCGCATATCATGACATGAATAAACCCGAATAAAGGAGGAGAGTTGTGATAGGTTTGTGGCGATCACCATATAACAAAATTGCATATCATGACATGAATCAATATATCAAAAATTGTTGGAGCGTCCCCTTCACACTAGCACGTTGTACTATGATAGGGTTGCTAGGTCGTCCCCCAAAAGCGGTGCGTCACCCTAGGACCCGGGGTAGTATCAAATATGCAAGGGTACGGTTTTCGCGCAAGGAACGAGTACGGGTAAAAAGTCAGTCTATGGTAGCGGTAAAGGTAATAGATGCACTTGGAACATGGGACATTGGCCTGTGATAGGAAGAACGTCGGAGGTGGTGGAGGTTATAAGGAGGAGGAAGATTTATATAACGTGTCTTCAAGAGACTAAAGGCCTGTTCTCCCCAACTTATTTTCAGTTCAGTTCAGTTCAGCTCCAGACAATACTTTTACTCTCACATATCACTATTCATTTCATTTTAGATCAGTTCGGTTCAATTGTTTTATGCCGAAGAGAACAGGCCCTAAGTGGGTTGGTGGAAAAACAAGAGAAATAGCCCATGGGGTTATATTTGGTATTCCGAAAAAGATAAATCATCATTGATTAGGAGTATATTCTATTCATGAGGGGGGGGGGATTCTTGAAGAAGAGTGATAATATTATGAGTATTAGGTTAGTCATCAAGGTTGAGGTGGTAACCATCGTAAGCGCTTATGCATCACAAGTGGGATTGAATGCATCTATTGAACAATATATTTTGGAGGATATAGAGGAGAAAGTGCAATGAGTGTCTATTAGTGAAACATTGATCATTGGTTGGGATCTCAATTCACGAAGGCATGGGGCACTAGCCGAGTTAGGTTTGAGAGCATTCATGGTGGTTTCAGTTATGGGGAGAGGAATAAATTTAGAGGCATCTTTGATTTTGTATTAGCATATAATTTTGCTATTATGAACACTTGGTTTGAGAAAAGACAATTCTACCTTGTGATATATAGGAATGGAGGTAATGTAAGTCATATTTACTTTAATAAGGAATGCTTGGAGAAATAGTTATGTAGATCGGGTGAGAGATTGGGAGCACAACACGCCGCGAATCAAGTGGTAGAACCTTAGAAGCTCCAAAGGAGAACAAAGGTGGCTAGTGACGATGTTTGGTCGAGTAGTATAGAACTGTGTATGGATTCAACATGGACTAAGATGGAACATAGTATAAAGGAAGCGGCGACAGAGGTCATTTGAGAATATAAGAGAACAATACCATCAAGTAATGACACATCTTGGTGGGACGAGGAGTTTAGTCAAACGATAAAAAGCAAGCGAGATTGCTATAAATTATTGGAAAAAGATAGAAGTGATGAGAACTATGAGAAGTATAAAGAGGCTACAAGAGAAGTGAAGAAGGCGGTACGAGATGCTAGAGTGAAGGCGGTATGAGAAGGGATTTGTGCAGGATTGGATACGAAAGAAGGGAAAACGATAATATAGAACTCCTCCTATGAGGGGCAACAAGACACGAGACGTAAGGAAGGTTAAATGTGTCAAAAAGGTGTTAATCAAAGAGTTCTAGATAAGGACGAAGAGATAAAGGATAGATGGAGGTTGTACTTTGATACCTTGTTCACTAGTGATCAGGCGCAATATATCCAGTATGTACACATCTGTTAGGGTTTTATTTTAATACCGCAAGTGAACGGTGTCGTAGCACTAACGGGTCGAACATAGGGAGGTGCAAGATTAAACACTAGTTGATTCTAGACTATAAAATAGCTACACAATTCTATATCGATGAAAAGGACTATCAAACTAATTTTTAAACTAATAAGAAGGATAACAATAACGATGATAACAATGATAAGAAAGTACTAAGACTGAGCATCACCACTAACATGAATTGATCGGACACAACTTACATTCCAATTTAAGAATCGAACTTTCGGAGAGATGACATTCTTTTGAAAAGAACTACCTTAAGACCACTTTCGTGACTACAAAAGGCCTAACTAATATGCATGTTTCCTATTTTCATGGACAACATACAAAATTAGAAGCATTAAGAATCAATGTCAAATGAAATTCTCAATCTCAATTCTCACTATTTTCATGTGAGAATCTCGATCAATGACAAGCCAATCTATATTGAATCCCAACTTTCGTTGGCGAATTCAATTGATGAAATAACAACAATGCTACAAAGAATCCCTAATTTCAATTCCAACTCTCATTGATAATAAAAACTAGGTTTAACAATGATGCAAATCGATAATGAAAACAAACTTGTCAAACCCTAATCATACGATTCAATAACATGGAAGTAAAAGAATAAAGTGATCAATCCATGCTAGGGCTCAACTCAATCTTAGAAATAAGACTACTCACTAATCATGGCAATAAGAACTATAAACATAATTGAAAACTTAATTGAGAAATAGCAAAAGAGAATAGAGAAGAATCAAACTTGAATTAATGAGTACTTGAATT
The DNA here is from genome assembly GCA_947645195.1 of Patellifolia procumbens. NCBI lineage: Eukaryota > Viridiplantae > Streptophyta > Magnoliopsida > Caryophyllales > Amaranthaceae > Patellifolia > Patellifolia procumbens. The sequence goes on from CANSGD010001201.1 coordinate 334,687, forward strand.
AAACTTCACAAATCTGATGTCTTTGATCTTCAAAACTAATCCAAAGCAATGTAATTAGGGCTAAACTAATAGTTTTTGATAATAAAAGAGTCTAAAACTGGGTAATTAGGAATTGATTACAAAAGTATTCTCGAAACCTATATATACCCTCCTCAAATAACTAAAGAAAAAGTCCAAAAAAAGATAGAAATCCGTCAAATCGGGTCAAACCCGATCGGGCCCAAATCAAAACCGATCGGGTCCTGGCACGAATCATCAAACTGCAGTCATCAAACATCAACCCGATCGGGTCAGGTATGAACCTGATCGGGTTGAAGTTAAACAGGCCCAAAAAGACGTCCAAATGCACCCAAATGATCCCGGATGCGATCCTGAAACTCTAACGATCATCTCCATGCTCCAGAATGGTTCATTCCACCTCCAAATAGCTCTAATGTCCCTGAAATTACTCAGAAGACACAAAACTACAAACAAGAGTAAAATCTAGCGGAATATAGCGGAACCATGCATGAAATGTATCGTTTTGGTAATGAAATGGGGGGTCAAAATGTAGCAAAATATCAACATAACAACATCTCGCTAAATTTGTTAAATTGAGAGTTTATGAGATGGATTATTCAAAAAGGAGAAGTCCTAGAAACATTGAAAATATGGGATTCAAGAAAGTTACGAGCAAATTGGCATACCTATTGAAGTATGGAGGTGTTTAGGGTGGGAAGGAGAAGAATAGAATGATTGACAACATTTCAACAAGATTTGGAGAAGCAACAAAATTCCATGGAAGTGGAGGAAGAGTACTTGATCCCTTTGTATAATAATTAAGGCGATGTACAAAATGGTGACAAGTATCGAGGAATCAAACTATTAAGTCATAAATGAACTCTGGGAACGGGTGCTTGAGAAAAGACTAAGGAAATATGTGAAGATGTCAGACTACCAGATTAAACTTATACCAGGAAGATAGACGCGATCCATCTCATGTGACAGAGTATGGAACATTACCAAGGATAAGAAGGATTTACATATGGTTTTCTATTTGGAGAAGGCATATGATAAGGTAGCAAGAGAAATACTTTGGTGTGCATTAACAAAGAAAAATATTTTACTAAAATATATTGATATCATCAAGGGCATGCATGAGGGCCCCCATAAGAGTGTGCAGACAACAATGGGGGAGGGCAGAAGAGTTTCCTAATACAATTGGACTACATCAAGGTTATGCATTGTGTCCCTTTCTCTTTTCTTTAGTAATTGACGAATTGACAAGTTGAATTCAAGATGATATACTATAGTTGCAGTATGATATTGTGTTGATTGATGAGATAAAGGAAGGTGTTGAAAGCAATTTAAAATTGTTGAGAGACACCTTTGAAGCCCGTGGTTTTAAATTGAGCAGAAGCAAGAGCGAGTATTAGAGTGCAAGTTCAGTAGCGTTAGAACTTACGAGGCATGAAGCGATCTCATTGAAACGAAAGGTGGTTCAAGGATTGGGCGTCTTCTAATATCTTAGATCTATTTTCCAAATCGATGGAGATGTGACTCACAGAACTAACACGGGGTTGTTAAAGGGAGAAAATGTCATTAAATTCCTTTGTAATTCTGGCATTCCTCAATCCTCATAGATTGAAGGGAAAATTTTGGCACGAGAATAAGGTTCGCTTTTTTATATAGCACCCAGTATTGGACAGTAATGAAACAATGCTACGTTCATAAGATGAACTAAATGGAGTTAAGTGAATTGAATGTAGTTGAACTTGACTGAACTAAACTGAATGGAGTTAAGTGAATTGATGGAGTTGAACTTGACTGAACTAAACTGAATGGAGTTAAACTGAATGGAGTTAAACTGAATTGTAATTGATAATAATTAATACTTCATACATTCACAATAACAAATATAATAATAATAACAATAACAGATAATATTAATAACATGTAATACTCCCTCCGTTCCCATTTGAAGTTCCCATTTGGAATATGGGGGAAAACCAATACAAAGTGAGGTGGATGATAATCTTTTTAATTTTATATTATATAAAGTGTATTTTGCTACTTTTTGTTATTGAAAAAGTAAGAGAGAGAAAGAAAAGTGGGTGATTGAGAATTAAAAGATTCTAAAGTGGGCCCAAGTGTAAGACAAAAGTAAAAAGTGTAGTAAATATTTGGTTGTTTAAGGGTAAGATGGGAAAACAAAAGTTCTTAAAATGAAAAATATTCAAAGTGGGAAGAACTTTTAGAAACACCCCCAAAAACGAAAATGGGAACATCAAATGGGGACGGAGGGAGTAATAATTAGTATTTAACGATGATAATTAATAAATAATTTTAATAATATACTCCCTCAGTTTCTTTTTTTTGTCCTACTTTTTATCTTTTCTAATATGGGAAAATTGTAAGTGTTTACACATCTAACCTACTATATCATTTTTTGGTCCCACATGTACTTTATAATTTTCTCTCACCTATTTTAGTAACCACATTTACTATAAAATAAGTGAACTCCTTAATTGTTGTCCCCACCACATGCCTATGACCTAAGCTTTATTGGAATTTGGAGCTACATTAAATGAGAAAAACAAAAGGAAATGAAGGGAGTATTTATTATTATTAATGATTATAAATAAATATAATTAATAATAATATTAACTTAATATAATATGATATCATTTTTAAATAATTAAATTGATAATAAATTAATTATTATTAATAAATAAATTTATTAACATGTTAATTATAGTGATAACAATAATATATGATAATATTAATATTATTATATTATTAATTAATAGTATGAATATAAGAATAATAATAATCATAAATAATAATTAAAATTATATTATAGTAGTAGTAGTAATAATAATAATAATAATAATAATAATAATAATAATAATACTAATAATAATAATAGTGAGTAAATATATAATTATAATAATATTTAGCAATATACTAGTAATAGTAATAGTAGTAGTAATAATAATAATAATAATGAATTAGTTTACAATAATAATAACAATATCAATGAAAATGGTCAAAACTAAACTGAATTAAACTAAAATAAACTGAACTAAAAGGAAATGAAATAACTTAAGTGAACTAAATTGAATTAAATTATACAGAATTCAGTTCAGGTCAATTCAATTATTTTCTGTTCAGTTCAACTCTGGACAATACTTTTACTCTCAAATTTCAGTTTAGTTCAGTTTAGTTATTTTTAGTTTTTTCCATTTTAATTCACTTTAGTTTATCCATCTATGCCAAAGAGCACAAGCCCTTAAGCTAAAAATTTCAAATCCATGGTTGGATTTCTTTCTTTCATACTTAAGTGCAGGTTCAAATATTCACATTGACAATTTTTTTATTATATGAAAAGAAGTGGATAGAATATCATTTTAAATCGGGGTGGTAATACGTGGCGGTTACAACTCTTACCTACGCCTATATATATATATATATATAAACTAGTGTTTAGACCCAATCTATGCCCCCGGTTTTTGTGATGTTATAATTCACTAGTTAAAGATAACTTATATTATTTGGTATAAAAAGTTATCATTAAAAAAGAAAATAATTCATCACATTATGCATGAAAACCAAGAGTTAAGTTGTAACATTTTAACTCCATATTGTCAACGAGATGACTATTTTTTAATAATAATTTTTCACGTTAAATAACATTATTATATTTTAGTATTTTACTATTACTTAATGATAATGCACAAAAATCTAAGCCCACACACTAGATAATATTTAAAGTTACAAATAAAGATAAATCTAATAGATCTCATGTCATAAACATTTATTTTGTATATAAAAGTGAAAAGTTGTGGTCAATGTTTATAAAATTTAGCCTAAAAGTATTACTGATGCAGGAATTATGGAAAGGGAGAAAGTAACCTACCTATCTTTCGTAGTTTATTATTAGACAAAAAAATAATATTCTCCCCGTTTTATAATATAAGTTCCCTTTTCTTTTTGAGAGTCAAACTTTAAAATCTTTGACCAAATATACATATCTCTATACTATAAGGGAAGAGGGAGGAGGTGGATACCAAAATTAAGAAAAGAAAAAAAGAAAATAAATAAATCAAGGAAGTCATTAAGCAACTAAGTTTTATTTCCAAACATAGCCATCAGATTTTTAGCAAAAAAAATGTTTGAGACTTAAAACTAAAATATCTAAAAATCTATAGAGTAAATTTTTTTTAAAAAAATATCAATGGTTATATTTTCTTGAGACCTATAAATAGACACCCACTTTGCTATATTTTTATATACTTTTTAATTGTTTTTAATTTTCAAATACCTGAGTAATTGATTGCTCACGAGTGAAGGTGTATTTGATCAAATTGATCATGAAACATGATAAAGTATTTTAGGATGAATGACAAAGTGGTAGAAGGAGAGGGATGTTACTCATGAGTGATGATGTTAGTGACATCTTCCATTAAGCTTTTATAAGATATTTGTTTTTTTTGGCGTTTTGTTTTTAAATCACTATTGTTAATTTACTCTCTAATATTTATTACTCTTTATTATGTATTTAAGTTGTTTTACTATTTTAAAGCTTTTGAGATTACAATTACACCCCAAAAAACAAAAAACTAAAACTTAACGATTATTTTTAAAGGTATGAAAAATATGTATATATATCAATTCCCAAATCCTACATATTAATCTTTTGCACGAGGCACACATCGCTATTACTTCCTCCGTTTCTTTTTAATTGCAACAAAGGGATATTGTTTGTGAGACATAAAAAATTCTTTTGTTGCAGTTAAAAAGAAACGGAGGAAGTATATAAGTGAAGAGCAGAGCGTGGACACCAAAAATAAAACAATCTTAACTGTTGCACTAATGATAGATAATTAATCACTTAATTAAAATAGTTTTTCTACTCAAAAAATTAATTTTTTAATTGTTTCGCACGCATCGCGAGCACATGATGCTAGTTAATATATACTCCATCCGTTCCCATTTGTTGTTTCCATTTGGAATATGGGTGAAAATCAATGCAAACTGATGTGGATGAAATCTTTTTAATTTTATATTGTATAAAGTGTAATTTGGTACTCCCTCCATCCTAAATTATATGCTACATATTGACTTTAGACATTGTTCACTTCGTCACGTTGACTGTCTTTAAGTTTATCTACGTAACGGAAAACATACTCATGTGGGATCTTGTTTAGTTTGTCTCAATGTTTACTTATCAAATATATATTTTTTGTAATTTTTTCCTATACCAAATTCGAGATATTAGTTTTTGAAATCGCATCTTCAAAAAGTGAATGTAAAAAATAAATTGGGACGATGGTAGTATCTTTTTGCTTTTGAAAAAGTAAGAAAAGTGGATGATTGAAAAATAAATGATTCTAAAGTGGATCATGGGTAAGACAAAAAGTAAAAAACTATGGTAAATATTTGATTGTTAAAGGGTAAGATGAGAAAACAAATATTCTTAAAATGGAAAAGATTCAATGCAAAGAACTTTTAAAAACATCCTTAAAAGGAAAATGGGAAAATTAAATGGGAATAGAGGGTATACAAAAAAAAACATACCTATGTGAGATCTTGTTAGAATTGCCTTAATATGTACTTTTATAACATCAACTTTTATATTTTTAAAGTTGAAAATATAGAAGGTCAAAAATGCGTCTTAAAGACTATAAAAAAGAGAACATGACTTATATTTTAGGACGGAGAGAATATGTGATGATTATATATTTATGTCCAAGTAGAGGTGTCAAATCGGGTGGCTGGGTCGGGTTCGGGTCGGTCCACATCGGGTCAGTCCAAGTCGGGTCTGGTTGTCGCCGGGTCACTTTGGTTTGTCGGTCCGGGTTTGTAATGTTCTGGTGTTGCCGGGTAAATGAGCATGTCGGGTTCGGGTCGGTCTCGGGACGGGTCATTATCAGGTCGGGGCTTACCGGGTTCGGACCACTCTGGGTCGGGTAATAAACGGGTTGAGTAGGGTTGATTCGGGTTCGGGAGCCTTTGGGTCGGGTTGATTTCGGATTCGGGCGACTTCGGGTCGGGTTAATTTCGGGTTCGGACAACTTTGGGTCAGTCGATTCAAGATCGGCTGCCTATTATGGACTGCGACTCTAGTTCATTTCAAGTTCCCTCAACTTTATCTCGGGTTTTTTCCATGACATTCGATTCGGATTCAAGTTGAATTCATTTCGTATCACACTCAACGGTGGATATGTTTAGAGGTGTCAAAAACTGATCCGATCCGATAATCCGATTTGGTTCGGCAATAACCCGATCTGGTTCGATCCGACTTATTGTATATCCGTAATCCGACCGTTATTCAACCCGACAGTAATCCGATACTGGCTTGACCCGCTTTGATTGACTCAAACCCGACCGAAACCGATATGAAGTATATCCGAAATCGGTTATACCCGAATTTCTAAGATCTGTACCCGACCGGCACCCGACTCGAAACTTATCCGATACCCGAAATTTATCTGATTTGAACCGTATTATTCTCACCCGGTCCGTTGTTGACCCGACCTAATTCGATCCAATCAAATTTGTTGCTTGCCAATCAAACTTGACTTATTCTCAAATAAACCAATATTGACTAGAGTTGATAAGTCCAAAATAATCTAATTTATGCAATAATCATTTTTATCATCGTGAAAATTATTTTTAGTTTAATGTAAGTTCACTGAATAATCATACTATATTAAACTTTACTTTAACTTATTTGATTTGAGTAAAAGTACCTATCTATAATTTATGTCTAGATCATTATCAAATTATTATCATTTTTCCAAATTGATTAAAGATACAACGACATGTAGACCTTAACATATACGATTAAACACAAAGTTAGAAGATTCTACACGATGATCGTACAAAATTGTTTTCACATAGTGTAAAAATACATTTTAGTTTTTTAAAGTATTCTTATAGTTTTGTTTATTTAATTAGGATGTACTTATATGAATTTAAAACTAATCTAATCTTAAAAGAGGAACTTGACAAACATAAACATAACTAATTTGCGCAAAATTTCTAATGTTAAGTCCATCAATTTCATCAACGCCTTCTGTTCCTCAACTTTCCCTTTTGTTTAGATGATTTAAGACAAATCAATAGTTGGAGGATCAAACTTAAATTAAAAGTTAGAAGGTTCAATGTATAGTTTGATGCAAGTAGTAAATTAGAGGATCAAAGGCTTCCCTTGATTCATGTTTAATTTTATCATTTCATTTAAGATACTAATAACAAAAATCAAACTCTCAAAAATTGGATCCAAATATATGTTACCGTAACTAACAAGATCAGTCCATAAAAATAAAGTTCGAGATCTAAACAATTATAAGATATACTTTTGTGGTGAATGAAAAACCTTCCTAGATCAAAAGAGAAGAAAAAAATACAGATCTTGGAGAAGACATGAAATTAGACTTGGTAAACTAGTTTCACCAAACTCATACCTAACTTCACACCATCAATATCAAAGATTGAACTCAAAAATTGAATCAAACATAGAACTAAAAATTGCCAAAAGTTGAAATAGACGTTGTAAAAAACACTTGAAAAAAAGAAGTAATGATTCTCATCTCATTGTCTCCGTTTTTAAAGGCAAAAAAATTAGGAGCATCCTTATTTAGTTATTCCAAGTTGTATCAACGAACTCATCTAAAATGGCCTTCAATGAGACACAATATTTGTTCCTCATTGAACCCACAACCTTCACCAATTAAGAAAAAAATGGGTTCATAACTTTGTTTTCCCTCTTTTTCGACTCTTCACTCTTTTCACAATCTTTGCTACTAAAAAGGGTTTAAAAGAGATGATTGTGGAGTTTAACAGATGAGGCTCATTAAACATTTGCGATTCTGGGTTTCTCGTTTTATTTGATTTGCTTCGAAAATTAAGATGAGATTAACAGATGAGATTTTATGGAGAGCCAGAGGGGGCGGAAAAGAGAAAGGGGAGGTTAGGGTTTGGCTTATGGGAGGAGAGAGAGGGAGGTTTGGCTTATGGGCTTTATATTAGTGAGATAAATCTGAATTTTGGGGGGTAAAGAGAGGAAAGAGATTGAATTTTTCGGGTTTCATACTTCAAATTTGAAAATTTGAGTTTTGGGATAAATAGGCTAATCTTTAGACTTTAGTTTTGGTTTTGAATTTTTCAATTTATGGTTTCTAAAATTTCAAACACTAGCACGATTTTATTACTTAATACTTATAACTATTATTATTATAATTATTATTAGTAGTAATAGTAAATATTATAATAATAATAATTATTATTATTATATATCAAGCAAACTCAAAAAAAATTACAAAAAGTTAGTGGGAAACCGAAATATTATTTGGACTCCTACTCCATTGACTACAATTAAATTGATCTAATACACTGTTTGCTTGATCTATAACATATATAAATTGATATAATACATTGATCTTCACTATCTTATTACCTAATCTAATATATTGACGATTGACCTAATACATAGATCTTAATTAGAAGTGCTAAGCTATTGATCCATCTTATACATTGGTATTAACTATCTTATATATCCATATAATACATTGGTATTTTATATATTGACCTGAATTATAAGTGCTAATGTATCGATGATTGATTCAATACACTCATATATCGATGATTGAACTAATACATAAATCTTAACTATTTGTTGATCTAGAACTTTTGTAAATTGATATAATACAATGATCTTCACTATCTTTATTCCTTGATCTAATATATTAATGATTGATCTAATTGATTTTAGGTATCTTATAAGTCATACCTTGGTCTAGTGTATTGGTCCACCTAACACACTAATCCTAACTATCTTATACGTTGATTTAATATATTAATGGTTGATATAATACATTGATCTAAACTATCATATATATTAACCTAGTATATAAATGATTGATTTCATACACTAATATATCAATGATTGAACTAATACATAGATCTTAACTATTTCCTTGATCTAGAACATATATAAATTGATGTAATACATTGATCTTCAATATCTTAACCCTTGATATAATAGATTGATGAATGATCAAATACATTGATCGTAAGTATCTTATAAGTTATACATTGATCCATCTAATACATTGGTTTAACTATCTTATATATTGATCTAATATATTTACAATTGATCTAATACATTGATCTTAGTAATCTGAAATGTTGATTTAATATATTAGTATTAATTTGTATAATAATAATAATAATAATATTTATTATTATTAATACTATTATTATTATTACTACTACTATTACTATTACCATTACTATTACTATTACCATTACTATTACTATTATTATTACTATTACCATTACTATTACTATGATCTATTACCATTACCGTTACCATTACCTTTACTATATCATTATTATTATTGTTACAAACTTCCACCAACAACAATCAAATCACATAATATATTTTAGTATACTAGTGGATTATAATATCTTATCCTAAATTAATATGATGCATTGAGTCAATGTAAAAACGATATTCATATTTTTTTTTGCCAATTAAAATTAGCTACCTAAGATACTAACTATATTCATATAATTTTTTTTTGCCAATTAGAGGCACTAAGGTTTTCCATAGCGTTGGTCGTGGAGGCCAAGATTTTATTTTATTTTTTTGTTTAAATATTATCATATGAGGAAGATATTAAGAGAGTAATAAAGCTATCACAATTACAGTTTGAGCTCTATTGTTCAATTTCTCTAACAAATCAACAAAATCAATATTTTTCTTATAAATATATTGTGTATGAAATAAACTCAGTTACGGGTTGTTTTTTGATTCGGTTTATTCAGTTCCGTTTCGGTTCAGTTAACAGTTCAACCAACACTTTTCAACCAAATTGACAGCTCTACTTGTAGAGTGAGAAACATTAAAAAATAGTGTGTTTATTGCCGTATATAGAAGTATTGCCTCTAAATAGGGAGAGCCAGAGAGGGAAAGTGTTGTCTTTAACTTGGGACACAGGCAATAAAAAACTATATGAGGTCCAAAATAGGTCGGGTCGATGGATTATACTGGATCGGGTCAAACACGGGTCGAGTTTATTACGGGTCGGGCCTTTTCGGGTATTCTTCGGGTTGAAGCGGGTTTCGGGTACGTTTCAGGTCGGTCCGGGTCGGGTTCGGGTGACTGACTATCGGGGCTGATCGGGTACGGGTTGACTACGGGTCGGTCCAGGTCGGGTTTCGAGTCGGGTCATATCAGGTCATATTAGTGTCGGGTATATTTCGGGTCGGGACCAGGTGGGGTTTCGGGTATGCAATTCTCGGATCGAATCGGGCTCGGATCCGGGTCGGGTCGGGTCGGATAATCGGGTCGGGTCAGCTTTTGACACCTCTAAATAAGATGATGGGGGAGAAGGGAAAGAAAAATCATAAATGTGTATTGGAAAAGAAAGCTGTGACGCCACAATTAGTGCAACAGATGAATGTCAGAGCAACTTCAAAGGTTTAGTTACCCCTCTTCAGCTTTGATTTTTGGTGGGGATTTAATAAAGGCATCGATCCTAGCTTTCTAGTGCAAGCAGAGCAAAAATTTCTGATATTTTCTTATTTTGTGCAAAAATTAATTAGATCTTCCCATATTTTTTTTGAGAGAAAGAAGGCCATGTGCTTGTGCAAAAAGTTTAAAGTACATCTTTCTCTAATTTATACTAGATTGTATCTGTGTTAATGCACGATATATTTTAATTTTAGATTTTAGACTTGTAATAAGGTACACCTGTCTCAAATTGTGTAAAAGTAGATCCACAATTTAAAAAACCAACAAAATAAGCATTATATTACGCATTTTAAATAAAATATTTTTTTCAAAATATTATAGCGAATTTGGAAATTCTATACAAATATAATAAAACTGCGGGTTATTTAATAATATATAAAAAGTGTCTATTAATACTCACGTCTCACAATAAAGTCTTAACATTGAACATGCAAGTGTAAATAATATAGAAAGTAGATAAAAATTTCATCAATATATTGATGATAATATTTAATTCTAAATAGTTCTAGGGACTCAAATCAAATAGGAGTATCATCATTGATCATAATAATTTCCTCAATGACGATGATTTCTCATATATGTTTATTTGTAATTATAAAAAAGGGAACCCTTGCTTATAGGATAAAATCAAAATATTGAAATATAATTTATTAGCATTTATTTTTCTTCAAAAATCTAAGATAAAACATGTATTATCAAGCTTTCGTTGATTATATTGGGGGAATGATCAAGGACAGCTTAGCTTTGTTCAAAGAATTCACACCCCCAAAAAAATTCAATTTCTAAAATTATCTTATTTACTATATTTTGCTAATAATGTATTTTGGAAAAAAATTATCCTTTTTTTACAAGCTTTTCCTTTTTCACAAGACAATATGTTACTACTAAAGGAAAATTTTGGCAATTGCCTAATTGCTAATAAATACAAATCTTAGATAACTATTATAACAAAGAAAATGTAATCCTAAAGCAACTTGTAAAATTAGATGATTAAAAAGAGAGATGGCCGTACTTCTTCTAAGTAACATGACCAGAAAATAAAGTCGAGACAAAGAAAAATCAAATGTTATCTATAAATCACTTTTTGAGACATAATAATTCTTATATGTAATATAGTATAGTTGAATACCATGCCTACTTCTCAAATGTGGAGTATGAACACCATATATTAATAACGTCACCTATAATTTCACCCAAAAAAAAGATTACCTTATTAACATCCCAATAATAGAAAAATTATTGGAGGTAATAAAAAAAACTTTTTGGAGGCAATAGTTATTAGGTAAAAAAAATATTACCTAATTAACATCCCAATAAAAAACTTTTTAGAGGTAATAGTTTCTCTGCTTCATCATTTCTCAGGACAATTGCCTAAATAATGTTGTTTTTTATTTTATGATTTCTTTTGTTAAATCTTACGCAAGGGTGTAATGTATTCTCAAATTTTAAAATGTTTTTTTTGGTGGGATTGAATGAAAGTAAAACAGAAGGTAAAATGGAGTGATTTTAGACCCCCTTCATACTTTACTTTAATAATATGGATTATTTGGAATATAAATGAGATTTTTTTTTCAAGATCAAAGCAATTGCTCTTACAATTTAACTGAGACAAAGATCATTGTAGGAAATACACATTGTAAAAGGCATAAATAAAAAAAACAAATGTAGCCTAATGAATTTACAAAAGAACAAAGGTTGTGACAAGTAACAGCTAAATTTAGAACCAAATTCACCGTGAGACAGGTGCAACTTGGATCGTCGATACTCACTAACATTTTAGGGTGCACTCCAAAAAGCTTTTTAGTGGAAAATATAATTCTAACAAATAACAAATAAATTAGAAATAATAAGATTTTTTCTTCTTTTATTCGAAACGTCCCGTAGTCTAGTTTAAAATTAGAGTTTGAAAACGTAAGTTTAAAAGAATACTCAATTAAAAGGCCTTATAAGCTACTCTTTTTGCAAATTAAGTGTCGTTAATTAAGGTGCAACTGTGATGTCGATTATGGAATAATTTTCACTCACAAACAATTCAGCTACTCTGCTATGCCTAATTAGTTCTATACAACCAGCTTCACTACGGCCTAAAAAGTAAGCACAAAATATAACGCGTTGTGGGTGGATGCTTAGCAAAAAACAATGTATGTTATGTTTTTGTTCCATGAAATAAAATTGTCTCATTTGAAGATACTTGCATAAGCAGATAAGCTTGCCAAAAAAAACTCATTTATTTTATCACCAACAAACAGCGCAAAGTGATACTATTTGAGATCGAAGGAGCAAAGTTGGGATTGAATATGTGATGCAACATGCAGCCTAATGATGTGGATACCAACATAAACTACAAGTATTGAAAGATGGAGTGGAGCCTGAAATATCACTACAAGAGTAGCCGGGGACTCATGCAAGATCTAGACCGAACAAGGCATATCAAAACAAATCACGTATAGATGTCGTACACTAAATAGCCGCAAGAAAGTCCACTATATAATCTTAATTTCACGCGAATAAGAATCAATAGTTCCCCTCCCCCTTCTTAATATGTATAGGGCGACTCTTTTATTTCGTTAACCTAGCCAGACTAGCATGCATGAATCTAGAATTCAATCGTCGCCAAATTTCTGTAGTAGTACTAAGATCATGGATATCGGTTATAACATCATGGGAAAATGTTTCATACATCCAAGTTTTGATATTTTGATCAATCTTCAAGTATTCTTGAATTATTTATTTATTTATTTATAAAGGTAAGGAGAAAAGGATAGGATAGTTAGGAGACCCTCCGCTCGAGGGGAATTTCTAACACATTATTACATAGGATTTTCTCTAATTGGGAACCATTCCAATTCGTAATACAAATAGAATCTACCGCTAGATGACCCGCATTCGCTATCTAATCGGCTGCTTGGTTGGCTTCATGGTAGACATGCTGAACTTGGAATTCTTGAAAAACTCTTAGGTTGATTTTTGTGTCCTCAATGATGTTATCAATCTCCCATGGGGTGCTGCATTCTCCATCTGTTGCGTTGATGACAAGAAGGTTATAACCCTCAACAGATAGCTTTGAGTGGCTAAGTGTTGAAGCTTGTAGAACCCCCCTATGCAGAGCTGTAGCTTCTGCAATTGTTACTGACGGAAGACCTAAGTTTAAAGCCTCTGCTGCTAGAACCTTTCCCTTATGATCTCTAATGATATAACCTTCCGCTGAAGAGTTGTCTTTGACTGAGCCGTCGAAATTGAGCTTGATAGTACCAATAGGTGGAGGTAACCAAGCTACTTGAATTGAATGGGTAGTAGTTGTTGTTGTATGTATGGAAGGGGGAAATGGGGAAACATAATTGGAAGGGTTTAGAGCGAAAACATCGCAATGCGTTCTAACCCCATTCATATGCGTATTTTCTCGCTCGATGGAAGATCTTGTAATTATTTACCCTGGTATTATTGAAGATCAAATCGTTTCTCTCTTTCCAAATACTCCAAAGTAAAATGGATAGTTTAGCTACTGTAGTCTTATCTCGTAAGTGTTGACGGAAAAGGGTTAGAACATTAGCACTACTGATAGGGCAACCTAGCCATTCTGTCACTTGAGGGAGGGACCAAATGGTAGATAAATATTTGACAGCCCAGGAAGAGGTGATCTATTATTTCGGGACAATCGGGATTGCAAGCTGGGCAATTCTGAAAAGGGATAATATTTCTCTTGTGAAGGGTTGGTCGCACACTAATTCCCTTGTTTGAAGTCTGCCAAATGAAAATTTGTAGCTTAGGTGGGATTTGCAGCTTCCAGATAGATCTAAACTCCCATTTGGGGGTTTCGGGATTAATGTTGTGGGCCAACCAGTTGGCAGATTTAACTGTGAAATCACTATGGGAAGACATACCCCAAACAGGAGTGTCCTCGTCTAGGGTCTTTGGGAGCGTGATGCCCCTTACCTTTGCCATGAGGTTGTCTGGAAGGTAACTTTTCAGCTTGGGAAAATCCCAAGTTCTTCTACCAGTTATGAATTCTTCAAGTTTAATAGTATGGTTGACCTTATGAGGTTCTATATCCAGAATCTCAAGAAGAGACTTGTTAGTAAGCCAATTGTCGAGCCAGAATTTTTTTTGGCTCCATTGGCTATTTTCCAGCGGATCCCTCGTCTAATGAGATCCCTTTGCTCCATTATTTTCCTTTAAATGAAAGAGTGGGATGGTTTTGGTAGGTATTCGAAAAAGCTGGTGTTTTTGAGGTACTTTTGTCGTATGATATTATCCCAAAGGTTAGTCGGATCAGAAAGCACCTTCCAAGCTAGTTTGGCCAGGAAAGCTTGTTTAAAGGGTAATGTCTTTCTAAGGCCTAACCCACCAATGGTTTTTTGGGGTACAAATTTTGTCCCAGGCAATAAGGGGGATGCCCTCCTTGTTAGGGCATTGATTCCAGAAGAATTTTCTGTCGATGGAGTCAATGGTAGACGCAGTCTTGACTTGTAGGAGGGTTGCTGAGCAAGCATAATTGGGAATGGCTTCTAAGTTCGATTGAATAAGGGTATGTCTACCAGCTTTGGATAATAAATCGACTTCCTATGATTTGACTCGCTGGTCGGTTTTGGATAATAGAAGGGCCAAGTCAGCCTTAATTGGGCGAAAATGCTGAAATTTATCCCGAGATAACGATCAAGGCAAGCCTTGGGTGTCATGTTAAAGTTGTTGGCCAAAGTAACTTTGCGAGCATATGATTGCCGATTTATGGAAGTTAACTAGTTGCCCTGAGTTTTTGCAGAAAGCATCGATGATTTTCTTGAGAGTGGAGCACCCAGTCTTTGAGGCTTTACAGAAAAGCAGGCTGTCATCAGCAAAGAGGAGATAAGGAATTCTATTGGTGTTTGGGTTTATCTGGAATCCCACACCACTGTTCCTTAATGTGGTAGCAAAATTCAGTTGTTTTATGAAGCCTTCCATGCAAATGATGAAAAGGTAAGGAGACAATGGGTCACCTTGTCTTAGGCCCCTAGATGGCGTAAACCAGCTAGTGTTATGGCCATTTACCTTTACAGAATAAGAGACTGAAGTCACACATTGCTTGATGATCTCTATCCATTTGTGGGGGAAGCCTAAACTAGACAAACACCCCCATAAATAATTCCACTCAATCCTGTCATATGCCTTTTCCATGTCTAGTTTGAGGGCGCACCACCCCGTTTTGTTGTTTGATTTTGTTAAAGGTATTAAGGATCTCTTGGACCAGAAGGACATTGTCGTGGATAGAGCGACAATGATTTTATCTATGATCGGATGTATGCGTGTTACTATAACTTTCGAGATGGCCTTATAGATTGTGTTTACCAGGCTGATAGGCCTAAAATGGCTTGCTTTTTCCGAATTTGGGACTTTTGGAAGTAATGTGATGATGGTGTGATTGATGGAGGGTGGAAGATGGCCATGCTCGAAGAAGCTTGCTATGGCTAGGCATATATCTTTTTTTGATTATATTCTAGTATTTCAGATAGAAACCAGGGTTAAAACCATCCGAACCTGGTGCTTTGTATGGGTTCATATTAAAGAACGCTGCTTTGATCTCATCATCTGAGACCTTTGCCAAAAGGTTTTGTTCATCCTGATTAGAGACAATGGGAGTGAAGTTTTTGAAGGTTGTTGTTGAAGAAACTGTCTTTGTGGAGGTAAAGCTTTTTTGGAAGGCATTTCTCAAAAGGTCTTTGATGCGTTCTATATTGTCAACCCAAACATCATCGTCATCCCTTAATCTATGGATAGTATTAAGGGATATCTTTTGTTTCATCTTGTTGTGTAAAAATCTAGTGTTTCTGTCACCTTGGGATAACCATTCCTTCTTGGTTTTCAACCCCCAATAGGATTGGTCGAAGAGTAAGATCTTTTCTCTTTGAGTTACCAGTCTCTTCAGGTGATTAACCAGTATTGGGTTGAAAGGTTGGTTCCATAGTCTTTCCTCTACATCTTGGATCTTAGCTATATTCTGAATAAGTTTATTGGAAGTATGTTGGTACTTCTTTCTTGCCCAAGTTTTGACACTATTCTTTATCTCTTTTAAGCGAGCTTTTACTCTTAAGAAACGTGAGCCTTGAAACTTATTATTCCAAAGTTTGGAGATGATGTCCAAAACCTCCGACTCCAGAGCCCATGCGTGTTGGAATCTGAACTGGGGGGGTCTTATCGGGTTAATATGAGTGTCACAAATTAAGGGGCATGGTTGGAAATCGTGAAAGATCCATAAATAACATTTATATCTGGAAAACAGTCAAAGAATTCCTGATTGCAAATGGCTCTATCAAGTTTTTCGTACACAATGTAAGAGTCATAATGTTTTTTCCATGAGAAGGCATCCTTTTGAGATGGGACCTTTAAACATTGAGATTGGCTTAAGAATTTCGGAAACCGTTGTAATTGAGACAGTGAAAGTGATATGCCACCTATCTTATCGGATGGAGAAAGCATTTCATTGAAGTCTCCTAGTATGATTTTAGGTTTCCTTTGTGCATTGATATAATCTATTAATTCACCCCAAACGGTGTCCTTTTCTTGCTCTTTGGCTGGTAGGTAGACACCGGAGACTAGAATGTTTATTTTACTAATCTTAGAGTAGATGTGAAGATGAGAACATCTGTTGAACAACTGGTAGTTGTCCACATTAATGTTATCATTGTTCCAACAAATCCAAATACCCCCACAATGATTGATAGGATCAATTATGAGAGTATGTTGGAATTTTAAAGCCTTTAGAATACGTTTACTATTGGCATTATTTGTCATAGTTTCTAGTATAAAGAATAGATCGGGTTTATATTTATTCTTCAAGAAGAAAAGTTCCACTAGTGCTTGGATTTTTTTTGCCCCTTGAATATTCCAAGCTATAATTCAGAGCGAGTGGAAACGAAGACTTTTGAGATCCATGTATGGGTACAAGCCCATAGTTCAGAGCGAGTGGCGAAGCGCTCGGTTAGTAAAATACAACCAAATGAGTAAAAAAAGGGCTTTACCCAACAAATACAAGATCAAAGAAACCCAAAACCAAAACGAACAAATTAAAAAACACAATAAGTAGAATATTCTCCATTTGTGTTTGCGCTGCTGAAAGCCTTTGTAGTTGCATGTTGAGCTTTAGTTTGAGAAGTGAGTGATTTGTAAGAGGAGACAAAGTACCTAGGAGGGTAGAGATCAACACTAGGCACTACAAAAAAAAAATTGTGCTTTGCTACGGAATTTTTACGTAGCAAACATCAAAAATCAGTAGTAAAGTGTGTTTTTGCTACGGAAATATTTCGTAGCAAAAGTGGGTGTAGCAAACTGAATTTTACAATTGAGGAAGAGGATCCGTAGCAAAGTTTGCTACGGTTTTGTTTCCGTAGCAAATAAAAATCCGTAGCAAAACTTTGCTACGGACTTTCCATCCGTAGAAAAACTTTACTGCGGATTTTCCATCCGTAGAAAAATTTTGCTATGGATTTTCTACCCCCATCCGTAGCAAACCATATCCCATAACAAAATTTTGTTACGGTTTTTTTCTATCCCTTTCCTGACCCACTCCCCCCCATAAATCCCATCTAAATGCCATTAGTAGGAATCGAAACCGAGACAAGGTTGTGGAAAGTGGAGTAGTTCCCAACTGAGCTATACATGATGCACATACCCGTAGTTGGCTTATGTTCTTTATATTTCTTCTTAATATTACATTGTCAATCGTATTCCGTTGTAAATTTTTGCTACGGAATCGTATTCCGTTGTAAATTTCTGCTACGGAATCGTATTCCGTTGCAAATTTTTGCTACGGAATCGTATTCCCTTGAAATTTTTGCAACGGATATAATCTTCTGTAGCAAAATTTTCTACGGTTTTCAATTCCGTAGCAAAGTTTGCAACAGAATTGTGTTCCGTTGCAAAGTTTGAAACAGAATACAATTTCGTTACAAAATTTGCTACGGATTTTTTAACTTTTTTTTTTGTAGTGAGGATGCTTGTTAGTGGAAAAGTTCAACCAGGAATAGTACTCAGTTAGGCTTCTTGTAAACAGAGTCCATAGGAGCTTAGAGCAAGATTTATTAACAATGTAATAAACTGACCAACTGTAGGATCGAACAGGGGAGGAGCATTATCAGAGTTATAGTAGTTGCATACATAAGGTAAATACTCATAGTGGTAAGAGGCAGAACTACTCATGAGCTCAGTAATGAGGTGGGGCGGGGGGGGGAACAAGTTCCAATTATGGGGAATTAACAACATGTAGCCTACATTATTAAGGGCCATATGTACATGGAGGGTTAGGTTACTCTTCCAAAGGAGGTCATCTAACAACTTAGACCTAATAAACTCATAAAGAAAATGACTAAGAAAATTAATAGGAGCTATTAGTAAAGTTAGGCAGAGACAGGTGGTGTAATTCATACAATTCCAGTTGCTCAAATAATACATAGAGTTATAACCAGGGGAAAGAGAGATCCAAACCAAACAAGTAACATTATGGAAATTAGTCTGAAAAGAGTAGCAAATGAACCTGTCAGTATTAGAGTAGGTAATAACATACACTCCTGCCCAAATAACATACATGACTAAAAAATAAATATCAATGTTAGAGTTCAAGAGATCAGAAAAAACATTCAAGTAGTAAGAAGGCAACAAAATCCTATTCCACCACAAGTAAAGCGACATAGTACAGATTGGGCTAACCAAAATAACTTGGGAAGAAATACTGAAGTCATACATAGCTTGTTTATAGGAAGCAACAAGTAAAAGAAAACTAAACAAGCTAATTAAGTCTATTCCCATGTAACCAAAAAGCATCAACAGGAGATTGATCATCCTTCCAAGTTGGAGTTAGAAGAAGAAGGAGAATCCTCCCTCCTTCTCCTCTTGGTATTTTCAGCAGGGGCAGGAACCATTTCCAAATCAGGATGGTGGTGGATAACTCCTATAGCCTGCAGGAAGGCTATGTCCATTCCATCCTCTTCATCTTCAGCTACAGTATCATTATCAGCAGAAAAAGGAGCAGCAACAGGGGGATTAAGTGAGATATTATCAGAGCTGTGGATCTGAAAATCAGCAAGTTTCTCAAAGGCATTCGAAAAGTTAACTTGGTCAGAGTGGGCAGAGGTATTAGCAGCATAAGTGGTAGCCTTACCTTGGTTAGGATACAGCACATAATTCAAGTGAATTGTATTAGGAAAGTGCCTTGGGCTGGGGGCTGGTTTGGAGTAGGTATAGCATTTTGTGGTTTTGATCTCCCTCTTCTAATAGGCCTAACAAACAGCCAATTATTCTAAGGATTAGCAGGGTTGCATTTGTTTGCACTTTGGGAGAGCTTGCTTCTAGCTTAGGAACCACTAGGTCAAGACATGGAGGGGGTTTCTTTGGGCAAGAAACAATAGAGTGTTCATTGAGACCACAGAGAGGGCAGACTATGTGAACCCCCTCATAAGTCAAGAAAAATTCAGTTGAGGTACCATAAGCATTTCTAATGGTGATTGATCTAGGAACTAGTTTAGTGATGTCAATGTTTAGACAGACTCTAACAAACCGGCCTTTTCATCATTGTGAAGAGTAAACCTATCCAGCCTAATAAGTTTACCAATTTTTAATGTCAAAGTTCTAAGGTAATTTAGATTCCAATACTCATTGGGGAGGAAAGGAATTTTCACCCACTAATCAACGTGGGTTAGTTGTTCCTCATAGGGGTTGAAACTTGGTTTCCAGGGGATCAAAGCAAAATTCAGGCCTTGCACAAACCAAGGTCTTCCTTCCCAAACTGTATTCTTATCGGTAGTTGCAGCAAATTCAATTAAATACCAGCCATTAGAGAGAAAACGAATTAGAATCTTACCCTCAGCAAAACTCCAGTCCATCTTTAATCTAGTCTGAACTGCATCAGAGTAGTGTACAAACTCCCCCTACACCTTGCCAAACAGACAGATTGATGCTAGTTTTTGAATTTCCTCCTCAGTTAAAACAGGGGCTTCAACAGTTATGCCTATGCAGAGGTACATTGTGAGTCATGATTACTTGGACTCCCTGTGGAAATGGGTGAGGTAGGAGTAGCATGACTGTCAGCATCCATTGATTTGGAGTGTAGGTTGTTCTGGTGATTGATGAGATCATTTGAGTTAGTTGGAATGAAATACAGAGGTTAGGCCCGCCTTGAGGCGGGGCAGACGGGGCGCCCGCCCAGGGCCCAAGGAGTAAAGACCCAATTACTAGTCAGATAATTGTAAATACACATAAGGTGCATTGATATATTGATTTCTTATAGAGTTTTTCCCTTTCTTTACAAGCTAAATTGTGCGATCTTGATGCTCTTAGGAGCTATTTATGCTAACTATTTCGATATAGTTGTGGTTTGTGTGTTCCATATCATTTTGCAGGTTTTTAGGGAAAAACTCCCTATTTACTCGATGTTTAGAGCACCACGCTATAGCGGAAGGTTATGAGGTATCTTAGCGGTCTCGAGATGGTATTCGGACCCCATTGTGAAGAAGAAATATTCAAAAGACTTGGCGTCTGAAGCCAAGTGAAGCAAGGAAGAAAGAAGACTCGCCCGATCGGGTACGAGTAAAATGGCCAAATTCAGATTTCCGCCCGATCGGGTGGACTTGCCCGATCCCGTCGGGCGGACTTACACTTAGCCACATGCTGCTGGATTTCTGAGGAGCTTGAGAAGACCTCCACCCGATGGCATCAGGTGGTCTCGCCCGATCGGGTGCTGGGGTTGCGGCCCCGATCGGGTGCATGTTGCCCGATCTCATCGGGTGAAGCTCTATTTACTGACACTGGAAACTTGTTCCGCCCGATCGGGTGGACGACACGGGGATGCGATTTTCGTTATTTCCCCACTCTATCTTATTGTTTTCTTAGAAACTATAAATACTTTTTAGGTTGTTTTTAATTGTATCTTTCATACTATTGAACATTTAGAGAGCTCTTAGCCTAGTTTATTATTGGTTTCCACTGTAGAAGAGATTCAAGTATTTTATTCAATTCAATTAAAGTTCCCGCTTTCCGTCAATTTGGTAATCGTCTCTCTTATTGCTTTATTCTTATCTCTCAATTACTTTAGTTCAATTGCTTTTCATTATTCAATTAGTTCATGATGCAATTTTTAGGGTTTTCAATTAGTCTTGTTATTGTCAATTCAATCATGTCTGAGTAGTTCTCTTTCTAGGGTGTTAGATAGGGAAGCCATGTTTATACCATGATTGTTATTTAGACTCCTATTGATTTCTAGGGCTTGATTAGAGTGATTGTGGTGTGGTTTGTTCTTAATTAGTGATTAATGTTAGTGGCCAATTTCATTGATTACTTGTGGTTAATAGTTGTTTGCACAGATCCGTCTTACGACTAGAGGCCTAGGACACATCAGTAGTTCTGATTACGTTAGTGAACATGCGGCGTATGTTGAACTATGAGCGTTGAGTCTTAACCATAGCTCAACACATGCTCTAATCCCTCGACTCTTGACCTAGGTTTCGATAGTTGTTGACCTTGTTTGATTGGTATAAGCATGGTGGACCGACCTAATACCCTAGGCTTTTATTCCATAGTTAATTCCTCGACTTAATTCGTATTCCTTAGCTTACTCATTAGTTTAGTTAATTCTCCATATTTTCATCTGAAGTAGTTAGTTAATTGAATATTAATATAGGAACTCTGTCTCCCTGCGGATTCGACCCTGCTTCCACTGACTACCTTAGTTAGAGGACCGTAGGTTTATCTTTGAATAGGTGATACGACTAAAACCTATCATGCATTGAATGACAAACATGTAACAAGCAGCGTGTTGGTAAGTGTGTGTGTTTTCTTACTAGCGGCCAAGGTTCGAGTCCACTGGAGAGTCTTTTTGCTGCCTTTTGCCTTTCTAAGTTTTAATACAACATTTGCTTCCACTATTTTTTCCCCTTGTATAACTTTCATATTTTTCTAAATAATTTTTGTTACCTTCTATTTCCCTCTTTCTGTTTCCCACTTATTTTGTTTGAATTCTCTTTTCCTTGAAATGATATTTTTTCCACTTTATTCGCATTTATTATTTTTTGTTTTCCTCCTTTTGTTCTAAAATGTTTCAATTTATGAAATATCACTTCAAATTTCCTTTCAAAAGGAAAAATATTATCCAACCTACATGTTTATAAACGCCTCTCATGTTATAATGTTAGGGTATAATGTTTGGTGCTTGAAATTGAAGATTTATGATTTTATTATACATACGTTTCTTTTTCTAGTGAAGTCAGTGAAAAATTGATTAAGAATCAAGATATAACTTCAATTTTATGAAGAGCATTGATCATAATATCACAATGGTAACTTGATAGATATATTATTGAAAGATACAAAAGAGGAGATTATAGTATTTATTATATAAATTATATTAAAAAAATTTAATAATAACTCATATTATTCTAAATTATTTTTATACGGATCAGATTGGATATTTGTATTTATCGGAGAATATCGTTTTTTAATGTAATAAAAGGTGCAGTACAAGCAATTTTTAATACTCATATTATCAAAGGGCCCTTAATTGATCGCTCGCCCGGGCCTTTAAAACACCAGGAACGGCCCTGCCAGAGGTTGAGAGTTAGAGGGACTGGCCCCTGATTGTGATTGGGAAGGGCGGTAGTAGGGCTCTTAGGTTGGGATTGGAGGGCCTTGACATAATTGATTGAGGGTATAGAGTCAGACATTAAAGAAGGAAAGAGAGCTAAGTAAGAGCTATTGGTATGCAAGAGAGGGAAAGCTAAGTCAGGAGAGAAGTTCAGTTTTGTATGAGCTGAGCTAGAGTTCAAGTGAGGGTATATATAGGTGGCAATTAAGAGAGCCAAGAGCACTGATACTTGATAAGTACAGAAAACATATGAAACCCAGCAGCAAGTATCTATAATTATAGTAGAAATTAACCATAAAAACGCACAAATAACTTCAGACAAGGCACAACAAACCCAATGCAAGTAATAGGCTTTATTCAAGTAATAATTTCTATTAATTAATAGGCTTTGGCAGTAGCAAAATTAGAATCAAGCTAAAAATAAAAGGAAAAACAAAGAAGTTGTAAAGACACTCCCCTTTCATTGGTTGAACTCTATTTTTGGCCGGAAAAAAAATCCCAAAATAGCTCTTTTATTACCCCAAACACGCTAGATGCTTCAGCTCCTTGAGTAATGATGCTTAGTTCCTCGATTGTTGCGCTAATTTCCAGCTGCTGCAGTTGAGAATGTTCAAAAACTTCCAAACCCCTTCGTATCTTGCAACAATTAGGGTTATTAGTACCCCTCTTCTTTGAATCCAGTAGGTAGTAGCCATAAATGACATCTTTGCACAGAGATCCGATCGAGGAACGTGAAAATAGGCGGTGGTTTTATGTCGTCGGCGGTGGCTTTGGGATTTTAAGGTTCCATTTTTTCTTCTTTTTTCTCCATCTCTCTCTAGAATTCCCTTTTTCTCTACCTTCTCTCTAAAACCCATACTTACTTGGTCTTAAGTATTCTTGGAATTGTGGATTAGGAAAACTTACCTTGGTCATCAAGAATATACGGAGGAGGAGAGGGTTGTACAATTCGAGCACTTGGTTGAGGAAGAGAAGACATGTGAATTGTGTTTCCCATGAAAGATAATCCTTGAAGGGGAAGTGTTGCATGGTGATGACGTTTGTATTGCCAAGGGACTGCTCAACACGATACAGGATAGGGCTACACTGTATAGAGCGTTAATGGGACCCAAATCACAAGACACGAGTGTCAAATTCAGGAGGTTGTTGAATCTGCAAAGGGTCGACGGGAGTGTAACCACTCGACGACCGAAAAGAGGGCGAGAATTGCTCGCAAAAATAGGCCAGCGTGTGCAACAAACCTGGACGACGGAAGAGATGGTTGTATTAGCGATGTTGTGCGCCCAATGGTGGCCATACGGAGTTTTCATGGTTGTAGAAACGGACAAGGACACCAACAGACCAAAAGAGTTGAAAATCTAGTGAAGGTTGATTAGAGTGTCGACAGGGGTTGCATTACCATGGTAGTAGAGGAAACAATGAAGGTTGGCAAGTGTGAGAGGATCAAAACAACGAAGTCAAAGGTCTAGTAGTGGGGATCGAAATTCGTAAACTTAAAAAGCCTTAGAGAAACAACCTAGGATTGTGATACTATGTGCAATGATGAGAGTAATTGTGATTCAACCGTTAATAAATGTTCGTAGCCTATCTATATAACGATATTACATACCTATTTACTCCCTGTTATTGGAAGACCATATTAGATTTGAGAAGACCATATTACCTTTACTTATTATATTACCCTAATTTAAATGTTCCTAAATATACAACTCAAATTAGATTCGAATTGCAATTGACTCATCACTTGAATATGGCTGAAACACTTTCGAAATCAAACCAAATGACTCAAAACTCGATTACGAGTATACGATCCAAGTTAAGTTTGATCCGCCTGAACTATTGGCTATCAGCATCTCAAACACCTCAATGTTACAAGTATTACAAAATACTTCTATATACCTTTTATGAAATTAAATAATGAAACCACAAGTTGAGCTGGTCATTTGGTTGTAGTAAAAAGTAGAGGAGATCAAAATATAATACAGAAGTCACATGACCATGATACATCACACCTATGAATCTTGATAGTAGATTATATCAAAGAATTAGCAATAATGCTTATACGAATCTGATCGATCTAAAACTGATATTGTGATGGATCTTGGACTAACTACCATAGAGTCACATGATCTTGGTGATTAATAATCTTATATTTAGCATCAAGCCAATCAAAGTCAAGGATCTGATAGCAATTGGGCTACTAATAGAAGTGATGGCATTGGCACGTGATCATACAAATAGTTTTTCCCTACTTCAACATACATTCACAATTTAGCCCAAGAGAGTGTGCAAATTCTTATAATATCCATGGTACAATTAAATTATTACTTACTAGTCCGTCCATCTTTTGCATGATCCACCATGCGTTAAATTGATGACGCGGCATTTCGAATAACCTCTTATGTATTCCCTCTGTTTTTTATCCTATTTTAACATAAAAATCTCTTATATAATTGATTAAAGTAAGACAAACAAATATAAACGAAAGATGCGTTATATTAGTTCTAAGTTTTATTTGTGTTTATGTATAACTCCATATACATACACTCTTAGTAACTTTTAGGGGGAAAAAAAACTTATAAAAGTTCAATTTTGCGAAAAAAAACCTTTTTATTTTTTTTTGAAATCAAAAACCACAACACCCATTTTTTTCATAAAAACAAACCCCTTACCAATTTCTGGTGTTGACCACCCCCAATTCCGGCATTGACCACCTATTTTACCTAATTGCACCCAGAAAACCTGATTTCCCCCTCTTTCAAACCCTAACTTTCCAATCTTCCCCAAAATTATCTCATCTCTTCCCTTCTTATCTCTTTGATTTCTATATTGAAATCTTTTTCCCTCATTCTTGTTGGTTTGTTACTTCCTAAAATCCCATAGTCTCTTTCAATCTCTCTAATTTGTAACTGAATTAATTGATGATGAATGCAACTCACGCATATAATTTCAATCCAGTAAGAAGATATCAAAGATGATCGACTTGGAGATAGCGATGGTGCTGCTGCTGCTTTGGGGTTTTGATTTTTGGGGTTTCTTGGGTTTCAGGGGGAGTAATATTGGGGATTCATATGTGTAGTGAGACCTTCAAATTCATCTTTATCACAGTAATCAAAATGCGAGGAAGAAGGTTTAAGAATTAGAGGTTTGAGATTCAAGTTTAGAAATCAAAGTGATAAGAAGGGAAGAGATGAGAGAATTATGGGGAAGATTGGAAATTTAGGGTTTGGAAGAGGGGAAAAATCGGGTTTGGAAGAGGGGAAAAATCTGGTTTTGGGGTGCATTTAGACAAAATAGGGGGTCAATGCCGAAAAATGGTAAGGGGTTGTTTTTACCAAAAAACTGGATTTTGTGTTTTTGATTTCAAAAAAAAATTTAAAAGACTTTTTTCCGCAAAATTGAACTTTATAAGTTTTTTTGGCAAAATTTCCTAACTTTTATTAGCAAACCCCTATATATGTTTAGAGCATAGCATAGTTGGGTTTGGCACGAACACAACCTGACACCGAATTGTTAATATTTCGAAAAGGCACGGCATACCACGCTTATAATATATATAAATCATAAAGATTAATGCAGAGTTTTTCAAATAAGCAAAATTGTACCTTAAGTAATAGAAACATCCAAGAATATAGAAGTAGAGTAATAGATAAGAAGATTATATATACAATGAAGAAATATAGGGCTTTCTTTTTATTTTGTTGTGGTGTCAGAAATCAAGGTTTAAAGTCAAAAAATATTTTCACTTGTCTTGGTATTAAAATTTGATGATGATATAAGCCCAAATTTAATGTTACTCGCACTTTCTATTTTCGTTGTAAATATTTGATATTAAAACAGTATTGTCAATATATTGATATTTTTAATATTTCATTCTTGTCAAAATATATGTAGGATTTATAATCTTATAACCTAATCTAACTTGAAATTTGTACATGATGCCAATAGTTGAGTGAAGGATGGGAAGTAAGATTATTTCACTTTTTTCTTTTTTTATTTTTTTTTTCTTGGAGGGTTTCGTTTGTGGATTCGTGACTCAAATCACTCAACCCATTGTTTGGAATAGCTCAAAAACTATTGTCTATTGGTCATAAGGTTGTTATTTTAAGTTCACCGAGTCTTATGTTATTACAAGTTACCCCTTCGTTTCTTAGAAAATTACTCACTAATACACATAACTCTACCTAAGTTCTTCACATTCTTAATAGCTAATGGCTTCAGAGAGTCACAGAGAAAGAATTTTTCCTCAGCCTCGTATCATATCTCTCTCTCAAAAAAGCTTAATATAACGCTGAGAATAAGAACAACTTGCAACACTTAAAATGTACACTAACACCTTAAACTGTATAGAGTTATGTACTCCTAAAATACGATATCTGTAAGTATATGACTTGATATATGAGGATATGTGGTGTAAACGAAGATGAGACATAAACTCAGCAGTGACTCAAGTGCGGGCAGGTTTAACCACGGTCCGATCGGGTGAACCCGGGTGGGCATCCTGAAGTTTAAGATCAGGAACGAACTCTTGGCGTTGATGAGCGGATTTCTGGCTCACACAAGCGGCACGCACGTGTTTAATTAATCTTTGTCCGACTATTTCTAATATGTTTAGATTTGTGATTTACCAATAATATAGTCGTGTGGCCGTGTTATGGTTCATTGTATTAGGGTAATTTAGTAATTAGACTCTTAGTAGGCTTGTAAAGATAGATTTTCATATCTCTATATATATAACAGTGTCAGGCAACCTAAACAGGTTAGCCAATCATTCATAATACTCGTACATGGTATCACGAGCCTAGGTTAGAATTTTTTTTCTCTCTTCCGCTCTCTAATTTTTTTAGGGTTTCATTAGTCTTCAAACCCTAACCGGCGGTTGACTTTTTCCGGCCATTGTCTGCCGCTAACACGTCTACCACCACCGCCCTTGCCGGCAGCCCAGCCACCCCTATGCACGTCCCACGCGCGGCCGCCCAGGCGTTCCCCCTTGGACGCACAACCTCTTCAATCACACAAACGCACAACACTCTTTCAGTCCTTCGTTTGGTACCATTGGCGATCCACTCGCCTCCTCTTC
Organism: Patellifolia procumbens; assembly: GCA_947645195.1. Lineage (NCBI taxonomy): Eukaryota > Viridiplantae > Streptophyta > Magnoliopsida > Caryophyllales > Amaranthaceae > Patellifolia > Patellifolia procumbens. Next base: position 362,893 of record CANSGD010001201.1, read on the forward strand.
TGGTGGCGCGTCTGGTGGCGTTGCAACCCCCAGTCAGCGGGATGCTTCTTGCCGGCAACATGGCTCCACCGCTGTTCTCTCAGCCGCACTCGCAACCTTTGTTGCATCATCAAGATCCATTGGTTCATGCCTCTCCCTTCCGGAGTCCGACCCATGATCGTCCTCCTCCCGGGTTTGGTTAGTCCCCCATGCTAGCATCTGTTACGCAGCTGATCGCCTCTTCTTACACTCCAGGTGCCTCCTCGGTTTTCTCCCCGTTCTCCTTGGCACAACAATTTTCCAATCCCGACATCACTAGGTTTGTTACGATTAAACTCAATGCACCAGAGGATTTCCTTGTCTGGAAAACTCAAGTTACGTGTTCTTTGTTAACGCATTAGTTACTTGGCATTGTTGAAGGTACCGTCTCTATACCTTCTCCTACTAGTGTTGATCATGTTGGTAATTCAGTTCCTAATCCGCAATTTTACGAGTATTTACGCCTTGATCAACAAATAAAACTTTGGTTGTATGCTACGTTATCACGTAATGTTATGCTTGATGTGCATGAGTTACACACTTCTGTGGAGATTTGGAATAGGTTAAAGTCGAGGTTTTTACATGCTAGTATGGCTAGGTCCATGGAATTAAAAGGCAGGTTAAGTCACATAAAAAAACCTGACCAACCAACTATGGAGGTTTTTCTCCGTGAAATTAAGATTATTGTTGACTCTTTAGCTGCTATTCAGTGTCCCGTCTCTCAATATGATCTTGTTCAGTACACCTTGACTGCATTGGATCAAGATCGTGATTATGATGCTCTTGTCACTACTTTGTTACAATTTCAAATGTCCTTGACGTTTGATGATCTTCGCCCCAAGCTACTTCAGCATGAGCAACGCATTAAGGCTAAGCGTGCATATGATGAGACCTCTACTGCTCATCAGGCTCTAGTAGTTGTTCAGTCTGGCTCTTCAGGTTCACAACCGTCCTCTTCGGATGGTTCGAATTCTAAAGGTCAAGGGGGTGGTAACAACAAGAATCGCAACAACAATAATCGTAACAAGGGTGGTCATAACAACAATGGAGGACGCGGCAATGGAGGACAGGGTGGTCGTGGCAATGCAGGCAGTACTAATGGTATGGGTAATTTTCATGATGTTTCATATGTTAATTATTCCTGTGCCAATTATATTGCTAATGATTTGTCTTCAGCAGGAAGTAATCCTTCTAACGGCAATTTAGCCAACACTCCTTCTTCAGATACTTGTGGTCTTTGTTGGTATCCAGGTCACCAAGCAGCCTATTTTCCTCATCGTTTCAATCACAGCTTTGTGCCTTCTTCTCTTGATGGTGTCACACGTGCCCTAGCTGCACTGTCTGTTGGTGGTGAAACAAATGACTCTGTTTGGTATCCAGATTCTGGAGCCGCATCTCACATGACCTCACAGGATGGTAAGCTATCTAATTCTCTTCCTTACACTAGTTCGAGTTCTATTGTTGTTGGTAATGGCACGAAACTTCCCATTAATAAACTTGGAAATTTAACTCTGTCTTCCCCGAGTCTCCCCCTTCGCCTCACGAAGGTGTCATGTTCCCCAGTTAAAACATAATCTGACGTCTATCCAAAAGTTATGTCAGGATAATTCTTGCATAGTCTGTTTTGATGAGTCTTCTGTTTGTGTTAAGGACAAGACCACGGGGCGGTTCTGTTGCGGGGAATCAGTAGGAATGGTGTCTACCCTCTTCAGCCTCACATTCTAGAGTCAGAGTCGTCTTCCCGAGTTTGTTCAGAGTCTTCCCGAGTCTGCCCAGAGTTGTCTGTCCCTGCTCTCATTGCAACTAAGGAGTCTGGAGATGTTTGGCATACTCGCCTTGGTCATACTTCTGCTAGAGTTTTAGGAAGTTTGCGTTCACAAAACTTGATTTCATGTAATTCTAAGTTTCATGATGATTGTGTTCATTGCAAAGTAGGAAAGATACATCGTTTGCCTTTTGAGTCTGTGACTCATCGTGCTCCCTATCCCTTATATATGATACATAGTGATCTTTGGCAATCGCCTGTTAAATCGAATCAATTTTTTCAGTATTATGTGGTTTTTGTTGATGATTATTCGCGTTTTTCATGGCTATATCCACTTAAACTGAAATCTGATGTCTATTCGACCTTCTTAGCTTTTCAGAAACTTGTTGAGAATTTGTTTAATTCCAAAATTAAAATTTTCCAAAGTGATGGTGGACGTGAATTTGATAACACTCCTTTACTACAACATTTCTGTGATTCGGGAATTTATTTTCGAAAGTCTTGTGCTCGGACTCAAGCACAGAATGGTGTTGCAGAAAGGAAACATCGAACCATTATCGAGATGGCACGTACTATGGTTATTCAATCTGAATTGCCAACTCGATATTGGGTTGATGAGTGTCATACGGCGGTTTATACGATTAATCGTCTTCCCAGTTCGGCATTGCAGGGTTCATCCCCATTTGCTAAGCTTTTTCAGCACTCTCCTGCGCCCGCGGGAGGCATGCTGCCCCCTTCCCCCTCACACCTCATCTCTCATGATGGGTGTGATGTTGCCACCTCGTCCCCGTCTAGTCCTGAGTCGTCCCCGTCTCCTATCGTCCCTCCCCCTAGGCGTCCTAGGAAGTCGTCTAAGTGTGTCGATCCTACTAATGTTCATACCATGACCACGCGTTTAAAAGATGGAATCATTTCAACTAGGAATTTATTGGATTTAAAAACCGACGTTGTTGAGTCTGAACCGTCTAATTTTAAGCAAGCGTCTAAAGATTCACGTTGGCAACAAGCCATGCGTGATGAGTATGAAGCATTAATTAAGAATGATACATGGGAACTTGTGCCTCGCAACAACAATAGAAACGCTCTTGGTTGTAAGTGGGTGTATAAGATTAAATATAATTATGACGGTTCTGTGGAGCGGTTTAAGGCCAGACTTGTTGTTTTTGGTAATCATTAGCAGGCAGATATTGACTACTTTGAAACCTTTAGTCCTGTCATTAAGCCTACTACTGTTCGCTTAGTTTTAACTCTTGCTGCTACTTTTAAATGGCCTATTCGTCAACTCGATGTTAAAAATGCTTTCCTTCATGGTTTCCTCAATGAGGAAGTCTATATGCGTCAGCCTCCTGGTTTTGAACATCCTTCTCAACCACATCATGTTTGTAGGTTACGAAAATCCATTTATGGTTTGAAGCAAGCTCCTCGAGCTTGGTTCTCTCGTTTCAGCAACTTTCTACTCTCTATTGGTTTCAAGTGCAGTAGTTGTGACACCTCCATGTTCACTCTCAAACATAGTGGTCATATTATCATTCTAATGCTCTATGTTGATGATATTGTGCTTACAGGTAGTAGTTCCTCTTTGCTTCAGAAATTTATCAGTGTTCTCTCTGCCCAGTTTGCTATGAAGGATTTGGGTGATTTGCATTATTTCTTAGGCATTCAGGTTTTACGTACTCCTCAGGGTTTGCTATTGTCTCAAAACAAATATGTAGTTGATCTTCTTCAGAAATTTCATCTTCATACTGTCAAACCCGTAAGTACTCCTGTTGTCTCTCATGTCACTCTTTCTCTCTTAGATGGTGAACTTCTTGCTGATCCCACAGATTATCGTAGTATGGTTGGTGCATTACAATATTTGACTATGACTCGTCCTGATATTGCCTATGCTGTTAATTCGGTTTCTCAATTTATGCATGCGCCTCGTACTACTCACCTTCATGCTATGAAAAGAATTTTCAGGTATCTGCAGGGAACTTCTGATTATGGGCTGTTTCTTCATAGTATTGGCTCTCCTACTGTGACTGTTGCCTGATCTGATGCTGATTGGGCCGGGTGTCCTGACACTCGGCGTTCTACTACTGGTTATGCTGTCTTCCTAGGGTAGAATTTGATCTCGTGGCGCTCTAAGAAGCAACCTACTGTTTCGAAGTCTTCTACTGAAGCTGAGTATCGTGTTGTTGCCTACACTACGGCCGAAACAATTTAGATACGTCAATTGTTGGTTGATTTAGGGTATTTTCATCGCCGGCCTACCATTCTCTATTGTGACAATGTTTCTGCTATGTATCTTACTGCCAATCCTGTTCATCATGATCGTAGTAAGCACATTGATTTGATTATCATTTTGTTCGTGAGATGGTTACTAAAGGTGGACTTCAGGTCAAGCACGTTCCGACACAGTTGCAGGTTGCTGATATTTTTACTAAGGGTCTTTCTTCTGAGTTGTTTTGTAAACATTGTTCCAATCTATCCGTTATTCCTCCCCGTAAAGATTGAGGGGGTGTATTAGGGTAATTTGGTAATTAGACTCTTATAGGCTTGTAAAGATAGATTTTCATATCTCTATATATATAACAGTGCCAGGCAACCTAAACAGGTTAGCCAATCATTCATAATACTCGTACACATTGTACCACGGAAATTAGAGAGTGATTAGCTTAAACAGAATAGAGAAGATCAGAGATAGTCTTTGAGAATCAATTGACTTTATTCGTTCAACGGAATTATTGCATATTGTAATTGTAATCATCTCAAATGAGATCATAATGAAAGAACTTCTCCGCTCCCTGGAGGACGTAGTTATCGTATTGATAGTGAACCTCGTTGATTGTCGTGTGTTTTTAATTAGTTTTTCTTATTGTTTTGTTATTCGCTTCCGTTGCAACAATCTCATTATTTGATTTCTTTTTCTTCAAGGGACCTATTAAAAATCAACTAATAAATTAATGAGGTTGCGTATTGCCGTATTGGGATTCATAGTTATATATTTTTGGAAATACCTTATAAATTGCGGAAATTTTGGATGATTATAAATTAATATGACATTGTAATTAAGTAGTCTTTCCAATCTCGATGGTTAAATAAAATTTTACTTAATTTTAATGACTTTGGGTTTATATTGACTATCTTCTCAGCACACTCGTATGGTGGCATTGTCACGAACTGACGATCAACGGATTAAGACTAGGGAAATTATAGAGAATTGACCCATAAAAACTCTACAAATTCTAGAAATGCTAAAGTATTATTTTGTACTCCCTCTGTTTTAATATGTACATTTTTTTCATTTTAGGGTGTTTTTTTTAATTGGTACACTTCTATCTTATCCCATAAATAGAAGGTTGACCCACCTAATTATTACACTTCTATACTACTTTTTCTTCCATTTTCTCTACCTTTTTCATTTTTTCCTTACTCTTACTAGCCTTCTCTTTTACTTTTGCACTTTTTCCTTGATCCGTGTACAAAAGCAATGAGAATGTTAGATTAAGAGAATGGGTGTTTTATACTTGTATTATTGTACTAAAACATTTTTTTCTACAATTCTATATTTTGGTGGAACTCTGTTAAACAATAACAATATGGTTTTCCTTTATGAGACCAAAAAGGGTGTGCACGTGCATTCCCCACCTCCTTGCTTAAAAGAGCATTATTCAATTAACAGATTAATCAGCAGTATCAATTTTGTTCGTAATTCATACAAATTAAAATGAAAATTTCCGTACCATACTTGTAAAAAATACAATATCACCAATTCACCAGTAAGTTGGTAGGTTCCATATCCATCCAAAATTATATCTTACTATTATCAAATTATCTTCAATACTTAGATCGGATCATGATATATTTTCCCTACTAGGAGTATAAAATAGTCCAACTTTTATAAGTGGACAAGGAAAGTAGTGATTGATGAGTAATTGAGCATAATATGTACAAATAATATTTGCTTGATTACTATATCCTCTTCTTTTCTTCATTAAGTCAAACAATAATGTAGTAGCATGATTTATTAAGGTATTGGGAATTCACATTATTTGATCATCTCTTTTTGAACTTTGTTTTAGATACATGGTTTGATTGTAAATGTCTTAATTTTATTTCAATTTATTTTCCAATTCATCTCATCTAGTTATATAGCTATACTCGTTTGAAATATGTTTGAAATGGTTCCCATTTTCTTTTATTGGAAAAGGGGAGGAAATAAGAAAGAGATTATTCCCTAAGAGCTTGTCTAGTACCATCTATACCTAAAATGAAAAATCAGTTCTTATTCTTAGGCGGGGGTAGGATTCGAACCTGCAATTTGGACAATGTTAAAATATCCTCATCCCCCCCTACCTGCAAGAGCGAGGGCGTCCTGCCTCTCCGTTCACCACCTGCATCCCTTACCAGTCATTAAAAAACAGCAGTATTGAGAGATTTCGACCAATTAGACCGAAGGAAGTTTGAACAAAAGGACAGGACGCAGTTAAGCCTCCCTTCGGAATCGTGCAATCCTTAGGCGGCTAAACAACTTTAGTTTAAAAACAAAGTCAGTGCAGCTACCGCTTTTCCAACAAGTGAAGGAGCCCTCGAAAGGCGCCCAAACGTTTATGAAGAAGCTAGTAACAAAAGAACTTCCTTTTAAGGCTAAAAGCGAGTAATTCGTACTTGATCAATAAGCAGAGGAAGTCTTATGATCTCATTGGATTGAACGATTCCGGTTGCTTTATTTCTGCCTCCGCCGCTTCCCCGGACTCCAAAAAGGTAGGGGAAGACGGCAAGGGGCAGTCAATATCCTTGTTCCTTCCGTCCCCCCTTTGGGGTTTGGGAGTAGCAAGAGGGGGCGTCACATGTTGATAGGAATCGGCAAAGACCTTCTTTTGCATGTCCTCGAGGGCAACATTCATGGCAATCATCACTGGTAGCTCAATTTGGTTTGTCATTTGACAAAATACTAACCTATGGTACATTTTCAAATACTACATCTCAATTACTTATTATTAGAGGTGGCAATCTGGTCGGGACATGCTGATTTTGGGTCATGTTCGGGTCGGTCGATTAAGTCGGTCGAGTATTGGGTCGAGTCAATTTTCGAGTCGGGTCAAGTCTTGATCAGGTCAATACGTTTGGGACGAAGGTATATATATAAAAATGATGAGAGGAATTTTAAAAGAAATATATGAAAGTGGAGAAGAAGGCTAAGAAGAGAAAATGATGCAAAGGGTGAAGCTTAGTATTCTTGAGGCTTACGTTAAGCAAGAATAGACATTGGTTTGAGGGGAGGCAGCGTTGCCACAGCAACAATGCAAAGTTCTTGATCGTTGATTGAAGAATTGACCGTGTTAGGCTTGAGAAGAGGTTTGATCTCAGAGCTCTACCTTTATATATATGTTTTACTTGCAATTATGACGATGCTTTACTTGAAATTAAAATACAAATTATGAATAAATACAAATAGGCTTGACGACATCATAGAAAATTAACTCTGATCCAGTATTTCGTCGACACTTGGAACTTGCAACTAACAATAGTTTTATTTGTATTAATAAGAAGAAAAAAAGAGAGGACCACTACTCGGAACATCTTTTGGAAAATCCGAAAAAGTATCTAACATCGATACGCTATTATTCACGTATTAACGTTATTATAAATTAGGATAAGCTAGGAGTTGATAAATTTTGCGCTTTCTTTTATTTTTGACGTGAAACCACATAGTTCCTTAGGTGTCATTATAATAAAGATTTGTCCCAAAGTACAAGAGACTACATTTCGAAAATTCCTTCTTATCTAAGCAATTATTTCTCGAAATTTATATTACTAAATATCTATGAAACAAGTTTTAAATTTTAGTTACAGTATTTTTTATAAATATAGTACTGTTTCTTTATTTTTTCTTAAAATGGTTTATGGAATTCGATTTATTTTCAAAAACAAATTTACTTTTGCTTTCCATTTTGTTGCATAACAAGGAACTTGAAAGTGCGTTCCTTTTTTTTGGGTTTGAATAATAAAAAGCATAATCATAGTTCTTTCGGGCTTAAACCCCGGATTAAAGTCAATCATTCTACCCAAGTATAATTAGTGGGAGTCTTTCATGCCTAACCTTCTCTTAATTTCATGGATTCTGTTTTCTTTATGCATGCATGCACTGCATATCATATCGTAATCAACCAGTACACTACTCTTAAATTATATTTTGAATTACTATAAACTAGCTTTTTAGACCCGTGCAAAAATGCACGGGAAAGTTTTTTTTGTAAATAGATATTGAGTTATTATTTAAGAGATCGTAAGACTACAAACTAAGTTGAAGATGAATAACGTAAATTGATCTAATTAGAAAGAAAATTAATCAAGTTAAGAATATAAATAGACACAAACAATAATTGGTTTATTATATATAACCTTTTCACAATATATAAAATAAGGTCGAGTAAGGATTAATTAAATTCAATCGGTTTTTAAAATTATTTTCAATATAGTGTCGGTAAATTATAATAATACCTCTTCTTGCAGATTCAAAAACTCTCTGGGAGTTTTATTTAACCAACTCACAAACTATCTTGTCATACAAAATAAAAAAACTCATTCTTTGTTCCGTCAGATATAATAATCTTCAACCTAAATCTTTTGTGATAAAAAAATTATCTAAAGTTATAAGGAGTATTTTGTACATTGAAAATTCAAAAAAAGTAATGCAAATAGATAGTTTCTAAGATTGGGTCTCTTAACAATGTATCTATCTTTTAGACAAAAAACGTTTTCACCCTCTTTAATAATTTTAGGAGCACATCTTATGCAAGCTTGATACCACCACCCAAAATCAAAAATCAATGTCCACTATAGTTGCCAAACAAATAACTTTCCCAATTAATTTTTTTTTTTGTAATGTTAGAGTCATAAATTTAACTAATATCTTTGAATTTCATGTATTTCGCTAAAGCAACTAATTTCGGGATCATCTCGTCTACAAAAATTTGAATGCCAACTGGACGGGGTATAAAATCATTTCTTACTTACTGGCTATAAAGCACCCTCGTTTCACAAACAATAAACAAACGCGCGACAAATCTCATATTTCTCACGTATATATCTCTTATTAGAGAAAAGGATAACTATTATTGTTTTTAAACAAAACAATAGTATATGCAAATAGAATATTATACACATTAGATGGACAATATCATTTTATGGCAAAAGGATAGGTAATATATTGATTGTACGTTTTGTTAACTCGTCATCAATACTTCCCACTTCAGTGTGAGTGAGATAGTCATTCCTTTCCCTTACACGTATTATTTAAACCCTTATAGTGTAAAATTTCTTCCCTTTGCTTATTTCATCTATATTGATTAGTTGACATAAACGATCCACCATTGTAGTTTTATTTTAAAAGAACTTGAATATGATTCTTGTAAAGTTGGAAAAATGTACAACAAAATTGTAAAAAATACTATCATATTTATACATAATATTAAGTAGATAGTGACTTAATTAAAGGAAAAAACTTCAAATAAGAAAATCCAAAAAAAATTCAAAGAATTTGTAAAAGTAAAATAACAAAATGGGTAGCATGTTCATGCAAAATTTCGAAAAATAATATGGATATTATGTTCTTCTAGAAAAGTCAGATTATCTTAATTGCATTTAGTAGTCTTAATCTATTAGACACTCCTAAAATTCTCCTTAATTAATGGAAAAACCTTTAAATAAGGAAATCCTAAAAGGTATGTGATATTGATAAATATGGAGATTTTTTGTAGGAAAATCGTTAAATATGGATATTAAGTAGTGAAAATTCAGATTATCTTATTTGTATTTAATAGTCCTAATCTATTGGATACTCCTAAAATTTTTAATAAGTAAATTAAAAACTTGAAATAAGGAAATCCTAAAAACGTATAATAATAAATTGACAGATATGGTATTTTTGAGTAATTTTTTTGTATGGGAATCTTTATTTATGTTTTTTTAGAATCATTATTTATGGTGGTTGTTAAATTAAAAATCTTATTACTACATAATTTATGAGAATCTTTATTTATGGTGATTTTTTATTAAAATCGTAACTTATTTATAGTTAAAATTATATATGAATTGCATGTTTTTTTACTAAAACCTTATATTCAGGCGCAATATTGTTAAAAACCTTGAAGAACGATATATATTAATCTAAATCATATCTTTATTTATGCTGATTTTATAATTTTGTTCCATAATCTAGCTCGTTTTTACAATATTTATACTACCTCCGTTTTTTTATATGCATGTTTGCTTTTGCGCGCGGACCAAGGAAAAAGTGTAAAAATAAGAGAGAAGGATAATAAAAGTAAGGAAAAAGTGAAAAAGGTAGAGAGAATGAAAGAAAAAGTAGGAGAGAAATGTAATATTTTGGTGGGTCAACCTTCCATTTATAGGAAAAGGTAGAAATGTACTAATTAAAAAAAACACCCCAAAATGGAAAAATATGCATATTAAAAAAACAGAGGGAGTACTATTTTACAAATATTCAAGCAATACTCACGTTCTGATCTTATAATGTGAATGATATATCATGAAATTAACATTAAAATGGCAAGATCCATAAATTATTTGTAATTGAGAATATTTTCATAATAATGTTAAGGACCTTCTAACTTATTTATACTATTGCTAAGAACCTTGCAAATTTAAATCATCAATATTATAATAAATTAATAATGCTATATGAGATCTTATCAGATAAATTAATCTATTTTTTTTTGTTTTTATATGAAAACTGATTTGCATTCACTTGATTTTAGTATATAACTAAACATTAAGGTTACAAAAAGATTTTTGTCTTAAAGTATATGATTGTTAATGATTTTAGTACCAATGATGGTTTATTAGCGCCTTGTTAGAAAAAAATGCGTAGATTTAATGGGGTTATTGGAAAATTATGCAAATTTAAGGTATAAAATAGTTACCTTAAAAACCCTTATTTATAATAATCGATTTCTTTTCAATTGCTCGATTTTTTATTTGAAAATCATTTTAAAAATTATGTTTAATATTATTCTTATAACTATAATGTAAAAGGTAGGTTTTACAAATAAATAAATTTACTTAATTTAGTTATCATTTCTTACACATGTTAACGCATTAAATATATTAAGAAAAAATGTATAACCCCTAAATTAGCTCTATATGCTCTATATGGCATATATCCCAAGTGATTTTGTCCCTTGATTTTAGGTGAAATTTTTTTAGGTTATTTATTTTGTGCGTGTTGCATGGTAATGATTATGCTAGTAATTTAGGAAAATACTTAATGAGGATCATACAATTGCTTTAATTTTCCCTTTCAGTGTAAAATTATTTTTTTATTCTTTGATAATTACATTTGAAGCAACACTTGATTATAAAAGATTTTTTTATTCTTTGTATCAAATGTTATTATCAAAGAACAAAAAAAAATGTTATTATCAAATGTTAACCTAAATAAAATTATAACGTCCATAATTAAACTAAATAAAATCAATATACTTGAGAAATTTTTTTTAAGTACATAGATTATGGTTAATTGACCTAATCAAAAGATTATGGGCTTGAATATCAAAAGCTAACGGCTAAATATTATTATTAATAAGTTACGACTATTTGATTATACTATAATATATCATATGATTGTATTGTATGATATAATTTGAAACAATATAATGAGATATGATTACTATATATACTTAAAAATATTTACATACTTAATAGGTGATTAGGAAACTTATTAATCTTATGGTAATCAATCACGTTTTTAATGACAACTTTATACATACTACCTCCGTTTTTTCATAGGGACGTTTGCTTTTTCACGCGGATCAAAGAATAAGTGCAAAAGTAAGAGAGAAGAATGGTAAAAGTAAGGAAAAAGTGAAAAAGCTATAGAGAGTGAGAGAAATTTAATATTTAAGTGAACCAACCTACCATTTATGATAAAAGGTAGGAGTGTCTCAATTGAATAAAAACATTTCTAAATGAAGAAATGTCCCTATCAAAAACCGGAACTAGTATTATATAATCAATCTATATAGACTACATGGTTGCTAATCAATATATATATATATATATATATATATATATATATATATATATATATAAGTGGATAGATTATGGTTAATTGACCTTATAAAAAGACTATGGGCTTGAAAATGAAAATAGGAATTTTAGTTGTTTAATGGATCGATAATTACCATCTATAAACATATAAAATTTCTTTTAAATTAAAGTATAAGAACGTGATTGATATAAAATTGATAATTAACGTTTAGAAAGTTGATAATTTCACTTCAATTAAACTCTAAAGATCATCTATAAATGGTATAGATAAGTATAATATATGATTAATAGATGGCAAATTGTAAGAACTTAAGTTTAGGCTTGAATATAAAAATTGAATTTAACATTTTTCCTCAAGTATCTTGATTTTATTTAGTTTAGTTATCGACGTTATAATTTCATTTAAGTTAAACCTTAAACATCGTTTATAAATGGTAAAGATAAGTATGATATATGACACGATCATGAAAAATTGTAAGTGCTTAGGTTTAGGCTTGAATTTAAAATTTGAACTTAAGTGGATAAAAACGAACTTAATTATTATGTAATAATTAGATAGATTATGGTTAATTGACCTGATAAAATGATGGGCATGAATATCACAAGGTAACGACTAAATATTATGTATCTAAATTATATTATTATTAATAAGTTACGATTTTATAATTGGCTATACTATAATATATTATATGATTATGTTATATTATCTAATTTAAATCAATATAATGAGATATCATTACTATATTTACTTAAAAAATATACATAATAAATAAGTGATTATTCAACTTATTAATCCATTAGCAGCCAATCACGCTCTTGATGGAAACTTTATACATGTTTTAAATAAACAAATTTGAATAGTTGATAGTTGGTTTATTGCTATTATAATTACAATATTTAAAATGTTATAATCATTTTTTTATAATAGGAGTAGAATTACAATTGTTGATTGATTGATTATGTGATAATTTGATTGAATTATGGAATTTTTAGTTGATTTAATTGATTAGTTGATTCATCTTAATCAATCAATATCCTATCGAATTGAAACCATGATTGATTTCTTGATAGGAAGTTTAGTTGTTTATTTGAATGACAATTACCATTTATAATACTTGATTGATTGATTCCGTGATTGATCTAACTTGATAGGATATTGATTGATTGGGATCAGCTAAATGATTGATTGATATCATATTTTAAAACTTGATTGATATAAAAAGAGGTAGTTTAGTGTTTTATGTTCTCAAAAATTACCATTTATTTATAATTTCATTTATTTTTAAATATTAAAACGTGGTTTGATATCGGAATAGGAAGTTTAGTTGTTTAACTGATTGATAATTACCATTTATAAAACTAAATTGATTTCCTATAAATTAAATTATAAAGATCGTTTATAAATGGTAAATATAAGTATAATATCGTTTGTAAATGGTAAAGATCGTTCATTTAAATTTATGGGTTAGTCAAGTTTGAATACATGAAATCAGTTTAGGAAAATATTATCTAATTAACTTGGAAAATATTTTTTAAGATATTTTGCTATAAAACAAAAAATTACAAAGTTAGTCAAATTTGAATAAATGTAATCAGTTAAGGAAAATGTTATCTATTTAATTTAGGAGATTTTTGACAAAAAAAGGCGTCATTGAATGGTTTACCAAAGAAAAAACATCCCAGAAAGATTTGTCGTAATTTTTTGTTAGAGATTTTAATATACTGATTTCTTTACATAATCGAATTTAAAAGATTTTAAACACAAAAACGGAAAAGTTATAAATTTGGAGAAAAAAAGATGTTAGTAAAATTTGACTACTTTGACGATAAAAAAAAGGGCATTTATGGGTTAGATTGAATTCATGAAATAAGTTAAGGAAAATATTATCTAATTAACTTGGGAAATATTTGTTAAGATATTTTGCTATAAAAACGGATAATTATAAAGTTATTCAAATTTGAATAAATATAATCAATTAAGGAAAAGGTATCAAATTAATTTAGGAGATTTTTAACAAAATATGCATCATTGAATGGTTTACCACAAAAAAAAAAAAGATATTCGTAATCTTTTGTTACTGGAAAAGATAAAAAAAAATTGTCAACGGATAAATGAATTTGTTTAGCAGAAAATGATTATAATTTTTGAACGTAAATTCAAATTACAAATACGCCATCAATTAAAATGAAAAATAAAATAAATTACGAAAAGTACCGTGACCATTTTCATAAATTCTTCAAGTTATTACTTGGGTTAATGTAAACTGAAAAGTAATATATAATAATAATTTAATAAATCGGTTTGCTACATCAAGATATTGTATTCAACAAATGCAAAGAAAATTAAAAATTACTACAACAAAACACTACAATTTACTAATACTCAAAATATAATTAGGTAAAAATCTAGAATAACATTCTGATTGCATTAAGAACAAACAAAATGTATATTCGAATAATCGAATTTGAATATAAATATGAAAAAAGAATAAAAAGAAATAATTTTATTATTATTCAATAGGGATAAAAATTACATTTGATGAATTAACAAACAAAAAAATACATAAAGAAATGACAACACAAAAAAAAACGATTAGATCGATGATACTTTCGTCAAAATATTCAAAACCTCCATTGTAATGTTTTGTGATGATGATTATGAAACTTTCTTCAATCGCATTTGGAAAATGCATCCAATATTCTTCGAATTCCAATATTCTTGAATGATTTTATGGAATTGAGTCATGTTTTCATTTTGAGAGAGAAACATTTAGAATGAGAGAGGCTATATTTGATTTTAGGGTTAGATGAGAATGAAAGGAGATAGAGAAATGATTTATTTATAGTTGTAGTTAATGTCTGGCTTGATATTAATAATATCAATCACTTAAAATTAAAACATCAAAAATTGAATTAGCATATATCTTGTTCCTTGATTTAAGATTACTTTTGTGTAAATTTTAGCAAGAATATAATTTATTCCATACGTGGCTTGCAACAAATTAGGAAGAAGATTTGCCAATTAATAATTACAAAAGTATGTTTCCTAAAGTCAAGGAATATTTTCGGCTATCTTTTCAATAAGGCAATTTTTTTTGATATTGCAAATAATAATCCCAATCTATATACTACTGTATTATATACCGAAAATAAAAAAAATTTATTCCCCATAATTTAGGCATATGCAATGTAATTAAAGGGAGATTTTATTTGATTTTATATAATCCTTAATTAAATATATTCTTTAACCTTATTTTAGAAATATGCAAGTTATATTCTCCATAATTAAAGGGATTCTTCATATTTAAAGAGACAACCAAATTTATTAAAAAAGAACCAAATCTTAACTGATATTTTATTCAATATCTTATGGCAGACGAAATTTAAAAGAATTATGACAAATAATATTAACTGATATTTTATCATATAAATGCAATCTTTATTAAAAATAATGCACACCAAATTTATTGGCAAATCCCATACATTCCATTTTTCTGAAAGATGTTAAGGAACCAAATCTCATGCAATTATTATAGCCACGTTATCACTGTAATTAAGCCAAATAATTGCCACGTTATTTTAGGAAGATATTAAGGAATCAAATCTCTTGCAATTACATACCGTAATTGATTCAATTAAGGATTTTAATATCACGTTATTTTAGGAATAGATTTAGCTAATGATTTTCGGTAGGGTATTATTAAGTAATCAACGAAAAAAGGATGGGAATGGGTTGTTAATTGGCCTAATTTAAGCTAATGATTTTTGATTGAAATAATTCATTTAATTAAAAGATTAATTTCGGTATTCTCATGCAATTATATACCGTAATTGATTCAATTAAGGATTTTAAACTCACGTTATTTTAGGAATAGATTAAGCTAATGATTTTCGGTAGAAAAAATTGCTTTAATTAATGAATCAACGTCAAAAATGGAAGGGAATGGGTTGTTAATTAGCCTAATTAACGAAAATCTTAATTAAAAAAATGCAAAAACACGTAAAGCTGACACGTGGCTGGAAAAACCCTAGAATGCTTGAGAGTGCACGGTTTGCTTTGGATTCATCTGCTTTCGACATGTGGCAAAACCTATTTTGCTTTAATGTAATATATAGATTAGAACGGAAAAATAAGGTTGCATATATGATATATTTGAGTTGAGATGATAATACACGTGCACATATATAATTAATTGTAGAGATTTAATTTTGTCATTCTATTCTTAGGCATAAGGCAAGATCATTTTTTTCGACCAAAAGGTGAAACCTTGTATAGGCAGATTTACAACTACTTAAATGGTGATTTCATAAATTATACTTTTAATCTTGTAAGGGTCACAATATATTTTTCCCGGAGGAACATTTTGGTGATTCATCGAATTAACAATAAGTTATAATGCGAATGATATTAGAGCAATGGTAAGTATAGTATATTTAAGTACTAAAATAATAAGGGAAGGACCGGAGTATACTTTCCTTATAATATTCGTTAAGATTTTAGGGTTTTCTTATTCTACGTCATTGTCCTCTATAAATAGGGTTGTAGCCATATCAATAATACAAGAAATTAAGTGGTTTAAGTTAGTCAACTTGTACGTTTTGTTTATTTGTTATTAAGCAAGACGTGATCTTGTTCTTGTTCTTGTTCTTCTTTTCGACTGGTTCTTGGTGGGGTGTTTCTCTTGGGTTATAACTAGGAAAATTATCATTTTAGGTATCTGAGTTTTGACATACAAAATATCATTTTGGGTACCTGAGGTTTGACAATAGGTTCAATTTAGATACCTCCGTACTAACGGTGTTAACTTTTTTTTTGCTGAAAAGTATATAATGACACAACAAATTACATCCTAAAAAACCTGCAGGCAAAGCCCAACAAGAGTAACAACAGGTGGCAACAGCACACCCTAAAACAAACTAGTTACAAGTTCATGAACCATTTTTTGTCGCTACTAACTATTTTCTTAGGCATACTAGAAACAATTCTCATTCTAATATTGTTTTTCAGAATATTAATAGAAGCTCTAATAGTAGGCATCTTCAGGTTCCAGAGGATTTCATTTTTGCTCTGCCAACATACATATATTACAGCAGCAACAGCAGCATCATAAACCTGCTTTTTGAATTTAGACTGTTTGCATCTCCTGATCCACCTCAGGGCTCTCGAATGCTCAAATCCCACATAGTTCATCTGAAGCCATGTTTTAATGATCTCAAAACACCTCCTGCTATACTGGCACTGAAAGAATAGATGTGCCAGAGTTTCATCTTCCATATTACATAGCAAACAAGTAGGCTGAGATGCCAAGCCCAGACCATGTAATCTCACACCTGTGAGCAGTCTCTGATTCATCACCACCCAACTAATGAATCTATGTTTTGGAACAGAGATTCTATTCCACACAAAATCAGACCAATGTACATGTGGTTGTTCTTGAACTAAATTCTTATACACAGTTTTCACTGAGTAAAGCTGCATATCACAAAGATCACTCAAAGAGTAAACCAGTTTCAGCTTTTCTTTGGTGTTAACTTACCGTTAAGTGTAACCCACTTTTTAAGATAATCAATGGTCCTAATCTATTTTAACAATCTAATGACTGTTATTATATTTCAACAAAAAGTGGCAAATCTAATACTACTCTTTGAAATAGATAAGGGCCATTGATCATTTTAAGAAGGGGGTCTAGACGTGTCAAAATCGGTAACCGACCAAACCTGACCAAAAACCGACCCGAAAGTAATGGGGTTTGGTCCACAACTTTTTGACCCTAACCAGATTGTATCCAAATCCGACAAAACCGTTTTTTACACACCCGACAAGAAAATCATTATACTTATAGCAATAATATGAAATTATGGGAGTTTTATTGCTAAAAATACCTTCAACTACAGTGTTTGGTTTCAAAAATAAATTTTGTTAAATGCGGACGTAATTTTTATGGTTCAGTACAGCTATCAATGACTATATTTATTATAACTTACTATTTTCGACATATATTGTATATATTTTGTTACATATATGACCCAAAAACTAAATGAAAGAAAGAGCCAAGTCAAATTTCGTAATTCATTGGGTCTACTCGAAACCGAACACGTTGTGCCTGAAACATGGTTTATTCGACCTGAACTTGAATATATTTTATTTTAAACGACCCGTTTGACAGGTCTAAGTAGGTCCACTTAACGAGAAGTTAACGTCGTTAGTTTGGAGGTACCTAAATTGAACCTATTAGCAAACCTTAAGTACCTAAATTGATATTATTGAAAATTTGGATACCCAAAATAATATTTTGTCAACGTTAGGTACCCAAAATGATAATTTAACTAACCAATGGTGGTTATGGCCCATCCGAGTTATTGTGTTGGCGCTGTTATGCATTGTTGTTGGTGGCTCAAGTGAAGAATTGGTTCTTATTTATAAGATACTATTAGGGTAATTTGGTAATTAGACTCTTAGTAGGCTTGTAAAGATAGATTTTGTATCTCTATATATATAACATGCCAGGCAACCTAAACAGGTTAGCCAATTATTTCCAATACTCGTACATGGTATCAAGAGCCTAGGTTTAGAATTTTTTCTCTCTTCCGCTCATCTCTAACCCTAACCCTAAACCTAGCTTCAAGTTTATGTTTTTTTTCTAAAAACACCTTATGGCCACCGCCGCCGGCACCTCTGCTCTGTCAGACACCACCGCCGGCCACCGCAGCCCTGCCACACCGGTCCACGGACCACCTGTTGCAACGCTACCATCCAACGCAGCCACGTCTGCTTCACCAACGCAGCCTCATGGCTTTGCGCAGCCCCGCCTGTCTTTTGGCAGCCTCACCGCCGCCACTGGTCTTGGTGGCGCATCCTGGCTGCACCAGCAGTCCCACGCCTATACTCAGGCGCGGGCCCAGCCACCGTTGCTGGCCCAACACGGTCCCTTCCTTGGTGGATCGTCTTCGACGAGTACCCCTATGCATACGCCTACTCGTTTTCCACCAGGGTTTGGGGCTCCGTCATCGTATGCGCCCCTAATGCATACGCCGTCACCTCTTGTTCCTCCTTCGTCATTGCTTGCACATCAATTCAATAATCATGACATCACGCGTTTTGTGACCATCAAGTTAACTACTCCAGAGGATTTTCTTGTCTGGAAAACCCAGGTTACTTGTTTCTTGTTAACACATCAGTTACTTGGTATTATTGATGGTACGGTTTCTATACCCTCTTCTACTTGTGTTGATCATCTAGGCAATTTCACACCTAATCCGCAATTTTACGAGTATTTGCGTTTAGATCAACAAATTAAATTGTGGTTGTATGCTACTTTGTCTCGTGATGTTATGCTTGATGTACATGAGTTACATACTTCTGTTGAAATTTGGAATCGTTTGATGTCTAGATTTTTACATGCTAGTATGGCTAGGTCTATGGAACTGAAAGGTCGATTAAGTCATATGAAAAAGCCTGAACAGCAGACTATGGAGGTTTTTCTGCGTGAAATTAAGATTATTGTTGATTCCTTAGCTGCTATTCAGTGTCCTGTTTCTCAGTATGATCTCGTTCAGTATACCATGACTGCATTGGACCAAGATCGTGATTATGATGCCCTTGTTACTACTTTGTTACAATTTCAAACGTCTTTGACGTTTGATGATCTTTGCCCCAAGCTACTTCAGCATGAGCAACGTCTTAAGGCTAAGCGTGCTTACGACGATACGTCTACTGCTCATCAGGCTTTAGTGGCTGTTCAGTCTGGCTCTTCAGGTTCACAACCGTCTTCCTCGGGTGGTTCGAATTCTAAAGGTCAAGGGGGTGGTAAAAACAATAACCGTAACAATAATCGTAACAAGGGTGGTCGTGGCAACAATGGAGGACGCGGCAATGGAGGACAGGGTGGTCGTGGCACTGCAGGCCGCACTAATGGTATGGGTAATTTTCATGATGTTTCGTATGTTAATTATTCTTGTGCCAATTATATTGCTAATGATTTGTCTTTAGCAGGAAGTAATCCATCTAACGGCAATTTAGCCAACACTCCTTCTTCAGATACTTGTGGTCTTTGTTGGTATCCAGGTCACCAAGAAGCCTATTGTCCTCAACGTTTCAATCACAGCTTTGTGCCTTCTTCTCCTGATGGTGTCACACGTGCCCTAGCTGCACTGTCTGTTGGTGGTGAAACAAATGACTCCGTTTGGTATCCAGATTCTGGAGCCGCATCTCACATGACCTCACAGGATGGTAAGCTATCTAATGATATTCCTTGCACTGGTTCGAGTTCTATTGTTGTTGGTGATGGCACGAAACTTCCCATTAATAAACTTGGTAATTTAACTCTGTCTTCCCCGAGTCGCCCCCTTCGCCTCACGAAGATGTGTCATGTTCCCCAGTTAAAACATAATCTGATGTCTGTCCAAAAGTTATGTCAGGATAATTCTTGCATAGTCTGTTTTGACGAGTCTTCTGTTTGTGTAAAGGACAAGACCACGGGGGCGGTTCTGTTGCGGGGAATCAGTAGGAATGGTGTCTACCCTCTTCAGCCTCACATTCTAGAGTCAGAGTCGTCTTCCCGAGTTGGTTTAGAGTCTTCCCGAGTCTGCCCAGAGTCGTCTGTCCCTGCCCTCATAGCCACCAAGGAGTTTGGAGATGTTTGGCATACTCGCCTTGGTCATACTTCTGCTAGAATTTTAGGAAGTTTACGTTCACAAAACTTGATTTCATGTAATTCTAAGTTTCATGACGATTGTGTTCATTGCAAAGTAGGAAAGATACATCATTTGCCCTTTGAGTCTGTGACTCATCGTGCCCCCTATCCCTTATATTTGATACATAGTGATCTTTGGCAATCGCCAGTTAAATCTGATCAGTTTTTTCAGTATTATGTGGTTTTTGTTGATGATTATTCACGTTTTTCTTGGCTATATCCACTTAAACTAAAATTTGATGTCTATTCGACCTTCTTAGCTTTTCAGAAACTTGTTGAGAACTTGTTTAATTCCAAAATAAAATTTTTCCAAAGTGATGGTGGACGTGAGTTTGATAACACTCCTTTACTACAACATTTCTGTGATTCGGGAATTTATTTTCAAAAGTCTTGTGCTCGGACTCAAGCGCAGAATGGTGTTGCAGAAAGGAAACATCGAACCATTATCGAGATGGCACGTACTATGGTTATTCAATCTGAATTGCCAACTCGATATTGGGTTGATGAGTGTCATACGGCGGTTTATACGATAAACTGTCTTCCTAGTTCGGCATTGCAGGGTTCATCCCCGTTTGCTAAACTTTTTCATCGCCCCCCTCCTATGAGTTTTTGAAATGTTTTGGTTGTGCCTGTTTTCCGTTGTTTTTATATCCTAAAATCAATAAGTTACAGGCTAAGTCGATTCAGTGTGTTTTTCTTGGCTATGTATCAAATTATAAGGGTTATCGAAGTCTTGATCCTGTTTCTGGCAAAATTTACACAAGTCGTCATGTGTTGTTTAGTGAACGTAAATTTCCTTTTCGTTCTCTTGTGTCTAGTACACCCCTTGGTTCGTCTCCGGATGAGTCTATTGACCCCTTAGTCTGGTTTTCGAGTCTTCCCTCGTCTAGTGAGCCAAGTTTAGCGTCACATGTGGTCTGTCCTATGTCTAGTTTCCC
The DNA here is from genome assembly GCA_947645195.1 of Patellifolia procumbens. Lineage (NCBI taxonomy): Eukaryota > Viridiplantae > Streptophyta > Magnoliopsida > Caryophyllales > Amaranthaceae > Patellifolia > Patellifolia procumbens. Next base: position 384,363 of record CANSGD010001201.1, read on the forward strand.
CAAGCCCGCAGCATCATGGGGGCACATGCAGCAACCCGCTGCCTGACCACAGGATGCGTGCGCGCCCGAGGTGTTTGGACCCAGCCACGACACCCCGCAGACTCGCATTCCCGCGCCCGCAGGATGCCGAGCTGCCCAGCCGCTGCTTGCTGCCAGCCCGCATGTAAACCCTGCGCCCGCAGGCATGCGCGCTGTAGCTGGCACGTCCTTGCCCGGCCCGCACCCGCACCCGCAGCTTCCCCTTCTCCTCCGCTGGACGCTGCTGCCAGCCCGCAGGTATACCCTGCGCCCGCGGGCTCCCATGAGCCCCTCCCCCCATCCCCTTCCTCGTCTTTTACCACTCCCATAGATGTCCCACTTGTGTCATCCCCGTCTCCCATTGTTCCTCCCCCTAAGCGTCCTAGAAAGTCGTCTAAGTGTGTCGATCCTACTAATGTTCATACAATGACCACTCGTTTAAAAGACGGAATTTCAAATAGGAATTTATTGGATTTAAAAACTGATGTTGTTGAGTCTGAACCGTCTAATTTTAAGCAAGCGTCTAAAGATTCACGTTGGCAACAAGCCATGCGTGATGAGTATGAAACATTAATTAAGAATGATACATGGGAACTTGTGCCTCGTAACAACAATAGAAACGCTCTTGGTTGTAATTGGGTGTATAAGATTAAATATAATTCTGACGGTTCTGTGGAGCGGTTTAAGGCCAGGCTTGTTGTTTTTGGTAATCATCAGCAGGCAGGTATTGACTACTTTGAAACCTTTAGTCCTGTAATTAAGCCTACTATGGTTCGCTTAGTTCTCACTCTTGCTGCTACTTTTAAATGGCCTATTCGTCAACTCGATGTTAAAAATGCTTTCTTTCATGGTTTCCTCAATGAGGAAGTCTGTATGCGTCAGCCTCCTGGTTTTGAACATTCTTCTCTACCACATCATGTTTGTCGGTTACAAAAATCCATTTATTGTTTGAAGCAAGCTCCCCGAGCTTGGTTCTCTCGTTTCAGCAATTTTCTTCTCTCTATTGGTTTCAAGTGCAGCAGTTGTGACACCTCCATGTTCACTCTCAAACACAGTGGTCATATTATCATTCTTTTGCTATATGTTGATGATATTGTGCTTACAGGTAGTAGTTCCTCTTTGCTTCAGAAATTTATCAGTGTTCTCTCTGCCCAGTTTGCTATGAAGGATTTGGGTGATTTTCATTATTTCTTAGGCATTCAGGTTTTACGTACTCCTCAGGGTTTGCTTTTGTCTCAAAACAAATATGTAGTTGATCTTCTTCAGAAATTTCATCTTCATACTGTCAAACCCGTACGTACTCCTGTTGTCTCTCGTGTCACTCTTTCTTTCTTAGATGGTGAACTTCTTGCTGATCCCACAGATTATCGTAGTATGGTTGGTGCATTGCAATATTTGACTATGACTCGTCCTGATATTGCCTATGCTGTTAATTCGGTTTCTCAATTTATGCATGCGCCTCGTACTACTCACCTTCATGCTGTGAAAAGAATTTTCAGGTATCTGCAGGGAACTTATGATTATGGGCTATTTCTTCATAGTACTGGCTCTCCTACTGTGACTGTTGCCTATTCTGATGCTGATTGGGCTGGGTGTCCTGACACTCGGCGTTCTACTACTGCTTATGCTGTCTTCCTAGGGAAGAATTTGATCTGCTTGAGCTCTAAGAAGTAACCTACTGTTTTGAAGTCTTCTACTGAAGCTGAGTATCGTGCTGTTGCCTACACTGCGGCCGAAACAATTTGGATACGTCAATTGTTGGCTGCTTTAGGGTATTTTCATCGACGGCCTACCATTCTCTATTGTGACAATGTTTCTGCTATGTATCTTACTGCCAATCCTGTTCATCATGATCGTAGTAAGCATATTGATGTTGATTATCATTTTGTTCGTGAGATAGTTGCTAAAGGTGGACTTCAGGTCAAGCACGTTCCGACACAGTTGCAGGTTGCTGATATTTTTACTAAGGGTCTTTCTTCTGAGTTGTTTTGTAAACATCGTTCCAATCTATCCGTGATTCCTCCCCGTAAAGATTGAGGGGGTGTATTAGGGTAATTTGGTAATTAGACTCTTAGTAGGCTTGTAAAGATAGATTTTGTATCTCTATATATATAACATGTCAGGCAACCTAAACAGGTTAGCCAATTATTTCCAATACTCGTACAGATACCAAGAACCTTTGTGGGACTGTTCGTACTCCTGTTAAACGGCTTCAAGCGCATTGACGTTATTGTTGACGTTGATTGATTCACGTTATATTAGTTCTCCAATCATTATTTCTATTTTTCTTTTATTCGGAGAGTGCATGTTACCACCCTATATATGATTGAGGGAAAAATATATATTAGAGTTATGGTATAGTAATATAGTGTATTAGAGTCCTAAAATAATAAGGTACTCGCTTTGTATGTTTTTAATTGTATGGTTTGCTTTATAACCAAGGAAATTGTTGAAATCTATGCAATGATTGTTTGAGAATAGATAAAATTGTTTGGAATATAGATAAAATATGAGAGATAAGGTTGTAAAGAAAAAAGTGTGGGTGATTGAATATTTAATGGGAAAGAATAGGACAAATGGGTCCCAAAAGTAAAGAAAATTGGAATATAAAGATGTGAAAATTTACCAAAAATAGAAAATGTGAAAGTATAACAATTAAAAAGAAACGTTCAAAAAAAGAAAGTGTAACAATTAAAAACAAACGAAGGTAATATATAGTATATGTTCCAAATAATATTAGTTAAGTATATATTCGTCAAGATTCTAGGATTTCTATTCTAGGTCATTACACTAGTGTACCCATATCATACAATACACGAATTTAAGTGGTTCCAGTTAGTAAACTTATATGATTCCTAAACTCTTCCAAATGTCTTTTTAACAACTAATCTAATTAAATTGGTTTGTTATCATCAAATAAGCCGAAGTCTCTGAACTATATATACTAGTCATATATGCTCGTGATGCATGTCTCGTATAAATGATTAATATGTAAGAATCTGAGAGAAACTACCTTGTAATTTCTCTAGTGAAGTGTATACATATTTTTCATAGTTTTAAAAATAATCGTTAAGTTTTAGTTATTTTGTTTTTCTAGAGGGTGTAATTGTAATCTCAAAAGAGTTTAAATAGGGAAATAATTTAAACAAATTAAAAAGAGTAATAAATATTAGAGAGTAGATTAGCAATAGTGATTGAAAAACAATAGGCCGAAAAAGACAAAAAAAAATCTTACAAAAGATGTATGGAAGATGTCATTAGCATCATCACTCATGAGTAATATCCCTCTCTCTACCACTTTGTCACTCATCCTAAAATATTTTATCATGTTTCATTTTGATCAAATGCACCTTCACTCTCACGAGCAATCAATCATTACTCATGTATTTGTAATTTAAAAAAAAAATTATATAAAAATATAGCAAAGTGGGTGTCTATTTATAGATTTCAAGAAAATAAAACCATTATAGGTTTTAGATATTTTAGTTTGAAGTTTTAAAAAAATTTTGCTAAAATTCTGATGGCTAAGTTTAGAAATAAAACTTAATTACTTAATGTTTTCCTTGATTTATTTCATTTGTTTTTTCTTTTCTTAATTTTGGTGTCTACCCCCCTCTTTCCTTATAGTATAGAGATATATATGCCTACAATCTAACCATAGTAGTATAAGAAGAAGTACAATAACCTATCATAAGGGATGTATATAAGCATTAAATAGATTTTCGTAAGTGATTTAAATGGGAAATTTATGACAAAAACACGCGTAAATCGATGTATCAATGTCTAGTTTTTCTAAAACTTTCCTTTTGAATCTTCTTACATACAATTGTTAGGGCTACATATAGCATTTTTCATATTGTTTACAATAGGATTATTATATATAAATACTTTAAGAATTTTAAATTTTTTATAATTAATTGAATATTTCAAGTTTAGGCTCGTATTTCAAAATTAGCATGGAGCCACCAACATATTCAAGACACTTTTGACTTTAACAAGAGCTATTAGTATTAGTATTTACTTTTTTTTGAGGGGTAGTATTAGTATTTACTTTATTACTAAGTTTGGTTTTTTTTGGGTGTAAGCCTGGACTATCTGTACTGATAGTAGGGGCAATCTCACTCGAGTACTAAAGTCAATTTAATGGGTAGACTTCTCTCAACTTCGGTTACTCCATTCGCAAGAATCAGGGACCGAACACCTGACCATTTGTTTAAGGGGCGAGAGTACTTACCACTCATATCAACCAACTTTAGTAGTTTTTATATGATAAGGCTCGAAAGAAATTATCGGTTATCTATACTAATATATAAAACAAGAAAAATATAGACACGTGTCATTCAACCATGCAATTGGTGACGTGTCAACCGCATATTCATTAGAGTGACGTGTCGCAAGCTCCTTTACTTACGCATCATATTTGGAGGAAATAAATTCAAAAAAGAAATTAAATACTCATATAAACCCGTGCAAAAGCTACATTTACTTGTATTCTCCTAAAATCTTGCTACAAATATGGGTGATATCTTTTCTCAAAAATAAGAACAGGATTTTCTACATATATCACATAATTAAAGGAGATTGACATATAAACCTGTGCAAAAGCTACATATATATATATATATATATATATATATATATATATATATATATATATATATATATATATATTTATGAAATCACTTACCATTCATGATTTGACTTGAATTCTCCTAAAATCTTGCTACATTTATGGGTGATATCTTTTCTCAAAAATAAGAATAAATCTTGCTACATATATCACGTAATTAATATATCATTTCATAAATACAATTTTTCTAGATCTTAAAAACTACAAGATAGTAACCATAATTAATCTAACGTATAGGTACCTTTATTTTTAGGGTTTAACTATTTGTTTATTACTATAAGATAAAACATTTAGTTTAAATTTACATATGGCCAAAAAAACTCCCAGCAAAAAGCACGAGCATTTTATTTGCATTTTTTTATGTGACCAGTTAGGAAATCAAATATTTTAGCCTGATATTCTGTAAGTTTTTCAAATATCACAGAAATATCTTATTTCAAATTTGGCATTCGTAAACAATATTTAAGTTATTTGCATTATATATTAAGGAAACACATTTAAAACACATTTATCTTTCCATGATATAAGAAACTAAACGTTTTTTTGGGGATACACTAAAGTAACCAATTTTACTTTTTTTTTACTAATTTACTGATATATATATTCATAAATTAGAAAATAACTTAAGTAAATAAACATCTTAAACACATTTTTTATTATAGAGAAAAAATATCCTTGCTACTATTTGGCAAACAAATAAAATATAATCATTATACTCCCGCAGGAATAGATTTTATTAAGTGAAGCCCTATCGCCCCTATGATTAAAAAAAGATTTCATGCATTTAAAGGTGGAGGAAAAGATATAATGCACTTTTATTTAGATATAAATAAAGAAATTTTGGAAATTATATTATCATAATCCCATGTTCAAAAGTAGGAAATTTGACATTTGACACCCATGATTGAGATCAATCAATCATAGATATCACGTTTATAGCATTTTTCTTTGATTTTATCATTCTCAAGACTCTTTGATTTTGGAAGTACATTTTTTTAGATCAATATTTAGCTAAACAATAAACAAAAGATATCAATAACCTAAAATAAGAGATTTTCTAAATATAATATTTTTTAGAACTTAAAAACTACAAGGTCTGGTAGCCATAATTAATCTATATGCTAAGGTATCGTTTGTTTATTAAAAAAGATATTTTATTTGTTGACGACCCTGTTCAATTTCCCTAATTTCTAATGAACTGAACTTATTTCTACCGAAGTGAACTTATTTTTGCTAAACTGAACTTATTTTACTGAACTTAATAATTTATTTTTACTGTTTCACGTTGCTTTTCTTCTTTGCACTGCTGATTTTTACTGAACTGAACTTATTGAACTTATTTTTACTGAATCGAACTTATTTTTACTAAAATATTATTTTTTTTTAGGTGAATTGAATAGGGACTATCTTGAAATAAATATAACCACTATCATTTTATATACATCGAATGGTGACAAAGATTTAATTCCAGGTGAATTCAAAGGCCTATTAGGCAAGATATATCTTTTCAACGTTGATATACCTCATGAAAATTTAGAGACTCAAAACATTGTCTATAAAGTTACAAGCATGGTGGATGATAAAAAAAACACTGTCTAGGTTAAATTATGATTGTCGAATACACAAGTTGGGTTTAGCTATCATAAGAACATGATTTGAACACTTATTAATTTTAATAAGTTTACATTTTAAAACGTCTATAGGAAATAATAATAATTGATTATGTAATTTTGTAATTGGTTAAATGGGATGAATGTCAAGTAAACTTTTTCACAAGGGACACATATGATTTTAAGCATGAAATGAAGTCATGCCAATATGGTCATAGTGGACAAGTTGGGTTTTGATAACATAAGATCATGATTATTTGATCATGTTATAAATTATGAAATACTTTATTATAATGTAATTTATATGTTATACTCCCTCCGTTCCCTTTTGTTGTTCCCATTTGCCTTTTCACGTTTGCCAATGCACATTTTATATCGTGTATATCTCTAACAACATGTTAATAAAAATTATAAAAGTTTGATATTCATGATGTACTCGTCAAGACGAATAAAACAATATCCCACATGACTATATTTTTTCTTATATATTGGAAACCACTTAGAAGATTCTCTCTACTTTCAAATAGTGTAAGATTCTAAATGGGAACAACAAAAGGACGGAGGGAGTATGTAAAACTACTAATAGTGTATGTTATATGGGAAGTTAATAAAATCTATAATATAAAATTCGATTTAAATCAAATGAAATTTTAGATAACGAATATAGGAAGATACAAATTTTTATATAATATAAAAATCAATGTTTTATTAAAATAAAAATTACTAAGAAAAATTTTAAAAAAAAATTGATAAATTTTCATGCAAAATAATATGGAGAGACACTAATAGTGTACTCTCTCCGTTCTCCAAAGATCTATTTATACACTATATTCCTACAAATTAAAGACCAGAGCAAAGATGGGAGAGAATATGATAATTAATGGGTCATTTTTTACATTATAAAAAACAGAGATAATGTGGTTGTGAGTGTATAATTATGTGGGCACAATAAGTGGGATAAAGTAGTTTGGAAAGTAACAACCTTTGTCACTTTAGGAATAGAGTACAAATGGGAAGAAGTTTAGATAACAGACTTAAGCGACATATGGGTAGATGTTTAGAGAAAGGAGGGAGTACATTATATAAAAAATCATATTTTAGAAGAATAATTTTAAAAAGCTGAATATGGGAAAGAATATGGGTAGATACTAATAATAGAATCTATATCTAAATTTAAATACTAAAGCGGTATCCATTCTATATGTATCAAGCAACCCTTAAATCACGGGTCATGTGTCACTACTTCACCCGTTTTGCCACATGTCAATTGGCTAGCAATTTTCGTTGTCATATAAGCATCTATGCAGTATTAAATTGACTAGGACTAATTAGTTCGTTGTAAACGACTTGGATAAAATTATGTCTTCCATGGAGATTCTTCATTCTTTACACAAGGTGTAGGCAACTACGTACACGTAAAGATTGCATATATAAAGATGGAGTAGATCGATGGAAATTTTAAGAATATCAAATAAAATGTTTAACCTTTATAATAAAGGTGAAATATTTTTATAATGAAATCTTTAAATATATAATATATGTTCATGACTATGTGATTATTAAGAACATTTGTTAGTTTTTTTTCCTTTCCATGAAGACATAAAGATATTCCAAATTTTCTGTACTAATTTATTAAAAAATATATCTACGGAATTGATAAATTGATGTTATTATATAAATAACATCAAATAGTGTAGCCGTATACATTAAAATATGAATTTAGTGCCGCTCTGATGCAAAACAATGGTCAATAGTCGAATACAGTGACACAATGTAATGTTTATAAATTTGTTATATATGATAATTAATGCTAATATAAATCATAATATAGAGTTGTAGTCTTTAATACTACCTCCGTTCCTTAATAAGTGACACACTTCATGTTTTCACGCTTGCCAATGCATTATTTCAAACTTTAATATCTATAATTGTCAATGAGTAAAAATTAATGCATGTTGAGACGAATCTAACAAGATCCCACATGACTATGTTTTTCCTAAAAGATAAATCACCAAATCTAATCAACGTTTAAATTGTGAATAGTAAACACTATACAAGTGTGTCACTTATTAAGGAACGGAGGTAGTATAAAATTGTAGTTTTAGTTTTATAAGTTGTGTTTGTGTTCGTTTCGCCATAAACTAGTTTATAATAAAACTAAATCACTTATGCACTCATAAGATTGACTAAAACATGGTATATGTCAACTTGCTATCATATATCAAAGTGCTCATAACATTGACTAACACTTGGTATGACTTATCAAAATATGAAAAATTGTCGTCAAAAAAAGTTTGGATTGTTATTTATCATAAAAATTGATTTATTTATGAATAATTTCAACTTTAATAATATTCTTATCTTTTTATTCTTTGATTTTTTTTATTGGGTAAAGATAATTGATTTAAAAGAAACTCTTACCGTGCTATCAGCCTGCAAATTGCTTCAATTTGAAGACTAGGTATCATTCCTTTGTTGATCTCTGATAATATACATCATACATTCGGGGTGTATCATGAGTATGGTACACTCAAGGTTATTTTTTGCTCAAATAGATTTGGGTGTACTTTAGTACACCCAATGCTTTATTTTTGCTCAAATAGGCTTGGGTGTACTATACTCATGGTCCACACATGTGTATAATAAAAATTGTATGATCTCTTTTGACACTATTAGGCTATTACATTGTTCAAAGGTTAATCTTTTTTCTCTCCTATTCTTAAGACTAATTAATTTTATTTATTACTCTATAAATTTAACATAAGATGTTAAATCGTGTCTTTTATTGATCATGAAATTTGATATCATCTACAGAATAAACCGCTTTTGTCATTTTTATAAATTTTTATACTATTCCATCATCTTACTTCTATGCAGCTTTTGATTATGCAACTATTTGTTGGCCCATGAGACAACCCAAGTCTTTTAATATAATATAGTATTTTTTTGTTAGATTAAATAAATTACGAAAAAAACACTTATCCGTCTTACCATTTTAAAAAATTATTGCAATTTCAATTGAAATTAAGTACCACAAAGTTTGGTTAATCAACAACCAAATAAAAAAAAATCAAAAGTAACTTACTTGACGAGGCTAAAACTGGACTGATTATTGTAATATTTTCTGATATTTAATTTTTGAATCATATTCTTGTGGAATAAATCTTGTTATTTTTGTTGATGAAGTTTCATGAAAATAAGTCAATTTATTATAAGAATATGTATTATTACTTTTTCTATATTTATCTTTCTTGAAAATCTCTATGTATGTGAAAAAAAAAGTGTTAAGGATAACTTAGTGTCCTAAAAGATTGAAGTAAAAAATTGAGTAATGAAGAGTTATTATTAATCACTAGTTTTTAGGCTCGGGCGATCCTCCGAGTTCTTGTGTGTTACAATATAGTAACTGATAAAATATATATAAAAAAAGTATTCGTAATATATGCATTGAAACATTATAGTCTAAGGGAAATTTTGTCAATAACCACCACCTTTTCTAATTTTTTATTTAACTACCTCTTATAATTGAAATCAGTAGGTTTCACTATCAAAACCGCTTTCAGGCTAAATTTAAGCGGTTTTCCGTCATGTTCTTCATATCCCCACCAATTTTCATTCGATTTTTGTGAATCAAGTGCCCAGATCTTCATTTTCCCCCCAATTTTCATTCAATTGGACATTTAATTCGTGAATCAAGTGCCCATATCTTCAATTTGACGTTTTTAGCAAATCCTAGTTTTATAGATTATGGCAACCATAGTGGGCAGCCTAGATTTCGCCGGTGAGTGAAAAACCACCACCAAACAGCCTAGATTTTGTCGGGGAGAGAGTAACCACCACCAAACGGAGCAGATTTCGCCGACGAGGGAGTAGGGTAAAATCAAACGACGAGAGATTTTGCCCAAATAAATGTCCAATAATTGAAAAGGATCTTCAAATTTCTCATAGATTGATGACCTAGGGTTAGACTAAACGAGAAAACTGAGTGAAATTTGGGGGTGGGGAATTGAAGAATATGACTAAAAACCATTGAAGGGTAGAATCGTCATAAAAAAATTTGGCCTGAAAGCGGTTTTGGTAGTAAAACCTACTAGTTTTAATTATAAGAGGTAGTTAAACAAAAAAGAAATTGAAAAGGTAGTTAAACCTAAAATGTGTATTATAAAATGTAGTTTTTGACGAAAAATCCTAGTTTAAGTGCCTCTTCTCTTCGGCTGAAAACAACTGAATTGAACTGAACTTAATTGCTAGTAATAATAATTAGAAATAATAATATAATAAGCAAAAGAAATTAAATCAACAACAACAATAATAATATCAACGAAGATTATCAAATAATGATAATTAATAATAATAATTCCAATAACTGAATTGGGCTGAATTGAATGAATTTGGGCTGAACTAAACTGAACTGAATAGAGCTCATTAAGCAGAACTGAATTGGAAATAAGTTACAGAGAATAGAAGTAACTGGTGGATTAAGAAAGAAAGACTAAGATAATCATGCATTTGATTGTAGTGTAATTCTTGATTGTCATTTAACTTAAACCTCATAATACTTCATTTGTTTCTTTTTATTGACTATACTTCTTTTTTCACGCTTATCAAGGAAATGATTTAAGGGTGTAAACGATTAAATTTTTCGAGAAATTTTAACACAAGTAATATACAGTCTCATTTTTGTTTGTATTAAAATTTCATCAAAAAATTTACTCGTTTACACCCTTAAATAGCTTCCTTGATAAGCGTGAAAAAAGAAGTGTAGTCAATAAAAGGAAACGGAGGAAGTAATATTTTTGTTTGTGATAAGAGAAGCATCAAGAGTATGGTGGAAAAGTGGTAGAAACTCTTTATTTCATGTGCGGGGATCAAACTCCATATTGACAACATTTATAATTTTTCTCTTTCTTGATGTCATTTAAACCTCGTAATAATATTTTCATTTGTAATAAGAGAAGCATTAAGAGTGTGGAGGATTAGTGGTTAAAATAAAATATGTATTTCGTGTCCAAAGGTCATGGGTTCGAAACTCCATATTGAGAACATATATAATTTTTCCTACGATAGAGTGTGGTGGAAAAGTGGTAGAAACTCTTTACTTCATGTACGGGGGTCAAACTTCAAATTGTCAACATTTATAATTTTTTTCTTTCTTGATGTCATTTAAACCCTCATAATAATATATTTTTTGTGATTAGAGAAGCATTAAGAGTGTGGTGGACAGTGGTTAAAATAATAAAATCTTTATTTCATGTGCGAAGGTTATGGGTTCGAAATTCCATATTGACAACATATATAATTTTTCCTTATGATAATGACATGGGTAAAATGCAATTGAAGAAGGGGGGGAGGGAGTGCCACGTGGCGGCTTGTCATTCTTGTTTACGTCTTTTAATATCTATATATAGATTAGTATGACTTTTGTCTCATCTTGTTTTGCTTGATTTGTTAACATTAGTTTGAATGCGGCGGTGTAGGTTAACACGAGGTTGTGGGTTCAAGTCTTAATGTAATTTTTGCTTATTTTTTTTAATAAGTTAACAATATATAGTGGTGCGTATGATTAAATGACGCTATGTTATTTGGAAAGAGGTGGTGACACATGACGTGATAGCATAATTGGCCACGTTTTCCGATAATTTTAATAAAATGATGGTCTTTTGTAAGGAGATTTTATATGTACGCGATGTGAGTCAAATCAATTAAAAATAACCGGATAATTATTTAATCACCGGAACAGTTAAGATGTTTTTATTTTCTGGTATTCCATTTTTCTTCCCTTATAGAATAGAGATATGTCAACAATAAACACCTAGTCGATCAAGATTCTTACAAGTGAAGGCAAACATTCTAGAAAGGATCAAGGACTCTCACGGATGTATCCTATAATAACTCTCTCAATTAACAAATATTAATATTAGTATTGTAATATTTAAATAAATCAATGAAAATTTTGTTCTATCTTCTAGATACACCAAAGAACCCTTAAGAGGCACTTGCATCACATACACTGACACAAGTATTATGGCATTGAAATTTTATTTCAAAGATGTTATATAACGAGACCTATGTTTACTTAGATTGAAATTTAAATTCCGATTCATTTATTCTTTACTTTAATCTTTTTTCATAATAGACGTGTCAAAAACTAATGAAACAAAAAGACAAATATCAAAGCCTATTATATGAGTATTAGAATATTTGTATTTGTGGCTCGCATGAGTCACATAATAATGGAAATACCCAACCATCCTCTAAATAGTTGAATTACCTTAATAGATAGCATTTATGCTATAGTAATGTGGATATGATAATAATAAAAATAAAAATACTCAGCCATCCTTTACATACCCTAATAGATAGATTAGCATTATTACCGTGGTAATCTCACTCTCCAACTTCAATATACAATCATCAATTCATCAAGGTGTATGTCAAATAGTTTATCCCAACAACAACAACAAAATCATCTTCATCTTTAAGAAAAGTTTAGGCCTTATATATTTGTAGTTGATTGATTAGTTAAACAAGCCCTCACGAGTCACGTCTAACATCAGGTGATGCAATCTTGATGGCCTTTTCCTCTTGAGTTTTGGCACTTTGGTTTTCTTGTTAAGGTCCCATGACCTTTTTGCTTTTGGTCATAAACTCCGGAATAAAGCTCTTATCATTCACCCTTAATAGTCCTCTAATATTAAACTTCCCTCAATTTCAGGATTTGGCTCCCATGCACACCTTTTTATTTCATCACATTACACAAAGAAATATGTACATTATTGATAAAGTTTATTAATTAATTCATTTCATACATTAATGCTTTTGGGTCCAGAAAAAGGATATCTTGAAGGCTGAAGTTTAACTAAACCTTTTTGGTATACCTTTATCTTTACCTAAAACACAAACTTTAACAGTTCCATGTAATTAAATTACAAGGGTCAAAGTATGAGAGCTAACTATTCTTCTTTTTCTTTTTCTTTTTCTTGTAACCTTTAATTTGTTTACAAGAAGAACTATATCTATGTGGATATTAGGTGAATGTTGCACTCCTTTTTTTAGATAAAGGAAGTCGAGACCAGTGGTGGATCTTGAAGGTCATTACATTCCGGGTCAAAAAAAATTCTTATAACAAATTACAAATTCGATTATATAAATAAAATTATTATAAAAACAAATAATTAGAGATAAACTGATAATGAACAGTTGAACAGTAGTGTTTTGTACACAATGTACGCCTGTAAGGCTGTAATACTATACGCTAGGGCATGAGATGAGAGAGAAAGGTTGAGAGAATATTAAATTAATTTTTAAGTGATAAAAAGTGGAGAGGGGGGTCTTCAGAAGTTAGAATATCATTATCGAGAGGATGTGGAACACGCTTAAACTGATAAAAGTACCTTACAACTACTTTTACTTTTCATTGGGCTTTTAAACTGGTTTTTTTGGGCTTCTATGGGAGGTCAGGCCCCAACCAGCCCCATGGATAATCCGCCTCTGGTCAAGACCGAGTAATTTTTTAACGTCAAAAATTTTGCAACTTTTACCATACTGTTAGGTTTACCCTGAGTAACGTAAATTCAAAAATATTTTATTGCCCGTTGTTCATTCAAAGGATTTCGAAATAGCAAAATCGAACAATAACGAAAAGTTGTCACCCCGTCTTCCCTTGTATAATAGAGATAACTTAGGGTTATAAATTGATAACCATATCCACAACTCAACCAATAACTTGTGTTTTTAGACTTAAGGCTCTGTTTGTCAACATTAGCTAAAATAGAGCTGAATCTTATAAGTTATCTAAAACTGAGAAGGTACCTATTGAAATTTATAAGGTGCTTAAACTAATAAAGTACCTAAAAGTATGAATCGTATGAAAAGGGTAGCTAAAATTTGACATTAGAGTTCAAAAGTGATGATTTAAGTCACCTTCTTTTGAAACAGTAGTAGTTTTAACATTTCAATTTAAGTCGTCTTGTTGAGAAAAGTTGTTTTTCAAATAGCTCCCATAAGGGGTAATCATTTAAATTAGCCTTAAAAAGTATGATACTTATCATTTAAGTCACCTTACTTGTGTTGCCAAATACACTTAAAGCCAGGGCCGCTTTGAATTTTTTTTGGGGACCTGAGCGAAAATTATACTATGATCACTATGTACAATAAATATGTATTAAAAAAGAGAAAAAAAATAAGGAATCTATAGAATTAAGGAGTTAGTCACAAGAGCTCGTATAGTGTTAGTAAAAACTTAAGAGCGACTTTTTTTCTTGAGTAATTTTTTTGATGTGATTGCTCCCCATACCGAGACCCCTTTGCTTAAAGCTTATACTACCTCCGTTTTTTTTAATATGCACATTTCTCTATTTTGGGGTGTTTTTTTTTAATTGGTACATTTCTACCTTTTGCCTTAAATGGAAGGTTGGTCCACCTAATTATTACACTTCTCTCCTACTTTTTCTTTCCTTCTCTCTACCTTTTTCACTTTTTCCTTACTTTTACTAACCTTCTCTCTTACTTTTGCACTTTTCCTTGGTTCTAGTGCAAAGTCTTAGGTGCATATTAAAAAAAAAAGGAGGGAGTAATATTTATACTGGTTAACTAACATATCTTATAAACTAATAGCTTAATAATGTCTAATTGCAAGAGGACTAGAAAATATCTCTTGTGATCATTGTAAGTCTTACATTTCACAACTAAGAAATTAACCTATCAAAAATAGTTTAAAAATAATTTCCATTTTTAGTGAATTTCCAAAATTTTCTTCTATTTTCCAGGGTTATGCGAGGATTGTATTATCACGTGGTGCAACAGTTATATAGACCTACTAATCAGAACGACAATCAAAGGGGAAGGAGAGGAGGGGACGCCATCCGGTGGTCCAGAGCTAAGTGGCTACAGATACTAAAATGGGAATCATGTGGGAGAGCCAATATTAGGGTAATTTGGTAATTAGACTCTTAGTAGATTCTGTAAAGATATTTTGTATCTCTATATATATGATGCCAGGCAACCTAAACAGGTAGCCATTTATTTCCAATACTCGTACATGGTATCACGAGCCTAGGTTTAGAATTTTTTATTCTCTCTCTTCCGCTCACATTCTCTAACCCTAAACCTATTTTTTTTATTTTATCCGGCCTCCTAATGGCGGACAGCACATCCACCGCCACCGGATCAACCTTCCTGCCGGCTGTTTCTGCCGGCCACCGCAGCCCCACCACGCCGGTCCACCAACCGCGGGTGGCGCCGCCCCCGCAGCCTCAACTTGCTGCGTCAACGATGACTGGCTCGCCTCACGCGCAGCCTCGTCTTTCCGCCACGAGCGTGGCCGCAGCCACCACTCTTGGTGGCGCGTCGTGGCTGAACCACCAGCCTGCGGCTTACACTCAGGCGCCGTTTCTGCCACCGCTGCTGGCCCAGTCCAGCCCTTTCATGGGCGGCTCTCCGTCCACGAGTGCCACACGAATTCCTCCAGGTTTTGGCGCGCCCTCATCTTCTTATGCGCCTACCATCTATGCTCCACCCGCCTCTTTGATTTCTCCTCCGCCGTTGCTTGCACATCAATTTAACAATCACGACATCACACGGTATGTGACCATTAAATTAACGACTCCAGAGGATTTTCTCGTCTGGAAGACTCAGGTTACATGTTTTTTGTTAACACATCAGTTACTTGGTATTGTTGATGGTACTATCTCTATACCTTCATCTACTTGTGTTGATCATCTTGGAAATTCCACTCCTAATCCGCAATTCTACGAGTATTTACGTTTAGATCAACAAATTAAATTGTGGTTGTATGCTACTTTGTCACGTGATGTTATGCTTGATGTTCATGAATTACATACTTCTGTTGAAATTTGGAATCGTTTGATGTCTAGATTTTTACATGCTAGTATGGCTAGGTCTATGGAATTGAAAGGTCGATTGAGTCATATGAAAAAGCCTGAACAGCAGACTATGGAGGTCTTTCTGCGTGAAATTAAGATTATTGTTGACTCCTTAGCTGCTATTCAGTGTCCTGTTTCTCAGTATGATCTTGTCCAGTATACTTTGACTGCATTGGATCAAGATCGAGATTATGATGCTCTTGTTACTACTTTGTTGCAATTTCAAACGTCCTTGACTTTTGATGATCTTCGCCCCAAGCTACTTCAGCATGAGCAACGCCTTAAGGCTAAGCGTGCTTATGATGAGACCCCCCCTACTCATCAGGCTTTAGTGGCTGTTCAGTCTGGCTCTTCAGGTTCACAATCATCTTCTTCAGGTCGTTCGCATTCTAAAGGTCAAGGGGGTGGTAAAAACAGGAATCGGAACAATACTCGTAACAAGGGTGGTCGTGGCAACAATGGAGGTCGCGGCAATGGAGGACAGGGTGGTCGTGGCAATGCAGGCCGCACTAATGGTATGGGTAATTTTCATGATGTTTCGTATGTTAATTATTCTTGTGCCAATTATATTGCTAATGATTTGTCTTCAGCAGGAAGTAATCCATCTAACGGCAATTTAGCCACCACTCCTTCTTCAGATACTTGTGGTCTTTGTTGGTATCCAGGTCACCAAGCAGCTTATTGCCCTCAACGTTTTAATCATAGCTTTGTGCCTTCCTCTCCTGATGGTGTCACACGTGCCCTAGCTGCACTGTCTGTTGGTGGTGAAACAAATGACTCCGTTTGGTATCCAGATTCTGGAGCCGCATCTCACATGACCTCACAGGATGGTAAGCTATCTAACGCTCTTCCTTACACTGGTTCGAGTTCTATTGTCGTTGGTGATGGCACAAAACTTCCCATTAATAAACTTGGAAATTTAACTCTGTCTTCCCCTAGTCGCCCCCTTCGCCTCACGAAGGTGTGTCATGTTCCCCAGTTAAAACATAATCTGATGTCTGTTCAAAAGTTATGTCAGGATAATTCTTGCATAGTCTGTTTTGACGAGTCTTCTGTTTGTGTTAAGGACAAGACCACGGGGGCAGTTCTGTTGCGGGGAATCAGTAGGAATGGTGTCTACCCTCTTCAGCCTCACATTCTCGAGTCAGAGTCGTCTTCCCGAGTTAGTTCGGAGCCTTCCAGAGTCTGCCCAGAGTCGTCTGTCTCTGCTCTTATGGCAACCAAGGAGTCCGGAGATGTTTGGCATACTCGCCTTGGTCATCCTTCTGCTAGAGTTTTAGGAAGTTTACGTTCACAAAACTTGATTTCATGTAATTCTAAGTTTCATGACGATTGTGTTCATTGCAAATTAGGAAAGATACATCATTTGCCCTTTGAGTCTGTGACTCATCGTGCCCCTTACCCCTTATATTTGATACATAGTGACCTTTGGCAATCGCCCGTTACATCTAATCAGCTTTTTCAGTATTATGTGGTTTTTGTTGATGATTATTCACGTTTTTCTTGGCTATATCCACTTAAACTGAAATCTGATGTCTTTTCGACTTTCATAGCTTTTCAAAAACTTGTTGAGAACTTGTTTAATTCCAAAATTAAATTTTTTCAAAGTGATGGTGGACGTGAATTTGATAACACTCCTTTACTACAACATTTCTGTGATTCGGGAATTTATTTTCGAAAGTCTTGTGCTCGGACTCAAGCGCAGAATGGTGTTGCCGAAAGGAAACATCGAACCATTATCGAGATGGCACGCACTATGCTTATTCAATCTGAGTTGCCTACTCGATATTGGGTTGATGCGTGTTATACGGCGGTCTATACGATAAACCGTCTTCCCAGTTCGGCATTGCGGAGTTCATCCCCATTTGCTAAACTTTTTCATCGTCCCCCCTCTTATGAGTTTTTGAAATGTTTTGGGTGTGCCTGTTTTCCGTTGTTTTTAGATCCTAAAATCAATAAATTACAGGCTAAGTCGATTCAATGCGTTTTTATTGGCTATGCTTCAAATTATAAGGGTTATCGATGTCTTGATCCTCTTTCTGGCAAAGTTTATACAAGTCGTCATGTGTTGTTTAGTGAACGTAAATTTCCCTATCGTTCTCTTGTGTCTAGCACACCCATTGGTTCGCCTATGACTGAGTCTCTTGACCCCTTAGGTTGGTTCCCGAGTCTTCCTTTGTCTAGTGACCCATCCCCCGAGCCCACAGCACCACGGGAGCATGTGCAGCAACCCGCTGCCTGCCCACTGGGTGCATGCACGCCCGAGGGTCCCTCACCTCCCAGCAGCTCTGCTGCCTGCCCGCAGGTGAGCCCCGCGCCCGCAGCGTCTCTCCCTTCCCCACACGCAGCGGCTGCCAGCCCGCAGCACCATCCCGCGCCAGCGGGATCTTCTCCTCCTTCGCCTTTTACTCCTCCCCTAGCTGTCCCACATGAGTCATCTTCGTCTCCTCTCGTCCCTCCCCCTAGGCGTCCTAGGAAGTCGTCTCGGTGTGTCGATCCTACTAATGTTCATACCATGACCACGCGTCTCAAAGACGGAATCATTTCAACTAGGAATTTATTGGATTTAAAAACCGATGTTGTTGAGTCTGAACCGTCTAATTTTAAGCAAGCATCTAAAGATTCACGTTGGCAACAAGCCATGCGTGATGAGTATGAAGCATTAATTAAGAATGATACATGGGAACTTGTGCCTCGCAACAACAATAGAAACGCTCTTGGTTGTAAGTGGGTGTATAAGATTAAATATAATTCTGACGGTTCTGTGGAGCGGTTTAAGGCCAGGCTTGTTGTTTTTGGTAATCATCAGCAGGCAGGTATTGACTACTTTGAAACCTTTAGTCCTGTAATTAAGCCTACTACTGTTCGCTTAGTTCTTACTCTTGCTGCTACTTTTAAATGGCCTATTCGTCAACTCGATGTCAAAAATGCTTTCCTTCATGGTTTCCTCAATGAGGAAGTCTATATGCGTCAGCCTCCTGGTTTTGAACACCCTTCTCAACCACATTATGTTTGTCGGGTACGAAAATCCATTTATGGTTTGAAGCAAGCTCCTCGAGCTTGGTTCTCTCGTTTCAGCAATTTTCTTCTCTCTATTGGTTTCAAGTGCAGCAGTTGTGACACCTCTATGTTCACTCTCAAACACAGTAGTCATATTATCATTCTCTTGCTATATGTTGATGATATTGTGCTTACAGGTAGTAGTTCCTCTTTGCTTCAGAAATTTATCAGTGTTCTCTCTGCTCAATTTGCTATGAAGGATTTGGGTGATTTGCATTACTTCTTAGGCATTCAGGTTTTACGTACTCCTCAGGGTTTGCTTTTGTCTCAAAACAAATATGTAGTTGATCTTCTTCAGAAATTTCATCTTCATACTGTCAAACCCGTACGTACTCCTGTTGTCTCTCGTGTCACTCTTTCTCTTTTAGATGGTGAACTTCTTGCTGATCCCACAGATTATCGTAGTATGGTTGGTGCTTTGCAATATTTGACTATGACTCGTCCTGATATTGCCTATGCTGTTAATTCGGTTTCTCAATTTATGCATGCGCCTCGTACTACTCACCTTCATGCTGTGAAAAGAATTTTCAGGTATCTGCAGGGAACTTCTGATTATGGGCTATTTCTTCATAGTACTGGCTCTCCTACTGTGACTGTTGCCTATTCTGATGCTGATTGGGCCGGTGTCCTGACACTAGGCGTTCTACTACTGGCTATGCTGTCTTCCTAGGGAAGAATTTGATCTCCTGGCGTTCTAAGAAGCAACCTACTGTTTCGAAGTCTTCTACTGAAGCTGAGTATCGTGCTGTTGCCTACACTGCGGCTGAAACAATTTGGATTCGTCAATTGTTAGCTGATTTAGGGTATTTTCATCGACGGCCTACCATTCTCTATTGTGACAATGTTTCTGCTATGTATCTTACTGCCAATCCTGTTCATCATGATCGTAGTAAGCATATTGATGTTGATTATCATTTTGTTCGTGAGATGGTTGCTAAAGGTGGACTTCAGGTCAAGCACGTTCCGACACAGTTGCAGGTTGCTGATATTTTTACTAAGGGTCTTTCTTCTGAGTTGTTTTGTAAACATCGTTCCAATCTATCCGTGATTCCTCCCCGTAAAGATTGAGGGGGTGTATTAGGGTAATTTGGTAATTAGACTCTTAGTAGATTCTGTAAAGATATTTTGTATCTCTATATATATGATGTCAGGCAACCTAAACAGGTAGCCATTTATTTCCAATACTCGTACAGCCAACATCAACAACTCAATCTCCTGTCTCATTGCATACTACATATTGCTGAAACAGACACGCAGTTTGATTTCATTGCTTTAGCAGTGGTCACTGTTTCTCATTGTTTTGTAACTTTAAGTTTATTGATAAGGCTAATTAGAGAGTTGTTCAGTTGCAAACTTGTTAGAAAGGATAGTTTTGTAACGTTCTACATTAATCCTTAATGTGAAAGGGGCCTATTGGATCGAGGAGAGCAGAGGAGAGGAGACTTTCAACTTTACACATAATGTACGAGAAGCATAATAAATAGTTTATCTAATAGAACATGATCATCTTAGACGCTATTGTTTCCACAAGGCCATTTATTAGGGTGTCTAGAGCGTTCCACATCACAGGGCCTTCAAATTTATAGATAGTAAGAAATGGAGAAGCACAATACATATCTATATATCATCTTATATTTCATGCTTGGTGTTTATTAAAAATTTTGACCAAAAGATGTATATGGATTATATTATAGAATCTTATAACTTCAAACTCACGCTCTTTTTTATTTTTTGTGAGCTCAGTTAATTACATTAGCACATGACTACCTCTCCATTAAGACGTGCTTTCGTCATAATATCTCAACTCAGCACAATATCTACCCATATTTATGTAGGAAATTTAGTTTTTTTTTTCATCGACTCCAAAAGTGGACTTTGGTTTTTATATATTCCACCATATTTTGGGAATTCATTCAGTTATATCTCAAACTTTTTATTAAGCTTTTCATTATTTTTTCCTTTCTCTGCAGAAATTTAGCAGTTCTGGACCCATTTCTACCCATAAATCTCATACAACCCTTTGCCCAAACCTCAAGATAAACCCTCAAGTTGGACCTAAGCCCACATTTGAGTCGGCCTTAAACCCTGCAGAAAATTGCTTTGTATTGCAGAAACAAAGTTGTAACTTCAGCATATTGCATTGGAACTGATACTTTTCTTTTTTTAAGAGATTTTTTTGCGGCGAAAAAACTACCTTCTAACTTGCTTTTTTAAGAGAAATTACTTTTTTTTTTAATTATACAAAAACTACCTTTTTAAACCACTATTGTATAAAAATTCTAACTTTAGCCAAATCGAAAACTTTTTTTGTAAATAATTAGAATTTTTTGAAAAGGACGTGAAAATCTGTCACAATAAAACGTTGGAGAATAATTCAACAACATATAAATTGGTTTTTTTTGAATATCATAAACCAGTCGTCAAATGTTTTAAAAGATAGTATTCGGCAAGATAAAAGACAAAGCAATTTTCCGTGGGAAGTAAATTGTTCATTCTCCGATTTATTATTTCTTCCCTCCTCACCAATCCCCCTCGCCTCTGTAGTATCAGCTACTTCTTATTGCATTGACTCACTCGAGATAAGCATGATAATTGTACTTCCTCCGTTTTTAAAAGCTTGCAACAAAGGGGGATTTTTTGAGAGACATAAAAAATTGGTTTGTTGCAAGCTTTTGAAAACGGAGGAAGTATTATGATTTATGTCTACTCCGATAATGATACATGCCACCAACATTTTAATTATTATTCTGAGTTACTCTTCTTAATTGTTGGACAAATCCAAATGAAATCAGCATTGACAAGCTAAGTTTTGTCAAGTATCAAGTCTTTTCCTTTTCATTATTGGTTGATTATTGCTCAGGCAATGACAAAGACTTGCCAGAAAAGCATCCAAACAAAATCCATAGATTCTAATTAGATTTTTGCGGCACAGCAGCTTTGGCTTCTCTACCCTGCACAAACTACCCGTTTATGAAGCATATAAATCAATACATACATTCTCTATTTTAGTAATTGAAATATTTTTCTGCGTGGAGCTAATCGCAAACTTGCAGTAGCTAACATAATTTCCGTAAAGATTTGCTATATTGAAAGAATTTTAACCACTCATACACAGTAAGAATCTCAAAATATATGGTTCCCCTAAACACCAAGCAAAATCAAGGAGTTTGATATGGAGAAAAAAAAAAGAACTTCACAATTACATTAGCACGCAACTGGAACAATGTCACCTCCCAAATAATCTAGTTACTGATGAAGTGAGAGCGGAAGTGAGGAATTTCATCCCAGCAGATCCACCAGGAAAGTAAGAAATAGCGTAGTATGTCAGTGCAAATACCTGCCACAGTTAAGATATGGCAAGTTCCAATCAGATATGGTGCTTTAAAGCCTTCAACCCCTTTCTTGGGGCAAGTGGATGCTATGTTACTAATGATAGATGATGAAATGTATCACATATAAGAGTGCCAAGAACAGTTGAATGGTGAGCAAGGCTGTGAGTAAACGCGTGTACCCTTACTCCCAAACTGTAGTAAAGAAGTATGGGTAATAATGTACTTCTACAGTCTTGTTCACCACCAAACAGTTTCGCGTGTAGTGATTTTCAATTGAAGATTAAAAAGGAGAGGTAAAATTAGAATCAGCAGGAAATTCACGCATACCTGTAACACAGAGAAAAGAACAGATAGGATGTAGCTATGGAGCACCATGGACACATAGATCGTACCACACATACAACCAAGTATTGCCAATGAAAATGGAAGTCTCTGTAAAAGGGAGCAAGAATAAACATTGTCAGCAAAATTTCAACAAAAGTTGAGGGGTTAGTGTGTTACCTAGAGAGAAATTTCAGAAGGTACCTCTTTCGAAGACATATGAGCTAGCTGATTAGATGGGCCCCTCAATGCAAAAAATGAACCGACGATGAACCCACACCCAAGGGTGAAGCAGATAGCAAACTTTTGAGGCATCAGTACCATCACAGGAAGGAACATAGTGAACGCAATGAAGACAAAGAATACCCCACTGGCCAGTAGTAAACCAAAATACATGAGAGCTTTTCCCGAGGGTACATTACTAGTGGCAGACTGCAGGTTCCCTGGTAACTCTCTCACCCCTTTAGAAACCCTGAAGAAGCAAATACCAAAAGACAACAACAAATTAGAACAACATCAATCATCAGATATGTGTGTAGATATGAAAATTCTTGTTTGAGAAGATGGGAAAAAGGCACAGTATAATTCAATAAAACTAGAAGACTAGGTATCCTCTGCAAAGCATACAAAGCATGAATTACTAATTCTGGTTTGGACAATATGTCGAAATCGCCCCTGATGCCACAAACCACAAAAGGGCCAAGAATACCACACAATCCCATAATAACTCCACACCCACTGGCCTTACAACATAAGATACATACAGTAAATATGTTAGAGCACACATTTTCCCACAACAAAACACGCATCTTCAAAGTGTCAGCCTGTTTAGGTGTCCTAAAATCCAAACATCTTCTGCATCCCATTGGGAATAAAGATACTATATAGTTTCTCACTTGATGACTAACATTAGTGTCATCTCATCCTAGGTGGAAAAAAGCAGAGCTCAGCATTAAATGGCATTAATTTAGTAACACCCATCACTTCATCTGAGAATCGAACCACATTTCATAACATAAGCTGAAAGTAGAACATGTATGCATCCTTTCTCTGCAGAGAATCAATCTCACAGCATATTGAATATTTCTGTGAAGCAAAATAAACAGCATATCATGTTTGCCATGGCATCATGCCATTTCTTGTCCACAGATCCTCCATTTTGGCAGAGCCCAAAGATGTAACATGGCTTCCCCACCACTGTATGCAATTATACATTGAAGCAGTATCCAAGCCACCAAGAGCACCTTTGAGATCCCCTGATAATCTATCTTCCTCACCACTGTAATACATGGGAACGTGAAAGCAGTACTGCTTTGATCTCTTATCCAGATCCTCCATTTTGACAGAGACTAAAGATGCGCCATGGCCTCCCGACCCCGCTAATACGTCGAAGCAGTGTCCAGGCCAGCAAGAGCACCTTAGAGATCCCCTGATAACCAGTCTTGCCCCCCAAATCACATCTAGTCCATTAAATATGCAGACAAGTATTACTTGAATATGTGAACACTATTTGATCAAGCACTACAGATTTCATTGTATTCCACAAGTCCTCCTGATCACAGTACCGATTCCCTCCTCAACTATGTCTGTTCTATCAACACTCCATCATACTCAAAAACATCCAACACTTCCTAATAGTTATAAGAAATTCATATCTACATTATAAGAACAAGTTATATTTCCAACCGCTGACCATGAAGAAAGATCTCTTTCTACAGAAAGCAAAGGAACATAATTCTATAATCAAGAATAACAAGGGCTCACAGAAAATGTGACACCATTGAATCATAGTACAGTTGCATACTTGACTTAAGGAAATTATGCTGCCACTATGTTTCCCTTCTCTCTTCTATGATCAAATCTACTATCAGATTTTCAAGCCTCGCCAAAGAGGCACAAGTGTAGCCTTGTAGGGGCATCAAGAAAGACTAAAATCCAGAACAAATTACTCATTGGGCTAATCAGCACAAAAAAAAAGCCACAAAAAAGAGAGATAAGAAAAAGAGTTGCAAACATTCTCAAATCTAAACACATAGAGTGCAAAAACAAAAGGGAAATTCTATATGACGACCCTTTACTATTGATTTATTTATATGGTGGAAACAAAAATATTTGGTTTACTAAGGCTTCCTCCAACTTGACGTACTTCATTGTAGTGCACCAACCATGGTTTGAAAATACGGTTTCGGTTTTGGAAACGAAAATGGTCGTGGTTTCATGGTAACGGAACGGTCGCGGTTTCACGGCAACAGAATGGATGTGTTCTCTACGACTACAGAGTCGTCGCGGTTGTCGCGGGAGGAATTTAGTTTAGTCTTTTTTTGTTCTTTTTGCTTCAATTACTCTTAGATTTTCGTGGAGTTATATATGGTGGTGCCTCTTCTTCTCTTTGTTTTCTCTAGTCTTTGAGTCATTGTTAGAGGTAGACCGGTGCTACTTTAAAAGTAAATATAAGGAATCTTTGAAAAAATTTGCAAAAAACTTGCAAAGTGACGTTTTGGAACAGAAAAAACGGGCAAACCCTTATTGTCACGAGTGATACGAACGAAACGGCCAAAATATCGAGCTTTTTGAATCCACCTTGGTTAACCAATCGGGTTGCATTCGCCAAGTTGGAAAACTGTTTCGACACGGCAGTATTTTTGCACTATGGTACTATGTTTAAAATACCTAATCTTAGTCTAAAGTGTGATTTGACTAACCTACGTTCAAATAATACAACAGCAACATTATCCCAATGCCTCAAAGGCTGCCGCTATGAGGCGAGGTAAGGGGGGTCGGACATACACAACCTTACCCTTGTATTGAATATACAAATAGATTGTTCTAGATATTACCCAGAAATGAAAATTGCGTCGAAAATGCATTAACCCCTTGCGATTTCATAGTTTAACAAGGCCAACTTTTTAAGAAGCCATTTTACTTTGTTCCTTCATATTCCAAGTTGGCTCAATTAGAACATGGAATCGACTAATCCACACTAACAAAATGCTCCATAAACAAAATCCACACTCCCTCTTCCGTCATCCTTCCCTGGAAAATCAAATTTGGTCATCAATCAATTGAGGTCCATGACTTATACTTAGTTCTTCGTATATCAGCAATCTCTTCTCCATTTTTCTTGTCATCAGCATTGTCGCTCGATCCTATATCCTCAACTAAAGTTTTTAATCAATTCATTGGAAATTGGGTTGGTCGCTCGATTGTATCTCCTCAATGGAAGAATTTAACTAATTTAATTGATTTATCTAAAATACCACAACCCTCCTCCCAGATAATCAGCTTAGATGATTTTTCCACTTTTGATATGAGTTAACACTCTAAACCATCGACAACACGTTTGCATTTTGCGGGTACATATTCTCGAATTGCCATCTTTATCTACTATTTGTTGTTCCACTGCAAATTCTTCCTTTTAGCGCCATTAATGGGGTATGGACTAGCTTGTTATAGATATTTTTTAGTTGAAAGGAATCTTCCTGCAATATCTGGTCATTCTGGTTTCGTCATTGCGTGATTTTAAGATGTTCGGATGAAGCTTGTTGGTGGAATGGATAAATATATCCAGGCCTCCAGGGACTTACTAAACGACCTATTCTCTAACCTTTCTAATTGTTATTTGTGGGTTTTGTTTAGTGTATCTTTAAGGATAGGTTAGTCAAATCACATATTTAGGATAATGTAAGTTGTTTTAAACACAATTAGTGCACTACAACAAAATACATCAAACTAGGAGAAAATTTTAGAAAGTCAAATTTTTTTTGTTTCACCACATAGAAAAATCAACACTAGAACATCACCATATAGAATTTTCCTAAAAAAATATGTACTTTCATAATTTTACTCGGGAGTCAGGAATAAAAAAATTTAACCTCGTTTAAGAATTAAGATATTTAGGAAGCAATGAGGCATGATTCTATGAGTGAGTATTACTAAGATGAACTGATACTTTCAATGTGCATGTAAAGCCTGAACAAGTTTGGGAATCAAGTAATGCACGAGGTTATCATGAAAAAATTTGAGTTTCAACAACCTCCAACCCAACTTTTGAACTTATTTTGAAAAAAGGTAAGCACAAATTCAAAATGGACTAAACAATTGAGATGAATGTAGTATTCAATTACCATCATGAGCAACTTGGTTATTATGTTAATATACGGCTGCCACATTTAAAGCTCATTTACATGCACATAAAAATACAATAAGAGCTGACTAAAATCAAAGTAAAATTCATGAGCAAATTGTTTTAATTGACTAAGCAAACTATAAAAATCAAAGCACACATGAGCTCACTAAAAACCACTCAAGCCGCCCAAGCGCTAGTTCAATAATCCCTAAACGAGCTAAACTTGGACAAGTTTCAAAGGTTGGCTTAAACCTCAAATTCCAGATCAAGCTCAAAAAAATTAAACGAGCTTGAACCTAACAAGATAATACAGAAGCTTGATCACGCTTCACGCACCCAAGCTCTAATACTATAAACGCTAAACGAGTTAAGCTTGAATAAGTTTCAGAGCTTGGCTTAAATTTCAACTTCAAGCTAGAGCTCAAAAAGGTTAAATGAGCTTCAACACTTGCAAGACAACAACAACAGCAACAACACAAGCTTGATTTCACTCATTTATACTCCTAGCAATAACTAACAGCATTACGGCACAACAGTCACTAATTATACCAGGATTGATCAACTTTCAAGCACACTAGGCATCCACAACATTCTACACATTTGGCATCCATACAATCATCACTAGAAACATTAATAGCTGTGAGATCGGAAATTTACATGATCAAATCCCTAATTTTCTAGAAAATTGAATAATACTTATTCAAAACCCTAGGAATTGAAATTACTTATATAATGAAGTAAATTAAGAAGCAGTATTTGCCTAAGTAGTAGAAATGAAGCAACTTACACGCCGAAAGTGCCGGAAACAGTGTCGTTAGCGGATCTGACAGCGGATTCAATATCAAAACCTAAAGTGGAAGAAAAATCAGCGGAAGAGGAATCATGATCTTGAGTAGCAGCGTATGAATTCCAATCAGCTAACAACGATGTCGATGGTTTTGTTGAAGTTTGCGGCAATTCTTCGGTTCCACTGAACCATGCTTGTGCTGCTTTCATTTCTCTTCTCTCTCAGAAAAAAAAAAATTGTTGGAATGGAAGAAGATGATCAAATTCAAATGAAAGGGAAGGGAATTATGAGCTTAAGAGCTCTGTTTAGCTTCAGATACACAACTGGGAGTGGTTCTTTCCACCTTCCGGTGATATTTTCAGAATTCGGTTGAAATTGAATCAAAGGAAAGCTAATTTTTACCCGAGGTATGGCAACTTGTTTTTCATGTTGAACTCATTTTTACTCGATATTAATTATTTATTGTATTCTGTTATATAATAATTATTATACATAGAATGATTATGGGTGGACGTCCAATCTTTTGCATTATCTAACCTTTAACATCCTCTCATTACTTTTCACATTACGTAACTCTATACTCTTTCACATTACAATAATCTTCTCCCTCCTCTCTTTTCTTCTCAATACTCTATAATCCTCTCAATTTTATAACACGTTATCAGCACGAATCTAACCAATTGGAGCTATTAGGGGACGAACTGCAAGTCAATATCAATAGTAATCAAAGGTAGGCTTCTAATACCACTGTATTGTATCATGTATATTAAGGTTTGTTGAAAGAACTGACTTTGCAATCATTAGTAAGGACCATTCTGTTCTGTTGATTCGTTCACCTGTGTGTATCTCAAGTTCATCTATGTGTTGCTCATGATCTTAGACTTATGTAATTTAGTTTACCACTGTTGGTTATTGCTTAGTTGGTTAATACCATGTAAGAGTTGTATTGTTTCAGTTACTAAGAGTTGTACTGTTTCAGTTACTCATTTACTGCCAACCGTTTATCTATTGATGAGGAGTGTTGTTATTAATTGAATGAACTCTAGCCTTTTTCTTAAAACAAAAAACAATCTGCTCTGTTTATTTACATTTGATATTGTGTTGGTAGATTAACATACTCCTATTTGGACGTCAGTTTGGCTTAGCTTAATTAGGTAGTCTAGTCATTAATTAATTTTCTTAATACTGCATCAATGGGTTTTTCTAGTATTAATGTTGAATACAAATTTCATACTCCTAACATAACTAGGGCTGTTCGCAGGTCCAAACCCGGACCGGACCGGACCGGAAAAAACAGGACCGGACCGAAGACCGGAATTCTTAAATTTAAGACCCGAAGACCGGACCGATTTTTAGTGGACCGGGACAGGACCGGACCGGAAAAACCGGTCCAAACCCTGGACCGGACCGAATTAGACCGGTTTTTCACTTTTCCACACTTTTTTTAATACTTTTGATCATTATAAGAAAATATTATAAAAGTAAATCTTCAAAATGAATTTTTAAAAGAGACTTTAATCTAAATCAGTTACTAATAAAATATAATCTAAAACATACAAAAGGAGAAAATTATATTTTTTGATCTTCGGTATTCATATTTTTGAATGAAAAACCGGTCCGGTCCAAGACCGATTTTTACAGGGTTTTGGACCGGACCGGACTGGACTAAAGACCGGAAAATTAAAATCTTTGACCAGAAGACCGGACCGGTTGTGACCGGTCCGGTCCACTTTACCGGTCCGGACCGAATTTTGAACAGCCCTAAACATAACCGCTCCTTTAAAATGTTGCCTGCATATAGTTTGCTTGCTTTTACTCATTAGTTTTATTATTAAGGCCCTGTTCAGTTCACCTTAAAATAATAATATTCAGTAAAAATAAGTTCAGTTCAGTAAAAATAAGTTCAGTTCAGTAAAAATCAGTAGTGCAAAGAAGAAAAAACAACATGAATCAGTAAAAATAAGTTCAATTCAGTAAAAATAAGTTCAGTTCAGCAAAAATAAGTTCAGTTCAGTAAAATAAGTTCAGTTCAGTAAAAATAAGTTCAGTTCAGCAAAAATAAGTTTAGTTCAGTAAAAATAAGTTAAACTGAACGGGGCCTAACTCTATGAATTATTTAAAGTATTGATCATTGATAGATTAAAATAAACCATGTACTCTTTTAGTCATTTGTTTACTACGCAAGAGCATTATTATATCAATTTTTTTTTTTTGGTTCATGTGAAATCAAATTTGGAAGCAATGCAGTTTGGAATTAATGAATTATAGAATAGTAGTTTTGCATGTTTATATGATGTATTGGTATATTTCTGCGATATAATATATTACTGCATCTTATGATACTGATGATAATGTTAGTACTTTCATTAACGGTGTCATGCAACCGCACCCTTTATATAAGGCTTTTGCTTGTTTAATATATTCACCATTATGCACCAAGTGAAGACTAATCAGTGTCTTCAAATCAAATAAATAGGTGGCTATAATACCTTTATACTATACTTTATATGTTTGAGTAAATACTTATGTTTGTCTGCCGTACTTGTTTAATTAAATTTGGGAAATTTTCAATAGTGGCCCTTAGGTATTAGAAATTCTCAGTGGTGGAAATTTCAAAAAAACTTTTCCATTGGTAGCCCTGATTTACAAATTATTCCCAAGCATAACCTTATCGAAAAATATTCGTTAATAATAAAGCATATTGCACTAGTGAACCTTTAAAGCGGACATTCGCACATAAAACGAGACACTTCAGATTGTTTTTTTACAAATTTCAACTTCAAAATCAATTATTAAAGTTAAGTTTAGGGGGTTAATTTTAGCCCTCAACGTTCGATTTTGACGTTAAAATTGGCAAAAAAAGACCCAAAAGACCTCCTTTAGGTGCGAGTGACCATCTTAATGGTTAACTAATGGAATATGTTTTATTATTAACGGAATATTCTTCATTAAGACTATATTTGGGAATAATTTGTAAAGTAGGGCTACCAATGGGAAAGTTTTTTAGAAATTTACACCACTGAGAATTCCTAATACCTAAGGGCCACCATTGGGAATTTCCCATTAAATTTTGACTATAATACTATTTTGTAAAATTGTTTTATAATGAAAGATGCGAATCTTGCTAAGCTTGAATTTGTGGCACTTGATATTACTGGAAACAACTACTTATCTTGGGTGCTAGATGCTGAAATACATTTAGCCGCAAAGGGTCTTGGTAATACTATCAAGGCCGGAAATAATTAATCGGATCAAGATAAAGCCAAAGCTATGATATTACTTCGCCATCACCTTCACGAGGCTCTAAAAAATGAGTATTTAATTGTTAAAGACCCAGAGGTGCTTTGTAGTAATTTAAAGGAAAGATATGACCACCAGAAAACTGTGATACTTCCCTCAGCTCGTCATGAATGGCTAAATTTAAGATTGTAAAATTATAAAACTATAAGTGATTACAACTCAGCAATGTTCAGAATAACCTCTAAACTGAAACTATGTGGGAAAAAAATAAATGATGAGGAGATGTTGGAAAAGACTTACACTACCTTTCACAAAGATAATCTCCTCCTAAGCAAACAATATCGTGAAAAGGGTTTCAAGAAATACTCTGAACTCATATCTTGTCTCCTTGTGGCTGAACAAAATGACGAGCTATTATTAAAAAACCACGAGTTACGACCTATTGGTTCTGCACCATTCCCTGAAGCGAATGCTGCATCACATGATGGAAAGACAACAAAAAAATAAGGGCCATGTCAGCAGCAGTGGCCGAGGTCGTGGTAGAGGTCGTGGTCGTGGAAGAGGATATGGACCCGCTAGAGGTCGAGGTAGTTATGGACCTAGTAGAGGTCGAGGTGGTTGCTTCAAGAACTCTTATTCTCACCAGAAGTGG
This sequence comes from Patellifolia procumbens, assembly GCA_947645195.1. Lineage (NCBI taxonomy): Eukaryota > Viridiplantae > Streptophyta > Magnoliopsida > Caryophyllales > Amaranthaceae > Patellifolia > Patellifolia procumbens. The sequence continues at coordinate 416,023 of CANSGD010001201.1, forward strand.
GACAATAAAAATGGTAACAAACACGAGAAGGATAATGCGACCAATGTGTGCTACCATCACTGGTCTCGTGTATGTCGTACCCCAAAGCATCTTATTGATCTCTACCAGCAATCATTACAGCAGAAAGAAAAGAAAGTAGAAACAAATCTTGTGTACGAGGATGGTAAAGGCGATTTTGATCATGGCAATGCCATGACACACTTAGAAGCTGCTAATTCCTTCACCACCCCTGAAGGGAATAATTAAGATGCATATGAAGGGAATGATTGATAACTTTTACTAGTTTGCTTTTGTTGATTTAATTTGCTTTATTATGGACTTTATTTTATGGACTTTATTATGTGTTTTAAGAGACTTTTTTTTTGTTACTTTGGTTTTATTAATAACAAGTTTTTACGTTTTCATTTTTTCACTTTTATTTTATTTTTGTGAAGAAAATGAATGTTCCCCGAGCTCAATTATCGATGGATGGTGAAGATATGTGTTTAGCAGATAGTGCCACTACACATACTATACTTAAAAGCAAGAGATATTTTTCTCAATTGAAAATGAAAAGCATCAGTGTGAGTATTATATCTGGTAGTACAAAAATTGTAGAAGGCTCCGGAAGAGCAAATATGTTAATGTCTATGGGAACAAAATTTGAAATTGTTGATGCATTATACTCTCCTAAGTCTCAAAGGAATTTAGTGAGTTTTAAAGACATCCGTCATAACGGATATCATATTGAGACAATAAATGAAGGGGATGATGAATATCTTCAAATCACAAGCATATCCCAAGGCACCAAACATGTTTTAGAGAAATTACCTGCCTTCTCTACAGGCTTGTACTTCACAAAGATAAGTGCAATTGAAGCACATGCTATAGTAAACCAGAAGTTTACTGATGACTTTGTGACTTGGCATGACCGGTTAGGCCATCCCGGTTCTGTGATGATGAGAAAAATCATTGAAAATTCATGTGGACATACTTTGAAGAGCCAGCAGATTCTTCAACGTCATTTTTGTGCTGCTTGCTCACAAGGCAAGTTAATTATTCGGCCATCACCAGCCAAAATAAATTCTGAATCCATTAATTTTCTTGAGCGAATACAAGGGGATATATGTGGGCTAATACACCCACCATGTGGACCTTTTAGGTACTTTATGATTTTAATCGATGCATCAACTAGATGGTCACATGTATCCTTGTTATCCACTCGCAACCTGGTGTTTTCGAGACTGCTTGCCCAGCTGATCCGATTACGGGCACATTTTCCCGATTATCCCATTAAAACTATTCGTCTTGACAATGCTGGTGAATTCACTTCTGAGGCTTTTGATGCTTATTGCATGTCTCTTGGAATAAGTGTTGAGCATCCTGTAGCACATGTTCACACACAAAATGGTCTTGCAGAGTCTCTAATTAAACGTCTTCAGTGGATTGCTAGACCATTGCTTCTAAAATCTAAGCTACCCATATCTGCTTGGGGACATGCCATATTACATGCAGCAGCACTCATTCGCATAAGGCCAACAAGTCATCATAAGTTCTCCCCATCACAATTGGTTTTGGGTCAGGAACCAAATATATCCCATCTAAGAATTTTTGAATGTGTTGTATAAATTCCAATTGCTCCACCACAGCGGACTAAGATGGGCCCTCAAAGGAGGTTAGGAATATATGTTGGGTATGAATCCCCTTCAATCATCAAATCTTTGGAGCCATCAACAGGGGATCTGTTCACGGCTCGTTTTGCAGATTGTCACTTTAACGAGTCGTTTTTCCAATATTAGGGGGAGAAAACAAACAGTTGGTAAAGGAAATCAGTTGGAATGAATTATCATTATCTCATCTTGATCCTATTACTAGACAGTGTGAAGTAGAAGTTAAAAAGATAATTCATTTACAGAACTTAGCAAATCAACTGCCAGATGCATTTTCTGACCCAAATAGAGTGACTAAGTCACATATACCAGCTGTAAATGCTCTTATAAAAATTGATGTCCCAGAAGGACAACATCAAGTTGCTAATGATTCAAGACCAGTTGGTTCCAAAGATAAGAATCCTCGAAAAAGAAAATGAGCAACAATTAACAATGGCCAATTCGAGGAATTAACACATTCTGGTGGATCTCCAGAAGAGATCGTAGACATGACAAACGATATAATTCCAGAAGAAATTCAGGTACCTGAAAATGAAGAGATCTCAAGAAATTATGTCATGTCTGGAATAACATGGAACCGAAATAAAATCGACGTCGATAACGTTTTTGCATATAATATAGCACTTGATGTCATGAATAATGAAGAGGATCAAGAACCAAGATCCATGGATCAATGTAGACAAAGGAATGATTGTCCAAAATGGAAAGAAGCAATTGATGCAGAAATAAAATCACTGGCAAAGAGAGAAGTGTTTGGACCAGTAGTCCGCACACCTGCAGGTGTTAAACCAGTGGGACATAAATGGGTCTTTGTGCGCAAGAGAAATGAAAAGGGCGAAATTGTAAGATATAAAGTACGTTTACTTGGACAAAGATTTTCACAAAGACCTGGGATTGATTATGAGGAGACCTACTCCCCTGTGGTGGATGCGACTACTTTTAGATTCTTGATCAGTCTGGCAGTAAGAGAAGGACTTAATTTACGCTTATTAGGTGTAGTCACAGCTTACTTGTATGGCCCACTGGATAATGAGATATATATGAGACTTCCGAAAGGATTTAGGCTGCCAGAAGCAGCAAGTTCAGGATCTCGAGGACAATATTCTATTAAATTGAATAGATCCTTGTATGGATTGAAACAATCTGGGCGCATGTGGTACAATCGCCTTAGTGAATATTTGTTGAAAGAAAATTATAAGAATGACCCTATTAGCCCATGCATTTTATAAAGATATTTGGGTCAGGTTTTGTCATTGTTGTTGTATATGTTGACGATCTAAATATCATCGCAACTCCTGAAGAGATTTCGGTGACAATAGAATACTTGAAGAAGGAATTTGAGATGAAAGACCTTGGAAAAACGAAATTTTGTCTAGGACTGCAAATTGAGCACCTGAAAGATGGAATCCTTGTGCATCAAACATCATACACAGACAAGGTGCTTAAGAGATTTTATATGGATAAAGCACATCCGTTGACCAGTCCGATGGTAGTTAGATCACTTGATGTAGAAAATGATCCATTTCATCCTCGGGAAAGTAATGAAGACATCCTTGGTCCTGAAGTACCATATCTAAGTGCAATAGGAGCATTGATGTACCTTGCTAGTCATACACAGCCTGACATATCATTTTCTGTTAATTTTTATTAGCAAGGTTTAGCTCATGCCCTACCCGAAGGCAATGGAATGGAATTAAGCACATATTTCGTTATCTCCAAGGTACAAAGGATAAGGGCTTATTCTTTTCTAACCTATCGAAAGAAGCAATGATTGGTTTTGCAGATGGAGGGTATTTATCTGATTCTCACAATGCTCGATCACAAAATGGATATGTGTTTACACATGGTGGTACTGCCATCTCCTGGCGCTCAATGAAGCAAACCATTGTAGCTACTTCTTCCAACCATGCAAAAATTCTAGCAATTCATGAGGCTAGTCGTGAATGTGTGTGGTTAAGATCTCTAATCCAGCATATACAAGAAGATTGTGGTCTATCATCTGAGAGGTTGACTCCAACAGTTTTGTATGAGGACAATGCAGCATGTATTGCACAGCTCTCGGAAGGATACATCAAGGGCGATAGGACAAAACATATCTCACCAAAATTCTTCTTCACTCATGAACTCCAGAAAAGTGGCGATATTGATGTTCAACAAGTTCGTTCAAGTGAAAATTTGGCAGATCTATTTACTAAGGCACTTCCAACCGCTACTTTTAAGAAGCTGGTTCGACAAATTGGAATGCGTTCTCTCAGAGAACTTCACTGATATTTTTATGAGGTGAGTTAATGCGCGTTGTACTCTTTTTTCCTTAACCATGGTTTTTTCCCACTGGGTTTTTCTGGTAAGGTTTTTAATGAGGCAGCATCATCTCATGCGCATTATGAGACATCGTTTTATATGTTGGACATCCAAGGGGGAGTGTTATGTAATAATTATTATGCATAGAATAATTATAGGTGGATGTCCAACCTTTTGCATTACCTAACCTTTAACATCCCCTCATGACTTTTCACATTACGTAACTCTAGACTCTCCCATTTCTGTATATATATATGTACCCCATGAGGTGAATAATAGAATAATCTTCTCCCTCATCTCTTTTCTTCTCAATACTCTATAATCCTCTCAATTTTTATAACATATTCGCTTATTTAGTTTTTTATTGTTGCACTTTTTTACTCTTACTTTTTTTTAATTATTACACTCTCACTTTTACTATTTTTGCTAAACTTTCACATCTTTATATTCTATTTTAACATACTTTTGGGTCCACTTGTCCTTTTGTTTTTATATTAAACACTCAACCACCCAATACTTTTTACTTTATCACATTATCTCTCATATTTTATCTTTGCTCAAACAACTTAATCTATTCCTCCAAACAATTATTACATGGATTTCAAAAAAAAATGGGTTATCTCCCAAGTAAACTGTAACAATTAAAAACAAAAGGAGGGAGTAGTTAGTTATTTTTATTGACTGGAATTTACTACATTAATTTTATTTTTATCGAATGTTATTTTTGAATAAGTAGATTGCTTGCTTAGAGATGACTCTAGTGTCTATTACTAGATCAAGTGACATTGTTAAAAGTTAAAACTCTCTTTTGACTTGCTCAACCTAGTTACACTAAACTGAAGTTGATTTTGGTTAATTGATTCTACTCTTATTGGAACTTTTCACCAAAGTATCAAGCAGCCCCGAGGTTTAGCTTAATGCACAGAGAACTCTCCCCGAAATATGTAGACTAAACTAAACCTTAAGGGGGCGTTTGGATTGGGGGTTTCAAGAAAGGGAAAGGGAAAGGAAAGCCCCAATTCTCTTTGTTGTTGTTTTTTTTACCATTTTTCTAATTCCCTTTACCCTCTTTTCTTTTTTACAAACCCCCAAACTCCTCTAAGTTGATTCCCCAACCCCACAACACCCCCCCCCCTCCACTTTCAAATGGGGGTAAGGGAAACCCCCGTTGACCACCCATTGCCCACCACATTGAACTCCAAGCTCACCAACGGCCACCACCTTGAACCCTAGCCCCAACTCCGACCACCTCTGACTCGCCGCCGACCACGCTATCGCCGATATCTTCGCCGGAAACCACTGTAACCCTTCAAAAAAAACCACCCAGAACCGAACAACACAACCCAAATAAAACCCCCGTCCATCACTGACAACCACCACTATCCTTTGAAAACCCTTCACCCGTCGCTGGAAACCACCCCTACCCTTCAAAAACCCCTCACCCAGAACCGCCACCGCAACCCTTCATAAAAACCCCACCCAGAACCGCAAACATCCCCGTCAACCTTTCAAAAACGCCCAGATAACCCTTAAAAACCCCTTCATAACCGCCCAAAAAATCCAGATCTGAGGGAGATGATGAAGCGATGATGGGCTTTGGGTTCATGCGATGATGGGGGATGATCAATTTGCGACGATTTTGATGGGATTTGGTTCATGCGAACCAGATTATTATGCACCCGCGTGAGTGGAGGGAGGCGCGACGGGAAGGGAGAGATAGAAGATGAAGGAGGAGGGAGAGAGATGAAGGGGAGTGGGGACGGTGGCAAGGAGGGTGGCGCCGGAAAATATTTAGAACGATGGAGGTTACGGTGGTGTTATGGTGAGAAGAGGAAGAGGGGTGGGACAAAAAATATCTTACCAAACAACCTTTTACAGGTAAGGGTTTGGGTTTCCTTTTCCCTCCTACATCTTTCTTGATTCCATTCCCTTTCCTCTTTGCGAACCAAACGCCCCCTAATTTTGGTTAGCTGATTCTTTTTTTCCTGATACTTTTCACCACATAACCCCCAAGGTTTAGCTTAATACATATGGTTTCTCTTAGGGATAGCAACGGGTGAGATTTGAGTCGGAAGAGCCATCACCCGCATCCGTATCCGTCACCCAGTAAGACCATCACCCGTATTTCATCCATCCACCACTCAATCGGGTGGACAGGGTGATCATCCGTTTAAGATAATTAAACGAGAAAAGTTAGATCAAACTTGCAAAATCACAATTTATGTATAAATTTCATGTCAAATTAAGATAAATTAAGTTTATGCAACCATGTCGAATAATCAAAAGATAAAATTAAAAATTATACTAATGTAAATAAAATGATAGACATTTAAGAAAATATAAGAAATGGGTGATGAAGCGGTTGATAAACGGGTGATGGGTCGTGTGATGAATGAAACTTTCTCACCCTAATCCATCCATCACCCGTCACTCATTCACCCGCCACCCGTCCAACACCCATTTAACTCGATTTTTTACCCTTTTTTTTTCGGGTGGAGCGGGTGGCGGATCATCCATTGGATATTGTCATCTCTAGGTACCCTCACATTTTTCATTATTCTCTAAGTACCTCTCAGTTTTAAAAAATTTTACAGGTTCCTTTAATGACTGACGGTCGTCAAATCCGTTAGTCATTAAACTCGATTTTGTTTTTCTTTTTTCTCTTTCACTCTCTCTAAACTTCCTTTCCCTCCCCCCACCTAGCCACACTACCCCACCTCCTACTAAGCCACCACGCCACCCCCCACCCCCACCCCTCTCAAGCTCTCACACCCAACAACCTACCCCAATCGCACCCAAAGACCCCTACCTTCACCTCCACAAGTGCACCGACACTACCACACACAATCATTCTCTGTTCACCATGTATTCCTTCGTCCCTTTTTCTCTTCTCTTTCAACCTTCAATAATGGCATCTAGTGCCGTCTCGAACATATTATGGGCCTAGAGCGAAAACTAAAAAAGGGGTCCCTAAACAATAGTCAAGTATTTTATATATGATTCACTGATGAAATATAAAAACAAAATCCACAAAAACTTTTATACTCTTATATCATACTTCTATATCTCCCCAAATAAAAGTTGAAGTACAAATTTGAAGAATATAGATATAGTATGCCAACATGTGCTCTTGATATGAACGAAATTTTGTTCTTAAGCTGTTGTATAGGTAATTTCAATTGCATATTTTTTCTCCTTCCAGTGTAATTAAATAATGATGTTAGGCTAGATACTAAAATTTAGATAAGTGAGAGTGAAGAGGGCATGGTTGTAAGATAAATTAGAAAGAACAAATGGGAAACTATTATTAACATTACGAGGAGAATTCTAGGCATCATGAACAAAGAAAGGAGATGAGAGGGAATGACTATGTTGGTGTAAATATCTAGTAAAAGGGTTGGGTTCAAGTAATATGTAATAAGCTTGTAATAGAATGTGGGCTTAGAGTTAGAGTTATCTATATGTATGTCTATATTTACTAATATATAAAATAAAATAGGAAAGCCTATTTGTCGCAACTTCATTCATTTCGCATACGTGGCACGCCAAATGGCATCATACCATTAACTTGCATGCATGTCGCTCATTTGTTCACTGTAAACAACATGTCATTATTTAGTTTGCCATATATTAAAAAATTGAAAATATTTCCTATATAAACTGTTATAGCAAAAAATATGCAAGAATTTTTCCATGGTTAACAAGATTTATTTTGCCATTACTAAAATTTTCATATGGCATGAATTGCTTGCCTTGATAGTGCACTCTATTAACGGAAAATATATAAATCCTAGAGTTGACTCAATCAACTATAAGGTTATAACTAATCTCAATAAATATAAAATAGTACTCCCTCCGTTTGTTTTTAATTGTTACACTTTCCTTTTTTGAACGTTTCTTTTTAATTGTTACACTTTCACTTTTATTAATTTTGGTAAAATTCACATCTTCATATTCCAATTTCCAACACTTTTGGGACCCACATGTCATCATCTTTTCTCATTAAATACCCAATCACCCCACACTTTTTACTTTTACAACATTATCTCTCCTACTTTATCTATTCCCCAAACAACTTTATCAATTCCCCAACACAACTTTATCAATTCCCCAAACAATCATTGCATAGATTTCATCAATTTTCTTGGTTATCCCCCAAAGCAAAGTGTAACAATTAAAAACAAACGGAGGGAGTACAATTTACAAAGAAACATAAGTAACGAAAATATATCACAAGATATCTTCTTAACAAATACGCTTTCTTGCGGGAGTTTGTATCACAAGCAAAATTTATAATAGACAAGATTGATGTATTATTCTAATAATTACAAAAGCAAATAAGAGCATTTATCTCATACAAGTGGCTTATCGTAAATTATAACTACGAAATTCTCTTATAACTGTATATATTCTTTATTTTGAATCTCATTCTATAAAGTGGCCAATTACTTATACATTCTCCATAACTTAAAACTAGTGTCCTGTTTTGATTTTTATGATTTTATAACTCTATGAAAAACGTAAAATTAGTCATATAGATAGTAATCATGTTTATTTTGGAAACTAACAACAAAAAATAAACAAACACCTTTTAAGGGCTTGTTCGTTATCATGTTCTGTTTCAAGTTTTTAATTTTTTTTAAAACCAAAATATAGAAACCAGAAAAAGTGGTTTCCAATTCTCTGTTGTTAGTTTTCAAAATAAACATGCATGAGTTCAATTTGTATGACTAATTTCAAGTTCTTTTGCAGCTTATATCATGTGAAACTAGATAAAGAATATAAAAAACAAGAAAATTGCAGTGATCCCTAACAGCTTCATGTTTTTATATTTGGTTTTTAGGTTTTTAAAAAACTGTAAATTTAAAATAAAGAACGATAACAAACAGACCCTTATACATTGATTTTTTTAGTAAAATATTTTCTCCGTTTCTAAATAAGTAACACACTTCATGTTTTTACGTTTGCCAATGCACTATTTTAAACATTAATATCTACAATTATCAATAAATAAAAATTATAAAGAGTTAATATTAAAAAATTCACATTGAAACGAATCAAACAAGATCATACATGACTATGTTTTTCCTAACATGTAAATCACCAAATCTAGTTAAAGTCTAAACTATAAATAGTAAACAGATAAAATATATTATACTAGACTTATATGCACGCGATGCGTGCGGAATCAGGTGAAATTCTACATAAAAATATAATATTTAGTTTATTTAGGGTGTTTTATATTTTATTATTCAAAATTTAAAAATATGAAAAGAGTTTTTTTTTTGAGTGGATGAAAAAAGTTAGTTATAGAGAGAGTTATTCCATTTAATTATAAATAAAAAAAATAAATGTGATTTTTGGCGTCTCCTCCTCTTCACTTATAGAATAGAGATCCTACGCACTTTACACGCAAAGGGTAGATCCTACACTCGAGAGTACGATGCGCATGGTACTCTCGAATGTACATTTGAAACATTTAAATGTACATCAGTTCAAATTCAAAAAACAACTGACTCCACCAATATTTAAGATGTTCATTTGTTTTATGTTATTGTTCATTCACAAACTTAATATGTTCATTTACGAATATCAAATGTACATCACAAAATTAACTTAATTTTCCCCAAAAATCAATTATACTCACCATTTACATTCAAAATTTTTTAAATTTAAATTGTTGCCAAAAAGGCAGGAATGTACATCAAAAGCATTTAAGTGTACATCAGTATTTGAACTGATTTTGAATTTTGAATGTACATGGTGATTATAACTGATTTTTGAGTGAGAATGAACTGATGTACATTTGAATGCTTTCAATGTACATTCCCCCCTTTTGTCAAAAATTTGAATTTGAAAAATTTTGAATGAAAATGGTGAGTACAAGTGATTTTTGAGCGGGAATGTACATTGGAATCATTTAAATGTACATCAGTTCAAATTCAAAAATCACTTCAAATTCAAAAAATGATTTTTGAACTGACGTACATTTAAATACTTCTAATGTACATTCTCGCCTTTTGTCAAAATTTTGAATTTGAAATTTTTTGAATGAAAATAATGAGTACAAGTGATTTTTGAAAAAAATTAAGTTGGTTTTGTAATATACATTTGATATCCATAAATAAACATATTAAGTTTGTGAATGAACAATAATATCAAATAAATGAACATTTTTACTGATGGAGACAATTATTTTTTAAATTTGAACTGATATACATTTAAATGTTCCTAATATACCATACGCATCGTACACTAGGATATAAGTTGCGCTTTACACGACAACAAAATTTCCCGTGCACAGTTGAAGTGAGACGATGACAATCAAAAAATTAAGCAATAAGAGGAAAATGATGGTGGTAGAGTGGTTTTGCAGCAATACAGGGCTAAAGCACTCTGTTACCAATTATCATCTTCATCCAGCAAGTAGCAGGGTAGCATCCCTCTCTCCTCCATCTTTTTCCACGTAATTCTTTCTTCCTCCTTTCTTATTCCCCCTATTTACTTTGTCTATATAAATCTCTTGTAATTAAACTGCTTGTTCCGAGTTAATGTATTTGCGTGATTACATTTTCAATACGAATTCAGAATAATTATCAGCTTGTAATTGTGCGTTGTGGTTTATGATCTGTGAACTTGATCAACTCGACATTCAATTTCTGAGATTGAGGCTGCGTTTGGTTTGCTGTTAAACATTTTTAATGTACTTCCTCCGTTTCAAAAAAATAACTACTCTTCTTTTCTTGCGGAATCCTAAGCACTTTTTGTTTGTGTAAGAGATTGTGGGGGTAAAATATGTGGTAGGAGAGAGATAGAGAGAAAAAAGTTGCCAAATAAGGAAAAAAGAGAAGTGTAGTCATTAATTTGAAACTTCTTAAAATGGAAAGTGTAGTCATTTTTTTGAAACGGAGGAAGTAAAACGATTTCCACGGAAAATAATTTTAATGGAAATACAATTGCAAAATTAGTTTTCCGTTGTTTGGAGGGTTTCATGTAAGAAAGATGATGGAAAGAAGGGAGATGAGAGGGAAAGTAAGGAGGTGGTAGGAGGAGTGGAAAAGTGAGGTAAGATAAAACAAGGAAAATAGTTTTCCGTTTATTTTGAAGGGAAAATGGTTTTCCATTATTGGGATATGGGAGAGCTATTAAATGGCTTTACGCTCCTTTGTCAACCAAACAATGTAAAACTGAAAATAGAGGAAAATAGTTCTTAGGAAAGTGTTTTACGCCTTACCAAACGGAGGTTGAGAGTCAATCAGCGTTAGTTCTTTCTCTTTCTTGAATGGTTTTTTCATGCTTAATTTTCTATTTGACCTAATGGAGTCTACTTGTATTAGGATTGATTATGGCTAAATGATTCTATACAATATACTCTAACTGGTCTGAAAGAAGTGTATTCACTAATGCATGCACATAAATTAAAAAAAATGGGTTGTTTCTATTTGTAGGTGTGTGGGGGTTTGTCTTAGTTGTTTGTCCACAATAGGAAATCTGAGGGAGTATGAGAGCCTCTACAAAAGAACAAAGGTGAATTACCACGGTGATTACGGCAATGCCCCTCCAACGTTCAATTTAGAAATACTTTCTAGAAAGAGAAAGTAGAGAAAGTAGAGAGAAAGGGGTTCAGACTTGTCACATGAGTTACATGAAATTATGTTACAGATGAGGTTTTCATAGGGTACTCTAATGACAAAATGTAGTTGTTGAGAAAATCAAAGGTATTTCCGCAATAAGGGTTATTGTGGATCTTCGTTAAGAGTATTGGGCCTTGTTGAGGAACATTACCAAGGGTAAATTAGTCATTTTTAGGTGAAGGGCTGACCAATACATTTAACTCCGTGCTTGATGCGTGAATGAAATTATATGGAGATCGCGCAACCCGCGGAGTACTACGTTGAAAAGATGTCCAATGAATGTACATGGTGTGAGCTATTCGAGAGGGTGCCAAAGTGTTACCCTAGGGGATGTGCATTTAAGGGGATATACTTCCAAAAGGATGTTGCCAGTTGTGTGATGTTCATTAGAGGGGTATGCACTCTGGCAGCAAGGAACATGCATCGAGGGCATATGCATTTGAGGGCCTCCATGCATTGCATGCATGTCCCCCTGTCCGAGGGCCTACATGTGCGCCTGCATGTGTGCATGACTCACCCTCCCCGTCCGAGGGCCTCCCTGCCCATCCTATCATACCATCCAAGGGCTTGGCCTCCTTGCCATTGGAAGGTCACTTTGCTCGTTTTGTGGGAAATGCTAACCAAACTTTGAAAGGCCATAACTTTGCAATCGTTCCTCAGAATTGAGCAAACTCTTTTTTTCAATTGATTAGTTGTTGAGATCTACGCCGGGTCAAGTACCTGCAAGGAGATTTGGTCACCTATATTTTTTCTCCAAAAAGAGCCCGTAGCATGGAGATTTTGCCATATTTGTGATTTTTACTTGCATTAGTTTGTCTTCATTAATCAAGGAATGAATCATCTAGTTAGCCTCAATTATGTGCGGATGGCTATGAGATTGTATTCATTTCACCTTGGAACGCACATAAATATTTAATATTTTGGGTCTTTATGAACGATCACTTTTTTGAATGAGCTTCCAAGTGATGTAGTATTGAGGAGGGATCGCCGTGATGGGGAGTATCCACATGATGAGACTAAGGGATGTCTTCTTGTTGTCAGTGAGGAGTGTCCTCTTGATGAGAGCTTGTCATGATCATGACGAGGGGTGTCCTTTTGATGAGAATTTGTCATAATGAATGAGGGGTGTCCACATGATTAGATCGAGATATAGTCTTTTCCATGATGATGGATGGAACACGAATGCCATCTTGATGAGAACTTTCCATGACAAATGAGGGATATCATCTTAATGAAAGTTTTTTACACTGATGAAGGGATGTCATCTTAATGAGAGTTTTGCACCCCGACGAAGGGATGTCATCTTGATGATAGCTTATTACAACAAAGGAAGGAAGAGTGGAGGGCCGTAGAAAGTGATGTCCAAGAGCAATCCGAGTGTCTTTGCCTATCCAACTCGTTGCAGAAATATTAGGGATGCATGAACATCGTGCTACATATTGCAACTTTGTTTTGGAAGGCTATACCATAATATTATTTCATGTACTCAAAATGTCTTTGTTGTTGAAGTGTACTGAAAAGTATTTGAATTTTTGCATCTGATTATGGATATTGTGGAAGTATTCTTGTTTTTGAATTGTCCTCCTATCATATTGTTTTCTTACTTTACTTTACTTAATAGCGGAGGGCTTTCCTTCCAAGTAGAAAAGTGAAAGTGTATAGGAGAGAATGAATGTGGCTTGAGGACTAATAATGAACCCCAAGTGATTTGTTAGGTCATTAGGTGTTAGCTATGAAGGCTAATATATTATAATTGATGAATTGGCCATATGAGACAAAGATGAGCCCCTATTGAAATGAGTGAGGGTTGTCATCTATTTATGTAGCAAAGTGAAGTGACTCACAACATTCCTAAATTTAGGATATTTTGAAACCATGTCCCTTGTGTCCAGTGAAAGCTGTGTGTGAGATCATTTTTTAACACTTAGAAAACTCTAGAAAATGTTGATCAAATGTGTTGTTTAGAGCATCCCTTAAAATTAGGAATGTCTGGAACCATGTGCTCAATGATGTATGTTGCTTAATAGTGCGTGTGTGTGGTGTCACAGAGCATCCCTAAGGCTTAGGAAAGTCTAGAATCATGTTGATAAATAATGTGGCGCCACGAACATCCCTTAACACTTAAGAATGTATGAAAGTGATGGAATCATGTTGCCACAAAACACTTAGGAATTTATGAATCATGTTAATGAAACATGTGATTTGCGAGAGCATCCCTTAACACTTACAAATGTCTTGTTGATCAATAATGATGTGTCTGAGAGTGTCCTTTAACACTTGGAAATGTCTGGAACTATGTTGATGAATAATGTCGTGTTCGAGAGCGTTTCTTAAACTTAGGAATTTATGAAACTATGTAGAGGAAAAGGTTGACAAGGAGAAACTTGTAACCATTGGCTCTTCCAACGCTTGGGGATAAAATAAGCTAAGTGTTTAAAGCTTGTAAGACTTTAATAAGGCCGCCTTCGGTTAAAAAGGGATAGATATTCTGGTAGGAACGATATTCGCTTATGAACTTCCAAATATAAACTCGAAAACAATAGCTCATAGCGACATATTCGTTTATTCTTTCGTGAGCTAAATTCTATGCTAATAAAAGATTAACCATTGACTATCTAGTCTTTGTTACCCTTAGGACATCATAAAAAAGAGGAGGGACCACACCTTATTCCATACCCTTATACAACGTAGTCAACGTTTTTGGATAGATATGTAGATACTCAAGTAGACGGAGGGAATTTGTTTATCTCCATCTCCTCCTTTCTTTCCAGTTTCGCATCAGCCTTTGGTGAGAGGGGCATTGCCATGGTGCTTCAAGCTATTTACATAGCACTTCTTTATACAACGCAGCCATTATCGACTTCATATTGTAAGAATAGGTGATCGGTTGAGATAAGAGCCTTAACTTGAATTAAGAAGGGTGTATGAAAGATCATATTGTACGACAGAGGGTTATCCACAACTAAAAAGTTGATGGGGAGGCTTTTTCCTTTCTTACCCAATCGAACCGGCGGCACCATTGGCTAGTTGTTGGGTGAGAAGTCTTCCTCTTTGTATTGAAGTTGCTTCAAGCAATCCTCAGTGATTTTACCGATGCGTATCAAAACTATCTTAACTAAAGACTTAGCCACCTTCACTTCCACCATAAGGGGGTCATCATTTAGTACTTTAAGTTTTCTATAATTGTCAACACCAACTATGTGGGGGCCTTTCGATGTGGCTTATGATGTCGGAGAAAGATTGGAGGTGGTTTTTGCGATCGGCTTTGAGCTTCTTTCTCCTTTTTGTTTCCTTCTCGCCCATCACGTGTTAGATAGCGATCAAGGTGAAAATAGCGGTCGCGGTAATATTCGCGCCGACGCGGAAGCGGTTATAACGCTCATATAAAATAGATCGCCGACGTGGATTTTCTTATGAAATTCACACTAGTATATTTTTAACCTCAAAATTTGCGTTGTTTGAAGTTTTATAAGTCTTCTTTTATAACTTGATATGACCGAAGTGATCATATGATTGGGTTATACATATGGTGAACAAAAAATTACTTAAACATGAGCTCCATATCCTAATATGAATGTGAATAGATATTAAGTCATATATATGATCCTACTTGAATGCCTACGTCAAGTTTTCCTCCTTTCATTGGTGTGTGCCTATTTTGTGCTACTTATTTGTTGTGTTTTCCCCTTCTTTTTTTGGGTCAATTCTTATAAAGTAACGGACGTAACACGTAAAAGACGTTGTCATTGTTTCTAAAGGGATAACACACCGAGATGGACGTGAATTCATTGCGGCTTTACGTCACGTTAAATGAATTTACACCAAGTAGCCTAACCCTTATTTTACACACTCATTTGTGCCTTGTAAGCCTCCATCATAGGGTCACTGGGGAGATTTTGACCTTGGAAAGATAGGTTTATCCATCATCTCTTCAAGTACATGATCATGATGGGAAGATAGGACGAGGGTAACCTAACGGTTATCTGTTGGACTAGGGCATCTAGTTTTGGTCATAGCTTTTTGCAAGGAAACAAAGAATTTCATTGAACAAATTTAGCCTATAATGTTTAAGAGTGAAGGCATGATTTACAAGCATAAAAAATTTCATTGAGGTTTTCCAACCTTAGGCTACTTAATGTGCTATATCGAATACTCTAATAAACTGTGAATGCCTTAGAGCAAATTATTAACAAAGCTGATTGAACATTGTTGCCATGATGAGCTTCAGAGCAAAGTCTTAGTAGTATGACACTTCACATCCCTGTCTGAATGATAATTGAATCAAAGGCTCAGAGGATATAAATGATAGATCCAAACTTGCACCCGTATTTGTGGTCCTTTTGGAGAGATATAATTTATTTTGAAGTAAAAACATGTAAGCTATTGTCTCTTAGATTACTACATAAATTTGAATGTCGATTGTAGGAAACCAAACTGATAGCTGCAGATGACACTGCTAGTCCTCTACTCCTCTCTTTTTTTGAATGTCGATTGTATGACCAGGTTGCTGCCATCCATTTTGGACAGGAATTAGCAGTGCCTGGTGTATTCTCAAAAGAATGTAAGCTGCGAAAGCCTGAATTAAGAAGTATACAACTTTTCTTCAAATTACAGATGAACGGGCAGAAGAGAAGGAAAGAGGGGCTGAATCAAGTGAGTTATGTTTTCTTTTATTTATGTGTCTTGGGCATCATTCAAAAGTTCAGCCAATTGTTCTGTGTGAAATAGGCATTGACAAATTGATACTCCAAACTGATATAAAAGAAAAACCTTAATTTTTATTGTTTTCTCTCTTAGCTCATATCACCTTTCTGAGTAGTACAGGATTCACTTATGGTTAAAGTTAAACCCTGAGAATCCCTATCTGTATACGAGTAGAGAAAGAATTTACTGCCATGTGTTAATAATTGATAAGTAGAAGTCAGAAGACAGACAAATGTATGCGGAATGTGGCTATTCTGTAAAGATAGATAGGCATGGTGATTAGTGTTTGGTTGAGGCTGGGTTTGGAGAGGACGAAAGACATTCACAGTTTATGACGACACCCTCTATTTTATACCAAACCATGCAATATTTTGGATATAAGAAACTGCAGCATGCTATGGAATAAATTATGCTGCAGGCAAGGTCTATCCTGCTATGGAGATTGCTATGGTGAATGAAGTGCCAGTTTGGTGAATTTAAGAATCAAAGTCTCAAAAGATGTATTTTTGAATTGAAAAGGTTTTTCTGATATCCTTCTTCACAAATTTAAAGGACCTACTGTTCTTTGCAAGCTGCTTAGAGAAGCATTGATGAACATGATGAACATGAAGCTCTCCCTTTTGCAGCTTTAGCAATAGAGCCTGTTTTATGGTTCCAGCTGAAATTTTGATTCTGATTAGTAATATAAGCATGACAATCAACACATGACAAATTTGGGTTGTACCTAAATTATATTGGCCCGCCACAGAGATCAAGAGATTCCTACTTCTTAGTTATCATGATGTGCTTGATATCTGATCTGAGACCTACTCTCTATGCTTTGGCATATTCTCTGGGGTGCACACTATGGTGCTTCAAAATGTAGACCAATAACTTTAGCATTTCATATATGTTGCACAGGTTGATCTTCCCAAGGCCAAGTCGTATGCAGTGTTTTGGAAAGAGAAAGTTTGATACCCATGGAGGAACCTGATGGGCCACTTACATGTACACTAATCCGTAGAACTGTGCAATTCCTCTTGCCTTATCTTGTTGCTTGAGATTTGGGGCTTGGGGAGTGAGTTCTATGTGTGCAGTTTTTTAAGCTGATGCTCGAACCCTGTTAGTATGTTTAATTTAGATATGTAACTTGGCGCTGACTGGTTAGATTTAAGGTGGTGACTGTGGTCTGTGTGTTTTTGTAGTGAGGACCATCCCACCAACCGTTGGACAAAAGCTGCATCTTTTTTTTGCCTCTGAGTGTAGTTCTGCTTGCTCAGTCGAAAGAACGGAAAATTTGAGGTCCCATCTATGATGTATAATTGGTGGAAGTGGAACGTTGTCACGTGCCTTTGGGTTTGATGATAGCAACGTATTTGGTGACTATGTGACTTCATGAAGTAGCAGGTATCTAATGTTTATTTTTCATCAAGAGGTTCGTTGGGTTTGCCAAGATATGCATTCCCTTACTATTTAATTTGTCCATTGAAGCAATAGCAAAGGTACGTTGTTTTGCTGAATTTTTTTCTTTAACTGCTTGTGGCTATCACTAATTTGTGGTCTCTGTATTGGTGAAGTACAAAATCTTTTCTTTTCCCTTATCAACTGCTTCATTTTCATGATCGAACTTATGGTGTCAAGTAAAATTAATTTTATCTATCAAAACTTTTCTGAGAGACCCTAAAATAATCTGGTGCTGTCCTTATTACTATGTCGAGGTTAACCTGTATGGTCAAACCGTCAAACCACTTCTCTTTTTATTTTATCTTGGAAATTTAAATTTCTGAAGGAGCTGGACTACTGCATGGGTTAAGCAAGAGAAATTCAATATTATAAACCCCTTTTCACAGGCTTAGATTTAGGAGCTCGCTATTAGCAATTCCTTTCTTTTCCTCATCTCCAAACCAAATGACTCCTCATAAAGATGGGGAATTGAAGTATAAGAGACTGTAAAAACAAATTTAAGTTAAGGTTTCCTAAACTAGAACTAAAATATTGTTAAAAAGATCATGGAAGTAAATCTGAACGATGGCATAAGAAGTTAAGAATCAAGAAATGACAGAACTCCCCTCTCCTTTTCCAATTTATATCAGAAATTTGCGTCTTTTATATACTATCATAAAATAGTACGCCCTCCTTGATAACACTTCAACTTCCTTTTTAGTAATTTAATTCTGTAGTAATCCCTTGATATACTGTGGTCCCCCTTCAAAGTAACGTCTCCAGGTTGTCTTCTCAATTAGTGGAGGTAGCGGAGTCTATTACTACGATGGCTGCTCTTGCCTCCAAGACCCTTTTGCTGGGTTGTCAAATGTTTTACGAAGGCTACTAGGGTTCCTCTTAAGGTTTGTGTGGACTGTGCATTGTTAAGTATACACTCTTAAGGCAAAGATCTGGGGACTGGGATGACTAATTTGTTAGACATGTGCCTGTTGTGTCGTTCCTATAGCATGGCTTGCTCTTGTGTCTTCCTTCACTGCAAGGAATCGTGTAATATTTGGATTTGACTTTTTTCTGTCTATGGGGAGTCTTGTGGTGCCCCTCGTACTGCTTTGGAGTTGCTGCAGGTTTGTCTTTAGTGCTACGGAAGGGTCGAGGAGAATAAGATGCTGTAGCAAGATGTTTTCATGGCAGTTTTGTGGTGTCTAGGTGGGAACACAATGTGCACATGTTATCAGATATTGTTTTAACAAGTAAATTGTGTAAACAACTAAACAAGTGATTTACTGTGGAAGCATCTTTATGCGCTACGGCAATTGGGTTTTTCCAACACTTAGTCAGGAAGTGAAATTTGTAAGCTTTCCTTGCTTGTTCTCTTCCTTTGAAATCGTTTGCTTTTGGTTTTATAATTTTTCTTGTAAAAAAATTAAATGAACACAACTTGTGTCGTTGGATGCCTCAAGATTACTGAACATTTTGCTACAGTAGCTCATATTTCAGTCCAGCTTCCCCCCGGAAGAGGAAGGCGGTGGGGTTAAGTTTAAACATAAAATTACCCTCCTAACAAACTTTATTTCCTCCTGACCTTTGTGGAGAGTTTACACTTCTGAATATATCTTTATAGAAGGGATGAAGGGATTAGTATCCACGTTTGGAGGATGTCTTGCTCTTAATGGGTTATCTGTTTTTTCCCTTTTCATGTCTTTCCTGAAAACGTTACATACTTCTACAATATTGGAGGGCTTATCTCTTTCCTTGGTTGAACTACTCGGATTGAAAAATGATTGAGCAATGTTATAAACTTTGCATTCCTTTTTCTTTTTGGTGCTAAGACTATGGAAGTGGAGAGTGCAGAATTTTGGTTTCATGTCGAAGAGTAGAAATGAAAAAAAACTTAGTATATATCTGAAAATTTAATAAACTTAGGCATATTTCAGCCTTTTAACAATTACTCAGTAACAATTCTAAGTTGAAGTCTTTATACCTAAAGTGGTATGATAATTTCCAGCAACTTCTAATATAGATTACATAACAAGAATTTAAGGCATTACACCGAATAAAGGAATGAAAACGTAAATGTTTCTAGGTCACGTCTAAAGACATGAAATACAAATATTTTAATCTAAATTCTTATGTTATTCTCTCTTCAAATTCATATTTGTACAAGTTCAGTAATACAATTATTCTTCCACTTGAAGGATGGAAAAAAATTGAACATCATTGAAGTCTATGGGACCACATATTACCTTGTAATATGGGAAGTATGACAACTCACAAAGAAGCTCCACTTGCTGCACAGTGCTATGATATTTCCATGTCATTTACTTCTGTCCTTTACCAATTAATTTCGAACAGCCTAGTGGTCAAGTCATTGTACTAGACTTCGACCTGTATCAATGTGTGTAAATAAGCACCTTTTTCTATTTTTGTCTGCGTTCAAAATTTCACAGATGGTAAACTTTATATTTTTTAACATCCTTGATTATATTGCAGCATTGAAATTAATTTTCTTTTTTAAACTTTATATAGATACAATTCACCAGTGTGGTATACTAAGGAATCGTATGTAAGTTTGTCAAGGCTGCCAAGATATGCACTCTAAATCAAAAAGGTATGTCCTACTAGCACTTGAATTATTATGGTTTTGCCAAGTCCTCACTTATATCAACTGACTGAGATATTTAATGGTAACTAGAATTTTATACTTAATTGAATCATATATAAGTTTGTCAAAATGCCAAGATATGCATTCTTGGTACCAAGAAATCGCAAAGGTCTGTCCTACTAGCCCTTGATTTATTATGGTAACTAGAATTCTATAGCTAATAATACATCATATGTTATTGAATACCATTAAAAGTAGAATTTTTAATTAGTTTTGATAATAATACTAATAATTTATAAGGTTGAAGAATTGTCAAATTTCAAGTGTGGATTTCATAAGGAGCCCGAACTATGGGTTCATAAGCAACTTCCTTTCACGTTTTAGAAAATTTCATGGAAATTGATACTATACATGTTCATATCATTATTACGGTCCATCAAGAGATGCTAAATTGACTACGATTGAAGTCAATGGGACCACAATTTACCTTGTTTGTTTAAGTGACTAGAGAATAATCAACAAACTTCTTGTTCAGTTGCTCCACTTGCTGTACAGCTCCTCCGTACCATCTGTCTTCTAGGATAATTGCTACACATTTCTTTTATGTCTTTTACCAAATGAACATTCGACCGTTTACTTGACTTGGTCACTAGTGAGACTTGCCTTGATAAGAACCAGGTCGAACTTGTACATAAAAGCCAAGCAGCAAGCACCATTGTTTTTTGTGTTCCAAAGGTAAACTCATAAAAATCATATACAATTTAGAACACTTTCTTCATGTGGCTATTGAATGGTTATGCCCTTCTGCGTCAAGGATTACAATGGGATATAAAAGGTACCATCTTTCTTCAACTTCTTCATTTAATATGAAATATCAAGTTTATCTTAATGTGGTTTCATTTGAAATAATGTCTTCCTTGTCTTTCGGAATTTAATTATATTCATTAGTAGGTAAATCCCCTTTTCAGAGCTTCACAGGCAGGTGGAATGCAGATGATAGCTTGGCCTGGTCTTGTGTATATAGCTCTCTTTTACAGTTTTATGTTATTAGGCATTTAACCGAAAAAGGCAAGAGGGCACCCATAGCTCCCAGCCAGTAGCTAAAAGAGATAAGAAGTAAACATAAAATTAATGTTAACGTTTAACCCGCATGTCAACGCTTTTTTATACCTTCATTTACGATGGCTCCAAGACCAAATTTGAACCATTAATATCTATGTTTATGTACTATAAAAGTCATATGAAGCTGATGTAATCAAAATATATGTCGAGACAAATCTTGCTAAATCCTGAATTATAGTATTTTATCTTAGATACTTGTGGGAAAAAAGAGTGCCAAGTTTTTGAACTTTTGGCCCTCAAGAAACAAATGTAGCTAGGAAAAGAGGCACAAGGAGCATAAGAGTTGATATTGTGAAAGTAGACATGGAGACGACTCTACCAAGATCCCAAGTTACTATTTTTGCTCATATATATTGGTGCGATTTATGATTAATCTTTGTGAAATTTGACTCAAAACAACAAATGGACAACCCTTTGAGATACGGAGAGAGTATGTTCTTATCACTCTCTTTCTCTTTTATGGTTGAATATTTCGTTATAATAAAGCATCGGGTAAAATATAATACAGTTTTTTCAGATTATTGATATACTTTCCAAGTTATTATTGTATGATAGTTTCTTTGTATTTGTTGAACTTTTGAGATGTCCTTATATGTTAGTGCTTATCTTGATATGACCTAAATTGTTGCTTTTCTGATCCTTTAGCTCTCTGTTTCATACTCTTTTCTGATCTTTTTAGCTCTCTAGATCATACTCTTTGCAGGGTGAAAAGGGCACTGGACTACTGGAGTGAACGTGATATCTTTCTCAGCTAGTCAACATCTTCTTTTTCACCTTTTCTTCAGCGCTACTAATTAACCCTTTCATCAGGTTTGACTACATATAAGTCTGCTACTAAAGTTCCGTTTTAGATCCTTTATCAGAATGTAAATCAGAAATGAAGTTGGTATGTATAAGTGTCAATATTCTTCTAAAGACACCCAACCAAGCTCCTTCTTTTAATTGCTATAGTTTTGTGATTTCAGAATTTCACACTTTCACTTGATTGTGATTTTTAGACAATAGACAAACACCTGCTCTTGTTCATGACCCTTGGGAGAGATTAAGATATGTGGTGTAATTCGATTGGCAAAGCAACATTAAATTTACTAGAAATTAGTTGAGTTCGATCTCCTTTTTCCCTTGTGGTTGAGTTGGGGGGAGGAAAATGGTAGGATTTTCCATAATCAGGTGAGAGTAGTATTATAAGTCTTACTGAAATCCACACTGTTATTTTGTTTGTTTCTGGTCTTCTTAGATAACTTCTCTCTTTAAATTGAATTTTATTTGTTGGCGAAGTTGTGGCGAGCAAAACAAGCATGAGCATACGGGTTGAAAGAGTAAAAGTAAAGGCATGTGGAAATGTATTGCCATACTAATATTTGGTACAGAAAACATATTAGAACATGTAAATAATTCTCTAGGTTCATATAGGAAAACCGTGACATTCTAGTCACTACATTTCATGCTTAACTCACTTTTAAAGTATGGTTATTGGCTTATTGCAAATATAGTTAACACAGGACAAGCGTGTATAATGGGCCAAAATCAAGTTCATCCAATATTCTTGTCATTAACTTCGTAAAGAAGTGGTTCTCTAAAACATAACCAGGTAATGTCCAAGTGTTGGATTCGGCTATTTTATGGAAAATCCATATTTTTTATCCAGGTAAATTTGTCAGTTCATATGCATGTAAAAGTGTCAAGGATTTGACTCAAGAACTTAAGGTGAAACGAAAGGTCCACTTTGCATACTATAGATGATGCATGTTACTCGACATCGGTATACTAGATTTAGGTTTTCTTACAACATTCAAGCTTTTTGTGTGATTAGGGGAAAATATCAATCCATAGGTTGATAGGTAATACTCCCTTATTAACAAAGATGCTAAGGTTCCCTCGTAAAATTAATTGGTTAGAGGTGGAGTATCCCGTTAGGCATATAGGATAGTCATCTTCCATCTATCTCTTTCTTGTGGGAACAATGAAGACTTTCTTTTCACTAACAAAGGTTAACTGGATGAGAATATATAATCTCCTTCCATCTAAGGCTAAGTAGGCTTTAGTATTCCCTAGTACCTGATGATGCTCTGATGATAAACTCTTTAACTTGGTGGCGAGGAACTAGTGGGATTCCTTTCCTAGGAAGTATATATACCCTGCCCCTTTTGTCATCTTCACCTCCTTATGTACACCTAGAAGTTAAACAGGGAAAGAAACTATGTTTCGGTTTGGAAGTTATCGGGGGATACTATGGATTCGAATGTACATCATACTTTCTGACCTACTAGAGACTACCAACTAGTGATCCAAGAATTCAACTTTGGGGATGCATAGGATAGTACTAACGTAAAATATATAATAAGCAAAGACCGAAAATTAATTAGCAGTATATTAGAGAAAATGTATGGTAATTTCGAAACAGATTTATACAAAAGTTTTGAAAGGTTTCAATTAATCTGTATTGATTACTTTTTCTAGCTAAAGGGTTTACAATGGGTGATCTCATATGTTTTACCCCTAAATTTTGAGTATTTCTTTGGATTGTGCTTTTGCTTATCTTTATAGAAAATAAAGATTACAGAAAGTGTGGCATATGGGTGTGCTAAACCGACTTAGGGGAAGGGAATTTAAGGAATTACAATTACAATAATCAATTAGAAGTAGCTTGAAGGAAGGGAGTTAGTTAGAGGAAAGGAGAGAAGAGTATCAGATTCTTATAAATAGTGGAGGTTAGGCAGAGAGAAATCATCATCAAAACGTAGTTGAGGGTTTGTTATGGCTTTTAGCTCATATTGAGAGAATCAGACCTCTCGAATGTCTGAAACTATCTTTAGTTTCTGCATTTTCCATTTAAGCAATGCAAATCATCTTCTTCTTTCTCTAATTTCTATTCACAGAATGCAATTCATTACAATGGGATACTGTGTATTTTTGAGACAGAGGAAGAAAATTGTGGTAATCTTTGATTAAGCAAAGTCTTTTGTGAATGCAGGTAATACTATATGCATTAGAAAGTGCAGCGGATGAAATAAATCTCTAGAGTTATGGCAGATATTGCAGTTGAGCTTGCTATTAAATCATTGGATTTGTTGATCAATGAAGTGTCCTTAGTGTCCAGTCTCTCCGGTGATGTAAAGGCCATAAACAGTGAACTGCGGAAGATGGTAGCTTTTCTGAAGATTGCTGAAGAGAGAGCTCAACAAGATGACTTAGTGAAGGATTGGGTGAAAGAAGTGAGAATCTTGGCTTATGACGTCGAAGATGTCATTGAAGAATATCAACTTTACCAGAAAGAAAGTCCATGGAGTAAGTTCAAGCAGATCTGTTCACTGCATCCGCGACGCATGGCCAATGACATTAAGTCCTTACGCCAAAGGGCATCTGACGTTCGTATACGGAGAAATACATCCACATTTAATGAATATGTTGAGCTGGGACAGTGCAGCTCTCAGGATGCCCAACTAACTATATCTTCTATGTGTATCGCTGAAGAATTTGAACTTGTTGGCACTGAAACGTTTAAACAAGAAATAATTAAGTTAATGGATATAGAGAACCTTGATTTGAGCACCTCTACAATAGCAGTGGTTGGTAAGAGAGGACTTGGAAAGACGACAGTTGTTCGGAGTGTGTATAATGACACAAGTGTAAGTCACAATTTCCTCTTCCGTGCTTGGGTTTGTGTACCCCAATATCGCACGACTTTGGACATGTTAAGGAGCATTGCGAAGCAATTGTATGAGGCAGGCCGAGAGGCCGAAGAGTGTTACAGGCAAGCTGGCATGATAAATCCCTTTGATAACGGGATTGATGCAGTAGCACCCGGTAAAGTAGACCAATTAGTTGAAGATTCCCTGATTGATTGTGTAAGCAATTTTTTGAAGGAGAAAAGGTATCATTATTCACATGTTATCACTCATATATATATATGTATTTAGCACTTCTGAATCAACTTACGACTTCTTGAAAGTAACTTGTTGCCTGATTATTAGAAGAAAAAGCATAAATGGCTTACTATTTTTCTATCTTATACAATGGACATGCTTGGAATGGGGGTAATGTATTAAGGGATAATAAAAGTCAAACGAATGAAATAAGGTAGTTGTAACTTGTAAGGAGGTGATTTGGTAGTGGAAAGAAATGAGGTGGTAGAGAGAAGAAGGTGTTGATGTGATGATGGTGAGATAACAAGAGAGGAGAGAGGAAAGTATTACCATCACTTGGGGGTAATAGTTACCCTAGGTAGGTTGTGGGTAGTTATTCCCCCTGTAATGAGGGAAATTATTCCCCCTATCACTCCATCTTCTTCTCCTGTCACTACTTTATCCCCTTTAGGCGACTCAACTCCTATGTCATTAGCTAAATTCCTCTTTCATTTCCTTTGTTTGACTTTTATTACCCCTTTAATACATTTACCCCCATTCCAAACAATGCCCTAAATGAAGAATATTACAAACTATAATCATTCTTTTACTTTCTTCAAGCTTGAAGTTTCTCTAACTCTTACAGTCAAGTTTGTGTTTAAAATGTTACAGATACATGGTTGTTTTCGATGATGTCCAAGAGTACCAAGACATAAATTTAAAAGTCCGTGCCTTGCCTCAAAATGAAAAAAAGGTAGCAAAATACTAATAACTACACGTGACAAGAACGTGGCTCGTGATTGGGTGAAAAGGACTTGTGATGCTACATACAAATTCAAGCCTTTACCTCTAGGAATGGCATGGAAGCTTTTTGCAAGAAGACCTTTCAAAGCGATGGCGGAATATGTCCTGCATGGTTAGAGGACCGTGCTAGAGAAGTCCTCAACAAATGTGAAGGAATACCCCTCATAATTTTGGCAGTAGGGCGTCTCCTATCTGCGAAGCCATCTGATCCCGATGAATGGAAAAAGGTGTGTCATAGCCTTGGGTATTGCCTAAAAAATAATCCTCAGCTTACAGGAATTCACAAAATCCTTATCCGCAGCTATTATGATTTGCCCCATAACTTAAAGCCTTGCTTTCTGTACTTCGGATTATTTCCAAAAGGTTATCATGTTGATAAGATGAGACTCATTCGCTTATGGATAGCTGAGGGTTTTATTACAGAAGAAAGAGGGTTAACACTAGAAGAAGTTGCAGAAGAAAATCTGAATGAACTCCTCAGTTTGAGTTTGGTTGAAATTGAATGTAAAGATTCCACTGAAAGACCTAAAACCTTGCGCGTCCATGAATTTCTCCATGAGATAATCCTTTCCAAGTTGCAGGAGTTGAGTTTTTGTCAAGTTCTTTCCACAAAGTCCTCTACTGCCCATATTGAAAACCCTCGTCGATTGTCCATCCACAATGACTATAGCCCTAAGGAGAATATCAGTAAAAACAAGTCCAAGATTCGGTGTCTTCTAATAGAGCATGCAGAAAACATCTTTCTCAATGTGCTTAATAAAGGATTCTCGAACATTTGCCTACTGAAAGTTCTTGATCTGCGGAATGCTCCCATCAATGATATTCCCAAGGTGGTGGGAGAGCTACTCAACTTGCGTTATTTAAGCTTGAGAAACACGAGAGTTGAGAGGCTTCCGAGCTCCTTAGGTAAGCTTCAAGATCTCCAGACGTTGGATTTGAAAGGAACTTATATTCATGAGCTTCCAACTGAAATCAATGAGCTCCACAAGCTACGTCATCTTCTTACTTACCGTTACGACTATGATTTTGCAAATAACCGCCATATTATGTTAGTGAGGGGAGTGAAGATTCCAGAACAGGCGCTGGGGAAACTAGAGGACCTACAGAAGCTGGCATTCGTTGATGTAAGCCATAAAACTAGGCTTATGCAGGAGCTTAAGAATTTGACGCAATTGAGAAAGCTTGGAATCGTGGGGCTCAAGCTGGAAGATGGAAGAGACCTATGTGCTGCAATTAAAGGGATGAATAACCTACAGGCATTCAGTGTATTCTCAAAAAACCTGAGGGAAGAAATTGATCTTGATCAAGTGGAATCCCCAACTCTTAAACGCCTCTACCTGAATGGACCGTTAAAGTGTTTCCCTAGATGGATCTCAGGACTTCACGACCTGGTTAAAATCCGTCTAAGGGAGTCAAGATTATTAAACCGTGAATTTCTTGAAACTTTACGCGGATTGCCTAATTTGGTGGAGCTTCAATTGTTTGAGGCATATCATGGTGTAATATTAGAAATAGGAAGTGAGGGGTTTCAGAAACTGAAAATTTTGGAGCTTCTTGATTTACTTGATCTGGAGTCCTTGTTGATAAACGAAGGAGCTTTGCCTCTCCTAGAGCAATTGTCAATCGGGGAAAGCCCAAAACTGCAGGTGCCCTCTGGCATCATCTACCTTCCCAGGTTGAAAACCCTCAATTTCTTTAGCATGTCACATTTATTCGATAGCTTTCAAGAGCAATATTATTCAGTTGTCGAGCATGTACCTAATGTCTATTTTCAAGAAAAGGGTGAGGGATCATGGAGAACTTACACTCTTCGATGATCAAGTTGTGCAAGAAGCAGAATCAAGGAACTGTTAATGAGTAATTTATATTGTATTGCATTTTTTTATCTGTTGAATTTCTTTTCACCGTTGTTTTTTGTTGTATGAGAAATACGCTACTCAGTTTTCTGACTTTCTCCTTCATATCAGTTTTCTGAGATTAGATTTTTGAGGAGTTTCTCGAACACAATAATGACAGTATGACACTATGCTATCTTATGCTTTACTGGTGGTTGACTTTTATTACTTTCTTGAAATTTGTCCAGTCCTTGTAAATATGCAAAGGTGTTCTGCATCTCCTTCAGGCTTCAGCTGATAGCAATTCATGAAAAGCCCGAAACTGGAGTTGCCAACTGCACCATAGTATTCAGTTTTCACTTGTCAAACATATTAACGTGCTGTCAACCATGTAGGACTTCTGCGCTACCACATAAACATCTTACTCTAGCATTTTCCTCCCTTTGGTTTCCGAATTTCATTTCAATGAACAATTTATAGGTGATTAATTATCAAACTAGTAACAAAAAAGTAGTGTTAGACGATCTATCCATATGTAAATGGATAGACCTTATGGAAATTTAAATCAAAAATTAGAGGGTCTCATTTTTAGTCGAAACCTTATTAAGTCAAAACTCCTTTGTTTTACCATGATCTATCCATAAATGTGGAAAACGATGTGAAAAATACTATCAAACAATTGCAAAAAGGATGTACGAAATTACTATTTACGTTTCAGAATAATTTAATAGTCAGGAGTTAGTTTATTTGCTCAAATTATAAACAAAGGCGGTGTTTCGCAAAAAAAAAAATTGTCTTAGACTATATTTTTTTTTTTTGCAAAATACATGCTTTTAAAGGTAGTTTCTAGCAAAATCTCCCTTAAAAAGAATTATGGTCCACTATTTTCAGATGAAGAGCATGAACTAAAATGCATCATCTTTCGAGTTTCACCAACACAACAAGCGTGTTGCTGCCGCAGAAGGCAGATGCTTGCAGAATTATTCTAGTTGTTGCTTGTGGATTATTTTATTGCTAGAAATCAAAAGAAAATCGATTTAAGCATCTGATGAACAGAAGGCCCATTACTACTTTTTTAACTGTAATTTAAGGAGATGGAAGATGCAGTATTCTGAAAAACCAAAATGAGAGCAAATTCTCAAATAGGCTAAACAGCTGACAAAATGAAGTCTTTTTCCTTCTGCAAAGAAGGTTCGACAAGTGACAAGCGACTATCTCCTTGACTTCTTTTTGGAGGATTTAGATCCACCTGTATTTTGGGAGGCTGCTTTGGAGGTGCTGGCTTGGTTTGACTTTGAGGTAGTAGCCTTAGTATCAACATTATCGGCCCCAGAACTCCGAAGAGAACAATCAGAAGTCCTAGCCTCTTGTTTATCCGAACAACGGCACCCTGGGAGCCTCTCACATGAGCTGCCTGCTTATCCTTTCTCTTGGGTCGGTAGGAAGATCTCTCCCTTTCTGGCAACCAACGCTCTGGATCTGGTTGGGGGCCAGGATTAGCCGGGTCAAAACCCTTTGGATATCTCGGCTTTCTCTTCCTTTTCTCCTTTGTTTTATCCTTGTTCTTACTACTCTCATCATGCCCTTCAATATCCACTATGCGAGATCCATTTTCAGCAGGTTACGCACCAGAGGTTGTTTCGAGATCATCCACATTAATTCCCTTCAAACCAGGAATTGATTTTGAGCTTCTTTTCATAAGCTTCAGCCTTGTCGACATTTACATGAGCAGCTGTAGTTACTAAGTTTCTCAAACAATTCCAAAGCCTCTTTCTGTCTACCATGTTTGAGCTTGAAGGAAGTAGCCTCTTGCATAATAACAATGGGTTTATTGTCTTCAGTCATTGCATTGGACCACCACTTGATTGCACTGTCTAATACAGCCTCAGCCCCATCGATATCTCCCACATGTTCCTCCAAGGTAACAATGGTGGCCACAGTAGCATGCATGTGTTGGATGTCAGGGATCTTTGACAAGGACACAGCAGCTACTTAAAAGTGACCAGCAGCAGCAGCTACTTGCGCTCTGGCAAGGAGAAACACCTTCGACTTGTCAGAAGACTTACCAGCAAACTGCCCGAGCACTTCTTCCGCTCTGCCAGCCTTGTTACCAGTACAGCAGTGGTGGTGTCACACTGGAAACAGTCCCACTAAAGCACTAACGAGTTCCCGAGCCTAAAAATTAAACAGTGGTTCAATGTTTTTTCGCGCCTTATTTCTGTCGTTTGAGTTGGTACAAAAATTTGTACATAAAAGATAGCGTTAGAGCAATAATACAAGACAGAAACTACTCCCTCTTTAAAAAAAAATATGTTAAAAGTCATTTTGGTTACTCTTTCTCTCTTATTAACACTAAGCAAGTCTCATCGGATGATGTTTGATTTTGAAGTGGCTTCAATCGGGACTCTACTTGCGCCAAACATTCTTTTTTTTTTTTAAAGAAAAAAGCTCAATATCAAGCATTTAGCAACAAGTGAAAAAGGCCGAGCATCAAGTATACAAGAACAAAGGGAGCAAGTAAAAAGTACAGATTAAAAACCTGGTCAAGTTTGTTAGCATGAAGGAGCAGGAGAGCACGGTTGAGTAGACAGCTTCCTTCTGCTTAACTGAAAGTTTCGATTCCAGAGCCCCAGCCAACCGGAATTGGCCTCCGTCACCTTTCTCTATAAGCCGAGCAAGCTTCTTTCGGACCTCTGAAGGCAATTAAGTTGTTTGTTGCAAATTTCAATAGCAAGGGAGAATTCATCAGCCAAATTACGTTTTATCATGTCTAAGGGCCTGTTTAGATTTACTGAAAACAACTGAAATGAACTGAACTGAATTGAACTGATTGGTGCTGAACTGAACTGAACTGATTGGCGCTGAACTGAACTGAATTGAACTGAACTGAACTGAATTGAATTGAATTGAATTAAATTAAATTGAATTTAATAAATTTATATATAATATTTAAACAATAATAATATGAATATTAAATAATAATTATGATGATGGGTAATAATAATGAATAATTATTAATGAATAATAATAATTGTATTTTGGACATTTTTAAATGATAATTATAAATAAATAATATTAATAATCATAAATTAATAATAATAATAATTAATGATTATAATGATAATTAATAAAAATTATTTTATAGTCTTTGTATTAATATATTAATACCTGATGATGATTATATAATAACAATAATATCTTAGAATTAAATTAATATTACTATTTTAATTATTAGATTTAATTATATATTAATATTTAGTAATAAGATAATGATTGGGTCGGACCGTGCAAAATTACATCATAAATTGTTCTAACGTGATTTGATTGGATTATGGGCTGAAAACGCGGGTTTATTTGTGTTTTTAACCTAAACAATGTTCCTCCATAATGATACTAGTAATAATAATGAATAAAGCTATAATAAAAAAATTGTATACAAATAATAATAATAACACTTAATAATAATGATATAAAAATAAATAATAATAATAAAAACAATTAGTAAAATAAATTAGACCAACATAATAATATTTAACAAAATGATTATAAAATAATGGAGCTGAGCTGAACTGAACTGAACTGATTGGAGCTGAAATTAAGCTAATCTAAACAGGCCCTAAGTATGCTTGCACAGCTTCTTGTGTATATCCAAGGAGCTGAGAAAAGGAAGAAACTCAGAGTTTATCGGCACGTTAACATTGAAAGGTAAAGAAAGTCACACGGCTGCTACACTACATGATCATTACCTGCTGAACAAATGCCAGTTGAACAGATATAGAAGCCAATTTGTTTTCTATATCATCATCTGCCCAGTTTTCTTCCATCAATGATTCCTGACCCACTCTGTAAAACCAATCCTCTCAGGAGTCTAGCAGATATGCTCAAAGTTCAGCAAGAGCTCCCTATTTTATTCCTATTAGTTGGTTAAGATTAGCTTGAAGAGAAAGTGAGTAAGAGGAAAGAGAAGGGAAAAAGAGAATCAGTTTCTCTATAATTTATAAAATAAAGGAGAGGAAGAGAGAAAAGGCACAAAAGTTATGGATCAGAGTTTCCGTAAGTTTTGTTAATTTTGTTAGAAAGTTAACTCTAAACAAAATGTTAATAACTAGGATAATTGCTCAGAAATCTTACTCCTATTTCCTTATACAATACAATGCGGGAACTACATGTTGGATATTTTGAGTGGTTACATCTACATATATTTATCCTACAATACAATATATAAGGACCATGTGTTCAGTCAGGATTTCACAATGCCATGCCATTAGGATATTAGGAAATGGTGCTACAACTTAAATTGCCAAACATTCTTTTACTTGCTATCCTCATACATTGTTAGCCAGAACCCTTTTCCGTTTTCCCCATTAACAGCTCATCTTATGTCCGCTTCTCTATCATTTGGACATATAACTAGCTTAATATTAATATCAGTCTGTTGTGATACTTGAATGTAGATATTAGGGAAAAAAGGAGAGACAAGTCAGGATTGAAGATCCATCACCTTTGTATAATGTACTGAATGCTGAAAAAGAGACTGTTGTGATACAAACAGAATATTGCGATTGCTACACTAAGAAAGAGAATGTCACAAATTCTGTTGACAAACAATTTGCTAACCAAGAGATAAATTTTTGCAGAAATCAAAATCATTGAATTAAAACTCCAACTTACATAACCCTAATGAGAAAGTCACAAATAAACCTGACTAAAAGTGAGAAGATATACATATTATCATTCCTAAATTGCAAGAAAATAACAATAGGTCCATGGTGGACGGCTGGACGCGCACCTACCATGAGGAAGGTGCGCCCACTTAAAACGCAGCCATCAAAAAACAAAACGCAGACAAACTCCCTTACTTCTGGCACGGAATGAACAATAGTTCAGTTTCAATGAACAATCGTTTATTTCCAATGAACCAGCTAAATCGGAAATTTTCCTCATTCTTTCTCCTCTGACAGATTTTTTTCCCTCTCCTTCACTATCTCTTTCTTTCATTTTGAATTCGAAATTTAAATTCATTTTCCAAAAACTTTCGCTCTCTTCCATTTCTCTCTCCTCCATTTTCTCTCTAAAATTTCTCCATCTTCTTCTCAAACACTCATTCAATTCACCATTTCCATTCAAATTTCAAGTCAAATTCAAACCAACTTCAAACATTCAACTTATATGTGTAAAAATACCACACCTATTCATCATTTTCACTCGAAATTTCGAATTTCAACTCTAAAAATTATTTCAAACTTCAACCTCAACCCTTGAAAACTCTAAACTCATACAACAACAAAGCAATTTCGAATGGTAAGAATATTTATGTGAATGATAATGTAGTTTTTCAACTTTTTTGGTTTTTGTTGATTCCTATTTTGTTGGTTCCTAAATGACTACTACGTATGTTCACTTATATTGGGCTGATATTCATTGGATATATGTTTATGTTCACCCTTAAATGGGTTAATGTTCTTATGTATATTCAAATGCTATTTTGAAATTGGGTTCATATGTTATGTTTTATTGTTCACCTGAAATGGGTTCCTTATGTATGTTGAAATGTCCAACTAACATTTACTCTTTTGACATATGGTACATTTGTTATGTTCTATTGTTCATTATGGAATAGTATAATGTTAATTTGAAATGGATTTCGTTTGAAAGAGGGGGATTTTGTTTTGATGTTCATTTGAATATATTTTAATTTGTAAGAAAAGATTGTGGTTCATCTACTGTGTTATATTGTTTATCTATGGTATTTTAGTGTTCATCTTGGTTGTTTTGGTGTTCATATTTTAATGTTCATCTTTAATTGGCTATGCAGGACAGAAGATCCAAAGGTACCGCAACGCCAAATTTCCAAAGAAACTACTGCAAAAAAAAGGTATGTTTATTCGTAATATAATTTAATTCTACGATCATTATTTAATTTTTGTTCATTCATGTTATTGGAATGTTTAGTTCATTCATCCATGTTGTTCTGTGATTCACTCATGTTATGTCTATATTCATTCAGTTTTTATAAATTTTCACTAGTTTTTATTCTTCAATTAGCTATGTTGTTCACTTATTTTGGCCAATTGTTCACTTATTTTGGCCAATTGTTCACTAATTTCATGCATTTGTTCAATTAGTCTCTTTGATTGTTCATTCATATATACATAAAACGTTGTTTAATTAAATTCAATCAATTTGTTCATTTAATCATATAATGATTGTCAAATATTCATTTATTTACTTTATCTATATTCTATTTTTCTATGCAAAAGTCAAAATCTAAAAGGACCACCAAAACACAACCAAAAATCTCAAAAAAATCGGTTGCAAACCCAGGAAAAGTATGTTTCAAAACATTCTAATGACATTCATACATACATATGATCAATTAGTTATTTGTTCATTGATATTATCAATATGTTCATTTATGTTATTAATTTGTTCATTCATTCATGTAATTTAATGGTTCATTCATGTTGTTAAATTGTTCATTGATATCATTTATTTGTTCACTAATGTTATTATAAAGAGTCATTCTATACAATTGTTTACTTTATTCATTCATTTATTACATTCAATTGTTCAATCAGTTTATTTGATTGTTCATTCATTTGATTATTTCATTTTACCATTTTATATTATTAAATTATTCATTCATTTGTTCATTCTTTTTATTCAATTGTACATTATTCATGTTACTTAATTGTTCATTAGTTTATCTCAATTATTCATTAAATTCACTCAATTGTTCATTTAATTCAATTGATCATTTGATCATTTCATTTAATATAATTGTTCATTCCTATTATTCACTAGGACTTGCCTATTTGTTCATTTTTACCTGTTATTCATTACTAACTATCTCTTTTTTATTGTTCAATATTTTTCATCATTTGTTCAATTATTTAATCTATTGTTCATCTACCTATATTGTTCATTCATTTTGTTCAATTGTTAATTTTTTTAATTAAATTGTATGCTCATGTTATTTAATTGTTCATTTAATCATATCATATTATTCAATTATTCATATAATCATATTATATTATTCAATTGTTCATTAAATGCACACAATTGTTTATTTGATCATTTCATTTAATTCAATTGTTCATTCCTATTGTTCACTAGTACTTTTCAGTTGTTAATTGTTCATTAGTTCTTACCTGTTATTCATTGTTAACTAGCTTTTTCTACTGCTTAATATTTTTCATTATTTGTCCAATTGCTTACTTCTATTGTTCATCTACCTATATTGTTCATTTATTTAGTTCAGTTATTCATTCTTTATAATAATTTCATTCATTTATTTAATATTTTACTAGTACTTCAATGTTGTTCATTACTGTTTTCTCGTTGTTCATTGTTCACTAGTCCATTTTCATTGTTCATTCATTTTATTTAAATGTACTGTTTTTATTATCTAATATTCATTATTTGTCATTTAATGTTCATTGTCCACTTCATGAATGTGCAGAAGTGATAAACCAAATGCACTACCTGCTACAACCAAACCCCACAAACAAACCAAAGCAGCTACTGAGGGCAAAGCCCCGGCCACAGAGATCAAATAAAACCATACAACCTGTTGTGAAGAGTAAACCTCTACTCAAAAGACCAAACTTCTGTTGTGAATTCACGTATTGTTGGACGTGCAGATGGAGGAAGTGCAGTCCAACATGAGGATAGGAGGTGATCAAGGCAAATCCCATAATATTAGACGTAGGGTTTCTTGGTAGCCGTTTTTTATTTAGTCGGCTAGTATAAATATGTAAAAACGTCATTTGTATATTTTTTACAGCATTTTATGCTAAGTATTGTACTCACTTTTCGGAATCAATAAGAATATTTATTTTTATTTATTTTCGTATTGTTTTTAAATCATTTCTCACAGTTCTTTATACATTTTATCCTAATTGACTTAATTGAATCGTCGGATCAAAAAGCAATAAAAACTATAGATAAATGAACAATTATTATTACATGTCAAATCAATGAATACTAATCTAGATATATACTTATAGATGAATGAATATCAAATCGGGAATTGTGAATAGCTATATTCATCTAATGTACATTTAAACAAACACAATGAACTTTGGTACCAACTATATGAACAATCATCATGAATATTGATAATAAGCACTTAAACATTATCAATACCAAAGTTAATTGATAACAACATATGAACATTAAAGCAGGCGAAATGAATATGTGTGCTGACAAAATGATCATTAGATAGCAATTGACAACACATAATAAATGGTCGCAACACATGAACATTACATGAAACACAATGAAGTTGTGTACCAAGTAGATAAACCATAAAGCAAACATAGTGAACATTGACTATAAGTACTTGAAAGTTATCAATACTAATATTAATTGATAACAAATCATGAACATGAGAGCTGTCATAATGAAGATGTGTACTGATAAAATGAACAGTGCATCATACATAATGAACCTTCCTCAAGAGAAATGGAAACCATTTAAAACAAATGGAAGAAAACACACCCCAAATTCTGAATATTAAATATAGAGAGAGAAAGAAGAATGAGCTTTTATGAGAGAGAGAATAACAATGCAAGCATTTATAATGAGAGAAATGAGTGTTCATATATATATATATATATATATATATATATATATATATATATATATATATAATTTTCACAGAATATATGCTATTTAAATGCTTGAGATATTCAGCATAAAAGGTCTAATGTACATTTGGTTTACTTGAAAACTAACCAGGACCTAAATATTTGTTCTTATTCCATGTATATCTGTTGTTCAACTATGTTCATTGGGAGGATGTATGGTCATTTGTGTACCTTTGATCAAACTTTATCTGGATGTTTTTCATGTACATCATCAGATATGCATTGTTCATAAATTAAAAGGAGAGAGAATAATGTTCAATATATGTATAGGAGCTAAATAATTGATATTGAAAAATTCCCGCCCAAAATTTTACAAAGAATGTCTGCTATTTACTTATCAATGATTACAGTTATTTCAAATGGTTCATTTGTTCATCTCAATAGCTACAATGTACGTTTTGTTCAATTGTGAATAAACCACATTCAAAAGATTTGACCATAAGCCGTTTACATTTTGTAGTGTATCTTAATGCTCAACATGTACATTAAATTATATCTATTGTTCGTAATTTATTTCTTTAAATTAGAAGTCTGTACTACATAATTTCAAGCCATGAAATTTACCATGTTCATTATGTTTGGCCAATTGCTCTTTATATCCCAACAAATGTTCATTTTTCGTTTGTTTCTAAATATTGTCCATCTTTTTTTTTAATTATTACAAAATGGTGTAAATTTTCCATGTGGAACTCTATTCCTCAATTATAAATAAAATTAGGAAAAATTGCCTAGAATAATGCAACATTTGGGCGATTCGCAAATAATAATGCAACCTAAAGATTATTCTGGAATAATGCAACCTTTATACCCCATTTATTTTAAACAGGACAAATAACCGGTAACATGAACCATAGGTAATTTTTATTAAAAACTTTAAATTTAAAAAAAAATTAAAAAAAACCTAAACTAAACCCCAGCCCCCACCCCTGCCAATACCCCCAGCCCCACCCTCGCCGGCAACTACCCACAACCACACCACGCCAGCCCCCACCCTCGCAGGAAACCCTCCCTAGCTCGCCGGAAACTACTCATAACCACCACACCCCGTACCCATCGACGAAATTTTCCCTTTCTTTCGTCTCTAGTGTCGCCGGAAAACACGTGGGGTTAGGGGAGGGAAGGAGAGGCGCGCGAAATCTGAAAGGTAAGAGGGGGGAGGGTGGGATTTTCGGGGTGGGAGAAGGGTTGGGTGAGGTTGCGGTAGTTAGGGGGCTTCGAAGGGGTTGGGTTGCGGTGGCTCGGATGGTTCGAAGAGGGTGGGTTGGGGTGGGCTAGGGGGTTCGAAGGGGGTAGGCTAGGGGGTTCGAAGGGAGTGGGGTGAGATCGGAGGTGGCGGCTGGGCATTTCGAAGGGAGTGCGGTGGCGGTAGGAGGTGGCTGAGCATTTTCAGAGGGAGTGGGAAGGTGGTCGGAGGTGGCTGGGCATGGTGGGGGAGGGGTGGCTAGTTTGTGCGTGATGGTGGGTTAGGGGAGGGGGTGAAGTTCTTTTTTTTGTTTTTCTTTATTTTTTAATTTTTTTTATAAATTAGTTTATTAGGACCAATGACAAGCCGACACGTGTCCCCCTCAACCTATTATTCAGGTTATATCCAGTTTTACCCCATTTAAAATAAATAGGGTATAAAGGTTGCATTAATATTTACGAATCGCCCAAAGGTTGCATTATTCTAGGCAATTTTTTCATAAAATTATATAAGAATAGTAGCCTGTTCGTTTAATATATCCATGGGTTCATCTTATGATAATTGATGCTCATTAGTTACTGTATAACTGGGCAAGACAAAATTTCTTTTGTTTCTCATTCATGTACATTAGTCATGGGCAAAACACTTTTCTAGCAATACTACATGTTGTTTGTCTTTTTTCAATGTTTATTTATTTTCAACCGGTGTTCATCCCGTGTCAAACCTAAGGAGAATGCTGATTTGTGGTTTGTTTTTGTTTTTTTTCTTTTCTAATGTTCATTTACTCAGGCCTGATGTTCATTCCGTGTCAGACACAAACTGGGCTGTTTTTTCTTGCTGCGTTTTGTTCTGTTGTTGCTGCGTTTTACTTGGGCGCACCTACCTCTCTGTAGGTGCGCGTCCAAGATGGAATTTGCGAGAAAATAACGCATTCAAACATTAGCGGTTAGAGTCCGAATTTACCCAAAACCTCATCGATGATAGTTTTGCATAAGAGAAAAAACGTAAAAGAAACAGTGTCGCTAATTACAGTTGTCGCTAATAAAATTGAACACTAACTAAAGGTTGAATTGAACATCATCAATCAAGAACTAACTGAACAAGAAGGAGTGCCGCCTCGACCTCCACCGCCGCTGCCACCAAAGTCACAACCGCCATCAATGTTGAAGGATAATCCCTTCAATAAAGAGGCTGTGACACTTCCCTTGTAGCATGGATTATGGTAAGCCAGAGTGAATTGGACGAAGGACACAAACACGAACGACAAAACGAGAGCAATTAATCCAAATGCAAAACTGGTCATCCAAAAGTTAGATGATTGTGGAGGGTTATTAGATGATTGTGGAAGGTTATTAGATGCCTGTAGACACAAAAAAAATTACAATGTGCCACGTTATCAAATTTCATTTAATCCAATAAAGTCCACCGTTGACTTTATAAACGTAAATGATAAATGATATGAATTATTTCGGACTTATAATTAAGTTTGAGCCGTATTAATTATTAGTCATTTACTGGTTGGGTTAAGGCCTTATAACAAAATAGGCTATTTGGATAAATGATGGCCATGAGGCCCATGGTGGCTACTCATTAAAACCTAAACCCTAGAAAGCTCTATAAATAGAGCTCTTCAGTTTCATTTGAAGAGGCTTAGAAAAAACCAAAGGGGAGAAACCAGAGAGAAAATCCAGAAGGTCAGAAAAACCAGAAGGTGGAGGAAATCCAGAGTTATTCCCTTAACCTAGAAGAAGAACAACAAGCATCAAAATCAACGTGCCATTCTATTCTAAAGAAGAAGATTTGAAGAGATCAAGCCCAGCGGCCCTCATTCAAGAAACCAAAAGAAGACTTGAAAAGATCAAGCCCGGAGGCCCTCATTCAAGGAAATCAAATCCGTATTACGAAGGTGTCAAGCCAAGTTCGTGATACAACAAGTCAAATCATTGTGGAGATCGAATCAGAGGATTAAATTAGAGATTGTACCCTAAAGTTCAAATCAATAAAGCTTCTTATTTTATTACATTCATCTTGACTCTGTTTTTACAGACTTAGTTAAAATTTGTGTATACAATGCCATTGTAGATGAGAAAGAAAGAACAGAGAACAAGAATTGCGTTGGGAGCTGTTTGTAATTGAGTTGTTGTTTGTAATTGGAGTTGCTTAGCAATAGCAAGGGATTTAATATTTATACCTTCGTCGTTCGAGTGTTGTTGCCGATCTTCTTGTTTCTAACTTTTTTTTTTTAATTTAATCTTTGTTTTCTTCACATTTTTTCTCTCTCTCCTTTTTTTTTATTCAAGCTACTCACCTTTTTTCCCCTCCTTATTTCTCTATAATAAATATTGTGTGCGGCTAAACACAGCCCGTATTTACTAGCTCACAGCCCGTATACGTATAAATACGTGGTATAAAAGTCTAAATTGCCCCTCTTCCTTTACTCACTTCCTTTTAAAAAATTTAAAAAAAAAATTTAAAAAAAAACTGATAATTTCACGGAACCGGATTGACTTTCCGGTACCGTGAAATTATCAGTTTTGACGGAACCGGATGGAATTTCCGGTACACGGTACCGGAAAGTCAATCCGGTTCCGTGAAAATTCAATTTTTTTATAAAAAAAATTTTTTTTTTGATTTTTTTTTTTTAAAAATGGATTTTTACGGTACCGGATTGACTTTCCGGTACACGATACCGGAAAGTCAATCCGGTTCCGTGAAAATTCAAATTTTAAAAAAATTTTATTTTTTTTTGAATTTTTTTTTAAAAATGGATTTTTACGGTACCGGATTGACTTTCCGGTACACGGTACCGGAAAGTCAATCCGGTTCCGTGAAAATTCAAATTTTAAAAAAATTTTTTTTTTTTTGAATTTTTTTTTAAAAATGGATTTTTACGGTACCGGATTGACTTTTCGGTACACGGTACCGGAAACTCCATCCGGTTCCGTGAAAATTCAATTTTTTTTTAAATTTTTTTTTACTTTTTAAAAAATATTTTTTTTAAAATTTTTTTATAAAAAAAACCGGACATAATTATATTTAATAAGGGTATTTTGGACAATTTGCTATAAAATACGGGCTGTGAGATAGTAAATACGGGCTATGTTTAGTAACACCCTAAATATTATTGAAGTCAAATCAATATATCTATCTATACTTTACTAAATAATAAAGTCATACCGAATGCAGGCACCACATCACTCCACATCAACCTGAATAAATAATTAATAACTTAATTTTTAATATCTATACTAGATAATAAAGCCTTACCGAAAGCAATAATAAAGCCGTACCGAAAGCAGGCACTACATCGCTCCACATCAACCTGAATAAATAATTAATAACTTAATTTTTAATATCTATACTAGATAATAAAGCCTTACCGAAAATAACCACCACATCACTCCACATCAACCTAAATAAATAATTAATAACTTAATTTTTAATAAACATTAATTAAAAAGAATAATTTTATCCCTAATAGAAAGTTGTGTTCCTTATCTAAAACTACTACTGATATAAAATTATAAAATTAATCATAATTTTTATTTCAATTTTCATAAAATTATAATTTTTGCACTATTAGATTCGTCTCGAAAAATACTTTGAATCAAGATCTAGTTATGATATGTTTTTCGAGAATTGCAAAAAAAAATTAAATTTTATCTATTCCGGGCATGTTCTATTCGACATAAATGAAGTAAACAAAACTGAACTGAACTGAACTGATTTGAATTGAACTGAACCAAACTGAAATGAGCTGAACTGAACTGAATTGATGAGCTGAATCGAACTGAACTGAAGTGAAAGGAATAGTTAAATGTCAAAGTAAAAGGTATTGTCAAGAGCTGAACTGAACTGATTGAACTGAAAATAAGCTCGGAAGAACAAACACATCATATTATAAAAAGTATTACATTAATTATTAAAGTTTACTTAAGTCGGAGATCTAAAAAACAAACTGAACTGAACCAAACTGAATTAGATTGAACCGAACTGATGAGCTGAACTGAACTAAAGTGAAAACGATAGTGAAATGTTAGAGTAAAAGTATTATCAAGAGTTGAATCGAATTGAATTGAAAATAAGAGAGAACATCTCATTATATCGATTAAAAGTATACATTAACGATTGAAGTCTACTTAAATCGGAGATCTAAAAAACAAATAACTT
The DNA here is from genome assembly GCA_947645195.1 of Patellifolia procumbens. Lineage (NCBI taxonomy): Eukaryota > Viridiplantae > Streptophyta > Magnoliopsida > Caryophyllales > Amaranthaceae > Patellifolia > Patellifolia procumbens. The sequence continues at coordinate 457,945 of CANSGD010001201.1, forward strand.
ACTTTCCTTATAATATAAAATTGTTTACTAATATACAAATATAAAATTAATCATATCTTTCATATCAAACATCAGAAACTTATAATTTTTCTACTTTTAGATTCGTCTTGACATAATTTGAATTAAGATCTTCTACTTATCATTATTTTCTAAAATTATAAAAGAGAACTTTATATGTTTACCTATTTATTATATCGACAAAAAAGTCCTCCTATTATTAATTTAATAAAATTAAAGTCCCACTTGAGTTAAACATTAAAAAAATCATTAATTTAGATTTAATGAGGCTTAAGTTAATCTAATACTCCCTCCTTTTTTTTAATAGGGACGTTTGCTTTTTTGCGCGGACCAAGGAAAAAGTACAAAAGTAAGAAAGGAGGATGATAAAAGTAAGGAAAAAGTGAAAAAGTAGGAAAGAAGAAGAGAAAAAGTATGAGATAAGTGTAATAATTAGGTGGACCAATCTACCATTTATATTAAAAGGGAGAAGTGTCCCAATTAAATAAAAATATCCCTAAATGGAAAAATATCCCATATTAACAAAACAGAGGGAGTACTTACTAACATGAGAGACCAATTAAGTTTTGTCATCGCGTCAACTAAGAAAACAATACTATGTAAAATGAAGGCCACTCGAGTTGGACATGGAAAAAAATCATCTAATTCTATTTAGATACAATGTTGCTAAAGTAAATCTAATATTAATGAGTTTTATCACTTTAAGTTAATCGAGTTAACTAAGACAATAATATTAATTAAATACTAGGTTTCAACCCAAAATAGGTTGCTAAAGTAAATCTAATATTAATGAGTTTTATCACTTTAAGTTAATCGAGTTAACTAAGACAATAATATTAATTAAATATTAGGTTCTAACTCAAAATAATAGCAAACCTCTCAAAGTGGACCTAACTCGAACCCGATTGACCAGTTTGCCAATAGGCACTTAATAAAAATTAATATTTTTTAAGACTTGACTTAAGTCTAATTCAGATGAGCTGCTCATTTATTTTTCTTATTCATTAAGCATGACATAAATAACAACTTAATTAGTCTATTAGCAATTGGGAATACAAAAGAAAGGTTTTCTTAAAAATAACGTCGAATTGAGTTAATGATGATATATATTATTCCATTCAAATAAATTTAGAAAAAATGAATAATAATTAATGTATTTGGGCTTACGTTCATGTTAAACCTAACTGATGAAATTATAAAATTATTCATAACTTTCATTTCAAATCTCATAAAATTTTAATTTTTGCACCGTTAGATTATCTTGAAAAATACTTTGAATCAAGATCCACTTATGATACGTTTTTCTATAATTGCAAAAAATCTTATATTTTACCTATTCTGGGCATGTTTTATTTGGCATAAATGAGGTGAACTGAAGTCAATTGAACTGAACTGAATTGATTTGAAATGCATTGACTAATTTAATTTAGATTTAATGAGGGTTAAGTAATATGTGAGGCCAATTGAGTTTTATCACTTTTAAACTAATGTACTTAACTAAGAAAACAATATTATTTACACTAAATGCCCACTCGAGTTGGACATGTGAAAAAAACCATCTAATCAATTTAGATACAATGAAAAATTATTATATAGAAATATATTAAAGTCGGCTCGAATAATAAATACCAAAAAACATCCACACTAATTTCATTTTAATCAAATTTAGGTAAAATAAATGTACCAGCATGCTCGAGTTTAAAGTACGATACACATTAAGTTCGACTGAGTTTGATCCTTTAAGTTCCGGTTAGTTGAAAATACGGTATAAATATAATAAGACATCTATCGGGCATTGCCCGGGTTAGAAGCTAGTAGTATATATATAAAATAAGCTTTTTTCGGGACCATTCGGCGCGCCACATAGGATTGCCATGTCACAAAATATTTTTTACATTATATTTTTTTAAAAAAATAATGAGATTTTTGAATAGATCAAAAATAAAATTTGATTTTTAAAAACATAATTAGACTTTTGGATAAATAGTAAAAGATAAAGTTTGACTTATAAAAAGATAATTAGAATTTTGCATAAATTAAAAGATAAAGTTAAGTCTCAATAAACTACAATAATCATTATAATTTATGAATCAATCGTAACTTTATTTATTCAACTCAAAGAATTATAATTTTTATACCTTTAGACTCACATCGAAATATACTTTAAAGTAAGATCTATTTTGACATACTTATACATAGGGGTGTTCATTACTGGATAACCTATTTTAATATTATATTTTATAAAAGATAATTAGACTTTTGGATAAATATAAAGTTTATGTTTTTAATAAGATAATCAGACATTTGGATAAATAGTAAAAAATAAAGTTTGAGTTAAAAAATATTTAGACTTTTTCATAAATAAAAGATAAAGTTTAGGTTTCAATAAACTACAAGAATCATTATAATTTATAAATTAATCATAACTTTAGTTATAAAAGTTAGACCACCTTTTTTATTAACTTTTAAATAAAATTTCATAATTCAACCAACTTATGCCTAAAATTTAACAATCAAAGCCAATAGGTTTAGTTATTATTGAACAATCGACGATTTTCTAAATATTAAAATGCACATTGGGAGAGGCACGTAGAATTTCCATGTCACAAAATATATTAATTGATTTTATAATTTTATATTCTTATAAATTTTTGAAAAGATAATTAAAGTTTTGGATAAATAAAAAATAATTTTTTTATAATAAGAGTTTTGCATAAATAAAAGATAGAAAGAGTGTGAATAATTGGCAAGGATTATTATAATGTACAAAATAATTGTTATTTTAGTTATAAAACTCAAAAAATTAATAATTTTATACCTTTGGACTCAGCTTGAAATATACTTTAAAATAAGATCCATTATGATATACTTATCTTATTATTTTGTAGGGATACCCATTACTGGATAAACTATTTGGCGTGTAGTTGAAAATAGACTCATGATTCAAGTTAATATATAAAGGAGGTTTTTTTGAGAGCTTTAGCGACGCCAAAAAGAAGAAAAAAAACATTTTGACCAATATGATCAATGATACTTTCCTTTTGCTTAATAAACAAATCTAGCGTGACACAACATATTTGGAAATCAATCGTGAAACTAATCGATTTTGCTTTTGAAAAGTCAAGTAGGGGCATACCAATATTATCTTTTGAAAATAAATAACTACAACATATTTGCTATGTTTTTTTAGTTAAGTTTGACCACATAATGTGATAGTTCTATTGGTCAAACGCTGAAACTAAAAATTAAACCGATAAAGTATATACATTGGTAGCGGAAACATAATTATCAAGTTTATTAAACACATGATCACAGTAGTCACAAAATTTATTAATTTTTTCACGAGCAATTAAAATGAGAATGTGTGTGAGTGATACTTAACTTTTAATGCTACCGCTATTCAAACATATCCATGCATTGCACGGGCTTAAAATCTAGTATTCCTCTAAAAGTTAGAAATATCATCCAACATACTCCCATATTTACAAACACCTCTCGACCTCACATTAGAGTGTTAATTTATTTTGTTAGTCTGTTTATATTTAGTGGACTGAAATTGAAATTTTATGATATCACAAAGTGTTATTACATTATTGCCAGAATTAACAAGCTGTTAAATTCATGGACAACTTCACTCCACTCCTTTCCAAAGTTGGACGAACAACCCTAATCTAAAGCACACTTGAAGCAATTCCCATATATATCATGGCTACCGCTACAAGCCCGGCTAGTACTGCTGATAAATTAGATGGTATTAACCGCAATTTCTTCTTCAAACATAATAAACAGGATAAAAAAATGTCTTCCCCTCGTATCCGGGGACAAAAATTTTAGACCAAAAATCATGGGAGGTCTTGGCCTCCGGAAAACTAAACACATGAACTAAGGTATGCTGGTCAAGCTAGCCTGAAAAATTTTAACGAACCCCACTAACAAATGCGCTTCTCTAATGCGCCAAAAATATCTAAAAACTTCCTCTTTTTTTAATAAAAAACTAAACCGTCAGACGCCCCAATTCGGAAAGCTATTCTCCAAACCCGGGAGCTTATTTGAAAAGGTATCCTCTGGAAAATTGGAACGGAAAATGACAGCCTTGTCTGGTTGGAGGTGTGCCAACAGATTTCTGATCAAAATCTTAAATATTGATCCTTCTACAATAATAGATATTAATCTAAAAGTCAGTGATATCATACGGTCGAATACGACCTAGAACTCTAACTCACTACATGACCTCCTCCCACCTCACCTTGTCTCGTTAGAATCACAGGTCAAGTACTAGATATATTTGCTTACTATTCACACGCTACTTACAAAAATATGTAGTCAGAAGTTTCTTTTTACAGTTGGTCTTGTAATAAACCGCCTATTTTTAAAATAAAGTTAGGCAACGGCCCAATAGGCCCAATAATAAGAAGATAAAATCAACAAACCGTCTTCTGAAAATAGGGACCAGTTTAATCCATTTTGTGACCTATTTAATTCATTTCGTAACCTGTTTAGTTTATTCAATACTCAGTATTAAATTTATTTAGTGACTAGTTTAATCCATTTAGTGACTAGTTTAATTCATTCGGTAAGTCATATCTTTTTTTAGGAATCGCTTGTTATATTTCGAGAATAAAATTGAAATAAGGTGATGAGAAGAGAATGAACAACTAGAGTGGGGCTAAATGTCTAGGAATAGTATTGAGCTAGAGTAAGATAGAATGTGGGCTTTGTTGGTCTAATTTTAATAATTTTATATTAAAATTAGACCGTCTCTTTTAATAATTTGTCTTCTTTTTATGATAATAAACACAAGGAGTCACATTTATTTTACTTTCGAAGTTCCAACCCAACTAATATGCCACAATTGATGCAATATGAAGGATAATTCTTTTGATTCATTAATGTGTAGTTTTAGAAGAAAAAAAAAGAAAAAATTGTATCTTACCACCTTTTGTGTATCACTTTTCGTAAATTACCGCCTTGACTTTTTTTTTAAATTACCACCTTTTGGTTCCATTTTTTCATAAACTCCCACCAACTAACGGATTCCGTCAAGAAAACCGTTAATTGGGGCCCGCCCACTTCATTATAACTTTACCAATTACTTGTTTTCCCTTTGAAGATTCATCCTATTGCCCTAAACTCCCAATTTATTGCCATCAACATTGTTTTACCTCCATTCTTTCTTCAATCTCTCTTCATTCTTTTACCTCCACCCTCTCACTCCTCCACGAAGCTACTATCTCTCCTCCACGACGCTACTCTGTCTCTTGTATTCATTGTTTCACAGCAAATCAGTGGGCCATAAGGAAGCTTTAGCATGATGAAAATCTCCCTCTTTACAATCTGGTGTGGTGTACGTGATTGAAGAGCAATTGAGGTAAACCCTAAACTGTGAATCTTTTTAGCTTAACAACCAATAATTCTGATTCAATTAAATAATCAAAACCCCTAATGTACTTCAACAAGCAAAAACCCTAAATCAATTGAATAACCAATAACCCTAATTGAATTTAACAAACAAAACCCTATTCAATTAGACAGAAAACGAGTAACTTGTAATGTAATTAAGAAGTGGGCCCCACATTAACAGTTTTCTTGACGGAATCCGTTAGTTGGTGGGAGTTTATGAAAAAATGGAACCAAAAGGTGGTAATTTTTTTTAAAAAGTCAAGGTGGTATTTTACGAAAGGAAAAATTGATAAGAATAATCCGACCTTTGGCCGGTCTTCCACCAATGGTACCACCTTCAATTAATCCAGGTATAATCCGACCTTTGACACCCATATTCTCTCATTGGTATGGAATGATGGCAACCTGTTTTACCGGCCAAAATGACCGTTGACTTTTTTTAAAAAAATAAAAACTTAACAAAAAAAAGGAAAACCCCCAACCCACCCCCACCCCCATTCCCTCCCCTGTCCACACTACTGCCACCCCACCCCCACCCCCATTTCCTCCCCCTGCCCCCACTGCCACCACGTGCCACCCCACCCCCCCCCTTCACCCCCTCGAGATAACCGGCGACCGGCAGCCAACAGCCGGGGATCATTTATTTCTTCTCCTCTTCACCCCCTCGAGCTCACCGGCATCGACCACAACCTCGCCCCCTCTCTCTTTCTTTCTCTTGCCGCCAGCCTTGCCAGCGACCACGGCCGTCTTCTCTTGCTTCGAAAACCCAACCCAATGCTACCCCCTTCAAATACGGTGGTCACAGTGTCGTTTTTGGCGGTGGTTAGGGTTTAGGGGTGATGTTTTGTGGTGATTAAGGAGGAAGTTGAAGGGGAGGCAACAAGAGAGGGGGAGGGTGGAAATGGAAGGGGAGACAACGAGGGAGGGGGAGGCTGGCAGGGGAAGGGGGGGGTGGTAGGGGAAGGGGTGGCAGCGAGGGAGGGGAGGGTGGTAGGGAAGGGGAGGGTGGCAGGGGAAGGGGAGGGGTGGCAGCGGGGGAGGGGGAGGGTGGCAGGGGAAGGGGGAAAGGAGGGGTGGGTTTTTTTATTTATTAAATCTGATTTAAAATTTTAATTAAAATTTTAAGTTTAAACTATACTTAATTAGCTATTAATCACGTAATTAGGAAGATTACCTGTAATTGTAGGTCACCAACAGGTGAGGGACCAATGAGAGAATATGGGTGTCAAAGGTCGGATTATACCTGGATTAATTGAAGGTGGTACCATTGATGGAAGACCGGCCAAAGGTCGGATTATTCTTATCAATTTTTCCTTTACGAAAAGTGATACACAAAAGGTGGTAATATACAATTTTTCCTAAGTTTAATTTAGCTTTTGCAGAAGTTCGATTTAACCTTTAATTTCTTGTAATTCACACTCATTTAATAAAAGTTATCTTTTATTTACCACCAATCTTCATCTTCACTTGCTTAGTTATGTCAGCAACGTCGGTTTTTTTTTGACAGCCCCAATGTCAGTTCATGCTATATAATACTTAAATACTTTTATAAGAGTATTTATGAAAATTTTAGATTCTAAATTGAAATTAGTAATATTAATTTCTGCATAAATGTGAGTGCAAGTGCATTTTTGTATACAACAATACAGCCTTCACCAAAATGTTGAAGAAAAAAATAAGCTAGTCCAAGTAATAAAGTTATCCCAGCCAAAAGATAAGCCCTACATCGCCCCCAACCTGTGTTGGGTCTTAGTGTGGAGATGGCTAAGTGCCATAGACGCAAAGAGAGGCAGGCTTTGGTCGCGGCCCGCGAAGGAGGTCGCCCCCGCGACGGTCGTTTTATTTATGGGGGAGGTATAAATACCCCCCTTCTTTTCCCCATTTGTATATATGACATAATTTCACACATTTCAAGAGACTAGAGAGAATTTCTAGGGTTTTATGCTAGTGTGTGTTGAGCTTGACTTAGCTTGTATCTCTCTCAATCAATCATCAAAGCAATACTACTCCATAGTGCTTGTGGATTTTTACTCCCGGATTCTCGGGTCTTCCGACGGTGCTATTACTTACTCCTCTCTCTTATTTATTGCTTCATTTATTGTTGCTTTGCTTGCTTGTTTGGTTGTTGGCTTCCATTGATTATAGTTAGTGATTGCAAAGTAGCTTCCATTTGATTATATGTTCTCAACAATTGGTATCAAAGCCTGAGTTAATCTTTGGTGAAATTTGAGTTAGGGTTTGTGTGGAAACTTGTGTTTTTGATTGGAAATCAAAGTTTGTTGCTTTGGGTGTTTGGGGATTGAAATTTTGGTGTAGAAATTTTATTCCTTGTTTTTGAAACCCTAAGTTGAGAACTTTGTGATTAATTAACAATGAAAGAGAGCAAGTTGAAACTTGAGAAGTTTGATGGGATAGACTTTGGCTTTTAGAAGATGCAAAAGAGGACTATTTGTACCAAAAGGGTCTTCATCTACCTCTTGAGGGTAAGAGACCGGATATCATGAAGAAGGAGGATTGGAGAGTGTTGGATAGGCAAGCACTTGGAGTGATTAGATTGACATTGAGTAGGAGTGTAGCCTACAATATCAAGGATGAAACATCGATGGTGGATGTCTTGCAAACTTTGTCGAACATGTATGAGAAGCCTTCGGCAATGAACAAAGTGTTCCTAATGCGTCGTTTGTTTGAGCTTGAGATGAGTGATGGTACTTCAGCTCCGGAATACATAAATGAATTCAACTCGATCATTTCTCAACTGTCTTCGATTGAAATCAAGTTTGAGGATGAGGTGAAGGCCTTGAGTCTGTTGTCATCGTTCCCTAGATCATGGGATACCGTGGTTGCCGCCATTAGCAACTGTTCTGACAAGGAGAAGTTGAAGAGTGATGATGTGAGAGACTTAATATTGAGTGAGAGTTTGAGGAGGAAGGAGTCCGGTGGTGCCTATTCTAGTGAGGGGAGGGGACGATAGAGACAACAAAAAAGGGAACTCAAGAGGGAGATCGAAGAGTAAGGGGAGGAGTAAATCGAGGGGAAAGAGGAACATTGTGTGTTGGAGTTGTGGAGTAAAGGGTCATACTAAGAGAGAGTGTTTGAATCCTAAGAAGAAGGGTGACTCGAATCAAAAGAGCAATGATGATTCAAGTTTATCGGTTAGCTTGGCATCAAGCGATGAATTTGGGGATGCCTTGATCTTAAGCGTTGATAGTCCCATTGAGACATGGATACTTGATTCAGGTGCATCATTTCATTCTTCACCGTGCAAAGAAATTTTCCGGAACTATAAGAGTAGCAAGTTTTGGATGGTGTTTCTTGCGGATGATAATCCGTTGGATATTGTGGGGAAGGGAGATGTGATGATCAAGACTTCAATTGGGAGTTCATGGAAGCTTGAAGATGTAAGGTACATTCCTAAGCTAAGGAAAAAATTGATTTCGGTGGGTCAATTGGACTCAAGTGGTTATAGGGCTACGTTTGGTGAGAGTACTTGGAAGGTGTCAAAGGGTGCCATGGTGTGGTTGCTCGGGGCACGAAGATCGGTACCTAGTACACTACCTTAGGGTGTACTAATATGGTTGCTACAACCACAGAGTATGACACCAAGCTATCGCATACTCGGCTTGGTCACATGAGTGAGAAAAGGGGTGATGATGTTAGCTTCAAAGGGTAAGTTGTCGAGCTTGAAATCAATCGACATGAAATTTTAAGAGACGTGTGTCTTTAGGAAGCAAAAGAGAGTGTCGTTCACAAAAATCCAACGGTCCTTGAAGAAGGAGAAGCTAGCGCTTGTATACACGGATGTATGGGGCCCATCCCCCATCAGTCCCTTAGTGGATCTTACTATTTCGTTACCTTCATTGATGATTCAACCCGTAAAGTATGGGTCTACTTCATGAAGCACAAGTCGGAGGTGAATGAGAAGTTCAAGACTTGGAAGGCGGAGATTGAAAATGCTTCGGGGGCAGAGATAAAGAGTATCAAGTCCGAGATGAAGGAGAGTATGAGTTGGAGTCTTACAAGAATCTTTGTAAGGAGTTGGCATTGTTTTGGTGAGGATCATTTCCGAAAAACCTCGCCAAAATGGGGTAGCGGAGCGAATAAATAGAACACTTCTTGAGAGAGCAAGGTGCGTGAGGTTATTTGCGGGTCTCCCAAAGTGCTTTTGGGCGGATGCCGTTAGCACCGCGACTTATTTGATAAACCGTGGACCTTCAGTGCCCTTGGGGTTCAAGATTCCGGAGGAGGAGTGGAGCGGTAAGAAGGTGTCCTACACTCACCTAAAAACCTTTGGGTGTGTGGCTTATTTGCAATCCCAGAAGATAGACAAGCTTGACCCTAAAGCCTTGAAATGCTACTTTATTGGGTATGATGATGAGAAGTATGGCTATAGGGTGTGGAATCCTAGTAACCGCAAAGTTATTAGGCATTGTGACATTACATTTGATGAGAGTTCCTTGTATAAGGATAACTTTGGTGGAAAGTTCGTTGAAAAAGAATCTATTGAGAGTGAGCGAGAGGTTGTTGAGCTAGATGGTGATGTGAGAATTGGAAAAGAAGATGATGATGTGCCAATTCAACATGCATCTCCTCAACATTTTGTGAAAACTCCGAATGATCCGGTTTCTAGTGAATTGGAGGAAGATGATGATACTTTTGAAGCGGAAGAAGTTGAGGTTCAAGTTGAGCCTAGTGAGGTTCTTGAGGAACCAAAGACACCGCCACCGGTGAGGAGAACATCAAGGCCCTCAAAGCTACCGAATAAATTCACACCACCACCCATAAAGAAGACTTTGGCGAATTACTTATTATTGACGGATTTGGTGAGCCGGAATGCTATATTAAGGCAATGAGATTGGGTGATTCGTTCCTCCAGTATTATTTTGGTGGGATAAGAGGGGCTTTAATACCATTCCCAATACCATTGGAATTTGGCTATGCCCCCAAACAAACATGAGAATATTACCCATGCGGGGCGTTTGGTATGTGGGAACGAGAGTTTGGGGAGAGGGTGAGAGTGGGATTGGGAATTGGTAGGTGGGATTCGGATAAAATAGTCTTTATCGTCCCTTGTTTGGTATGAGTAGGGGATAAGGTGGGATTAAATGATAATTTACGTAAATACCCTTACTAAATCTTCACCCCTTTCTTTTCATTAAGGTAAAAGAGTCATTTCCTTACAAAATTTAATCCCCTGCCTAATACCTGCCCCCTTAGGTATTATTTTGGTGGGATAAGAGGGGGTTTAATGCCATTCCCAATCCCATGGGAATTTAGCTATCCCTCTAAACAAACATGAGAATACTACCCATGCGAATATAAATTCTCAATCCCACCCCTTAATCCCCTCTAAACAAACAGCCCCATGTGGATATAAATTCTCAATCCCAACCCCTTAATCCCCTAAACAAACAACCCGTTAACTCTTACTTACTCATTACCATCAATAATTTTCTCAACGGTCTATTTCGGGTATTGCCAGTTTTCAGGACGAGTCGAGTATTGGGTCAGGTCAATTTCAGGCTAGGTTGATTTTGGGTCGGGTCTATTTTAGGTATTGCCAGTTTTCAAGACGAGTTGGGTATTGGGTAAGCTCAATTCCCGGGTCGGGTCCTGAACGGAATAATACTTTTTGGGAGGGTATATAAAAATGACCGCGTCATAATAATGTGAGGAATTTTTTAAAAATACGAAAGTGGAAAAGAAGGCTAAAAACATAAGCTTGTTGTTGAGGCGTACGTCAAACAAGAAGAGGTATTGATTCTAGGGGAGGCATCGTTGCCACAACAACGATGCAAAGTTCTTCATCGTTGATCGAGGAATTGGCTGTGTTAAGCATGGTGGAGAATCAGTATTAGAGCTCCACCTTTATATAGGTTTTACTTGAAATAATGGTGAAATTTTACTTGAAATTATAATAATTCCTCCGTTTCGCAATACTCGCAACATTAGCATAGTAATCACTATTCATATACCAATCTTATGCTATATTTTTTCACAAGTGTATTAAAAAAAATATAGTCAAGTGGGGTCTTATTTGATTCGTCTTAATGCATACTATCATAATATCAACTTTTTATAATTTTCACTTATCAATGATTTGAGATATTAAGGTTCAAAGTATTACATTGGATAGAAGTGTGCACACAAGAAACGTTCCGAGTATTGCGAAACGGAGAAAATACAACTTTAAATAGATATTATTCGGGTCAGTACTGGATCACGTCAATTTCGAGTCGAATATGTTTCAAATTAATTTCAAGTTATCAATTTCGAGTCAGCCATAAAAACTTATAAATATCATTTTCCTAAAAATATTATATAGAGCTTAATTTAAGTGAAATGAGTTAAACTGAATCGAAAATAAGCCGAGAAAACAAGCCTAACAATATTTTATTACCGTTAAAGTACATAATTATCATCTACAATCAATAACCATACACACAAAATTTTCAACGTAGTAGTGGTCTAGTAGAGTAGAGTAGAGTAGTAGAGCCCTATAGGGCGGGCTATAGGAGAGGGAGAAAAATGGTGAAAAATGAACGGTTTGTATTGAATTTACAGACATTAGTTGTGTTCAATCCCAGCTTACCTGTCCTCTCTTCTCTCTCTTTCTCTCACAACAAAAACTTCTTCTATTCTTCCATTTTTACTACTCCCTATATTATTATTCAACTTCACTCACACACACTCCTCTATTTCCCCCTTTTGCCTTTTCTATTTTCCATCTCTCTTTTTTTCTTCGATTTCTCCCTATCATTTTCACTATTGCTACTGTTACTACTGTTGATTTTAGGGTTCTTCTCTTTATTTCAATCTTTTCTTCTTTTACGGATTTGATCGTCTTTTCTTCCTTCAACTAACTTCGATTTCGATATGATCGCTTCCTTTTCTGTATGATTCTGGGTTTTTTCTTTTTTCTATCATTATGATCGTTTTAGGGTTTTTCTGCGTTGATCTTACTCGCACTGTTCATTCAGGTTTGTCATTCATTTTTTTTATTATTAAAATTCATCTCTTTTTATGATTTTCATTTAGTATTATGATTTTTGTGATGGGGGTTGTAATTGAATTTGTGTCTGGAATGTTACTTTGCTTTACCTAACTTTGAGTTTATACTTGCTATAGATGGGTGTTTTTAATGATTAATGTGTGCGCAGTGGCGGAACCAGGATTTTTTAATTTGAAGCGGGTCATATCGCTTCTCAAGTGTTTTTTTAGAGGGGGCCGAGTTAACAATTTAACCTATTTTCAATACAAAAATCAGCATTTTTACTCTGAAATTTCGTATAAGTTCGGAACTTGGAGAGAGACGAGGCTCCTGGCGGCTGTATTGTTGATGATATCTGACTGTGTTTGGTGTCAAATTCTGCATTTTCTCAGTGTTTAGTGGCTGCCATTGTTTGCAAAATGTAACAAAGAACTTCATATGGCGAAATTTTGAAGTATATCGATTTTGTTGTGAGATTATGTTTTGAGTTTCATTGGTTGATTGTAGATGCTTGTGGATATCTTTTCTGTTAAGGGGTTGATGAAATGTAGGCTTTACTGTTTGAAGGTTGAAAATAGAAGCATTAAATACACTTCCTGAGATGGTATTAAGTTGAAAATTTATGCGAAAATCTTGCTTCCATCAGTGTTATTAATGCTAATTTAATTCTCAATATTTCTCCTTTTAGTTTTCCTTTAGGGCTACATGTATCTTTCTCCTTATAAAAGAGGCTATGTTGTATGTAGACATAAGTGTTATGTATAAGCATCAAATACACTTCCTAAGAAGGAATTAAGTTGGGAATTTATGCCAAGGATGGATCTTTGAGCTTTCATTGTCCTTCGGTGGGATGATTTTTGGAGTTTCTTTGCCACGTTTGGTATGGTATGACAGTTTATTGAATGCGAGTTAATGGTGAATTTGTTGGGATATGTTGTTCGTACTCTTTGATTTACCTGCCGCACCCGTATTGGAGGTTTGAAGCATACTCACTCGAATACGATCCTTCAAGTGCAGTATATTAGCAGAGTTTCAACAAAACTCATTCCTTCATGTTGGACAATGCAAGTGATATGATATATTGGTTGATTTATTAATTATTGTTTTCTTTCTTCTTGGTTAATACTTTAACTGTATGGGGAGTCAAGTATAGCCTTCACATATTACTTTTATATCTATTATTTTATGGGAGCCTCATCATCATCTATGTTGAGTGTGTTATATCTGAAAGAGAATTGCACGAGAAACATGCTTATGTAATGTAACCGTTTCGTGATTCAAGGATCATTTTTACTAAGTTGGAAAAAATACAATAGATTTGGTCGCTAATGTTATAATTAGGTGAAAACTCATATCTGGCATGTGAATTTTCGTATTTGACCATAATCATCTATTTGTGACACTGCAGAGAGCTGACAAAAGAGAGCGATAAAGAAACAGAGAGCGTAACTCACTCCAGAAACAGCTTAAAAAGAAACTCCAGAAGATGCTACTAAAAGAAAACAGTGCTAGAACTTGAAAAACGGTGACTGGATATATCAAGTCTATGCGAGGACCTTAAGGTTATAAAGAGGCAATGAAGCTGACAGGGTCTGCACAAAATCAAGCCAATCAATTCGAAGAGGCAAATTGGTCTAGGAAGCAGTACCTAGACACTGCTAGGGGACACTACTTGAGTGCACTCGCTGGGCTGAGTGGTGGAAAGAAAGAACAAACGATAATCTCTCGTAGTAGTGATTCGTCTTTGCTTTTAGAAGAAAATGCCATCAACCAAGAAGCTGAAGCTGAAGGAGTATCCACATCAGGACAACAAGGGCTGTTAGAGACCTTTCCTGAAATGGATGTACAAAAACAATTGCCTAATGGAGGTGTCAAAGCATCTGAAAAGGATCTGCAAGCTGTGAAATTACAGTTACATAGAACTCTTGCTAGAAATTGCAAATCTCAAATCACTGAAATGATTTGTCAACTTAAGAGTATCAGAAAAGAATTGGACATGAATGATGCGGAAGATGTAAAATCCACAAGGACTGTATCATCAGAGTCTGATGATGCTGAGGAGTCACTGCCAAAGACATTGGTAGAGAGTAGCTCCCTCCACAGGATGGTAGAGTCTCTTAAAGCTGAGCTCGAAATTTTGAAGAAAGATCATGCAGAACTAAATGATATTGATGCAGGAGCTGAGTTCGCAGTTAGGAATATGCATTTCAGGCTCTTTAAAAGCAAACCTGAGAACGGAGGTTGTCTTGCACTGGGAAACAAATATAGACAGACTTCTGAAGAAGTTACTCAGAATAAAGGTGAAGTAAGTGATATGAAAATCAAGGCCAAAGGTCTGAAAAGGGATCGTAGTGCTGCAAAATTTTCTACAGAAGTGGAGAAGAGGCCAAGAATTGTTCTTGATGTTGATGAAGCAAAAAAAGGTACAGAGAGCGCCCTCGATGAGGGTAGCAGATCTCCTGTGGGAATTTATCCTTTATGTGTATCAACGTCTGAGTCTAGTGCCCGGATCATGATTTCTGAAGATGAACTTGAGTCATCAAGCCAGCAAGTGGGGAAGTCAGCTAAGTTAGATAGGGTAACTTCGACTGCAACAACGGGAGCAGTTGAGGCCGAAAAATCTGACTATGCCTCTGAATTCTCTATTCGGTGAGGATCTTGTTCATCTTTGATATATGCCTTCACTGCACAAGCGGGATGACCCAAGGAAATTTCTATTCTGTCTTACCCCATATGGTTTCCCCTCAATGTTTTTTCTATTCTGTCCTACCCCATATGGTTTCCCCTCAATGTTTTTTCTTTCACTCAAATATGTGCTATGGTTCTGCAGATGCTGCATTTAAATTACTACACTTATGCTACTGGTAATCATCTTTATAATATGGTCTTTTGCTTAGGTTGCCACGAGATCAATTAAATCCGTGCTTGCTGCTGGAGAATGTCTCTAATAAACAATCTCTTATGCAATCCATTACACATTTCTGGAATAGAGCTTTTTCTGGGTATATATGAACACGACATAGATATAGGAGAACAATCTAATAAACTAATTTAACTCATATACTAGTTCCTGGGCTGTATAAAACATTATACCAAGATTTACTACACTCCTAAAAATCTATACAGAAGCCGAAAATATCACAAATAGTACACATACTATGAAACCAGCAAAATGATTCCCTAAGATTTTGAGTATTTATTGTCCTTTCTTTGTCACCCACTTCACCTGCCTCTTCAATTTTGATGGTCTTTCCCATTTATCGTTTACTGATTTTCCAATCATGTGCATACCTCAATTGAGGTGCGACATTCAACCCATATCTTGTACTCATCTTGGTCAATTGGACACTGTCGTTGTTTGTGTCTGCAGAGACTTTGTCTTTGCTGCTCGGAATAAAGATATCAGCCTGAATTGGCCCTTCTCTCAGAAAAATTTGCAACTTTGCATGAAGCATGGTGTGAGGGATGTATTGCCTCCTTTTCAGCCTATGGATTCCCTGAGGGATAGCTCCACGAAAAGATGTTTGGCTGAGAGAAGCTTGCACAATAAAGAAAGTAATCTCGTTGAAAAGCGGTCAATGCATAATAAACATCTTGTACCTGGCACTATACTGGAAATGGATCATTCATGGAAGCAGGATCTTGCTGAAGGCGACAGAGATTCAACCTCATTTCCTACTGAACGGGAGAGAGATCTGGCATTCAAGACTATAGTGACTGCTAATTCTCAGTCAGAAGTGGGATCGGTTTCCACGTGCAACCTTCCTTCGTCAGAAGTCTCGAATGAACGAGAAGCTGCAGGTTCGGCTGCTAATAACAAGACAAATGGCTCAACATCACAACTGTCTAATAAGAAGTGCACAGTGACGATGAAGATGTACAATAACAGTAAACGTAACACGCCTGAAGATATAACGTCTGCTTGTACTGTCCCTCCAGAAACAATATCTTCGAAAATTTGCCCTGTTTGTGAAATTTTCTCGTCGTCTTCAAATACTACTTTGAATGCCCATATCGATCAATGCCTTTCTTCGCAATCTCCCCCAATCTGGATGAAGAGTTCTAAGCTAATTAAGCCTAGAATAAAGCCAAGAAAGATTAGATTGATGACTGATATCTGTGCAACTGCCCCTTGCTGCACTTTGGAAGATCTGGATAGAAGAAATGGTAGTAACTGGGCCACAAATGTGGATTTCCCTTTGGAGGATGCTGACTTGCCTGCCATGCAGAAAAACCCTGGAGTATCATCCAGAAATCTTATAAATAATGCTGATGATGCTTCTGTTTATATTGATTCAAGTGGACGGAAAATTCGTATTCTTTCAAAGTTCAATGATATGTCACCATCATCATTTCCTAAGGCTAGAGAAGATCTAAGACCAAAGAAGAAATCATTAAAGGGCAAGAGAGGCAAATTCTTTTCACCAAATAAGAAAAAGCGTCTTGCTAAACATTTGAAGTACCTTAAAGTCACCCGCCAAAGGAAGCGGTCTTTTTCTCTGAAGGTCCAGGGCCACCCCAGTGAAGTATTTCCTTGTACTTATGCTTCTGTTTCTTGTTGCGCAACTGATTGACATCGTTCCTTTTCTTCATCTTTTTGCAATCTAAAAATAACATGATTGCATTGTGGGGTTTGGGTATAAGCGAGGGAATAATGTAAAACGGACAGGAAAAATCATGCAAAAGATGCAATAATTTTCTTGTATTGTTTTTATATAGGAATTTATCAGGCTATTTAGTAACTTCAATAATTTGCCCTATGATCTTTTTCCCTCTGTCATTCTAATGCTGTTTCTCATGTGGCACTGCACAACACCTTGGCGTAATTCTTAATTTAGACGTTCCAATTTCATTGGAAATCTTTGTAATTTATAATCAAGATATCCTCAATGTAACTTGAGTTAATTTTCATTTCATAAACTCATGTTCCATAATCTCCCACAGGCTTGTGGGACTGAAGAAGCTAGGCTGGCAATGGGAGACGGACATATAGAGCATCAACAATCAGCCTCACTTGTCAAGGGATTCAAAGCTCAGAACAATCCTCGTGTTGCAGGGGCTTCATGTCGATGGAAATCCATCAAGACATCTAAAGTGTTGAAGAACAGTGATTCTGAAGCCATCACTGTACTTTCCAGCTGTGAGGTTCAAGGAGCAAAGGACTCGCTCATTGGGAATGGTCAAGTTGGGAGTGCTCAAGTGGAGCCGAGGAGGACATCCGTCAAGAAGCATTTGAAATTTCCAAAGAGAGCTGTCTCCACTAAACAGAGAAACTTAACAACACCTGCAATTTGTCCTGCTGGGGTGGACCAGAGGAGTGAGGGTACTTGTAGAGGGAAGACTATTGGTGGCCGTTCACGTAGAGGTGTAGTGCGAGGAAATATAGAGGAGTTTCAGGTACAATTGAAGTTGGGAGCTGGTCAGTTTAACGGGAGGATTGCGCCCATTGCCAAGGAATCTACACCAGAATTTTTAGACTCCACTACGGTTCCAGCTCCTCCCGGAGAAATAGGAGTTGACATTCAGTCGAATGATTTACAAAATGCTGGTATTTGCCTTCCTGCTAGCATAAAACTGCTTTACAGTTGTCAGATTAGCAAATCTGAAGGAATGAGGTCACGCAATTTGAAGTCTAATTCTGAAATAACGGGTTCTACTCTTGAAGACTCTAGTGATTGCAGTGGAGATGAAGAGACAGAAGCATGGTCTGCTGAGATTAGTAAACAGTTAGGAACTTTGATTGACCACCCAAAAAGCAGCAGGATTAGTGGCTCTCTTAGAAGTAGTAGCACAGTTAAATCGCGACAAAAGCAAGCAATGAAACGTGGTCAGGATGGACCGAAAGACACCGACGGAGGTGATAAAATTACTGCGAACACTTCTGGTAATTACGGTTCTGTCATATCTGCCATGAAAGGTGTTCATAATGATGGGGATCTTATTGCTTCTGTTTCATCTTCGAGCTTGGCTATTGGAGTAAATGAAATAACTTCAAGGACCGCTTTGGATCCTGAAGCGGAAAACATTGCTGATGCATCTCCTCAGTTAATGCATTGTTCAGACAAAGATCCTTTATTGAGGGTCAAAGCTTCAAGTCAACCTGGTCTGAGTGATGAGCATGGGATGCTTTATGGAAATGTTGCTGATGCTGAGAGATTGGAGCTGAAGACAGGAGAGTACATTCTAAATTTTGGGAATGGAAGTTTTTTCCCGGAAGTTGATCCAATACCAATCCCAGGACCACCAGGTTCAGATCTTCCTAGTTTCAGTGATATGGGCTCTGAAGATCTAGATAAGAGTTCACTAAGTAACAACTTGGCTGAACCATCCAGGGACGGTGATGATGTAATTGATGGAGATCCATCAGAGTCATTATTATCTGCCGCATCCTCTATCTCAAGTTTGATCAGAACAGATTTTACTTACAACGAACGACAATCTTTGAGTGCTTCACTTTCAGTCTCTGATAATGTGTATCCAGGGTGGTTAGGTGCCAGTTCTGGATCTTTGCCAGGGATATCAACTGTATCTTCACAGTTTGCTGCTGCTGACAATGAAAGGGTTAATTATGTTATTTGTTCTGAAAAAGGCATGTTTAATTTAGGCGGAGGCCCTGCCACATTGAATCGTGATGAACTGCAACGCTGTTGCTCCACGAAGGAAGAGTTTACTTGGAGTACTACAAATTGTTGGGAATCTCAACTCCAAGGGTGGAGACCAGCAACTTCTCAGAGTTTTTCCGGAGGGAAGCATACATATTCCACCTTGGATGGACAGTCAAATGATCTTAATGACAGAACTGCAGTTTGCTCTTCCAGCAGTTACCAAATAACAGAGTCAGCAAACTTTGCTCGCTCTGCGGAGACCTCACATCAGAGTTTTACATCTTTAGAAACCACTGCTGAAGCAGCTGATCCAACTTTAAGGAGTGGTGATTATGATTCTGCATGTCCTTCAGCTCCAATTCTCCGGTTGATGGGAAAGGATTTGATGGTAAGTAACAGGGTGGACGCTGATCTCTCAAGGTCTCAGGCTGCTGTAAATGTTGGTATGAATAGACTACATCCTGTCACTGATATCACTTTCAGGATAAAAGGAAGTTGCGAACCTCCATTCTCACAGAATCCCGGTTTTATGGAACCTCGGTCCTCCCAGAGTCCTGCCTTTATGGAATCTCTTGTTCATGGGCAGGATCCACATATTTTATCTTCTCGGCATTTTGATGTTGGGTCAGCAAATGTGATACATAGCTTCGAAAGCCATAACCGAGCATTGGGGTCCATGTGTGTAGATGAACGCATGAATGGTAGTTTCTCTGTCCTAGGAGTAGCGCCTGTGCAAAGATGAGTTTGGTCAAATTTCAGGATCATTTCGAGGACAAAGTTTCATCCAGCATTAATTTTTTGGAGATCACTTGATTTTCACGAGTTAGGTTTTCTGATGTTTCAAAATGAACTCGGGGAGAAAGCTCCATTTGGCAATGTCGTAAAGACCACAACGAGTGAGGCATGCATGGCATCTTACAGAAAACTTTGCCCATCATTTCTATATTTCGAGGCGTGGCCATCTCTCTAAGCTTTGGTTGGGTAGGCAAAATTGTTACGAAGCCGGCCTATGTAACTCTCACTGTCATTCATGCCCAACTTGTTGAGCATGGATATAATTTATCGAAAGATTAACACAGGAAGTTTTTCACATTTGCTGTCAGTACATATAATCGTGGCAAATCCATCTAAACTCTCAGGTCATATGTGACTTGTGTGTTTTATGGTTGTTGGAACAAACATATTATATTACAGAAATAAAATTCACAAAATCAATGATCTTGATTTGAAGTATTCTTTTGGGTTTCACAGTTTTTGTTTCATTGATAGAACATGCAAATTTAAGAAAATCTTATTTCCCAAATTGGATTTTTATGGTGTTTAAGCTGCCTCATTGTTTTATTACTTTTTTGGAATTATGTACGTCAATACTCCGAGGCTTGAGCTCCACGGTGTTGTTCCACGTAGGATACAATACCAAGTAGACCTAAGGGTCAGGGTTAATTTTATAGGGTATTTATTGGATCGGGTTTTCTTAAGTAGGATTCTTATTGGACATGGTTATTATAGGGCCAATAAAAATACCCAATAATTTTGAAAAATAAAATATATTTTGCTTAAAAGATTACATGTATGGATTTGTATTCATATGTACTTACTATTGGCTATCTTTGTTTATTGTTTTCTTATCCGTTTACCGACCCGCCCAATATTACAATCACCGTTTATTACAATCACTGTGTATCAATTGATTGATATTACATACGAAATATTATATGTTGTCTTTGAACCTTGAATATGCTTAGGGAGTCCTTCCTAGAAGATTTGCCTAGCCACATAAAGGTTAGGGCTGTAATACTTTTTGTTAGTAATACATCTTGTTTTACTTACCAAAAAAAAATTGCATATAAAATATTATTTGCGTAAATTTTTTTAAAGATGAAATATGTATATTGATTAATAATGCAAGCATGCCTTTTATGTTTGAAGAAAAGGAAGAAATTGAGAGTGACACATAAAATTTAAATGCCAAAAAGGTAATGCATACATATTATTGGTTGAAAAGTTTTATGTAACAAAATGTAATTATTTTTCTCGCTAGATAATTAATTAACAAATCTCTATTCTATAAGTGAAGAGGAGGGGGACACCAAAAATCAATATTTATTTTTTTTAATTCCTAATTAAATGGAACAACTCTCCATAACTAATGTTTTCACATTTTTAAATTTTGAATAAAGAAATACCAATTACTATGAATAAACTAAATATTATATTTTTATGCAAAATTTTACATCATTCAGCACGCAACGCGTGCATATAAAACTAGTAAGCTTTAAAGTAACATGTAACTGTAAATATAAATTAGAAGCTTCTTTAACATTTTTTTACCATAAAACACGGACAAACCAAATTTAATAATTGAAGTTGAAATTGTGCATTTCGTCCAACTTCTGTGTGATCTCACTTTCTCTTTCTCAAAAGTTAATTTGGACTCTTTCAGACCAAGAGAATGAAAGCTTATTCATCCTACACCCAGGAGGATTCCTTCCCTAGGGGTGAGCACAATCGGGTACCGGATCTTATTGCTCGGAACCGGTTGGATCGGGTACCAAAAATCCGGAACCGAAACCAGTTGGACCAGTTCCTTAATTTTTGGAATTGGAATCGAACTGATCAGGATCGGTTCCTTGACCGGGTACCTAGTCTCGCAAAATTGATTATCATTTGGCCCTTTTAGCCTAGAGCTTTAGACCAGTCCCCAATACCGAAAACTCGCTACCCAGTTGCATTCAAAAGCTATATTTTTCATGTTTAGTTAAGATAAAGCATCATACTTAATGTATTTTGAAACTTCCATTGACAAGTTCGTCTTAAAAACCTTCAAGTCTTAAGCATACATTATATACGCATTCATCGCACAAAAAAATTGGTTTTGGAACCAGTTGAACTAGGTACCCAGTGGGTACCGGTCTATAATTTTCACTACCCAAAATTAGACACACTTCCAATCGGTTCCTAATATTTTGCACCCAATCCCATTCCCAATAGTTCTAGTTTTGAAACCACTGGTTCCAACCGGTTTTGGGTCTGGAACCTGTTACCCACTTTTCAGCTCACCCCTAGCCTTCCCTATTTAATAGGAGCTTATAACTACTAACGATGTGTTGTTTGCAGTGTCTGTCACGTGTCAATAAAACATTGGTTAGCCAATTAAAAGACCCTATTTTAGGGCAAATTCATAAAGTACAATCACTCATTCTCTAGTATAAATACCCTTATGTCACATAATCATAAAAGGTACACCCAATTTAGAGTTAGTACACTGAATATTCATAGCTTTCTCTTTCTACATACCTGACTTAAGCTATGGAGGGGCAATCGCCGCAAACCTTCCAGGTTGGTTTCCTTTGTAGGTTTAGAGACCGGTTTGGGTCATTACATACACAAGTCTACTAAAAATTACCATCTTACCTAAAGAAGTTTTGGATCTTTCTAGTCCTGCCACAACTAGTATAAAACAACTTGAATCATAAAAAATTATAATTTGCCAAAACCACGTATTATGAACGAAATCGATAAATGATACCCACTTAGGGCCTGTTCTTTACAACTTTTCAGTTTAGTTCAATTTAGCACAATATATTTACTCTCACATTTCACTATTCAGTTCTGTTCGGTTCAATTCATTTATTTTCAGTTTAGTTCGGGTTCACTTCATATATTTTCAGCGTAAGAGATAAGACCCTCAAATGATGTACTTGGTACTTCAAAAAGTATAAAAGTGGATTTTATGTATTCGAGAGAAATATTGGGAGATCGTTTTAGAAAATTTATTATAAATCTATTTATTTTTGTATATTTATCTAGCTATCTATCTATATATATATCTATATCTATATATATATACGGGGTGGATCCATTAAAAACCAACCTTACGCTGAAAACTGAAAACTACAGATCTCGACCGTTCATCCATAAAAACTAAAGATCTAACGGCTCAGATACGGGGATCATTAAAACAAGCATCAGATCTATATCTGACGGCTCGCGTTAGCCGTATATAATGAAGGAAAGAAAACAACTTTCTCTCTCACCATTCTTCTTCACGCATCTCTCTCTCTCTCTATTCTCTCAGCTTCAGGAAATTCTCTCAACCTTCATCACAATTGATGCTATTACCAGCGAAAATCCCAGGTTTTTCCTCACAAATGCATGAGCCAACATTCATCTACAAGTTTCAAGGTACAATTGATTATTTTGTTGCGATTATTCATGTACAATGTGCAATTTCGGTCCTCATTTTCTATAAATTAAACCCTTATCTTTCAATTGTTATACTACAAAAACTCTCTACATTAAATTTATTTCGATTTTGTTGCCAGTTGTAGTCGATATTTGTAATCTTCTATATGATTCTTAACCTTTTTGGGGGATTAGTAGTATTGAGATTGCCCTTTGATATATCAGTATTGGTATTGGCATTAAGAAATTTCTGATCTTTTTATGTGTGTTAATGATGGTTGTAAGTTTTTACAATTTGTGTTTCTCTTTTTTCCTTTTTAAAATCCTAATTTACATGAATAGAATGAATCTACATGAATGTCTAATACTCTACCAAAACTCGATTTTTATTATTTGGAATTTTTGATGCTATACATATTTAGAGATTGTTTTTTGTATCTTATTTCAAGTTTGCTTTTGTGGTGTTTTTTTTTTCGAATACTTCACATATACTTGCCCAAATCAATAGAAGTATCCTTTTTTTTTTAATATATATCCCTTAATTATTAAACTGTATCCCTTTGCTAATGCATAATTACGAGCAACTTAATCAGTCTTTGGGAGGCTTATGCTCATCTTTTACATGAGACCCCAAATGCATTGTTTCAATTATCTTAGACTAAGCAGTGCACCCGTTACCCCTAAGAGGACGGCCGCAATACCCTCTATTTTCTTTGACGTACCCCTTTTTACTGACTTGTACCCCCTAGCAATTGTGAATCAAACACATTGTGTCATCACCCCTAGGAACACCCTTTTTTGACTGTGAATGTACCCCCTTTCACCTAGTCGTTCTCCTTGTTTATTTGTTTGTGGACGTTTGAGATTGGAGATTGCCTAGTTATAAGTATAATAATTTTTTTTTTACCATAGGAGATTCACACATATAATGTTACTATCTCCTTTCGACTTAGATGTACCCCTTTTCACCTTGATGTGCCTGCATTCAACGTAGTTGTACCCCCTATTATGTGTGTGTGATAAGTAGCTTGCAATCCTAATCAATGCTCCTTTTTTTAATCATAAAACCTATTAGCTCAATTGGTAGAGCATTGTGAAATTGCACAAGATGTAGGTTCGAATCCTACATAGGTTAAATATTCAATATTCCAATCTTTATTCTAGTAATATGTTCATAATGTAACTTTGCCTTGAGGTGAGCTCTTGGTAGCTAAAAATCTTTGTCATAAAAAAATCTGTCTTAAAGATTTGTTAGTTAGTTGCAGAAGCCTTAATATTCTATTGTGCATCGATTGTCCTAAGATGCTATAACAGAATACTCTCTAGAAACTCTAGCTAGTTCGGTTTTCTTAAATTCGCCATTTTCATCAGAATTCGCCTTAATATTCTTTTGTACCAGTAGCAATGATGAAGACCCAAATAACCCAATGGCAGCATCTCATCAATTTGGATAATTTCACCATTCTAGTAATATGAGCGGTTTGTGCAGCAATTTTGTAGCATCTACAGATAGGACTTCTTCGCAGGACCGGAGCCTTTAAACTAAGCTGTGCTGCTGCTGCCGTGCTGCTTCCGTGCTGCTGCTGCCACACTGCTGCTGTCGTGCTCCTGCTGCCACGCTGCTGCTGCTGTGCTGTTGCTGCTGCCACGCTGCTGCTTCAGTGCTGCTGCCAAGTTCTGTCGCTGCCGTGATACTGCTGTTGCTGCCGTGTTGCTTTTGATGTTACTCCTGTTGGCCGGCTGCTGCCCACACTTTGTCACTCCGTGGTAACCGTTTGATAACAAATAATTTGTGATAAAAATTAAGGTTGTTAGACTTATTATTTATTGCCCGGATAGTGCGTGTACGTGCGACAATCCATGTGAGACAATCCTCCATGCTTTGTTTGACTGTACAATGGCTCAAGAAATCTAGTCTCACAGTGATTTCCAAGCGACTCTTGTCGATGCTCCCACACTCTCTTTTGCTACGAGGTGGGAATGGTTGGTGGGCAGACTTACTAAAGACGAATTGCAACTTACAGCCACCCTTGTGTGGGCTGTTTGGTCATGTAGAAACCATGTGAACTTCGAACTCGTCGAGGACTTTAAGATGTATGTGGGTCGGGTTTTCAAACCTGTGGGACAGCAAGGCTTTTCGAGAACGTCATGTGTTTATGTGTGAGCTCTCAACCTCTCACCAAATGTACCACTTTTAGCTCTAAATGTAATCGTTCTTATTCCATATGTAACCCATTTGACCCTAGGTGGGATAGAAACCCTATAGTATTTGTTCATCCCACCAAATGTCCTAGCTCAAATTTTCAGGTGTCTCAAGTACTAGTCTGTTATTAATTGTCTTATTTGACTTGATTGGGAATATTTAGCAAAGCTTCTTGTAAGTTGGTCTGGAATTGATTAACCAACAAACTCAGTTGCCTTTTCTAAAGCATTTGACCTTTGAAGTTTTTCTTCTTTTTTGGTTTTAACCTTAAGCTAGTGAGTGTGAAATAGGCATTTGAGGTATATGGTGCTGATTTAGAACCTGAAATGCTTATTGGGATTCAAAACTGAGAGCATATCTTCAATTCCTTTGGCTTGAAGTTTACATATAGTGTCTTGTTATTGCTTAAGTGAGAAGCATATGACCTATAATATGATACTATTACAAGTAACTTATGAGTAGATGAACTCTATTGTGTAGAAAATCTTGGAAAATCAGGAGATTTGAGCATTGAAGATTTATTTAAATTTGCATAAGGTTGTATACTTGTATGTAAGACCACATGATTGAGAAAGTGATCCACATTATTTATTTAAAAGAGCCTTTTCCTATCATGATTTATCGTAGACAATATTAGTGTATAGTTTCCATAGCCACCTATGTGTCGTTGATCCACAGCTTGTATACTTGCAAACTTGACTTTGTATACTTTTAGCTCTTTTCATGATTATATTCATCTCCTTATAAATGGGTACAAGCCATATCAGCAAAAAACCAATACCAGTGGAGATTAGTAGCACGCTACAAAGATGTTACTAGTACTACATAAAGGGATACATTAGAGTAAAAAAGGTTACTTTTACGTTTACTTATTAATCAACCTATGCATATTATTTGTGGTAGTGTTATGGTTCTAATGGTATGATGGTTTAGAAATTACAAGTGTAAACCCTATTAGCTCAATTGGTAGAGCATTTGTGTTTCACACAAAAAGATGTAGGTTTGAATCTTACATAGGTAAAACTATACATTTTATTGTCAATGTACCCCTTTTGATTTTAAATGTACCCCTTCTAAATTTAACCTTGGTATGTACCTGCAAAGTTTCATCAGTTTGGCGGAAATTGATTTAATATATCTTTGCTCGTTTTTCCCCTAAAAAAACTTATGTAAAGAGTAAGAGTTGTTGCTTTTGGCTAATTTTCAATTTATTCGGCTATTGTTGCTTTGTTGTCGTGTTTTTGTGAATTTATTGAAACCATACTGAAGTGAGAATCGCAGGCTTACACTACTTGGATGTGGGTTTGTATGAGAGTTAGGAGGAACCTGTAAGTAGGAAGTGCTTGGCAGAGTAGACCAGGTATGGTTAAGGTGCCTACGTTTTTTTTAAAAATTAGTTTGCTGGTTATTCTATTTCCAACTTGAGATTCAACAGTGTTTATTTGCTGATTTGAAATAAGAGTATTTAAAATGTACCCTTTTTGGCACTAGACGTAGCCTTTTTATGGCCAAGTGTAAGGTTACCTTATAAAGTTATAACCCGTAAAGGGCTCCATTAGATTGAAAAGGATTACTTTTACTTATTAATCAACCTATGCAGGATTCGAACCTGCATCTTTTGTGCAATAACACAATGCTCTACCAATTGAGCTAATAGGTTTGTAATCACAATTTGTAAACGACCATCATTATAATAGAACATCGAAAAGACTTTGTACATTCTTGTCAAATGTCAAGGCACTTTAGAAACCCAATTCATACCTCCAACGATAATGGAGAAAATACTTAAATAGACTTAACAAAGGCATCACCTAATGCCAACAATAGACCATACACTGAGATCGGTCCCACCCACATATTGAAATCAGAAACACCTGCACACTGAAAATTGAAAAAGAAAGAAGAAAAAAGAAACACAACCTCCTACATGTAGCAGTTCTGAAGGTGACCAAAAGGACTAGGGTAGTAGCCAGAGTTATGTCAGCAGATTCAGGCTCAACTGAAATCACACAAAAAAAGCAAGCACAACTCTCCTGCGTGTAGCGATTCTAGAGGTGACCGAAAGGCCCAGGGCAGTAGCGACAGCAGATTCGGGCTCAATTACGTCTCGGTGCAGTAATAACTAACAGGTTGAGGGCATTTAGCTTGAGGCCCTGTATACACATCATCTCTAGACCTCTTCATCTTTCTCTTTCCCAAACAACAAAAAAGCACCTTTCAAACTCTTATAAGAATCATAACAGCTCAATCTTTCTCACTCTTCAATCATCAAAGATGATGGAAAAATTCCTGCAACAACAAACAAAAAAAATAAGAAAGAAAAACCTCTAAGTAGGTTTACATGAATAATAGAATAGATTAGAATATACGAGTTGGTATAGCCTCTAAGTAGAAAGATCACAAAGGCATTCAAAGTCTAAACTCATGATTCACTAACTAAATGAATTCCGCTTTTAACAAAATGTATTCTTTTTTCAACTAGAAATACCTATTTCTACTAAATGTCTAAAAGTATCCTTTTTCATACTATATGTAGTTCTTTTTCAACAAAAGTGACCAATTTTCAACTCTATCTATCCCCTTTTTAACCAATTGTAACCCTTTTCAAAGGGCTATTTACAACTAGCCAATTAAGATTTCAAAAATGAATTGGCATTACCTTAGTAAGCTAGCTTTCTAAGCTAAGCAAGCCTGGTTCTCCGGGCACGTTCTTGGCTGGCTGGACATTGGAGTCGGCGCTCTCCTCAACCGGATCAATCTGAGCTAGATAATTAAAACTTCCTAAGGCTAATCATTGATTCTCCCAAGCTGCTCTAATTAGTAGAAACTCACGATTCATTGACTTCAACCATTATATGATGATAACATTAGATTAAGCAAGAAACTAAATCATATAAAACCATTACGAAATTTCTCTAACAAGAAATATTTCCAAGAACTCATCAACGTCTTTTTCACAGATATGCTCGTCGAACATTTAAGTAGTACCCTTTCAATTATATATGTACCCTGTTTATATGTGACCTTTTTTTAGGTAGTATATGGATGAGTGACCTTTCAAACGAGTTCAATCTTAATACTGATTCAAAATTTACATATAAACAGCTAATCGATAACAATGATAATCAAATTAACGAGTTCAAAGTTTACATACTGATAATCTTAATACCTCAACTTTCAGAAGTTTTCCAATAACATTTAATCATTCAGCAGCTTAAAGTAAAGTAATTACCAATACATCAATTAAAAAACGAACTAAGATTCAATTTACATATCAATTTAGGGTTTAAGTTTCTTCAAAGGTTCATATTCATAGTAGAATCAACTGAAATCTTCATAACTAATTTCGAACTTGCAAAAAATAGAACACAATCTACACGCAAAAGACCTAGCTACAAGAGAGATATGTACCAGAAGAAGATCCAAATAGAAAAGGCAAACGAAAGTCAAAATTAAGCCAAAATCTTGAACGAAAACGAATTAGAGAACAAGAAATTAAAACCATACCGTAGCTCATGGAAATCGATGGAAACCTTGATGTTTATAGGAAATTCTGGAAAGTGTGCGAATTGGAGACAAAGATGAACCACTTACCTTAGATTATGACTGCTAATCGAACCCTTGAAGATTTGCACAGAGAAAAAGGACGAGAGGCGAGAACAGGAAGACTGGAATAGAGAGGGGAGAGAGAAAATTTCTGAAAGAAGAAATAGCGTAATTTCAAGATTGTAGTTTGATTTACTCGTTGATCTACTCCGTCCAATTATACCAGGGACGATCGACGGCTGGTATTGCTTGTTTTCAGTTTTCAATTTAAGAAGTGGTTTTCACCGGATCCATCCCCTATATATATATATTTATTAAAAAACATAGGCAAGCATTGCAATTTGTCATGTGTCACTATCCCTTTTCAATAACTTTCTATCTACGTCATTCTCATATATATAAAAAACTGTCAATGTGAAGATTTGAACACTCAACCTCTTTCAATGAAATAAAAAGCTCCAACCATCTCACCATCAAATTACTATTGCTTCTGTCATCAAAATTAATGGTCATATATGAATTAGAATTGAAGACAAGAGTATTTGTTCCCATGACCGACTTTTTGAAATGTCATGGCTCTACGACCATGGTTATTAAAATCACGATTTAAGTCTTAAAATCTTACGATTTTACGATCTGAATTTGCAAAACGATTTAAATCACAACTAGAATCTTAATCAGTTAAAATCTTAATTAGAATCTTAATATATCACTAGATTTGTTCCCATGACCGACTTTTTGAAATGTCATGACTCTACGACCAAGGTACAACCCTATTAGTTGTCAAAAACTAATTTTAAAATTCTTTTACCTTAGTAAAATTTTCAAAATAAAAAAGTGTGTAAATTTTCCTATTTACTCCATTATTATATACCCTTCTAAATTGTCTAGTTAATTATGTACATTATTCAAATTAACAAATTTTAGATTTTATAAAATTAAAAAATTCTATATTAATAATTACATTATTAGTATAAACTAACTTAATAAAATTATCGTAATATCGCCCGAGCCTACAAACTCGATCACGAGGGAGAGGGACGGGTTAAAAATGCAATAGTAAACGGAGACAAGTCCTTGGTCGTTTCATTGATTCAAGTCACGCTGATGTGTCGCTAACCTTTTTGTCCTTACACACACACAACACTCTCTCTCCTCCTCCATCCCCACCTCTCTGTGTACAATTTTGTCTGCTCTTCTTTTCAAAACCAACTTTTTTCCATTTTCAAACATCTCGTCCTTCTCTCTCTCTCTCATCACTCTCTCAAATCTCCCAATTCCATCTCTCTTTCCTCTTCATCCTCCTTCAATTCCAAGTTTTTAACCCTTTTTCTAACAAAATCATTCCCTAATCATCTCCTCCTTTTCATTTTCTCTCTTTTTCCCCCCTTTATTTATTTCCATTGATGAAATAGTACACAACTATTTCATATCTTCGTACTCCTAACTTCTCGCATCATCACTATCACATACTCATACTTTTTCACTCTAATTTTTCTGGGTTATTCTTTTTTTCCCCAAAGTTTGTGTCTTTTTGGGGTTGAAGATGATGATGATCACAGATTTTGATCAAGATACCATTTTTATGATTTCCCATGTTTAGGGTTTTCTTCTTCTCTTCGTTTCTTTCATTTTTTTAGGGTTTAACGTCATATCAGGTTTGTTTTCTCTCTTTTAAAAGTGATTGATGTTGTTGTTTTTGTATCATCTTTTTGTAATTATTGCTTTTTTTTATATTGTTATATTTTTATTTTCTGGGATGTATTTTATTACCTGAATTCTCTTACTTATCTGGTAGGTAGGAGGAGTTGTACTGGTACTGCTTTTCATCATTTTATTGAATTTTAGGTGATTATATATTTGGTATTGGGTCCAACTTTAATTAATTGTGGATTCTTCCTTTATTTGATTCTAATAGTAATTGGTACAGTTATGATTTTGATATTTTGTCCTGAAAGTTTAATTCATGATTGAAATAGTAATAATATTGGTGTTGTATATGTGTATAAAGTTTGTAATTTTTTATGAAAAAATGTTGTTATGTAATGATTGATGTATGATGCTATAGACTTTTGGAAAAAAAATTAGACGCGGGCGATGCCCCGGAGTTTTTGTGTGTTACAATTCAGTAGATAAAAGTTTTTTTTTTATTATTTAAATTGTTGTTCTGTTATGATTGGTGTGTGATGCCATAGACTTTTGAAAATTGTATTATGTGTATAGTGATGGTAATAGGTAATTATGTATGTCTATGATTATGGTTAGCTTATAGTGGAAAAATGAAAGCTTAACTTTTGTTGATTGATATTCTACTGAATTGGAAATTGGCCTTTTGGGTTTGTATCACCATTTTATGTGAAAGCCTTTGCTGAATTATGGGATTGATCCCTTCATCTATGTCCCTGCCCAAAAGAACCTGGTGATTCGTCACGTTCTGATATTTCTCACTCTATGATCTCAAATTGGATTTGAAAAGATGAAGACTGTTTGGATGGTTGTTTCTTGCCCGTTCGTTTCCTTTTTCATCTCTGAATGTCTGAGCTTTTGGTGAGGGGTTTATGTGATTGAGAATTTGAGAGTCTGGGGGGACTACTTCTGAAAAAGACATTTTTTGGCTGATGGGATTCGATGTTTTGAAGTCTGGTGGTTTGTTATTTGCAAAAGGGAAACCCTGTCTCACAACTGTAGCACCAAATGGACAACATTGAACTTGTTATCCATGATTTCGAGGGATAGTTGATAGATGACTCTTCAACCACTAATCCCTTGTTGATCTTCAAATCCCTAGGTAGTTTTTGTATCCTTCTCTTAAAGGGGAGAATGCGAGACTTTTGGGCTTTCACAGTGAGTGAAAATCATATCTTTTTGTTCTGTTTTGGCGTTTGAGCATCACACAGACAAAAGAGTGTAGCACTTACAATGCTGGGGATCAAGGGTGCCAAACATGGTTTTCAATCTTGGGTGCGACTGCAATTGTGGTAGCAGTGGCAAAACCACTTTTGCGGGTAGTGCAGTTGGATTGCGGCTGTTATCACTCTAGTATCTCAGGTTGCAATAAGCTCAAACCTTGACAATGAAGTTGCAATGTGGAGATGCTGGCCCAAATTTGATACCATGAAGCCCAAAACCTTCTCTCCTTGAGATGGCCTTGCTTTTCAGTGTGAGTAGTTGTGTAATAATTGTGGAGGCTGAGGTTTTAGAGGACCTCCCCATATTAAGGAGAAAAGCGAAGTTGGCATGGGGTGTGGGACCATGCATGAGGCTTTAATATTTTTGACCGTTGTGGAGATGCAAAGTAGGAAAGAGAATTTGTTGGGCTAGCTTAGCTTTGATGGTAGCGACAAATGAATTGGGGAGGGCAAGGGAGGATATTGGAAGGTGAGGTGGAGGAAGGAGGAGAGAAGAGATATAATCTGGGCAACCTTAGTCCTTAGCATTTCTGGTGTTTTACTGAAGAGGAGGTAACAGAGCTAAATATTCTCCTCAGTTTATGTGGGAGGCACTCATTGTATATTGCCAGCCTAACATATTAGCTGTGTTGAATTAGTAGACCTGATAAACTTTCCATCCTTGTTTGGACAGGGGTTTCTATTTTAGATTCTGCTATCATCATGTCTTGGGACCAGTCAATGAAGAGTTTTTGGTCCTTTTCAGCCAGATATTGTTGTCTTTGACAAATACTTGATTTCTCTTTGGAATGATTTGGTTGAAATCTATTGATGAATGGTAAGAAGTACGATCATGGACCGCTGATTTGCTGAAGTGAGCTGACGAATAGCAAATCCTCTGTCTATAACAAAAAGCTTTGCTCTAAATACGACTTAGTTAAATGAGTTAGATGCACAAGATGCTCCTAAAAGTTTGTTGGATCTCTATTTTATAAGGGAAGGAAGGAGGCATCAAAAACATATTTATAATAAGAAATTGCACAAAAAACTGACTACTTTAGAAGTACCATCATAGCAATTACACCCTCATAGAACACAAAATTCCTTAACAATTAATTTTTCCTTAAAAAAGGAAAAGTTGAATACATTTGACTTTACAAGTGCGATGTAGTTTCTCTAACGCTCTTACATATTAAAACTTCCCCACGCGTCACGTGCATATAAGGCTAGTATAATATGAACAAGAATGCCTGAACGAATGAATGTTGTCTTTAAATAGTATTTCCAATGTCTGCTTATTAGTTAGCTGTGGATTTTTTTTCCTGCAGGGGGCTTTAGAGTTGCAGAGGCTGAGTCAAGAATATGGTGCACTCTACAGAAAGGCCAAAAAATAGAGATTCTCATAAGAATGAAGTAGGAGAGATAGATACTAGAGCTCCATTTCAGTCTGTAAAAGATGCTGTCAACTTATTTGGTGAAGTTGCCTTTTCTTCTGGAGAAAAACCTGCAATCAAGAAGATAAAACCACTTTCAGCCGAGGTTTGTTTAATCTACATTAATAATCTCTATTCTGCAAGAATGCGTAAGCAGAGTGCCATCATTTGTTCCTGACAAACATTAGATTACTACTATACATATTGTTCTTGAATAAAGTAAAAGAGAGATACCAAGATAATCCCAAGCTTGGTCCATTAGATAATTAAAAGTTTAGATTTGGTCCGTAGCAATTTGCAGTTAACTCCCAGAATAAACCTTAGTTGCTATGTTGTCGCTTGAGTGAGTTTGTGATAGACATAGTTAATATCTTTGTTAGATCAACGTTTTGTTTTTAAGTGATAGGTTTGGTGGTTAAGGGGAGTTTTGAGTGATAGAGGATTGACAGAAAGTTTACCCATGTGACAACACATCAAAGCTAGTCTGTGAAACTTGGGATTTTATTTGTTTGTGATCCAAACTTGGGATTATATTTATCAACTATCTCTTAATATTTTCATTTGCTGCTTTTTTCTTTGGTCTGTGTGCCTTGTTGGTTGGTACCTTGGGGGTACAAGGCCTGTTTTTTTGCGTAGTACTACTGTTCCAAAGGCTTGTTCCCTCCCAAAGATAAACACAAGCATTCGAAAGGCTCGTTCCCTCCCAAAGAAAGCTAAAGAAACTAAAATCACATAATATTTTTCTGATATTTTATTTTCTCAACTCTTCTGTGTTTATAGCACATTCCTGTTTTCTCCTCTAAGGGCTTGTTCTCTTCGGTATTCCTGTTTATACTGAACTGAATAGTGATATGTGAGAGTAAAAGTATTGTCCAGAGCTGAAGTGAATTGAAAATATGCTGGGGAAAAAGGCCCTAACTAACTACTAATATTTTCA
Organism: Patellifolia procumbens; assembly: GCA_947645195.1. NCBI lineage: Eukaryota > Viridiplantae > Streptophyta > Magnoliopsida > Caryophyllales > Amaranthaceae > Patellifolia > Patellifolia procumbens. The sequence continues at coordinate 492,148 of CANSGD010001201.1, forward strand.
CTTGCAACTTTGCAAGCCTCATCCAACAGAATAATGATTTGATATTCGTTATCAGGGCAGTTCATAAGACTATGGTCATATTGAAAGACTTTTTTGTATGTTGATTTTCATCTCTTATTTATTTTGTGTGTGCTGTACATCTCTACTTCTTACCCTTTATTGTCGTCGGGGTAGGTTATGTGTTTCTTTGTTCTTTTAATTTCTCCATCCCTTCTCTTCTCCTTGTCACTCCTATCCCTCAGTTTTTCTCTCCTCCTTTACTGATTAGGTACCGTTCATATTGTTGTTGCACTTTCTCTGGAATCCAAACTTAATATTATATGAACTTGTAAGCTATCAATCGTAATAATCAGCATCCTATATTCCTAATGGTGTTTGAGAACTACCAAGCTTGATAAATGTATATGTTCTGTTTCTTTATATCCTTTTTCGATCTTTTGGAGCTTCTCAAGTCTTCTAATTTTAAGAGCTTATGGTGAGATTTTTTGGAACTAAAACTTTTGAAGAGAATGTGAAAGCTTCATTACCTGGGAATCCAGTATTCACCTAAAAATGTTTTACAACGAGTTATTTGTTATGATCTCAAACTGTATAATTCTTCTTTGCATGATGACTAGTGAGAACTTTACGAGAATATCAACTAGATCTGAAAATATATAGTTCAAGATTAACATGCTTGTCTTGCTAACAGCAACGTACAACCACCGCCTATTAACTCCTTACATTCAGCTTTTAAATATGTGAGACATGGCAGCAAGTATTAGAGATCCATATTACTAGATCTTGAATCTTTTTGGTGGCTACACTTCTACAGAAAAAAGCTTTTTTCACTAGGACAAGAAGTTCAAATTTCATAGTAATTAAGTCTCACAAGTCACAGGTTAGGTTTGGATAGTATAGAGGCAGAGCTAAAAAAAAGTATTTGCGGTAATGGTGACAACTGACAATGTCTTGGTCAATGAAGTGGATCAAGGCTAATGCACCGTGAATGTCTTGGAAATCAATATGAAAAGATTTTTGACTTCAACTATGCATTTTCTGCTTTAAGAAGTACCCTTTTGACATGATGTGATGCTAAGAACTGATATTTCAGGGGAGGATACTTTAGGCATTAACTTTTAGGTTAGCTTGAGCAATAAGCTAGAGAGTTAGTTAGGGGAATATTCTATAAATAGGAGAGATTACTCAAGGAGTATCATCATGAAAATTGTTGAGAGATATTTTGGGTAGTTTCTTGGGAGTGTACAAGCCACTCGAAAGCTTGATTATCCTTTTCATTATATGTAATTCCTTTTTTATCAATACAAACATCCATTTACAGTCATACTCTGAGCTAGCTATGTTAATTCATAGCATGTGACTGGATTATAATCGATTAGTTATCATATATTGTTTGATGAATGGATAATAACTTGTAAGATGAATGCCTCATCCTATTATTATATATAGATAGATAGATTCATATAAATTACCTAACTTGAAGCCTTGAAGGTCCATGTTGCTTGCGTTCTTGTCCCCGCTTTGGTTTATTCATGTTGTTTTTCTTGTCATTTTATGTTTTCCCTTTTCTTTTTCTTTTTCTTTTTTGCCATTTCTGAGAAGGAGGAACAACCAGACATAACACGAAAAGGTTTAATTATCGCGGTGTCTATGTAGCGACATTTTGCGGATGACAAGTTAAAATTCGTTATAACGGCCGTTACATAACCAACAACTTGGGTTTTAATTCTATGGTTTTAGGAAAGGAAAGGAAAGAAAGGGGAGGGTGGAGGCGTGGAGCCTATGCTACTCACTCAGTTAAAGTGTCCACTCAAATATGATGTTCAGAATCTTCGGATATGGTGTTTGGATATTGACTCAGCCAATTTGTAGGAAAATGTCAATCTTTTGGTTTCAGATTAAGTATCTAGGTGCAAGAGTCTGACAGGTACGGAAGGAGCTATATTACTTCGACGCCCTCCTTTACCTCCAAAACAGCTTGCTGTGTCGTATCATGTTGGACACGAACGACACTTCGATACAGTTTTAAACTAAAAATTTGCCCTTTTCTGTTCAAAATGGCCGAGTGGTGACACTTCAACACCCGAATAGACACTTAATCTGTGTCTAAGTATCATAGGTAAGGACATTAGAAGGGTCCAAGTAACTTAGGTTGGAATGTAAACGAGAAGAAAAGAAAATTCAACCGAAAAAATGTTACCTCGGAAGGAATAAGAGTGAGTTTGACGGGAAAAAAAATCCACTGCAAAAATGTTCCTAAATTTGGCTAGAGTATACTTCTGAGTGCCTTGTGGTGGCCACTTGAAAATAGTCAAATACTGTTAGGTAATTCGACCGACGGCAGTGGTGGTGGGGGCGGATCAATTGCAATTTCCAAGCGAGTGTACATGCCTTATTCATTATTGAGTATGCCGAAAGCAATGTTAATGTGAATGCATTTAGAATGTTCTCATAGTGTATAGATTATGCTTTTTGTGAAGCACATAGACTCAGCATATTTATTTGGTGAAAATGGCTGTTGCCTCCAGATGTGGTAAAAGGCCTTTCAGTACGTTGACTAACACCCCTTGATCTATCACTATAAGGATCATCTTTAATCAATTTTGTGAGTCGTCACATGCATCCACCCCCCCACACACACACACTAAGATTATTCATTAGAAATGCCCTAGGATCAGATTTGTTTTTCCTTTTCTTTTTGTTATGTTGTCTCTCTGTGCTCATCAAGGGTTTCTTATGTTGTTGCAGAGAGTGCTGGTTAAAGAGACGGAACTTCACCTGGCTCAGAAGGAGCTGAACAAGTTAAAAGAGCGACTAAGAAATGCTGAATATACCAAATCTGAAGCACTTGTAGAACTTGAGAAAGCTAAGAGGACTGCAGAAAATCTAACACACCAGCTCAAAATCTTAAATGAATCCAAAGAAGCTGCAATTCAAGCAACAGAAGCTGCCAAACAACATGCAAAACAGCTTGAAGATGTGAACAGTGGCAAACATGCTGTGACCAATGGTCATCATAAAGAAGAATCTGGAGATGCAATAGAGCATTATACCACTGTAATCTCGGAGCTTAATGCTGCCAAGCAAGAGCTTGCGAAAGTGCGTCAGGATTATGATACATGTTTGGAAGCAAAAGCTACTGCGACCAAACAAGCTGCAGAAGCTGCGGTTACAGCAAAAGCAAATAAGGGACGAGCATCCGAACTTGTAAAGGAAATTAATTCTTTGAAGGATACAATTGACCAAGTGAGGCAGGCTTTGGTCTCAGCCCAACATGAGCAATCAAAGATCTTCTCTGAGAAAGACGTCGAGAGACAATCTTACAAAGCCAGAGTGGAGGAATCTTCAAGGAAGTTACAGGAGATGAAGAAAGAGTTTGATCCTGAAGTTTCCAAAGAGCTTGAGGCAAAACTGGCAGAAGCAGCGGCTGAAATAGAGGCTTTAAGAAAGGAAGTGGAGAATGCTAGGGCATCAGATGTAGACTCCGTGAGAACCGTCACTTTGGAACTGGATGGTGCGAAGGAATCCCTGCAAAAAGTTTTGGAAGAGGGAAATACCCTCCAGAGCCTGGTGGATTCTCTGAAAGAGGAACTAGAGAATTTGAAAAAGGAGCATGCAAAACTGAAAGAGAAGGAAGCAGAAACAGAATCGCTTGCTGGGAATCTGCATGTTAAGCTCAGGAAATGTAAATCTGAGCTTGAGACTTCATTGGAAGAAGAAGCTAAAGCTTGTGGGGCCTCAGATGAAATTATTGCAACATTAAATCAATTAACAGCAGAAGCAGAAAATGCTAGACGTGAAGCAGAAGAGATGAAGATCAAGGCTGAAGAGCTTAGAAAGGTAGCCGCTGTCACACGAAATTCTCTTGAAGAAGCTGAGGTGAAGTTAAAGCTGGCACTTGAAGAAGCTGAGGAAGCAAAAGCAGCTGAGGCAAGTGCCCTCGATCAGATTCAGGCCTTGTCTGAGCGGACAGATGCTGCTCGTTCCTCTACCTCAGAGTCGGGTGCCAATATCACAATCTCACAGGAGGAGTTCAAGGCTTTGAGTAGGAAAGCAGAGGAGTCCGAGAAGCTCACTGAGATGAAGGTAGAAGCTGCAATGGCGCAAGTGGAGGCTGTGAAGGCGAGTGAGAATGAGGCACTCAAGAGGTTGGAGGCTGCTCGCAAGGAGATTGATGAGATGAAGGCTGCCACAGAGGAGGCCTTAAAGAAGGCAGAGATGGCTAATGCAGCCAAAAAGGCTGTGGAGAGTGAGCTTCGAAGATGGAGAGAGCGGGAGCAAAAGAAGGCAGCTGACGCCGCGTCACGTATTTTGGCAGAGACGCAGGCTGCACAAACAAAGTTGCAGGCACCTATGCCGACACGCACACACGTGATGTCAACCAAGTCAGGACCTGTTGATTACAAGTTTCATGTTCAGTATGCGTCAGAAAAGGTTAACGGGGGTAAAAGTTTGGATAAACCGAAAACTTCAGTATCAAAGAAAGTCCTCTTGCCTAATCTTAGTGGAATATTTCACAAGAAGAGAAGTCAAGCAGAAGGCGGATCACCATCATATCTTCCCGGTGAGCACTGAACTATTCTGATGGTTCATCGTATGGAGAAGGAAATCTCTATTGCATTTTGGATATGTGTACATTCTGGTAGAAGGTCAAACTTGTGTGTTACTCCTATAACATAATATGTTATGTGTGAAGAGGATTGGATATGATTATGGATATGGATATGAAGAAACAGTAGCCATACAAAATAGTCATTTCTGTATAGAACCGAGGTACTTAAAAAAGTTTGGTTGAACTAGTGTAGGTCATTCTATGTTATTGAGTGCATGGAAAATGGGGCATAAAATGCCACTTCTCTTCATTTCACTAATGTCTCTTTCTCCATAAATTGTTGGTTTGAAGGCTAACTGACTTCATCTGGTTGACATGGTAACTTCATTTGGTTGGTACTGACTCAAAAGGAAGCTGTCAAATGGCTCGGTTCTCGGCTGTGTTGCTTTTCTTTCATTGATTTCGGGTTTGGAGTTGACCCAACAGAGTAGTCAAAACATGTTTGACTTGTTTTTCTATATTCATTGACTTTGGGGCTGAGGTTGCAGCTTAAATCTTGGATTAAGTCTTTGAAGTCAATCTCGTCAGCCTTTGACATTTAATTTTGTAAACAAACTTTTTTGTTCGAATTCTAGCAATAGAGCAAAGATTTTCAGTCAAGAAAAAAGTTATTACACCCTCTAGTAAGATACGAGATCAGTAGAATGCAACGATCACTTCGTAAAAGACAAGAAAAGGTATGTACACTTTACTAGAAAAATTATAATGTAGTTCTTCTAAACCCTTACATATTAGGCGTCATAGTCTCAGAGTGTGCTAAAGCCTCAAACTTATTAGACTGCTAAGCTTCTATGATCCATTTTTGTCGACTCTCTCTCAATGATTTTTGTCGATTTACTTCATGCTCAGCAACTCTAATATCCAAAGAAGATGAATAGTCTCATTCATCTTCTCTTTCAGAAGAGTCGGTCCACATCAAAGGCGGAATGACGATAATCTCCATCACAGATCGCAATTTCTATTTATCCTGCTTCCCCAAGCTGTGGTTGCTTCTCTTTCCATTCCTCCTCCCTGCCAACTTCAACACAAGTTGAAGAGGAGAAATGGCGCTAAAAGCCTTCTGAGTTCCTAAAGAGAAAGCACAACTTCTCTCTCTAGAATTCCAAAACCACTTCTATCTAAGCAATTTCTCATAATCCAATAGGGATAATTGTAGATATTAATTTTTAAATTAATACATTGACAAATGTGAAAACATGAAATGTGTCACTTATTTAGAAACGAAGGATGTATTTGGTAACATCATTACCAATAACAGAGTGTCTTTAAAATAGTTAAAGTCGAACCATCAGGGTTGGGGACTTACGACAAGGAATTGTGATCTCGATATGCTAGTAAATCTGGATAACTTGATATATAGGAGCTAGACATAGTTATGTTCCATATGATCGACAATAGTTCGGATCATTGAAATCAAGAAAAACAAAGTTTGGATCATTTTGAAAATGTACCCTTGATAACCTGGATTATTCTATAATAACCCACCTTTGAGACTATTTTGAACTCGACTGTCACTCTGTCATAGTTGGATTATTCGTATTAATGTTTCCAAATAATTTTAAGCATTTCATGCCATTTCCTTAAAAGTAGGAGAGAGTAGCTTTTTCATTACAATTACATACACATTGCATTCTTGACTTTCAAAGTTAAATTGAACGCTAAGTAGCACGTCATGTCCATGTTGGATACATGTAGGCATATCGTGGGGAAAAGCCAAAGACCTATCTGATAGATGTGAACAGTAACACCTATCAGATAGGTCTGTACTACATTTTAAAAAAATATACTACAATTTTTTCTTGTATTACAATTTTCAAAAACTATACTACTCCAAACTATATATAAATATACTACATTACGTGAAAATAATACTACATTACGTGAAAAATATACTACATTACGTGAAAAATATACTACATAAATATTTAAGTGTACTACATTTTTTTAAAAATAGTTTGATATGTACCTAGCTCCCACCTATCTGATATGTACTAGCCAGCCCCATCATCGTGTTACAAACTGCATTAAGTTGACTTTATTTAAACGTTAGTTCTTTTGTGCAGAGTTTGAAATTCATATAAAGGCAAGCAATAACAAACAACAAAAAGCATTACATTATTCTTCATTCATGTTCATGGCATCAAAGATGTTGATGAAGAGAAACAAAGATGGTGCTGTTTTCCTGCTAATAATTGCAGCCATCTTTTTTATCGTATTAGCCAGTGATGCGGCGGCCCTGTGCGTAGAAATCGACTATCTATGCCTCTCCGATAAAGACTGCTGCCCAGGATCGTATTGTGCGCCACATGGCGATGCAAACCTCCCTGTGCCGGGGTTCGGTGGTTGTCGATGGTGCCCGGCAGCTGGGTATCCTTGTGGTATTTTGGATCTCTGTTGCCCCGGCTACACCTGCGATGGCTGGATTTCGGGTACATGCCAGTAGAGCCTCCTAGCTAGTAGCTACTACATGCTACAAGGCATTACCTATCCTACGAGGTGTTTTATGTTGTACTCCCTCCGTTTTTTTATAAGAAATATTTTGATTTTTGTTACTATTTATATTTTATTCCTTAGTTGTCATATTTGATTTCAAGAAAAACATAATCATGTGAAATTTTATTTGATTCATCTTAATGTTGTAGTATTTTATATAAACTTCTTATACTATTTAGTCATTCGTACTTAAAGATATTTGTAATAAAAAAAAGGTATTGTCAAGCGTGAGAAGTACAGATGTCTCTATTATATAAAAACAGCAGGAGGAGTATCTTACTAGGTTTAAATTTGAAACATCAATTATGTTTATCTCACCAAGTAAAGTAAGTTTTATTTATTTAAATTGGTGTTGTGTCCTCCAAAATCTCTATTAGATAAAGGGAGAGGAGGGGTAGACACCAAAAATAAATAAAGAATTAATTAAAATTAAAAGTTTAGAGTTCTTTTCTGAGGGAGGTGGAGGAAAGTTACAAAAATACTCTATGTCATCTTCTCCATCTTTAATAGATCTTTTCTTGCAAGTTAGTGATGATGATGTAATGAGTCATTTTTCAAATATGAAAATTTGTAGGATATAATTGTAACATTTACTTGAGATGATGTAATTGTAATGACACTCTTTTGAACTATTTGCATTTCGAACGTTTAATCTTATGTTTACATTGGTTTTTGCAATATCTAACTGTTTATTTTAAAAAAATTATCGGATGATTAATTTATTTTATAACAGTGCTCCGACCTTCCAAATCCTGAATGCGCCAATGCTTACATAAGTTGTACTCATCACTTATTGTTGGTTGCTTGATTATAATTGTGTGTGTCCACTTCCTAATTTTCTTAGAAAAATCGTCCGAGCGTATTTTTTGGTGTAGAAATGTATAATCCATCAAGAAATATATAATTTGTCCTAAAAATTTTAATATGTTTGGGTTCATGAATTCTAACATAAATGGAGTTGGAATCTGTGACTTGATTTGGGAGATTTGCTACACTGAGCTGTTCTCACCAACTTATTTTCAGTTCAGTTTAGCTCTGGACAATACTTTTACAGCTTGTTTGGATAGCCAAGATATGAGGGAAAGGGAGGGGAGGGGAAGGGAAATGACCAAAATCCATTGTTTGGATAACAAGTGAGGGGGTGAGGGATTTGGAGGGGATGGAAATGGAAGGATCAATTTGTAAGAAATTCCTCCCTCCAACAATGGAGAGATTTGGAAGGAAAATCCATCTTTCTTCCTTCCCCTCCCTTTCCCTTCCCTCCCCTTCCCTCCCCTTCTTTTCCTTCCCCTTTTGTTACCCAAACACACTATTACTTTCACATATCACTATTCATTTTAGTTCAGTTTAATTCAGTTCAGTTCAATTCAGCTATTTTATGCTAAATAGAATATGTGTTGATGAAGGCTATGACTGCACAATTAGGGTTTTTTTTATATAAAAAGAAAGGTTTGCGTGAATGGCACAGGAAGCCAGGAATTTGGAAATTTATGTTGGTCTTAATTATTTTGTGTCATGACAAACTGTTTTTTTTTTTTTTTTTGAATAGTGCAAAGTATATTAAATTTTCTTTCTGCGTTCTATTCACACTTATATATCATGATACCGTCTATGTAGGATTGAAAAAGAGCGAACCTAATTTTTTTAGTCTCAGCAATAAATTGCTAATCCAACTAGCAACTTTGATGCCAAAACCGCTACTTGAAGTTAGAGGTGTTAAAAACTAACACGACCCGCCAACTCGACACGAAATCGACCCGTTATTAGCGGGTTTGGGTCGAAGGTGTTGACTCGTTTAAGTACACGGGTTGACACGACACGACACGCTTAATAAACGGGTCGAGTAAGGGTTGGAGGGGTTCAACCCGTTTAACTAAGCGGGTTGACACGACATAACACAAATTACTCAATTTTCAATTTTTGTATGTAAAAACAATATGACACACCAACACGACCCGAACTCGACAAGGAATAAACAGGTTTGGGTCAAAGCTCTTTGACACGTTTAAGTAAACGGGTTGACACGACACGACACGTTTATTAAACGGGTCGGGTCAGGGTTGAGGCGGTTTAACCCGTTTATGTAAGCGGGTGACACGAATATGACACGACACGACACGTTTACCAGGTCTACTTGACATCAAAGGCACTTGTTTTTTTAGTTTCGAATGACTGTCAATGTCAAGGAGGGGAGGGTGTAATTTCAAAGCAAACACCGCTACTTGGAGTAGCGGTTTTGGTTAGTAAATCGCTACTCCAAGTAGCGATTTAATGCTGATTCCGCGAAAAAAATCGAACGTGCTATCGAGCCTACGTAGACGTTATCGTAGTAAATATGTTTCAAAACGACGCAAACATATAATTTATGAAACTGTAATGCATTATTCACGAAAAAAATCTGCCAAACTGATATGATTTGAAGAATGATATGTTTTAAGGGTTCTCCCTGTGTTGTTAGACATGAATTTGTGGGTTCTCCTTATACCTCGAGATAGGGTATTACGATTCTCCTCGTATCGTGAGACAACACTTATGTGATTTGAGCATCGTTTTGCTCCGAAAAACCAATGGATTTGAGCTTGGTTTTACTCCGAAAAATAATATGGAATAGAGCGTGGTTACTCTTAAAAACCAGTACCTAATTTGAGCGTAGTTTTGCGCAAGAAGTTTGAAACATGACGGGTTCGAAAGGGGTGGTATTCCCGTCAAACTGATATATATATATATATATATACAAGTTCAAAAAGAATGACGTTCATGTTTAGTCGATAATTGATGGATTTGAAAATAATGGCTTCTCATTATCATGAAAATAAGCTAAAATTTTGAAGCTTTGAGTTGACGGATCAATTTGGTGCTATCGAGGAGGTTTTCATTTTATTCTATTATTTCCCAATTGTTGCTTTCGTGTTACTGTGTTACGATTAAGAAAGGGTGTTAAGGATATAAACATAGTAGTATATTGTTACTAGCTAGTAGGTAGTATAGTTGTATGATATATTTTCTAGTATTGATAAGATATTTAGATTTATTTATGTTCATGTGATTGTGGCCGGTGAATAAAATTTGATACTCTATGATTTAGCAAATTATATTCTCAGTATTTATGTTAGGATTATATTATGGGAAGATTATTTCTCATCTTAATGATCCTAGGTTGTATAAATAGCTAAGGTTTGTTGAATAAAGCGAAAGTGGCGAAATCACCCCTTAAGTTTCATCAAAGGTGAGTTTAGATTACTCAACTTACATTGGAGGTTTTTAACCCCCACAACTTCACAAAATGGTAAAAATAAATCCTTAAATAAAAAAATTACCAATAAAAAAAGCTTGATGAATTTTTGCTTGTGATTTTTCTATGCACGAATCTGGTCCAAACTAAATAAGGTCAGATCAATTTGTGGGACCTGATAAGGTTTTTTCCACTAGTGTTAAGTACCATAAGTGCAAGTTAAGGGGTTTAAACTGACCTTTGCGCAAATTTAAGAGATGCAATCATCACTTTTGTACTATTTTGAAGTTTTTCCTCATCCTATTTGACCCTCCTTTTTCAATTTTTGAATCAATTTCATTTGATATTTACTTTATTATACTAAGCGATATTAGCTTAATCACCGCATTAATTCAATAAGTTGCAACCAAATACTATATATATATATATAGGAAGAGGATCTGGTGAAAATTGTTTTCACCATGAAAACCAAGTAAAAGGGGTACATGTGTAATATAAAGGGGTGATAGGCTAAAGTCGTATCACCTAATCAAAGATAATTCTGGGTCCTCTAACAACAGTAGCCAAGGGAAGTAGGGTCGAATCCACAGAGACATAGTTTCTAAGTTAAAATTAAGCTAAACAGATTCAGACAAGATAAGACAAGAAACAACTGAACTACTATTTAAACTCAAGAAATCAATATAAAAGTGGGAGTTAAACTATGAATTAAAGGTTTAGGGAATTAGTTCGGTCTATCATGCTTATACCAATCAAAGGATCAAACAACTATCAGAACCTAGGTCAAGAATCGATATATTAGAGCACTTGTTAAGCTATGGTTAAGAATTAACGCCCATAATTCAACATATGCCGCATGTTCACTAACATAATCAGAATTACTGATGTGTACTAGGCCTCTAAAAGTAAGACGGATATGTGCAAACGATAAAATACCACAAGCAATCAATGAAACTGCGCAATAACATTAATTACTCATCAAGAACAAATCACACCTAATCAATCTAATCAAGCCCTAGAAATAAATAGCAATTAAAATATGAATCAAGGTATAAACATGGTTTTCCTTCCAAAATCCCTAGAAATATAACTAATCACTCATAATCGAATCAACACTAACAAAACTAATATGAAACCCTAAACTTTGCATCATGAATGAAATCAATAAGCAAACTAAACAATCAAGAAATAACTAAAGAGATAAAGAGAGAACAATAGTACCAATTGACGGAAAGCAATAACATTTATTGAAAATAATCCAACGTTCAATCACCTTTGGAACTAATCTAAAGTGTTTAACTATGAAAGCAAATTAAAGTCCTAAGCTAATTGAATGGGACATTAAGATGAATAAAATATGTCTCTAATATAAATGAGTTTAGCTATTTATAATAGCCCCTAAAAACTAACTAAAAACGCAATTAAATGATAGAATTTGGCTTCGCGTGCGCTGTACCCCGATCGGGAAACCATTGCCCTGTGGCATCGGGTCAACACAAAAGATGGCCCAAGCTTAAAAATCTTCTTCCGCAAATACGCCGCAGCAGCCCAAGAATTAAGTCTGCCTGACTGGATCGGGCTGGGCTGCACTTCGCCAGATCGGGCTACGCCAATTTCTGACGATTTTGCGTCAACTTGCGAAGGTTATATCTCTCAGACCAGACATTCATTTGGGGCTTGTGACATATCATTGGAAAGCTCTTGAAGTCTAGAATCCAACCCAATTAGAATTTCTTGATTCAATTTTCTATCAAAAGTTATGATGAAAATAGTGAACGTGTGTCAGTTTTGGCACTTCTTTCACTAACTCTTTGCTTCATTCCAACTCAAAATTGTACCAAACGGATGCATTGTGATCCTTGTGCAAGTTACCTTCATCTTCAATGATTAATAGGCTAGATCTTTTATACTCATAATCAATTTGTATCAAAATAACCTGAAAATCATCAAAACACACAAACAGGGAGTAGTAGAGCACAACTTATGTAATTCATGTCATTATGCACTACCTAAATGCTCAAAAAGGAGTTCTAAATGCAATCTAAATGCACCTAAAAACTATATATAAATGGGATACATCGAGGGGGTACGCGTGCTTTCATTAATGACATTTTTGTAAATATTGACAACTTTGATGTGAGAAGTACGCGTACCCTGTAATCATAATATATACCCTGCTAAATCTTATATGTACCCCCTTTTTCCAATCAGACTATAATATATATATATATATAGTATGTAAAATAGAGTGAAAATAGGTCAACTTTGACCTGATGCGTTTAATAAATGAATTCGATATTTGGTTGATGATCTTTGACTCGTGTAAGTACACAAAACGAATTAAAAAGTTAGGAGTAAGGTATCATTAATCTGTAAATCCAACACAAATTTGATGCACCCCGAACTATTTGGCAACTCTAAGGGCGTGTTTTCCCCAACTTATTTTCAGTCATGTTCAATTCAACTCCAATCAGTTCAGTTCAGCTCCAATCAGTTCAGTTCAGCTCCATTCGTTATTTTTCAATTTTCGTTATTATTATTTTTTTTCATTTAATATACTAACTACTTTTACTATCATTATTATTAATAACATTATTATAAAAACGGATAAAAATCATACAACTTACAAGAAATTAGTGGGCAACCGAAATACAATCTGGGCACCCACTCCTGTAGCTATAGCGAACCTTATCCTAGTGAAAATATGGGCAGCAGCACATGCCCCTATGTCTTGAGTTTTTCTAAAGTTCTGAACCCAGGCAGCTTCAGCAGCGCAACTACCTCCTTATCCAATTCCCCAAGAGAAGGAAAGGAAAAGGGAAGCTTCATACTTGACCGCTTCCGATGAGCCGCATCAGCAACAACATGTCCAGGAAAAAGTCAGACAACCCAGACCGGGTCAAAGGAGAAGGCCCTGTCAAGTCGTCATAGACGTCACGAACTCGATCCCAAGAATAAAAAGCACATCTGCAGGCCTGAGGGCCCTGTCGTTCCCCCTCCCCCCACAACCCAATGCATACCTCCTTTCTTGCCAAAATCTCAGACCGATAACAAATATCAATAAGGGTATCCCGAACTACATTATGCTGATGTTAAATACCTACAATAACAGCACACGACACCACATGATCACCGAAAAAATCCCCAGCAAATACCCTAGAGCAAGTAGAGCATGGCATCGAAGTAGAGAACACAGGAACACCCAAACGGTAACACAACACACTTCCATAAGTCTTAGGGTTCATCGTCTGACCCAACCCCGAATTAGGAACTGCCAGAAGCCAATCTGAGGTGTGGTCCCCCTGCTGTGACATCCACAAAGTTAATTGTCGAGAAGATAAAGAAAAAGTAGATTCTACATATGCAGTAACCTTTGTGAAGTATATATCTGTCAATTTCTTCATAAGTTTAGGGCAGCGACTTCACTAGGATTACTTAAAATGTCAGACTCCATAGTTCTATTAAAAAGACTCAACGCATCTTCATAGGAATGACCAGAACTAATAACACCTGCATGACGTAGAAGCTTAGTATGTAAACCAGCAGACTGCAAACGAGACGCGAGATAAGCATAATACCGAACACCGCTCGCGCAATAAACAACAAGTCCTCCAAAGGCAAAAGGTAAGGTAGCAAGACGCCACTGTCAATCACCAAAACCAGGCCCCGGGGCAGTAACAATACGCTCCAAAGAAGTCCGAAGAGCCCCATCAAAATAACGATAAGCCGCATCAAAGACACAAGGAGGACAAGACGCAAAACAAAATAGAATTTTGAAACGCCCGTACACGCCCTAAGAAGCAACAGCTCACATTGCGGATACCAAGTTTAGCAACCTTATCCATAAGCGCAATGGTCTTGGGCACTCTCTGCATCACAAGCTTGCGACTGAAAACAGAGTCGGAACTGGCGGGACCACCAAGCAATTTAACACTATGTAAAGGTCGTGCAATGTCAAGGGGGAAGACACCAACAAGCCTACTACGAGAGTCTTCGATAGGCCAGAAAACTTCAGTTTTTGCCAGGTTGAGATGTACCCGAAACTAGACCCATCCTCCGTAATCAACTCCAAAGTCTTCCCACCACCAAGCTAAGGTATCACCAATAATGGTGCCATCATCCAAATACCACGCCTGAAGACAGACATCAAAATAGTTAATTTTACACAGTAAGGGATGTAAAACCAAAGCAAAAGCAAAGGATCAAGGGGATCACCCTGTTGCACCCCTCTAAGACGACCATAAGGTGTGCTCTCCATAATACAATCTGGCTTGATTAGAGTAGTAGATTATTATTATTATTATTATTATTATTATTATTATTATTATTATTATTATTATTATAAAATCATACAACCTACAAAAAAAACATACAACCTACAAGAAATTAGTGGGCAACCGAGAAACAATCTGGGCACTCACTCCTCTAGCTATAGAAAACCCTATCCTACTAAAAATATGGGCAGCAGCATGTGCCCCTATGTCCAGTGTCTTCGAGAAGTTCTGGACCCGCTTCAGCAACGCAATAGCCACCTTATCCAATTCCCCAAGAGAAAAAAAGGAAAAGGGAAGGAAGCCATATCCAATTGCTTGACAACGAGCTTCATACTTGACCCGCTTCCAATGAGCCGCATCAGCAACAACACGTCCAGGAACAAAGTCAGACAATCCAGACTGGGTCAAGGGAGAAGACCCTGTCAAGTCGATACACACATCACGACCACGATCCCAAGAATAAAGAAGCACATCTGCTGGCCTGAGGGCCCCGTCGTTCCCCCCAGACAATCCAATGTCGACCTCCTTTCTTGCCGAAATCCCAGACCGATAGCAAATATCAAAAAGAGTATCCCGAACAATATTATGCCGATGTTTAATACCCACAATACCAGCACACGACACCGCATGATCACCGAAAACATCCCCAACAAAAGCCCTAGAGCAAGCAGAGCACGGCATCGAAGTAGAGAACAAAGGAACACCCAACCGGTAACACAACACACTCCGATAAGTCTTAGGGTTTATCGTCTGACCCAACCCTGAAATAGGAACTGCCCGAAGCCAATCAGAGGTGTGATCCCCCTGCTGTGACTTCCACAAAGCTAACAGCCGAGAAGATAAAGAAAAAGTAGATTCTGCAGATGCAACAACCTTTGTGAAGTATATATCTGCCAATTTCTTCATAAGTTTAGGGACAGCGACAACACTAGGGTTACTTAAAATGTCAGACTCTACAGTTCTATTAAAAAGACTCTATCCTCAAAGGCACGTCCACGACCAACAATACCTGCAGGACGTAAAAGCTTATCCTGTAAACCAGCAGACTGCAAACGAGACGCGAGATAAGAATAATGCCGAACATCACTCGCGCAATAAACACCAAGTCCTCCAAAGGCAAAAGGTAGGGTAGCAAGATGCCACTGCCAATCGCCAAAACCAGGCCCCGAAGCAGTAACAAGACGATCCAAAGAAGATCGAAGAGCCCCATCGAAAGAACGATAAGCCTCATCAAAGACACAAGGAGGACAAGTACGCAAGGCAAAATAGAGTTTGGAAATGCCCGTACACGCCCTAAGAAGTAGCAACTCACACTGCGGATCATCAAGCTTAGCAACCCTATCCATAAGAGTAATGGTCTTGGACACTCTCTGCATCACAATCTCCCCACTGAAAACAGAGTCGGCACTGGCAGGACCACCAAGCAATTTTACACCACGCAAAGGTCGTGCAATGTCAGGGGGAAAGACACCAAGAAGCCTACTACGAGGGTCTTCGACAGGCCAGAAAACTTCAGTTTTTCCCACATTGAGATGTAGCCCAGAAGTAGGTCCATCCTCCATAATCAACTCCAAAACCTTTCCTACCACCAAGGTATCACCAATAATAGTGCCATCATCGAAATACCACGCCTGAAGACTGACATCAAACGAGTCTCTGGTTTTACACACCAAGGGATGTAAAACTAAAGCAAAAGGCAAAGGACCAAGGGGATCACCCTGTTGCACCCCCTGAGATGACCATAGGATATGCTCTCCATAATACAATCTGGCTGGATGAGAGTACTATGATTAGTGCTAATTATTATTATATTATTATGATTGCTAGATATTATTTTTCTAATTATATCTTTTTCATAATTATTATTATTATTATTATTATTAGTGCTAATTATTATTATATTATTAATCTTTTATATTATACTTAGCTAGACTAAACTGAAGTGAACTGAGAGTAATAATGAAATTTGAGTGTAAAAGTATTGCCCGACGCTTAACGAAACTGAAAATAACTAAACTAAACTGAACTTAATATGAGATTTGGAGAACATACCCTTATTAGCAATTATATAAACTTTTTCTAAATTTATTTTTCTAATAAGGATTGAAAAGAAGTTAAAAAGAACGAGGCCTAGAGACCTTTCTTTCTGGCTTATTTTCAGTTCAGTTTAACTATAGATCAGTTCAATCAAATTCAATTTAATTCAGCTTCAAACAATACAATTACTTTCACCTTTTATTATTCATTTCAATTTAAATCAATTTAATTTAATTTTATTTTAAATTCAATGCAACTTAGTTATTTTCAATCGAAGAAAACCTACCTTTTAAATCTATACCCTTGCCCAAAAAAATTCACCCCCGGCCCCATCTCAAAGGCTCAAAGTGTAAATAGTACTCCCTCCGTCCCATAATATAAGTCCCGATTCCGTTTTATGCGGGAATTAAGGTGGATAGAATCTTGTATTAATTGAATTAATAGATTCATTTATATTGGGAAGCACCAATATTCCTTTATAGCAAAAAGAAATTGTGGCATAATTTCTGTACATTAAATGTCGTAGAAGTTCAATAGTCTCCAGTCTTATGGAGGATAACAACTCAAATGGACCAATAAAATAACTTCATTACACTAAATTAACCAATAGAAATGTTTGCTTCAACATCACACGCATTACAGCTCTTGGAGTAAAAGAAAATGGTAGAAAAACTTAAAACTTCATTTTTACCTTTTCTTTCAATTTGAATATACTGCTATCATTTGTAGGAAAAAAATTGATTGCACAAAAAATAACTGAAAAAACATTGGCATAGCCCAGATAAAATTTGGTAGATAATTTTTTCCATTTCTCACCAAAAAGACGAAATACATAGCCCACAAAAACAATTAAAAACCTGATGCAAAATCATCAATGCATCATCATCACTTTGAAGATAGGAAATCATCAACTGCTATCAATGCATGCTTCAGATTTGTGTTCGGATCTCAACTGCTAGCATCAAATTTCAAGATTTGTGTCTGGATCATTCTAAAGATACGAAATTTTCAACTGCTATCATCATCATCATCTATTTTCAGCGATTTCATAGAAAAAACCGGAACAAATTTCAAGTTTTTAAGTTTGAATCCAATATTAGTAAAAGATTAAAGGGACAAAGAACAAAAATATTTTTTCATTTAAAATTAGTAACAGAGGAAAAATGAGATGGTAAAGGAAAGAAGAATGGAAAAGGGGAAAGTGGAGGAGGAGGAGAGAGAATATTATCAATGGGTAAATGACGGGTGAAAAGGTGGAAGAGATAGAATAGATTTCAATTTTGCATTAAATTTGGGTGTAGTTTTCATGGCATTATGAGGGATAATTTTGAGAATTTAAGTATTCTAATAAGGGTATTGTAGGAATAATAATTGAATTAATTTAGAAATGAGACTTATATTTTGGGACATCATATAAGGAAACATGACTTATGTTATGAGACAGAGGGAATAGTAACATTGTTACATTTCTCTCCCCCTCCCACACTTTGCCAAAACCCTCCCTAAATTCACAAGCCCCCCCTCCCCTTCCTTCTCTCTCAAACAGTCTCTTTCATCCCTCCTTCAAATCTTGCCATGTCAAGCAGCAAGGAAGAACCTTTAACCTTCTCAAACCCATCATCATCTTCTCCAATCTCACTCTCTGAAAGTGAAAACTCCACAAATTACCTCATTGAACCCCAGATTGGCAGCGGTTCCAACAGCTTTCAAAGCGATAACATCCTCTACGATGGAGGCGGAATCAACAGCAATGACCCTGAGTTTGGGTTCTATAGACCTGACTTTCGTCAAAATGTGTTATTGGGTAGTGTTCAATACTATGATCGCCATGTTTTTCTTTGTTATAAGAACCCTCGTAATTGGCCCCCTCGTATTGAAGCCGCTGAATTCGATCGATTGCCGAGGCTGCTTTCTGCTGCGTTAGCTGCTCGTAAATCTGATATGAATAAGGAGGTTTGTTAAATATTTTGATGTAATTATGTTTTATTTTAACTTTATTCATCTGGGTTTGCTTTGTCTTGTTGAATTAAACTAGTTTTGATTTGGGTATTGATCTGATTTTAGGGTTTTTTTTGATGAAAGTTTGTGTTTTGCTATGATAATTGAGATGGGTCGAACTTATTTTGAGTTGGGTAGCCTCTATTTTGTGTTGTTATATTGGTTGGTTGTGATTCTGGTGAGGTTTTTGATGTGTGTTTGATGAGAAATTTGGTGAGTAGTGAACGGTTTCGCTTCGCTGTTGACAACATTTTGCTTGCTTGGGCTAGTTGTTTGAATTTTGTTTTTTGATGTAGACACATTTTGTTTTGGCTGAACTAAAGTTGCTTTCTTTTAGTTTGTTAATTGGTTGAAGGGATAGTTTTCTGTTGGCTTTGGCTAGTTGACAGCTGATTGAGATTGACTAAAGATGCAAGCTTTTTCGTACTTCTGTTTGAGCTTTATGAAAAATGTAGACTGCTAGTTTGTTGTGGTTGTGTGTTTCTATTAGGCCTTTTATATTTCTCCTTATATAGTGTTTTCCTCTGATGTTGTTGACTGTATGCTACTGATCGCAACCGATATTTTCTCATTGGAATTTATTGATACTTTTTAAATTTTGGTTACTATATTTTGGAAAATAACCTTGTACCCTGGGGTGTTTGGTTGAGGGGAATCAAGAAAAAGGAAAGGGAATTCAAATGCCTAGCTCCCTTAGTGAATGTTCAGTTAGCAATTTTTTGTGATTCTCTTTCCCCATTTTTTCTTTTGAAGTTCCCCTATATTGACGTATCTTCATTCCCTGCCCCCCCTCTTCGGACAACTTGTAGTTTTTACATTTCAATCCCATCATCGTATTTGATACTTGCTACTCCACCTTCAGCACAACCCCCACCCACCACCAGACTGGCAGACTATCTCTACTCCTCTACCTCCAGACACTTCCCGTCCTCCATCACCGGTGCCAGATGCTGATCACCCTCATCCACCACCTGCCCACTGTCACATGCTGACCACCCTTGTCAGCTACACCATCAGACCCCCTGTCACGCAACCACACTTTCAAAATACCTGATTCCCCAACCACTCCACTCCAAATCACCATCATATAAACCTAATTGGTCATAAAATAGAGAGAGAGAGAGAGAGAGAGAGAAAGGCACCAACCACTCAAACATTAAAAACAAGCCGACCCCTTCTCTCCACCACTAACCACCGCGTACAACCCCCTTTACCACCATCACCAACTTTAAGCAAATAAAAAGCAGATCCGGGAAAGAGAGAGAGAGAGAGAGGAGTTGGCTGGGTGGGTGGAGGAAAGAGACTGAGAGCGGGTGGGTATGATGGTGAAGAACAGTATGGCATGGTGGAATTGACTAGGAGATGGAGAGAATGAAGGCACTCAGTAAAGGACCGTATGACTGGTGGTGGATGTGGTGGTGACTGCCGTGGGTTTCGTGGTGGATTCTGTTATGATAAGGGCAATGGAATTAGTGTTTGGATAACTCCTTAATATACTGATATGCAACTGAGTTAATTAAGGGCACCATTGTGAAGACTGGAACCATCCCTTTAGGTAATGAGATTGAGACCGTTGTGGGCTTGTGGTGTTTATGCACTCTGTTCTCTGGCTTTTACTACTTCCTACACCCTTTTGAAAGTGAGCTGATATATTTTATTCATTTAGTATTGACGAGAATGAGTTAGATGAGTGATAAATACTGTCTGATCAGTTCATGAAGTCGTGGTTATGCGAATAAATATAAATTTCTGTTGAACTGATACCCTCGTGTTCCTTCTTCATCTTGCTTTCTAAAACATCAGACTATCATAGTGGAAATCAACTTCTCTATGTCTTCATAGTTAGCACAAACAGTGTCATCAACAATTAGAGCGCAATGCACTGCCTGTACTATGCACTTGATTGTTGTCTCGAGATTTATCTCACTCATGACATTACTCATTGCTGAAGTCAGTCTAATTGCTGTGTAATTTCTTTTGTGCATTGTCCATTAGTCAGCTTCAAATTGTGTGTTTTTAATTAGTGAAATCCATTGTCTAGGTAAGTTAATGACATTCGTCCTCTAGGAGGACATTAAGTGAGTGTCGCAATAATTTATATCGTAAAAGCAATATATAATAGGATGATGAAGATTTGGAGGCCACCTTTTTTTTGGAATGTCACCACCATGTGCATGTGAGATGCAACTTAATGAAAAGGGGTAGTAAGCACCATATGGAAGCAAATTGCAGCCTGGCAGGTGCTTTTGTCCCTCGAAAACGATGGAGATGTATATATCCTGTCTACGTAATGGTCCCAGAATCCAAATATAATGAACTCGATAAGTGTGGCTATGAGCTTTGGACTACCTATTGGTAAATTTTGACATGACATGGTTGATTATTTTGTTTGTAGTTGGTGATAGTGTTTATTGGAATAGCCCTATTGTCATGCTGACTTCTGAGCTTTAGCTTCACGAACCTGATTATTCATCTCTTTTCTCCTTTTAATTTTTTTGCATACTGAAGACCCGCCTAACAATCTGTGAAGGACGTGATGGAACTGAAACATCAAATGGAGATGTATTAATCTTCCCAGACATGATCAGATACAGGTTCCTAATTCCTACGATGCTTATCTGCTGCATCATTGATTTGTTTGCCTGCATGCTTACTTGTCTTGTGTGATAATTTTGGTCACAAATGCAGGAGATTGACACATTTTGATGTTGAAACTTTTGTTGAAGAAGTTCTTATTAAAAACGGCGAATGGCTTCCTGGGAACCCAGAGAAGCTGAAGGGCTGTTACATCTTTGTATGTTGTCATGGGAGCCGAGACCGTCGTTGTGGTGTGTGTGGACCTCCTTTGGTTGCTAGATTCAAGGAAGAGGTAGATTTGCATGGTCTTCAAGGAAAAGTCTCCATCAGTCCTTGCTCTCATGTTGGCGGTCACAAATATGCTGGAAATGTAATAATCTTTGGATCTAGGATTGATGGGGAAGTCACTGGGCACTGGTAAGAAATTGATGTTTTCTGAATGCCAGTAATGCCTCCCCAATATTAGAAAAATACTGCTTTACAAGAAGATTATCGAGTTGCTTCAATAATGAGCAACGGTAGTTCCTTTCCACAGGTATGGATATGTTACACCAGATGATGTGCCTCATTTGCTTGAACAGCATGTTATGAAGGGAGAAATTGTTGAATGGCTGTGGAGGTAAGTTTCCCTTTGTCCATTCCCTTCCCAACTTTTTTCTTAGAGCTTTTAGGAAGTATGCAGGTTTACATACATGCAGAGAGCCATTAGGCCTAGGTGGTTTGAATCAGGAAACTTGACCAATTTGTTTTATAAGCCCTAGTACTTGTGCCTGACTCGGGCATGTGACCTACTGTCCGACTCAACTATCTAGTGTAAAATTTCCACGAGCCTAGAAAGAAGTGTCGAAGTTTCCATATCCATGTCAGAATATTGTCGATGAGTTGACACGGGTCAGTGTTTGTGGTAAAATAAAGTGTGAATAGCCATGGGTATGAGCAGAATTTAAAAAAGAAAAAGAAAAAGAAGTGGTATATAAATAAGTTCATTTGGTGTTTGTCTTCTCTTTTGTCACTTATTTACAAATTTCAGGGGTCAAATGGGTTTATCTGAGGATGATCAACAAAAGGCCCAAGAGTTGAGGCTCCACAACAAAGAAGGAAACCTTACAGGAAACAGTAGACAGTTCTCTTCTGAATTGCCGGAAACTAATACTCCAACATATGGATCTCATTTGGGGTCTAACGGCTGTTGCCAGGCTAATGGAAATTCTGCATGCTGCCAACATACCGCATCCGCAGAGGAAGAGGATAAGTTTAGTATCCATGTCGGAGAGGTAAAAGTAGTCAATGAGAAGAAGGTCAAAAAACTTCTGAAAACTAACAGCTACAATGGGTCTGGTAAACGGAAGGTATGCGCTATGCCTTCATGGTTCGAGAGCTGGGAGCGTGAAGATACATATGCAACCCTTGCAGTTGTTTGTGCTGCTGTCTCAGTTGGTGTCGCGTATAGCTGCTACAAGCAACTCTAAACCAGGCGCGCCCTCTCTTGAAAGATAAGAGCTTCACGTTGTAATATTAGTATTTGGCCCAATTGGTCTTTTATGCAGTTAAGATGCGTTGTGCATAGTCATCATAAGAGAGGAGAATGCAATGTGAAATGTGCAGTCAGCATTTTTCCTCTTTTGCAAGCAGATATGAAGCTTTTCAGTGTAAATGGATTAGTCTGTAAATATGTGATTTCTTATTTAATGTATTAATGAAATCTGGGTTTCCATCCCAGTGGATATTATTAGTATTAGTTTGGAAAACTGTGATGCGCACTCATTCACAAACTCTGTTTCAGTGTTTAGTTAATGCTTCAAAGAACAAAAAAATTGAGACAAATTAGTGAAGTTAGGGCATGAGTGTTAGAGGTATAGAATTTCCATTTGTAGAATGTTGTTTGTTCGTCCAAAGTGCCATCGTGTGGCTTTCTTTTTCCAATCTTTTCCTCATTGAGTATTTATTATTCCAATTTTGCTATTGATTTATGATGCAAATATGGGCCACAATAAATAATTTAAAATGCGTTCCTTCCTCGTTCATAGTTCAACTCTAACTCACCGGCAACCAGTGAAACCGCTTTACCGGTTGCCGGCGAGTGTGAACCACTAAATTGTTAACCGTTCTCTTGCAGCCGGCCCTAGCTACCTCCTCCCTTGCGAGTTTCGCGATGCATCTTCTTCACCATTTCAACATCCATCCAAGTTCTTCAGTGAAGAGATACGTTGGAATTCGTGACTTCACATCTTCGTGTTGATAATTGTTTGCTCCCAAAGACCCATACCTTGAAGAGCGAGATATTTGTGAACTAAACTTTTTTCTAAGAATAAGCGAGATATTTGTGAATTGCTGAGTCGAGTCCAGAGGTATATAAGCTTGACTTGTTCACTAAACGAGTCTCAATTTTTTTTCCATGTTTGGTCACAAACTTCCGTTGCTCATTCGGGAGCTTATCAGATTTATCGTGGTTTTTATATAAAAAAAAACATAATTTTTACTAATATATGATGGGCACATATCTATGATTAAAGGATTGCATTATAAACCGTGAACGGGAAAGAGTTGCAAGAATAAGCGAGATATTTGTGAATTGCTGAGTCGAGTCCAGAGGTATATAAGCTTGACTTGTTCACTAAACGAGTCTCAATTTTTTTTCCATGTTTGGTCATGAACTTCCGTCGCTCATTCGGGAGCTTATCAGATTTATCGTGGTTTTTATTAAAAAAAATCATAATTTTTACTAATATATAATGGCACATATCTATGATTAAAGGATTGCATTATAAACCGTGAATGGGCAAGAGTTGCAAGAATATTAGAGTATAGAAACTAGAAGGTACTACTTAACGAACATATTTCACCAATTTTTGACTATTGTGTTAAATTGACATTTCAATTTAATGCATAAGGTTCTGCACTCCTAGAATGTGTAAATTACACTTTCAAGTAGAGTTTAGTGCCACAAGTAGACAAGTTCTTCAAATTTTTCTTCTTCTTGCTGACAGAAATCAACTGAACACTCAGCAACTGTGCTCTTCCAGGCCCTGCAAAATTCTTTCTTGTGGATGTCGCCGATGCCTCGCACGCTCAAGAAGGTGCCTTAGACAGTTGAACAGAGGCCGAACTTTCAGGGAAAGAAGGCCTATCTGAGCAATCAACCCTCCTGTAATTGCTGCAATGGTTACAGGTTCCATGATGTAATTAAGTGCAGACAATGGGTGATCTTGTGGCTTGTGCTGCAACTCAGTCTGTTTATAAATCATGTTTATGACATTAACGCTTTTCTTTAAACGCTTTATTTAATAGAGTAGGCATGAAGTTTCAGTTTAAAAGTTAAACTTGTACGTTAGTTTGAGTTCTAAATGAACTTTCAATCCAGTCAATACTACTGAGTTACTAGTTAAGTTTCATTAATGCATGTTTCTCATGCTTGCTACAACTGGAACGAACCGATTTTGAACGGACAATAAACGTGGTTGATAAATTAGTTTGAACATCATAACAGATATAGATTTAACACTCATGAACCGAGTTTGAACAGATTTTAGAGCTCGAGTTCGGGCATTTAAATGAGGCTCAACATAAACAAGGTACTTGTAAGCTTAGTCTGCATTTACATATTCTGAACACAAAAGTAGGAAGGTGAAAGATAACACAATTTATGTAGATAGGTAACAATAACGAAGGATACATATGTAATCATTATCAAGTGGCCAAAGAAATTACATGATATTCTAAAAATATGACCTGCTTTTGTTCAGTCCTGCCTAAACGTATATAAGTAGAGATACTCGTACAACATCCACTCTAAGGTGGCGTTTTCATGCCTCGACCATTTCCGACATGCCAGCATCGAGGTAATGCTAAGCGTTGATAATACATAATCGAAGATGAAATTCTTCTCTTCAAGGACTAAAGCCGTAGTGAAGTAATTTACGGTCCCAAGCATTGATACAATGTTTAAGAGACTGGGGACAAAAGGGTAAAATCCCCTTCGGAATTTTCTCTATATCAGGCAATTTTGATGTCTAGATCACTTAGCTGTTTTGAAAGAGATCTTACAAGCCCGTTTTGGTCCTTTTGATCTTCCAAGCGATGAAACTCGGATTCTATGGTTTTAGCAATTTTGGCATCATCGGCGTCAGGCTCGGGGAACGCCACGTGAAAGGAGCCTTGTTTCAAGGGTGGTGTAGGAGCAGATTGCTGCTTGACAAAATCGTATAGCTCTTGATGGAAGGGATGATCTAAGGAGAAACAGTTATCTTGCACACCATTTCTAGAATGTCGGGAAGAACCAGATCCTTCTCTCTTGCAAAAATGTGGAAGAGATGCATAATCCATGATCTGCAACCAGGTTACATTTCAAATAATCCATGTAAGAATGGAACAATTTGTTACCATACTTATTATGCACACATCCTACACCTAAGTCCAACTTGAGCACTAAAAATTATAGGATAAAAAGTCATAAAAGAAGATACCCAACAAAAAGTGGAAATCGGCCCTCAATATTTACGGCCCCCTTGGGAACTAGTAACAAGTGAGGGTAAACGATAATTAATTTATATGTAGTTTTGCAAATAAAGTCTCGTGTCAACGCCCATGCAATGAAACTTCGTTTCCAAACATTTAATTTTCTTTGCCACTCAACACCACCTATAAAGTACTACTGTGATAGAATTTTATGAAGAAAAAGAGGTCTTAAGAACTGACAAGCTAGTATAGTCCATGGACACTACCTAGAAATTTTCTTCATCAAATAACCTACAAATGCAATACCATTATCACCTGACAGACCACACCCACCCTTCCCTTGACAATCTCTCAAACAAAAATTATCCCC
Source organism: Patellifolia procumbens (assembly GCA_947645195.1). Classification (NCBI taxonomy): domain Eukaryota; kingdom Viridiplantae; phylum Streptophyta; class Magnoliopsida; order Caryophyllales; family Amaranthaceae; genus Patellifolia; species Patellifolia procumbens. Next base: position 518,196 of record CANSGD010001201.1, read on the forward strand.
GAGAACTGCTAAGACACTCTATGTCTGGGCCTGGCAATCAAAAAAAAATGTGAAGGCATAATATTGTTAGTTAACCTGTAACATTCCAAAGCATAGTTGAGTTGCCGTCTTTCAGGATGTGAATGGCTCACAAATTTAGCAAAAGATGTCAAAGCAGCTAGAATGTAAAATCGTGAAAATGCACCAGATACTACTGAATCAGGAAGCCTGCTCTAAGAGGCAATATTTTCAAATAGTGAGTCAATATGTTTACCTTCAACAACTCATCCTTGCCACATCCTTGAAGAACCTGAATTTTCTTTCGAGTTCTCTCTTGTAAAAGAGGCCTAACAACCTGCCAATATGCCGTCAGAAGTGAGCAACCTTGGCAAAGTACACTCTTGTGTGAATAAAAGATAAGAGGCAAACCTTCCAACATGCTGAAAAAATATATGGTGCGTTGACGATGAAATAGGTATCCGTCTTCTCTGGATAGTTCAAGTCATCAATAGTAGTTATGACAGTTAGCAGCTGCAAACGAACAGCAATAATGAATTGTATGAGTGTTGGTTGCACAATTTAGGATAAAATGAACCATCAATAATTTGCACAACGAGAATAAGGAACAAAATGATTAGGGGACCATAGAGCACTGGTTTGAAGAAAGAGAAAACATTAAAAAAAAAAAGAAAAAGAACGAATGAAACAGATGCTAATTTTTTATATTAAATGATGTGGTTCAAGATATGTTCCCCTTGTTGCTTAATGCCATGGGATCTATATAGCTGTGTCCAACGACTGAGATAAAACTTGTGAAAGGTGGTGGGGGTCGTCGAAAAAACGAGATTCCGAGTAATTTGAAATAGCTTTCACCAAAACAAAAAGGACGACAAGATCTAGACATTTTTTAGCACCAAATATGCCTCACCCAATATCGTAGCAAAGGAATAAATCAACTGAGAATAAATTTAATATTTCTTTCACATCAGCTTAGTACTATCAGTCAGAGAGTCGCCAACTTTCTTCCACCCAAAAGCTAACTTAAACTGGAAAGGTAACGAAAAGTATGGTCCGTCAATCTTGATTTATGTGAAAAAGAACTTCCTTGTTTAGACACAGGAATGTTCGGAAAGTATGTGACTCCCCTGACAGCTAAACTAACATTTTCTCCTGCTCCAATCTAGGCACTTTTTACTCCACAGATTAACTCAAAGGGAAATTCAAGGGGAATACTTCGAAATCAGCAGAATATAGATAAAGGTTAGAAAAGGTACCTTTACTTGGTTAAGGGCCGAAAATTTCAAGCCAGTCATGTCAAGTACTTTAATGCAGGTACTAATCGGTCGTCCACACTTCTGTGATGCCATTGGCTGCCAAACACAAATCACAAGAGTCTTTGAGTTATAGAATCCTGGGTATACTCTATAGTCTATACAATGCGTCCATGCTAGTATCACACTCACCAATACAACACGGTCTCTGTATTCATTCATTTGGATGTGTGACTGCACATAGTAGTGGACCTACAGAGATATATGATGAAAGTAAGGAAATAGCAGAAATATATGCAAGAGTCACAAGGGAAAGGACTTGAAAGCAGAAAGCTGAAAAGCTCTATTTTTTTAAGCCAACAAAAAATCTGGAGCACTATCCATAACAACAGTACACCGGTTTGATGGCAAAACAGACTAGTCTGTTGCCTACCATGCCAAGCAACATGCCAGGATAAGAAACAAAGAACTTATTCTAAGCAAATCAAATACCCAATCATAGAATCAATCATCAGTAACTTAGGAAAATCTAGTGAAGCTGCAGACAGGACAACTTCCCATAGAACATCTAGATCTTTGTGATGGACTTTGTTCAGCTGTCTAAATGAATCAGAGGGATAAGAAACAAAGATGTTATCCAAAAGACCAAAACCATGGATCAATCATCCATGAACTTAGTGTTCTAATGAAGATGCAGTATGCACAGAAGATGCCCATGAAACATATTGATCTGGATTCGGGCTCAGTTCAACTATCTAGACAACTGGCGATAGTCCTTTTCTTTTCCTTTTCCTTTGCATTTCTTATGATACACTAGCCAGCACAGTGAGAATATCAACAGCAAAGATATCAATATAAACAACTAAATCCTAATTTTCGCTCATTACATTTCCGAAAAAGAGATAAGGCCCGCATGTGATGAACTTACAGATGCTTTGTCATATGTGCTATGCCCCACACCAACAGCAATGACAGGTAGACCCTGATTGAGACAATAATGCCAAACTATGATCAGCAGAGAAAAAATATAGCTCTTCGATAAGCAGAGTGGATGCTGAATGCAACCAGAGTAGAATGGAAGAAGGTGGTCGTTTTACCTCTTTTGAGTAACCAGAAAGTCCTACAAGCTGAGAGTCACGCACTTTTCGGTAAAGCTCAGCGGGAACAATTGGTTTCTGGCCAAATAAAGGCAATGGATTAGAATGATAGACCATAAACACAACCCCTCAATGCATAATCCCACCTAAAGACAATATGGTACTTCCTAAAATAATTTGGTCATCTTTTATGCATTCCAAACATGATGTGCATGCATTCAACATAGTTTAACGAACACCAACAGCTGAATGAGACACATCAAGCAGATGATGTATATATTTGGGTTTCAGCCACCATGAACGAGGATGTTGCGGGCATAGTGGTGCTTAAACTTCGAAGAAAGGACAGATCTTCAAACTTCAAAAGACTCTTCCACTGTCCATTTCTATTTTCAGCCTATTGGTCATAAGTGAATGCTATCCATCAAGCATGCAAAGAGTGATGATATAAAATGACCCACGAGTTGTATGACATGTCTTACAGACTGTAGCTAAAGCAAAGAATATAAGCTTCCACTTACTGTTAATATATTGTCAATCTCATTTTGTACCCTCCAACTTAAAGCGTCAACCAACTGCACGAATTCAGCAACGTCAAACAAACTTCCAAGAACTGTAGTCCACAAAGAATTCTACGACCGTATCTAGAAGTTTCAACTGGATACAAAATCATTTACCATTTTGTGAGCCTTGTCAACATTCCAATCCCTAGCTCTGAGAAACCGAACATAAGTTTCAGTTGGGTAGCCTTGATGCATATTCTGAAATACACCACAGAAAGAAAGGGCAGGTACTGTATAAGCTATGGTAGTCTCAAAACTCCCAAAAACATACATACACAATACATCTCTTCACATAACCAGCAGACGAACCAAACCAGGCAGGTGAAGTTCGAATTATCAGAACTCTGATCACCTGACCAAGTTCAATATCCATAAACTTGCTAAATCCATGTGATACCAAGTGTAAGTTTGGAAATGCATCATAATTCAGTGAACTTAATATTATTTGGCCAAAAATCATCAAAATTTCCAACTGTAAGCCTGTCTGCCAACTATAAGATCATGCAGAATACTAGTGGCAGAAACTTCAATCAAACAACCGAAACAAGACGGCCCCATAAGTGGATCTAGTATTAAGCATAAATGGCCACAGATCATTCTTCAACCACCCACACAGTCTTGATAGTTGACCAGATCAGAGCTTCCCCAGCGAGCGGCAACGAACCAATAAACAAGTGTCGGCATGCCGGTGTTCCAGAAATTTCAATTACAATGAGGAGACTGTTACTAAAGTATTCCACTCATACAACTACTATTACACTCAATATCCATGTAAAGATCAGAAAAGGTCAAAATTGGTGACTTGTTGACCAAATTGATCAGACCCATTCAACCAAAAAAAAAACCCATAATTATTAACAAATTAGCACACCAAATCACTTAACAAAGATGAACATCAGATCAGAATAACCTTAAATTACCCAAAAAAAAACAAAAATTTCAGAACATAGCAAGAAACAGTTGAACTAACCTGAAAAGTCTGCTTCAGTGATTCATCAACTGCAGTGAAGAAACAACATTTGAAGAAAAAATTATCAAGAGCAGATCAAAGATCAGAACTTTACAACTTTTAAGTACAGAAAAATTAGGGGAAAATTATTTTAAATTGAAGAACACTAACCTCCTTCCATTAAAGACTCAAATTGTTTGATAGCATCATCATTGGCGATACCCATTTCGAATTTACAGAAAATAAAAAGAACCCAGTAACGAATTAAGCAAAATTACACTGAAAATATGAGGTGGGTCCCTTTAAATTGGGATCCTTATGAACCCCTTTTAATAAATCTTTGTATAGATTTGATACAAATACAAAGGAGAGGTGTAGAAAGAGAGATAAGAACAGTAATGGCAGAAAGAGAGAGAGAGAGAGAGAGAAAGAGGTGTTTTTCCAGAAAATGGAGCTTTAACTTTCAAACACCCACCTTCGCAATCTGGATTTAGCTCCACGCCTTTTATGATGGAAGAGTGAAATCAGAGCTCTACAGTAGTTGGTGTTTAATATTGACAAGATTACGATATTACACCATATAAATCAAGTATTATTTTAATCCATGAAAGTAAAGTACTATTATGGACAAAAAAAATTGGTTCTTTAAGGGAAAAAAAGTGAAAGATATATTACATCACATTTGAAAAAGTTTCAATTTTGGAATAAGATTGAAGTGATTTTTTCTATTTTAGCATCAATTATTTCAATTTTAGAATCTTCTTATCTTTTTTTTTTGACGGTCCACGTTCTGAGTATATTTCGTGTTATATAGCAACAGAAACTCAAAAAAAAAAAGAGAAAGTAATGGAATAGGAAAGTTCGTGTTTCTATTTTATTTTGAAATAAAATTATTTGAAGTAAACCGTGTGTTATAGCCTTATATATGTTTTCTAGAATGAGCACTTTACACACGATAATATTCGATAAAAATAAGTTCAATTCCGTGAAAAAATTCAATTCATAAAAAATAATTTCAGTTCAGTAAACCTTAGTAGCTGCAAAGACAAGAAAAATATTAATAGGGACATATTCTACACTTTGACCATCTTGTGCTATTTGTTTGTGAAAAAAAATAGTCATGTAGGATCTTGTTTGATTCAAACGTGTAGTTTTTTAATATTAACTTTATATAAATTTAACTCATGTGGAATTAGAGATATTCGTGGTAAAAAATATGCATTGGCAAGCGTGAAAAATACAAATGTCTTTATTAAATAAAAACAGATGTATTATTATTATTAAGTATTACTACCTCCGTTTTTTTAATATGTATGATCGCTTTTGCACGCGGACCAAGGAAAAAGTGCAAAAGTAAGAGAGAAGCTTAGTAAAAGTAAGGAAAAAGTGAAAAAGGTAGAGAGAAGGAAAAAAAAGTAGGAGAGAAGTGTAGTAATTGGGTGGATCAACCTTCCATTTATGGGAAAAGGTAGAAAGGTACATATTAAAAAAAAACATCCCAAAAATGATAAAATATGCATATTAAAAAAACAGAAGGAGTATTTGTATTAGTAATATTATTATCATCACCATCAACATTATTATTATTATTATTATTATTATTATTATTATGTCAAAAAATCATACAACTTACAAGAAATTAGTGGGCAATCGAGATACAATCTGGGCACCCGCTCCTCTAGCTACCACTTCAACAATGCAACAGCTTCCTTATCCAATCCCCTATTAATATTATTATTAAGTATAATTAGTATTAATATCATCATCATTATTACTCCCTCCGTTTTTATTAATAGGGTCACTTTCGACTTTTGTTATTATTCATATTCTACACTTTGACCATTTTGTGCGATTTGTATGTGAAGAAAAATATAGCTAAACATTTATAAATGAACTAAATAAGGTCTAAATAAGATTGGTAACATGGGCTAGAAAACAATAATTACAATTAATAATAGAAATCAATAGTAACTTATTTAGGTCATTTCTCGACCTAAAAGTGTTTTAGGCATTGTTCTTTTGGTCCGCCATGAACTTAAATTAATTTCAGTTCAGTTCAGTGTTACTTCAACTTATTTTTAACTTTTTTATTATCATCATAATTAAGTGTTATTAATAAGTATTACTATTATTATTATTATTATTATTACTATTATTATTATTATTATTACTATTATTATTATTATTATTATTACTATTATTATTATTATTATTATTATTATTATTATTATTATCATCATCATCATTCTTATTCTTCTTATTATTAAGTATTATTAGTATTATTATCATCATCATTAATACTCCCTCCGTTGTTATTTAATAGGGCACTTTGACTTTTGTTACTATTCATATTCTACACTTTGACCATCTTGTGCTATATGTTTGTGAAGAAAAACATAGTCATGTAGGATCTTGTTTGCCATCTTAACATGTACTCCCTCCGTTCCCTTTTGTTGTTCCCATTTAGATACTTACACTATTTGAAAGTAGAGAGAATCTTCTAAGTGGTTTTCAATATATAAGAAAAAACATAGTCATGTGGGATCTTGTTTTATTCGTCTCGACGAGTACATCAAGAATATCAAACTTTTATAATTTTTATTAACATGTTGTTAGAGATATACACGATATAAAATGTGCATTGACAAACGTGAAAAGGTAAATGAGAACAACAAAAGGGAACGGAGGGAGTAAGTTTTTTAATATCAACTTTGTATAATTTTTACTCGTGTGAAATTAGAGATATTCGTGGTAAAAAAAATATGCATTGGCAAGCGTGAAAAAGTACAAATGTCCCTAGTAAATAAAAACAGATGTAGTATACTAGTATTAATAATATTATTAGTATTATTATTATCATCATCATCATTATTATACTAAATTAAATTTATTTGCAAATATCACGAAAAAATATAGGAGTAATATTAATATTAATTTAAGTACATTTGTATATACATTCATATCATTCATAACTATATATCATATAAATATTTGATTAATATTTATCTTAATGTTATTATTATCATTAGTATTATTAAATATCCCTATTATTATTGATAATATTAATATTATTGATATTTAATGTTATTCATAACATTAATAATTATTTTTATTAATTATTATAATTATTAATGATAATGCTAATAATGTATATATAATGATAATATTAATATTTATTATAATGAAATTTCCCGATGGGGAATACAAGAGCAACAAAGAGAACAGAGGGAGTATTATCATTAATATCATCTATATAATTCCATTTACAAAAAATTAGTTCGGTTCAGTTCAATGTAGCTCAGTTCCATTTATTTCAATTCAGTTCAGTTCAGATCTTTGCAGGCTAGAAGAATTGGACCTTAGTCTTCGAAAAATACTGCAATCACAATTTCCGGCATTTTTGAAACCCCAGCCTAATCAAATTGTCATAACAATAATACTAAAAAATGAACACTAATGCCTTTTAAGTTCTTTAAACTTAAATGCACATTGTATATTATGTAAAAGAAGAATTCCCATTGTAATGTTGGTTACCATAATTTTGAACTGTTTTTTGGATGATTTTATTAGGCACTCTTGTGAAAAGTACATTTCATGTTAGTAGTTGAACATTATAAAAAAAACATATGGTGTAATTTTTTTTATGGAAGGTAATGTGATTGTCCTATCGGATTGGAACTTCACACAAGTATATTCGGCCCGGATAATCGGACAGGCACTTGAGACAGTTGAGAGTAGGAGGAAGGGTAAGGGAATCCTATCTTCAAAGTGTCCATAGTGGAGATTGAACCTCCAACCTTGAAATTGGAACGGTTACTTCCTCTCCACTACACCAAGTATTACTTGTAGTTGGTACATATGGTGTAATGCTTACTACATGGTAAGTTGCTCTTTTTTTGTTCTTGATTTATGTATATGTACATTTTATGTTAGTTATTGAACATTGCATTGTCTTTACGTTAAAGAGCATATTTTTTTTGGTCTCGATACTATACCATTAAGATATTTTTGCTTGGTCAGTTCAGATGTAAACGTACATTTCATATTAGTAATTGAAAATTTTAAAACTGAAAAGAATATTAGTGTTAAGTTGTTTTAGTATTACTTTCATGGCAATTTGCCAATTTGAATAGGTCAGGTTTCCAAATGTCTCAAAATATGGATATTTTCAAACTTATTTCGAAAAGTCAAACACATTTTAGATCCCATTATAAATATTTACAAAATTTCTCTTCTCTTAGATTGATAAATTAATGTTATTAATAGCCCCGTTCAATTCACCTTATTAATAACTAGATTTCTTTTTACTTTTTGTTGCCTCATCACGATGACACAACTTTAGATTGAGCCAAAATTGAACTTATTATTACTAAACTAAATTTAATTTTTCTGAACTGAACTTATTTTTACTGGAATGAAGTTATTTTTACTAAACTGAACTTCATTAGAATGAATATTATTAAAGTGAACTGAAAAGGGCCTAAGTATAATAATAAACTATTTTTTGCACGCTTGTCTTAAATTTGCATATGCGCGTTTTGTTCTTTTTTCAGTGTGATTTGACTGGCGCACAAGATCATCATCGCTCTTTTGTGTGCAACTTTTATTGAGTTGCTATTTGGAGTACATACATCTTTCTTTAAGGGTTCTGCTATATGCAGCCCGGCCCTTTAGGATTTCATATAAGACATAAATACATAACCTAAAACGCAAATAAGTTGTGAATGCCTAGGGATTACTTTGTGTTGCAATTTGTAATTACATAATACGTATAACTAATGCCAATATGCCATTAAGTGTAAAAAGATGTCATTAAATAGAAGAAAATAAGCTATCTCATTCATAGTATGTATTTGAAATATTGTAGGTTAACTCTTAGTTTACATTATTATTCCAAATATATATTTAAAAAAAAAATTTAATAATAATGGTATGGAGTGATAGATAGATAATGTCTTTCATACTTGATATTGAGTTTGAATCTTCATACTAACAATATCATTTTTTTTTTGATAATATAAGAATGACGGGGATATAAAGCTATTCAAGAGGAATAATGACATGGTACTAGGTCTTATCCATGAGCTTTGATACACCTACTCCCTCCGTTTATTTTTTATTGTCTCAAACTATAACTAAACGCGAAGGAAGGTAATATTATAGGCATGTGGATATGAACAACAATTAAAGGATCTACTTATTTTATAGTAGATGGGAAGATTAAAGTAGGTGAGAGAAAATTATAAAATACATGTGAGACCTAAAGTGATAAAGTAGGTATAGATCAATAGATGGATAATATGTTTTTTTCAGGTAGGAAAGATGAAAAAAATATGACAAACAATGTACAAAAATGACAAGTAGGACAAACAAAGGAAATGGAGAAAGTATAATGGAAAACATAGAATAAACAAATATTAAGAGAAGTTATAAATTGTAAAAACTTATCGGGGCTATTGGCCTATTGAGGTCTAATAGTCAATTCCACATGGAAAATTTCCTAAAGTCTCCAAGAAAATATTTAGAAATTTATTGGGGGCAGTTATCCCGTCCTGTCTAAGCTAAAACACCTTTATAATTGTCCAAGGATAGGCATACATGTCAAATCTTGAAAAGCTCAATTCACATTTGAGTACAAAATAATGTGTATGTGTTTTTTTAATAAGGTGCGTGCATTGTTTCGATCCTTGTATTACATATTGTAAGATGATCAAGTTAATCCGTTTGCTCTTTTGAGACTTTTTTCCGCATCATGGGTCTTTATATTTTCTTTACATATAATTTGTAGAATTTTAAGTGTCATCAAAAGTCTGATTTAAAATATTCACCGGTCTAATTAAAATATACAAAACGTAGATGCTCAAGTGATATACTTTTTTATATGACTCTCAAATGATATACTTAATAGATAATTATATTTATTTTTAAATCAAATAATTTAACCGACATAGAACGATAGAAAAGAGTATAAAGAAAATGAAGAGTTTAATTGGAATAAGAACTTAACCAATATATATCTTTATTTTATGAGGAACGGTGTGGCACATCAAAAATGGAAAAAGGAAAAAAATAAAAAAAATCTAACTGTTTTAAAGAAACATAACTGTTTATTTAATACTCTCCACAACTTCAGGCACTCACCCACCATTTGCTCACACGCTTCTACAATCCATATTACTACCATTTCTTTCTTTTTTGGCTCCACCTTCTCACACTCTCTCTCCTTTATGTGGGAAAACCATTAATTTGTTTGCTTATATAAGTTACACTGCATTTGACAAGCATGGGAAATCAAGAGGAATACAAAGAGCAAGCTCAAGCTCTTCCACCAAATTAGTAATTAAGGTAAATGTATTCTATTTTTGCAATTCATCCATATTTTACTAACTTAATTTTGTTATCATTCCACATTATACGTACTAAATTGTACCAACCAAAACCTTAGATCTAATGACAAACACAATGACAACCTCTAAAAAGCTTGGTTTTTTTTTCTTTTTAGTTTGGTTTAGTTCCATCAGTTAAAGTTTTTTTAAAAAGACTTTAGTTAAGTTTAGTTAAGTTCTATTAATTTTAGTTTGTGGATATACAAACACAATGATAGCAATCTATACAAGTGAAAAGATATACATCATTACATGATTGCATTATACAATTTTTATATTATCGACCACAACAATATTTTTAGTAGGTGTGTCAAAATTATAATATTTTTAGTAGGTGTGTGAAAATTGTAATAATCGTGTGAACTTTTATAGTATTATGTAATTATAAATTATAATACATTATCACACATTCTTACATCGTTAATTAAGCGCTAAATGTTGATTGAGCTGAAGAGTGCATGTGATTATACAAGAGAATCTAAGCTAATTAAAGGTTTTCATAAACAATGTCTTTGATTATTAAGATTTGATATGTGCGTCATATACAAAATTAAAATCATTTGTATAGAGATCTTTAATTTTTTAAAATATTTTTTAATGAATATGATAAGTCTACTTATTTATTTTGACGGGGATAAGCCTATTTATATCATTCATTATGTTAATGTTGAAACCAGTTTGGCGCACGCATCGCCTGCATGTAAGATTAGTATAAAACTGAACGAAAGAGGGAGATGTGGAAGTTATTACTTTTTAGTGAGATTCAATGAGAAGAGAACAAAAGGTAGATGAACTGATTTCAGACCTCCAAGTAATTTGCTTTAATAATACTCCCTTTGTTTCATAATGTGCTACCCAATTATTATTACAATAAAAACCAAGGTAAAGAGGAGAGAATAGAGATGATGTGAAAGTATTTATTTAAACAGAATATATAACTAGATTTAGACTCGTGCTAAATGCACGCAAGATTCACAAAAAGTTATATATAAGATAACTCAATGTATAAATTATTGGATGGTTTATATAATCAAATAAAATTGAACTCAATCAAGAATATACCAAATTATACTCATTCGAGGAATTATAGTCAATATTCAGGATAACTCCTCGATATAGAAGTTTCATTAGATTAGTAACTTTATAAATTAACAAAAATTAGATTAATAGTTATAACTTTTTTTTATTGTTATAACTCGTGAATTTCGAGCTCATTGTTCGATCTATTTCGTTACTTTCTTTTGTTGTAACCCTTTGTGTTACGTAAAAAGTTTTAAAAAAATCTTAACTTAAATGTCTAACCAATATTATTTGACTACTACCCTTTACATGAATATTGTTCTAACTTTTAAAATGTAACTTCATTCTAACCCGTTACAAAAGGTTATTTTTCAAAAAGTTGTCCAATGTATGAGTAATTGATTTGTCATAAACAATTAGCTCTAGGGGAAAAGTAGTTAAATTAAAGCAAAACATAATTATAAGAGATTTTGTGATCGATGAACCATGGGCAACCTGCTTTATAGAAACTTCATGAGATTGATGCCTAAATAAACGATTAATAAAAATAGATTAATACTCCAAATATGTCTATTGTTCTAACACATGATTTTCAATCTCATTGTTGTATAACCCACTACACTTCTAGTCACATATAATAATAATAATAATAATAATAATAATAATATAAAAAAATAAAATAAACATTAATTACATGATCGATGCGTGATTTTGGCATATATCCAAAGTTAATATCATTTTGGGAATTATATTGAATGTTAATTTAACGCCAGGAGAGCATTTGTTAATAGGATCAACTATATAACCATATATATGATTCTGAAAAAATTATATTATTTTGAGGTTAGAGTCATCACTTGTTGGCATTGGTTACTAGTTTAGACTTATATCTCCTCTCACTTCTCACACAAGGAAACCTGCACACAAGTAAACATATTTAGGTTCATTTTCCATCCCTATGCACAAAGCAATTCTTTCATGTTGTTCGTACTACTTAGATTATTGCTCAAACCGAGCAATCATTATCTTCCCCATTTACCAAGTAAGTGTTGGTCCAGTGGTGATATGGACTGGCTTTGGTAGGACGAACCCGTGTTCGAATCCCCGCAACACCATTGGGAGAGGAATGAAACCTAACCACCCCGAACTTGGCCTCGATCCGGATGTAGCGCGAAGAGTGAACCGGGTGCAAACACAAAAAAAATTTATCTTCCCCATTTTATTGCTGGAATTTATGTATACTCGAATCTTCCTTATTCTCTATCATTTTTCGATATTCAGGGTGTCATTTTGTCATATATGACAGTTCAAGTAATAATAAGGATGACATTTTGAAGATCTGACTCATTATTCCACAAGTATCAGTGCCATTTTCAAAAAAATTACTTTCATTCATTTCAAATTCTTGTCGTCAAATTGCTTGGCACTCTATTTTAAAAGGATGAAATTTAAAATAAATAAATAGATATATTAATAAATAGCCAAATAGGTAACATCAATGTGGAAGTATATGGATTATGACGTATTTCTCATCCATATAAACGTCTCAATATTGAAGTAACATCGATCTGCATTTTAGTTGAGTATTGACAATACCATAGTATGTTACATAGGAGTCCCAATAGTATGTTACATAGGAGTCCCAATATGACTAAGAAGATAATGGTATCTTTGGCGGTAAGCCGGTAAGTCGTGGGTGGTATGCTACCAACGTTTTTAAGTGCTCGTTTGCTACCAACGTTTTTAAGTGCTCGTTTACTACCAACGTTTTTAAGTGCTCGTTGAAGTTTGTTGGCAAATCCAAACATGCAAATATTGCACATCTATCCATGCAAGTTGGTAGAATAACTCAATCTTTAACCTACCTTTAACCTCCTTTTTAATCAAGCAAGCCCTTGAATTCCCTTTTTCAATCTTCAACATACCTTAGCTTTGACCTCGACTTTTTAATTATTCAACTCTTTTAAATTAAGAACCTGTTTTTTTTTGGTGCAAAGAACCTGTTATACTTCCTCCGTTTCTTTTTAATTACAACATTTGCCAAAAATGGAAATATCAAATTTATTGCAACAAATGTTTTCTTTCCTTTTTACAAGTCATTTTTCTCTATCTCTTTTTATCACATGCCCCACTTTCTCTCTCCATCCCTTTCATACTCACACCAAATTTTGCCTAGGAATCCACCCACTTAAGTTTGTTGCAATTAAAAAGAAACGCAGGAAGTATATGATTCATATTAAAGATAGTTCTTAAAATATTATTAAGTTCGAAATTTATGTAACAATTATCGAATTATGTATCAATCAATGGTATTAATGCAATGTTAATGCTTAGTTGCTTATTATGTTCCCGATAAATTCTTAATCATAACCCTAAGGACTACATATATCATTCTTATAATGCTTACATGAATCTAGAGATTATGCATCGCTTTTGTGTGAAATAGTGCTGATGGTGAAATAGTGTTGACAATAATTGCCTCATAAATGGTAGATTTATCACAATAAATCAACAATTGTCAAAGAAAATGTTTCATCGCATATATGGCTTTGAAATCATATAAGATATTATAAACAGAAAAGAACTTACATATTGGATTTATCTTAAACTACTATTTGGTAAAATATTTTTTGGTGTAGATTTGCGTCACTAAAATTTTTTGCGTATAGTTTGATATACTTAATTAGGCTCAAATTGAAATTTCTCTTTTTATACTTCCTCCGTTTCTTTTTAACTGCAACGATTGGACATTTTTTCTCTCTACTTTATGTCAAATCGTTGCAATTAAAAAGAAACGGAGGAAGTAGTTCTTCTGTCAGATTTACATAGTTACACTTTCAATTTTTTGACATTATTTTGCTATTTTCGTACTCTTCTTTAACCAAGCATTGAGTTATGCGTAGAAAATATATATATATATAATTATATATGTGATATTTTGTTGGATTCAGCTCAATATGTATTTAACTTTGTTACAATTTTAATACATAATTAAAAATAGTATTGCTCAATTTTCTTCAATATTATCAAGCATGAAAAGTAAAAGCCTGTTTATTGGTATAATGAAAGGGAATAACCCTTCAGTCAACCCACAGGTTCGCCTGGTAGTTGATGGTGCATGGAAGCGGAAACGTAATGGTTCTGTTGTGGCAGCTATTGGATGGTCCCTTGTCACATCTTCCCAGACGGCTTCAGCCAGCATGCGCGTGCCTGCCTTCTCTCCCTTTCATGCGGAGTTACTTGCTTTATCTGCAGGATTAAAGGCTGCTCAGACCTATGGAAATTCTGTTTGGGTGGGTGTGGACTCTCAGTTGGTTGTCTCTGCCCTCCGAGATGTTACGACTTGTGACTACCTCTGCGTCAACCTTCAGTGTAGTATCCTTTCTTCTATATCTTCCTTCACTTCTTTTATTTGTGTTAAAGTTTCTCGTAGTGATGTACGGGAAGCTCATGCCCTGGCTGTCCAGGCGCGAAGAGGCTTCCCCTTTTAGCTTTTGCTTGTATCCTTGTCAAAAAAAAAGAAAAAGAAAGGGAATAACTAATATATTTGTCCTACTATATAGTCATAATTCCAATGCTATTATATGATTTTGAGTTATATCTTTTAACAAACTAGATATTGTGGTTGCATGTCATTCAAGTTTGTCATTTGAGCTTATTTATCACTTCTTTTTTCTCAACATGTATTATCATAAAAAATATTACCATCTCACAACATGTAATTCTTCAAAAATATTATCATCTAAAATATCAATATACTACCATTTTATCATCTGAACATGTATGCTTAAGTTTATAGTATGGTGTGTGTATATATATAGTTATAAATATATACAATGGGCCTGTTCTCCCCAGCTTATTTTCAGTTCAGTTCAGTTCAGCTCCAATCAGTTCAGTTCAGTTCAGTTCAGCTCCAATCAGTTCAGTTCAGTTCAGTTCAGCTCCAATCAGTTCAGTTCAATTCAGCTCCATTCTTTTATAATTTATTTTACTAATTACTCTTTTATTATTATTATTATTATTATTATTATTATTATTTATTTTATATCATTATTATTAAGTATTATCATTGTTATATCTATATATTATTTTGTTTATTATAGCTTTACTCATTATTATTACTATTATCATTAGGGAGGAACATGGTTTAGGTCAAAAGTATAAACCAATCAAATCACGTCAAAACGGTTTATGATGCAATTTTCCACGGTCTGACGCAACTATTATTTTATTACTACATATTATTATATTATTAAATCTAATTATTAAAATAGTAATATTAATTTACTTCTTAGATATTATTGTTACTATATAATCATCATCAAGTATTAATATATTAATACAAAGACTATAAAATAATTGTTATTAATTATCAATATAATCATTAATCATAATAATAATTATTATTAATTTATGATTATTAATATTATTTATTCATAAATATCATTTAAAAATATCCAAAATACTATTATTATTACTTATCATTGTAATTTTTATTTAATATTTATATTATTATATTTATTTAATTCAATTCAATTTAATATAATTCAATTCAGTTCAGTTCAGTTCAGTTCAGTTCAGTTCAGCTCCAATCAGTTCAGTTCATTTCAGTCTAGTTCAGCTCTAATCAGTTCAGTTCAGTTCAGCTGAATTATGCCGAAGAGAACAGGCCCAATATAGATACATATACACATGATTTGTTTCTCTTTTTGTATAATAAATATTGAGTGATTTCGGTGATGTTTCAAGATGCATGTCCAATCTTTGGCGAATAATTATTATGTTCATCAATTAATTAGTGTGACAATATACCAATCTAAAGAAGGAAATAGCTCATATCATCTATTTGATTGTAGTTAACTTTTAATTTTCTTTGAAGTCTAATAAAATTCTCTTTATTTGTTATATAAGAAAATCAACAAAAGTGTGGTGGAGTAATAGATAAATTTTTTGCTTTATACTTGAGGTTGTGAGTTCAAAATTTTATATCAATAACTTGCAACTCTTGCCTATATATTCGAACAATACTCTCTCCTAAAAAATCTTGTGTTAGACGGTCTTACAATGAGTACACAAATGAATTGTAGGTAACTTTTAAGTTAAAACTTTAAGGTGACATATATGAATAGATTGTATATCTCATTCAAAAAGTTTCTGCAAACTGAAGTTGAAATTAAAATGAAAGGTTGCCTACCTAGCTAATTTGCTTTACTTTGGTAACTCCCCAGTCATAAGTCGGCCGTGCTACAACTTATATATAAACTTATCATGTTAATTTATTAAAACAGTTTCGATGGAGCACCATGAAGTGATGCGTATCTAATATTCTTTTTTATGTTAAAATCGCAATCAAAGTGATGGGTATCAAACTATCTCATTTAATTTTTATGAGCCACTTTGATTTGTTAACGCAAATAAGAGTAGTTTAGGATGATTGTGATAGGAAGAGAATATATAATCAAATACGGATGACAATTGCATGACATAAATTATATTGTCCATTAATGGCCTAAGGTACAGATGCCATCTTCTTTGTGTTTTTTGTTTGACAATGTTAGGAAGAATATTCATATCTTTAACTAGCTAGCTCTTTATTTAAGCAATGGCCAATATTAAGTACCTACACTTTTTTTCTAGAGAATGACCCGACCCGCATATATGGTACATTCTTTATGTCTTTAAATTCTCTTATATTATATTATGTGCTTTCCATATGGACATAGAGACACACTAAGGACCCTTGGGTCCAATGATATTATTAGGGTAATTTGATAATTAGACTCTTAGTTTGTAAAAGATAGGTTTTCATACCTCTATATATATAACAGTGTCAGGCAACCTAAACAGGTTAGCCAATAATTCTCAATACTCGTACATGGTATCACGAACCTAGGTTAAAAAATTTTTTCTCTCTTCCGCACCAATTTTTTAACCTCCCGTTTTTTTTTTTTAAAAAAATAAAATTCAAGAAGCCCTAACTCTAGCGGTTTTCCGGCCACCTTCACACATGGCTGGCGCTTCTTCTTCCGGCAACTCTGCCGCCGTCAACGACTCCCTCACACCGGGCCCGTCACAGCCCCCCGTCGCAGCCCCTCCGTCGTTGACTTCACAACCATTCGACAGTTTCGCTGGTGTTCCTGCCAGCCACCACTATACCTCCGCCACAATGGAGGCTGTGGCGTTTCAAGGTGGAAATATGCTCGTTTCTGCCGCGCCTGGGCTGTTTGCGCCCATCTTCACCGTGGACCTTCATGGCAGTCCACTCGCTGCCCGCACACCTTCACGGTACCCGCCGGGTTTCGGCCCTAGTTCTAGCATCCATGGACCTCGTTCCGGATCGCCCTTTTCGGCCTATGCACCGCCCTTGCTCCCGTCCGCCACCTCTCTTGTACATCAGGACATTACTCGGTTTGTGACCATCAAATTAGCATCACCCGAAGATTATCTTATGTGGAAAACTCAGGTTACGTGTTTCCTTTCGACGCATCAATTACTTGGTATTGTTGAAGGTACAATTCCGGTTCCTCCTTCTACTTATGTTGATAATTTAGGACAATCTTTGCCTAATCCGCACTTTTATGAGTATAGGAGACTTGATCAACAAATCAAATTGTGGTTATATGCATCGATTTTCCGTGATGTTATGATGGATGTTCACGAATTACGTACTGTTGTTGAGATTTGGACTAAATTACAATCACGTTTTTTGCATGCTAGTATGGCTAGGTC
Source organism: Patellifolia procumbens (assembly GCA_947645195.1). Classification (NCBI taxonomy): domain Eukaryota; kingdom Viridiplantae; phylum Streptophyta; class Magnoliopsida; order Caryophyllales; family Amaranthaceae; genus Patellifolia; species Patellifolia procumbens. The sequence goes on from CANSGD010001201.1 coordinate 536,190, forward strand.
TATGGAATTGAAAGGTCGATTGAGTCATATGAAGAAATCTGACCAACAATCTATGGATGTGTTTTTAAGGGATATTAAGATTCTTGTGGATTCCTTAGCTGCTATTCAGTGTCCTGTCTCTCAGTATGATCTAGTTCAGTATACCTTGACTGCTCTGGATCAGGATCGTGACTATGATGCTCTTGTGACTATTTTGTCCCAATTTCAAACGTCCTTGACGTTTGATGATCTTCGTCCTAAGCTTCTTCAGCATGAGCAATGCATTAAAGCTATGCGTGCTTATGCTGAGACATCTCCTACTCATCAGGCTCTAGTTGTTGTTCAGTCTGGTTCTTCAGGGTCTCAATCATCTACTTCAGGTGGTTCGAATTCTAAAGGTCAAGGGGGTGGTAAGAACAAGAATCAGAACAATAATCGTAACAAGGGTGGTCGTGGTAACAATGGAGGACGCGGCAATGGAGGACAGGCTGGTCGTGGCAATGCAGGCCGCACTAATGGTATGGGTAATTTTCATGATGTTTCATATGTTGATTATTCTTGTGCCAATTATATTGCTAATGATTTGTCTTCAGTAGGAAGTAATCCATCTAACGGCAATTTAGCCAACACTCCTTCTTCAGATACTTGTGGTCTTTGTTGGTATCCAGGTCACCAAGCAGCCTATTGTCCTCAGTGTTTCAATCACAGCTTTGTGCCTTCTTCTCCTGATGGTGTCACACGTGCCCTAGCTGCACTGTCTGTTGGTGGTGAAACAAATGACTCGATTTGGTATCCAGATTCTGGAGCCGCATCTCACATGACCTCACAGGATGGTATGCTATCTAATGCTCTTCCTTACACTAGTTCGAGTTCTATTGTTGTTGGTGATGGCACGAAACTTCCTATTAATAAACTTGGTAATTTAACTCTGTCTTCCCCGAGTCGCCTCCTTCGCTTAATGAAGGTGTGTCATGTTCCCCAGTTAAAACATAATCTGATGTCTGTTCAAAAGTCATGTCAGGATAATTCTTGCATAGTCTGTTTTGACGAGTCTTCTGTTTGTGTTAAGGACAAGACCACGGGGGCGGTTCTGTTGCGGGGAATTAGTAGGAATGGTGTCTACCCTCTTCAGCCTCACATTCTAGAGTCAGAGTCGTCTTCCCGAGTTTGTTCAAAGTCCTCCCGAGTTTGCCCAGAGTCGTATGTCCCTGCTCTCATAGCCACTAAGGAGTCTGGAGATGTTTGGCATACTCGCCTTGGTCATACTTCTGCTAGAATTTTAGGAAGTTTACGTTCACAAAACTTGATTTCATGTAATTCTAAGTTTCATGACGATTGTGTTCATTGCAAAGTAGGAAAGATACATCGTTTGCCTTTTGAGTCTGTGACTCATCGAGCTCCCTATCCTTTATATTTGATACATAGTGATCTTTGGCAATCGCCAGTTAAATCGAATCAGTTTTTTCAGTATTATGTGGTTTTTGTTGATGATTATTCACGTTTTTCTTGGCTATATCCACTTAAACTGAAATCTGATGTTTATTCGACCTTCTTAGCTTTTCAGAAACTTGTTGAGAATTTGTTTAATTCAAAAATTAAATTTTTCCAAAGTGATGGTGGACGAGAATTTGATAACACTCCCTTACTACAACATTTCTGTGATTCGAGAATTTATTTTCGAAAGTCTTGTGCTCGGACTCAAGCGCAGAATGGTGTTGCAGAAAGGAAACATCGAACCATTATTGAGATGACACGTACTATGCTTATTCATTCTGAGTTCCAACTCGATATTGGGTCGATGCATGTTATACGACTGTGTATACGATTAATCGTCTTCCCAGTTCAGTTTTGCAGGGTTCATCCCTGTTTGCTAAGCTTTTCCACCGTCCTCCCTCCTATGAGTTTTTGAAATGCTTTGGTTGTGCCTGTTTTCCGTTGTTTTTAGATCCTAAAATCAATAAATTACAGGCTAGGTCGATTCAGTGTGTTTTTATTGGCTATGCATCAAACTATAAGGGTTATAGATGTCTTGATCCTGTTTCTGGCAAAGTTTATACAAGTCTTCATGTGTTGTTTAGTGAACGTAAATTTCCTTATCGTTCCCTTGTGTCTAGCACACCCATTGGTTCATCTATGGATGAGTCTCTTGACCCCTTAGTCTGGTTTCCGAGTCTTCCCTCGTCTAGTGAGCCAAGTTTAGCATCACATGGTCCCCTCTCTATAGATGTCGGTCAGTCCTATGTCTCGATTCCCCGAGCCTGCAGCATCACGGGGGCACATGCAGCAACCCGCTGCCTGCCCACAGGATGCGTGCGCGCCCGAGGAGTTTGCACCCAGCCGCGGCACCCCTCACCCGCAGGATGCCGAGATGCCCAGCCGCTGCTTGTTGCCAGCTCGCATGTACACCCTGCGCCCGCAGGCATGCGCGCTGCAGCTTGCACGTCCCTGCCCGCGCCCGCAGCTTCCCCCTCTCCTACGCTGGCCGCTGCTGCCAGCCCGCAGGTACACTCTGCGCCCGCGGGCTCCCATGGGCCCCTCCCACCTTCCCCTTCCTCGTCTTTTACCCCTTCCCTTGATGTTCCTCTTGGGTCATCCCCGTCTCCCATTGTTCCTCCCCCTAGGCGTCCTAGAAAGTCGTATAAGTGTGTCGACCCTACTAATGTTCATACCATGACCACTCGCTTAAAAGACGGAATTATTTCCACTAGGAATTTAATGAATTTAAAAACCGATGTGGTTGAGTCTGAACCGTCTAATTTTAAGCAAGCATCTAAAGATTCTCGGTGGCAACAAGCCATGCGTGATGAGTATGAAGCATTAATTAAAAATGATACATGGGATCTTGTGCCTCGCAACAACAATAGAAACGCTCTTGGTTGTAAGTGGGTGTATAAGATTAAATATAATTCAGACGGTTCTGTGGAGCGGTTTAAGGCCAGGCTTGTTGTTTTTGGTAACCATCAGCAGGCAGGTATTGACTACTTTGAAATCTTTAGTTCTGTAATTAATCCCACTACTGTTCGCTTAGTTTTAACTCTTGCTGCTACTTCTAAATGGCCTATTCGTCAACTCGATGTTAAAAATGCTTTCCTTCATGGTTTCCTCAATGAGGAAGTCTATATGCGTTAGCCTCCTGGTTTTGAACATCCTTCTCAACCACATCATGTTTGTCGGTTACGAAAGTCCATTTATGGTTTGAAAACAGCTCCTCGAGCTTCGTTCTCTCGTTTTAGCAATTTTCTCCTCTCTATTGGTTTCAAGTGCAGCAATTGTGACACCTCCATGTTCACTCTCAAACACAGTGGTCATATTATCATTCTCTTGCTATATGTTGATGATATTGTGCTTACAGGTAGTAGTTCCTCGTTGCTTCAGAAATTTATCTGTGTTCTCTCTGCCCAGTTTTCCATGAAGGATTTGGGTGATTTGGATTACTTCTTAGGCATTCAGGTTTTACGTACTCCTCAGGGTTTGCTTTTGTCTCAAAACAAATATGTAGTTGATCTTCTTCAGAAATTTCATCTTCATATTGTCAAACCCGTACGTACTCCTGTTGTCTCTCGTGTCACTCTTTCTCTCTTAGATGGTGAACTTCTTGATGATCCCACAGATTATCGTAGTATGGTTGGTGCATTACAATCTTTGACTATGACTCGTCCTGATATTGCCTATGCTGTTAATTCGGTTTCTTAATTTATGCATGCGCCCTGTACTACTCACCTTCATGCTGTGAAAAGAATTTTCAGGTATCTGCAGGGAACTTATGATTATGGGTTGTTTCTTCATAGTACTGGCTCCCCTACTGTGATTGTTGCCTATTCTGATGCTGATTGGGCCGGGTGTCCTGACACTCGGCGTTCTACTACTGGTTATGGTGTCTTCCTAGGGAAGAATTTGATCTCCTGGCGCTCTAAGAAGCAACCTACTGTTTCGAAATCTTCTACTGAAGCTGAGTATCGTGTTGTTGCCTACACTGCGGCCGAAACAATTTGGATACGCCAATTGTTGGCTGATTTAGGGTATTTTCATCGACGGCCTACCATTCTCTATTGTGACAATATTTCTGCTATGTATCTTACTGCCAATCCTGTTCATCACGATCGTAGTAAGCACATTGATGTTGATTATCATTTTGTTCGTGAGATGGTTGCTAAAGGTGGACTTCAGGTTAAGCACGTTCCGACACAGTTGTAGGTTGCTGATATTTTTACTAAGGGTCGTTCTTCTGAGTTGTTTTGTAAACATCGTTCCAATCTATCCGTGATTCCTCCTAGTAAAGATTGAGGGGGTGTATTAGGGTAATTTGGTAATCAGACTCTTAGTTTGTAAAAGATAGGTTTTCATACCTCTATATATATAACAGTGCCAGGCAACCTAAACAGGTTAGCCAAACATTCTCAATACTCGTACAGATATCACTACCTATACGCCTGCTTTCTTCGGCATAATTTAGCTGAACTGAACTGAACTTATTGGAGCTGAACTGAACTGATTGGAGTTGAACTGAACTAAATTGAATTAAATTGAATTTAATAAATATATAAATAATATTTAAACAATAATAATATGAATATTAAATAATAATTATAATGATAAGTAATAATAATAAATAATATATAATGTAAAATAATAATAGTATTTTGGATATTTTTAAATGATATTTAAAAATAAATAATATTAATAATCATAAAATATTATTAATAATAATGATTAATTATTATAATGATAATTAATAACAATTATTTTATAGTCTTTGTATTAATATATTAATATTTGATGATGATTGACAATAATATCTAAGAAGTAAATTAATATTACTATTGTAATAATTAGATTTAATAATAAAATAATGATTGGGTCAGACTGTGCAAAATTTTATCATAAACCATTTGACACGATTTGATTAGTTTATGGGCTAAAAACGCGGGTTTATTTGTGCTTTTGACTTAAACCATGTTCTTCTCTGGTGATAATAGTAATAATAATGAATAAAGCTATAATAAACAAAATAATATATAGAAATAATAATAACACTTAATAATAATAATATAAAAATAAATAATAATAATAATAATAATAATAATAATAATAATAATAATAATAATAATAATAAGAGTAATTAGTAAAATAAACTAGGTCAATATAATAATAAATATTTAACAAAATGGTTATAAAAAATGGTGTTGAGTTGAACTGAATTAAACTGAACTGAACTGATTGGAGTTGAACTGAAAATAAGTTGGGGAGAACATGCCCTATCTCACACATGGGAGACCAAGATTCAAATCTTGGTGGAAGCAAATTAATTTGTAGGGGATAGAACAACATATTTTTGTAAAGTCCTACATTGGTGGTCGAAAAGGGTTCGATCTCTTCACCTTATAAGTTTTAATAGCTTGAACAAATTATAAGGAAGATCTCTTCAGTTGTGAATTTAAATTTATCCCAACTTTTTTCGCCTTCCTCATTTACTCAAACCTATCTTCACAATTGGGAATCCTAGTTTTACATTTGGCGGAAATTCAAAGCACAACTTCAATTGGGGGATTAAATCTAGTTTCGTTTTCAGATTCAGGTGTCGTCCAACCTCAATTGTTAGGGATTCATCCAAATTCGGGTAAGATGCTGACGAGTTATTTGGAATTGAAAGGTGGTGGTTTAATTCGGTGCTCAGCCGCCCCTAAATTCCCCCATTCTTCCTCTTCTAACCTTAGCTTCAAGGTGGCCAATTTCCGAAATTGATTTGGGCTTGAAAAAATTCAAGCTCTAATTCCTATTCTCTCACTTCACTCGTTGGAAAACTAACCGGAAACAGCCTTGGAGCGTGCTGCAAATCCTTGTCGTCTTCGCCAGATCTTTGCGCATCTTCCTTTCTCTTTTTATCTCTTCCATGTATCTCTTCCTCCCCCCGACACCCTCTTCATTCTCCCTCAGTTCTCTCTCTTTTACCTCTCCTGGTTCTGTTTATTTATTTGTTTCTTGGGGCGTATGCTCAACTTAGTTAGGCTCTACTTTGTGAATTTTAATACGTACACTAATGGAATTCTGTCGGAGTTTGGTTCGATGACTTCCCTTGAGCTCCTAAACATTGCAAATTGTAATCTCACTGATGAAATTCTGAAAATATTAGGGAAACCAAAGAAGCTCAACACTCTTTTTGTAATTACTCTCCCAATTGAAGAGAGATTGTGAATTTCCCCCAAATGTGGAAATAGTGTATTGAATTGAGAATAATGTTGAGCGTATATGAGGAAGACGAAGAAAATTGGGGTATAATGAATTATTTGGCTGGAAACCATGCACTCAGGGGAAAAACGAGTATAAAGTCTTTCTCCCATAAAATGGTTATGGTAGTGAAACCAAGTGATTTTTTAATAGTTATATTGAGATGAGATGACAAAAGGGATTTAAACCAATAAGTCTATTACATTAGGCGGTTTTTGACAAAAAAAATCACTTTATTTATTAGTAATACAACCAGTAAGTATTGATTAACACAAACTATTAAAATAGGTGGTTTAATTTTAACTTTAAATTAGACAAACCTAAGCCCACATCATTTTAACAAGTCCATTTCATTTAACACTAAACCCAATACTATTCTTGGAAATTTCATACCAACCTAGTTGTCTCTTTTCTTCTCATTTCTTTAATTCACTTTTAGTGTCGAACTACAACAATTTTTTTTTATAAAAATCATCAGACTTACTGAATGAATCAAACTAGTCACTAAATGGATTAAATTAGTCTCATAATGAATTAATCAGTGTGATTTGTTGAATAGATTAAATAGGTCATGGAATAGATTAAACAGGTTAGGAATTGGATTAAACTAGTCGGAAAGACGGTTTGTTCTCTTTTTAATATTGGGCATGAGCTTGCCTAATTTTTATTTAAAAGTAGGCGGTCTTTTACAAGATAAGCTGATTAAATAATTAGTAGTTGTATTACCCTATCTGTGAACTTTCTAACTTCAATTAAGTTTGATCCAATAAGTTATGCTAAGATAAACTCTCTCTGTCCCTCAAAGGATTTCTTATTTCTTTTGGGTACAAAGTTTAGGAGAGAGGTTGGTGTGAAACCTAAATTTCATTTTATAATTGAAAAGTAAGGTAGTGAGTATTGTTTAGAATTGCTAATTAAAAGAGATAGAGTGGAGTCAAGTGCTTTTTTAGTGAAGGAAAATAATATTAAAATTAGCGGACTATATTCAAATAAGGAAATGAGAAATGTAATTGGAACAAACAAAAATGAAAAAATAGGAAATCCTATAAAAAATGGAGAGAGTATTAATAAATAAGTTATATAAGTCAAATACATTTAAATAAAAACACCCTAACTACTTTTTTACTGAACGTGACAAAATTTGAATCATATGATTCATATCTCTCGAAATCAAACAAAAAGGCAGCTCGTTGAAAATTAGTAAGAATATTAATTTAATCAAGCAGACAATTTTAGTTAGTTAGGCGTACATAGGAGATAATTCAAAGGTGTATGCCTAATTAGTCACTAGCCATCTCCAAAAGTTTTTTGTTTAAGTTAAATTATATATTAATCTCCTCTAATTTTTACTTTAATTATGAACCACGTTCTAAGGTATTAAGAACCACATAATGCCAAGAGGAACCTATCTCATCCTTCCCCAAAAAAGATGCCCAAATAATTCAAACTAGTGTGTATTCTTTCCCTAGTTATTAGTTAATAGTTATGGAAAGCTTACAGTCCTACACATTTATTATTAGCAAAGTGCTTTACCTTTGCCTTATGAATTTTAGCGTGTTCACCCTCCTTGAGGGGCACATGTACATGTTGGGCCCTTGCTTTATTCTATAGTAGTTTTATATGCACGCGATGCGTATAACGGTTAAAAACTTAATTAGTAAAATAATTAATTATGTAATTAATAAATCATTTAAGATTTTTATTTCCTTTTTTTATTTTTGGTGTCCACCCCTACCTCTTCCCTTATCATTTCTGTACGTGATGTGATCCATGCGAAAATGATTACAAATTTAATAAGTGAAACGAATAATTATCAAATTAGTGAAATAATTAGGATTTTTTTTCATTTATTTGGCGTCCATGCTCTCTTCTTTTATATGATATAATAATAGAGATTGACAGGGTGACATGCATCACCATTATGAAATAGTAAGTTCTAAATTTGATCAGACTCGATCAAGTTGATTAGGTTCAATCACCTCGTTAACTGTAAACATAAGGTAATTCCAGAGTTGCTCAAGTTCAATTCAATCTAATAAGTTCATATCATGTAAAAACAACACATCTTAAAAGGTATGAATGTATGATATATCCAACTAAATCTAACTTCTCTCTAGTTCTTAATAGGAACTTAAATATTTATCTTTTAACAATGGGTCCCTTGTATCTTTGAAAAAATAAGGCGGGTTTAAGAAAAAATAATTTCTAATGAGATGTAACAGATTTTGTAATCTAAAGAATGGAAATAAAACTAATGTTAATTACGAAAACTGTGAGATGAAATTAGCACAACTAGGGTGAACTGAATTGAAATTATCTTCACTAAAACAGTTAGAGGAAATTATTATAATAATTGGTTTGAAGTGCAACGGATTAAACAAAACTAAATTGAATTGAATTGAATTGTCGTTTTATTATTTCATTCCAAAAAAATAAAGCATTAAATGACCAAATCATCAACTCATTCATATTATTTTATTCGTTCGTGAGAGGAAAGTTATGCTAAAACCTTTCATCTCTGAGCAGGGGTTACCATAATTTTATTGGCTTGTTTGGTAGATAATACTAAATGGTATAAATCGCAATGAAATCATATATAACTTTCAAGAAAGATTGCGAGCTTATTGTCATGATCTTAGAATCTCATCATCAAAACATGTGTTTCTTTCACAAATTTTTATTTCATCCAATACTATCCCTAAATGGTAATGGAACCTTTTTTTCTATTAAGATAAGGAGAAAGAACTTAGATGTTTAAGAGACTATCCGATTGAGGATAACTCCTAAACCATTATTAAAGAATATGGAGAACAAATAGAGTGAGTCCAATCTGTAATACAAAGAGCATCGACGATTAGATGTCCTGCATTAGCTACCCAGTCAGCTGCTCTGTTGGCCTCTCTGTAGACATGATTAATATGGAATTCATGTGCTCCCTGTAGAATGATGTTGGTATCTACAATGATATTTACGATTTGCCATGGGGGTTCGACCTTGTCGTTTGCTCCATCGATGACCAATAATTTGTCGCCTTCGATAAGGATATTGGAATAATTCAGCTTGGTTGCATGGATGCCTCCTTGGTGAAGAGTTGTTGCTTCGGCTACTGTTACACTTGTGATTCCAAAACTGTGGGCTTGGGCTGCTAAGACCGCTCCATGATGATCGCTAATGATGTACCCTGTAGTTGCATTGTTATTTTTGATTGAACCATTGAAATTGAGTTTGATAGTGCCCATAGGGGGGGTCCTTCCAACCAGGATGGAACATTGAGAGTTCTAAAACTTTGAAGTAGAAGAGAGTAGGGGAGAGGGGTAGTCCCTGTAGGAGGGATTTAGGGCGCACTCATCGTAATAATTAAGCAATTTCCATTCATGATGGTATAACCTAGCACGATGAAGAATCCTATGAATTTTCAGTTTGTTGTTATTAAAAACAATGTCACTTCTCTCCTTCCAGATTCTCCACACAAGGAAGGAGAATTTTGCAGTGCAAGCTTTGTCTTTTATATGTTTGCGAACAATATATTTTATGGTTGTCTTAGGAAGATGCGGCCACGTCTAATGAATAATCTCAGCTAGAGACCAGAAGGGGGGGGGGTTGAACCTTGGCACTGGAGGAATAGGTGATCAATTGATTGCGGAGAGGAGTTGTGACATATCGGGCAAGTATCAAAGGGAACAATATTCCTTTTGTGGAGAATTGCACGCACACTAATCGCATTGTGTTGGACTTGCCATAGAAAAATCTGTAATTTGGTGGGATATCGAGCTTCCAAATCGCTTTGAATTCCCATTCCGAGAGATCGGGATTGATGTTGTGGGCTATCCAGTTTGCTAACTTGACCGTAAAGTCTACATGGGAGGTTAGACCTCGCATCGATTTATCTTTTGAGAGACAAGTAGGCAAGGGGATCCCACACACTAAATTGAGGATATTATGGGGAAGTATAGTGGCCAATTTTGGAACATTCCATGATCTGTTAGAATTAATGAATTCACTAAGCTTTAGATGAATGTTAATATTGTGAATATTAGGACTCAGTAGCTGGATAAGACTAGAGTTATAAAGGAACTTTATGGGAGTAACACAAAGTTTCTTGTCGATAAGTATTATCATAAATCTCTTTGTACAAATTATGCCATTATGATTAGGGATGACAGACGGATTAACTTTATTGGATTTTGCACCGCATCCGCTTCAATTGTGGGGGGGATGAGTACAAGTTTGGTGAATGGTGGGTGGATGAACTGTGGGTAGGTGGTGGGTATGAGGGCTTACCACCTGCCCCATATCCTTCCCCCCAATATCTACATGTCAACCCTTTAAATAATTTAAATTTTTTATTTGTTCAAGAGTATATTAATTAAGCCTAAGTCTTTATTAGTACATTGGATCAGGGGGCTTATTAGAGGACATAAGTGGAGATATTGTCACTTTAAGCAAGTAGTAGGAAGTGAATTTTCATAGTTTGATTAGTAGAATTCTTGTTTGAAAGAAATTGGACAGACGAGTATGGGAGGGTATGATAGTGTATGGGTGGGTGGGTATACTCAGTTGGGTAGTAGGAATGAGTATTTTTCAGGGACATGCCCATGTGGGCAGACGTGGGTATGAGATTTGCACTTGCCATAGGTAGTGGGTAGGGTAGTAAGTATGAGAATTTTAGGTGGGTATAACCTATGGGTATGAAAGAGGAAGTCATTGCACCTGCCGGCCCATTTTGTTATCTCTATTTTCCATCATTTGTAAACCTTGTACCATATAAGTTGTAAAATCATTGCACATATACATATTTCCTCCGTTTTTTTAAGTGATATACTTGTTTTTTCACGCTTATCAAGAAAGTGATTTGCGGGTGTAAACGATTGGATTTTTCAATGAAATTTTAACACAAGTAATATAGAGTATCATTCTTGCTTGTATTAAAATTTCATCGAAAAATTTACTCGTTTACACCCTTAAATCGCTTCCTCGATAAGCGTGAAAAAAAAACAAGTGCATCACTTAAAAAAATGGAGGAAGTATATGCCTTTTTTAGGAATATATATACTTATTATGCCTTATATATTATCAATTTAACCTCAAATTTTTTTTATCAATTTAACACAATCTAACTTGTTTTCTAACTTTAATTTTTATGCCTTTTTAGAATTATCAATTTTCAGTATAATTTTATTGACGGGTTTGGATGTTAGTAAGTGTAGCTAGCCAAATTATGAGATATTGATATTGATACTCTTTCTATTCTCTATTGTTTTACGCACTTAATCTTCCTACAACTTACCGATACAAAGAGGGGAGGTAGTATAAAAATTGACTCTTTTTGTTTAGTTTATTGAAGTAAGAGATGACTATGGTGGTGATAGTGTAGAATCATGTGGGGCTAAGAAGTGGGGTATATTTCTATGAAAGGGTGACCAAATATTTACCATTTTAGGGATAGATTATAATTGAGTGAATTTTATATAACATGGAAAAATGGTAGAACTTTAGGAAGATGGAGAGAGTATCATATAGTGTGTTAATTTTTATCTCTATAATTAACCTTTGTGACTCTCTTTAGGACTCCACCTTTAGGGTGCATTTCTTTCAAATTAATTTGATTTAACCAAACTTATATGAATTTATTTTAATTTATGTGAACTTATTGTAGTTAATTTTCAGACTTACTATAACTTATGTATACGTTTGATATTATTTATTTTTTTCGTGATTGCTGAAGTTATCAGAATTTATCTTAATTTTTTAGAATTTAGCTTAATTTATTGAAACTTATGTTATTTCTAAGATAAGTCAAAATATGTAAGAGAGAACATTATAACAAAAAAAATGTAATTTAAGCCAACATATAATTAGGTTAGTAATTAAGTTTCATGTTATAATGCTAGACTCTCGAGAAATGATAAATTAATAACGGTTATAGAATTTGTAAAATCTCATATAACATTAGTATTCATGTCATTGTATAACACCAAAATTAGAGAGGGTCTCCAAAATTATAGAGGGATTCCAAGGATAATTTTAAATATTCAATTAAATGACACTAACATTATGTAGGACTTTATAGTAGGGATGGCAACGGGTGGGATTCGGGTCGGGTGAGCCATCACCCGATGGTTCACCCGGTTAGACCAACTCTCATCCATCCATGCGTCACCCGGTAAGGAGACCATGCACCGTACACCCGGGTGCACCGTGCGCACGGTGCACCCGGTGGCATTTTGGTGATTTTCGCGAACTTCAGCAAAACAGATCTAATACTATTTCCTACCATTTTACATCACTAAGTGAAAGCTACCTCAGTGGTTGGGCCTCTATGCTCTCTCCGCGTTAGAGGGTCGCGGGTTCGAATCCCCCCTTTACCACTCTTTTTTTTTTCCTCCTTCAACTCCTTTTTTATTAATCTTCTTTTTATTCCTATTTTTTTAAAAGAAATATATTATTGCTCATTAAAAAGTTATATTGCTCATTTGAAAGTTACGATGCTCATTTGAAAGTTACGATGCTCATTTAGTTATTTTTCAAGTTCAAGTATAATCAATTTGCTCATTCGAAAACAATATTGCTCATTTACTTGTATTATAACTTATTACTCTATTTGGTATTTATTTTAACACATTAGATAATATATTTTCTCATTTTAAGATATATTTCTCATTTGAAATATATAATGCTCATTTTAGTAATATATTCGTCAATGTGACACAGTATATACATGTTTACTAATCAATAAAGAATTATATAATTGCTCATTTAAAAGATAAATTACTCATCTATTTATTTTCCACGTACCAGTGTTAAGCTACTACAAATTAGAAAATAATATTGTTTATTTTCTTCTTTTTCTGACTATTTATTTTTTATTTTTAGACATTAGAAATAGACATTTAATTTGCTCATTTAAGATACATCGCTCATTCGAACTATGTATTGTCCATTCTAGTGATATATTGGAAGCTTAAAAATTAAAGTGAATTTAAAATAATTATATATTCTACACCGTAAAATAAGACAATGTTTGCTCATTATAAGGATGTTTTACTCATTTAAATTATTTTTTGCTCCATAAATATTCAGTGGTATTTTTAATAATTTCATTAAATGAGCAATATTCTAAGAGTTTTTTTCTCATTTAAGGACTTTTTTTCACTAAGTAACATATTTACTCATTTCAAAGCTATATTTCTTATTTCATTAATTTTTCAATGGGTATCTTATTGTTTGTTTAGTTTTTATTTCTCCACATTGAAAAAAGAATTGGAAAAAGTTAGAGAGTGGAAAAGAAAAGAAGAATATAGTAAGAAAAAATTAAGTCATAGTAACAGCTCATTTTGTGAATGAGCAAATTTATTACCTTACTCAAGATCAAAATGTTTACTGATCTTCCTGTGTAAAAAAGATTGCTCATTTGATCAAATGAGTAAAATAAAACTGCTCATTTGATCAAATGAGTAAAATGAAACTGCTCATTTGATCAAATGAGTAAAATAAAACGACTCATTTTGTGAATGAGCAGATTTAATTTACCTTACTTGAGATTAGAATGTTTACTTATCAAAATAAACATGCTCATTTGTCAAAATGAGCAGATGAATTTATCTCCAAGACAAAATAAACTGCTCATTTGATCAAAATGAATAAAATAAAATTGTTCATTTTGTAAATGAGTAGAGTTAATTTAACTCACTCAATATCAAATCATAATGTGAACTATATCAAATATATTTTTCCATGTTTTCCTTTGAAAATCATGTTGCTCATTTCCTTATTTTTTACTCTCAATGTTTGTTTTTTATTGTTACAAAATGAGTAGATTTATTTTACTTCACTCAAGATCAAAAATCAAGATCAAAAATCTTTACCGATCTTCCTTTGCAAATAGATTGTTCATTTGATCAAATGAGTAAAATAAACCGCTCAATTGTGATCAGAATGTTTACTGATCTTGCTGCACAAAAATGATTGCTCATTTGATCAAATGAGTAAAATAAAATCGCTCGATTGTGATCAGAATGTTTACTGATCTTGTTGCACAAAAACGATTGCTCATTTTGATCAAATGAGTGAAATGTATTTTAAGAAATGAAAAAAGTTAGTGAGTGGAGAAGAAAAAAAGAATAAAATAAGTTTTTTATTTAATTTTTTTAAAAAAATATATTGTAACATAATATGGAAAATATTAAAAAGAAAAAAGGCGTGTTATAATAATTATATATTCTACCCGTAAAATAAATTTAAAAATAACAATTATAATACAACATCCCTCCAAAAAAATAATTATAGTACAACAATATGCAAAATAATTGAAAAAGATAAAATAAAAAAAAGCTAAAATAAGAACTAAGACTATGGAAGAAACATAAAAAAAAAATTAAACAATGAGATTCAAAGCCAAAAGAGGAGGAAAAGACAAACGTAAAAAAAATTATAAATGATTGGTATTGGAGTCGAACCCATGACCAACTACCAAACACGTAAACCTCAAGACCAACTGAGCTAAACTATCTACATGGTATTGGGGCAAGCTTTTAATACTTATACTCTTGCCCAGATTTTCGCATTAATTACAATAATGCCACCGGGTGCACCATGCGCATGGTGCACCCGGGTGCATGATAATAATTGTACCCGGTAAGACCATCACCCGTATTTCATTCATCCACCACCTGCGAGTGGGCGAGTGGACAGGGTGATCATCCATTTAAGATAATTGACGAGAAAAGTTAAATCAAACTTACAAAATCACAATTAATATATTAACTTCATGTCAAATTCGGGTAAGTTAAGTTTATTGAAACATGTCGATAATAATCAAAAGGAAAAAAAATTATACTAATGTAAATAAAATTATAGACATTTAAAAATGCAAGAAATGGATGATGGAGCGGGTGATAAACGGGTGATGGGTCGGGTGATGGATGAAACTTTCTCACCCTAATCCATCCATCACGCGTCACTCGTTCACCCGCCACCCGTCCATCATCCATCTAACTCGGTTTTTCACCCTTTTTTTCGGGTGGAGCGAGTGATGGATCATACATTGGATATTGCCATCTCTACTTTATAGACATATATTTTGCATTTTTGTGGTTATTATACAACTATCTAATAACCATTATTGATTTATCATTCTTCGTACATTTCTCAAGCTCAAGCTCAAGCTCAAGCTCAAGCTCATGAATTCTGGATGTCTCTCGTTTGACCTACGTTAACATATGAAGACCTTGTTTATAACTCTTTTATGGATCTCGTCAAAAAAGTTACTTTTTTCACTCGTTTATGTCGTAGGCACCAGTATTTTACAGCACTGAACCACCAACTCCTTTTTTTCAAAAGCAAGCCATTGAACCAAATCAGAGCAGGACATTTTGGAAATTTCAGTAAAAAAAAAGATAAGGGTGTTTTTAAGAAGTTTGACCCTAAAATTTTAACAGACATGTCATGGTGGCCTTGTGGGAATTAATTACTTTTAGATATTTTCTCTATCAATTTTGTTTTCTAAGTCTTCATATTTCATTCGCTCTACTTTGTAACATAAGTACGCACACAATATATGCCTCTATATAATGATTTTTCCCGAGATACCACTAAAATTTTTAAATATGTACAAGGTACTCCTTTGTTTTAAAATACATCGTCTTTTTTTTGGAAAAATTGTTAATTACCACCTTTTATAAATAACATTTTGTAAATTACCACCTTAAAGATTTTTTTATATAAATTACCACATTTTATATGCAAATCTTTTAAAACTCTCACCTGTTAACGTTTTCCGTCAAAAAAACCGTTATGTGGGGCCCACATGATTTTATTTGCCTTCTTTTCTGTTTCCTCTTCCCATTTCTCCCTCCTCATCCTCTTCCTCTATTTTCTTCTCCATTTACCGCCATTTCCAGAGATTTTTTTTACTCCAATCTTTCTCTCTCCTCCACATAACTCACTCTCTTCCTCGTTGCTAAGCAAAGCACCAGGCCCCAAAAGCACCATCTTTGTCGAAGACAGAGCATTGAAAGGAGCAAATTTACTTTGCATAATTTAAGTTTTAACACAAAAAAGGTTTCACTTTACTCAATCAATCACTTCAAGAAGAAACTGGACCCAACTTCACCCTCAAAAAACCGCAGCAGAATTTTGGCAAAAAAACCCTAATTTTCGGCAACAAAACCCCTAATTTGGGATATACACTTACCTTTTATAAGTGAAAATCACATAATTCAATTTGATTTCCTCCCAATTGAATGCAATTGCCCACAATTTTATACTCTTTGCAATTTCATCCCACTTTTACTCTTCAATTCGAATTGAAGTATTAGGGTTAGGGGGTTCAATTTGAATTCAATTGGGTGTTCTTTAAGTTTGTTAGATTAGTTATGTGTGGGCCCAACATAACGGTTTTCTTGATAGAAAACGTTAACAAGTGGGAGTTTAAGAAAATTTGCATATAAAAGGTGGTAGTTTATAATAAAAAAAATTTAAGGTGGTAATTTACAAAATGTTGTTTATAAAATGTGGTAATTAACAATTTTTCCTTCTTTTTTGAAGGTTGTATCAAATCTAATACATTGAATCGAATACAAAATGTTGTTTATTCGGGGTGCGAAATCAACG
Organism: Patellifolia procumbens; assembly: GCA_947645195.1. Lineage (NCBI taxonomy): Eukaryota > Viridiplantae > Streptophyta > Magnoliopsida > Caryophyllales > Amaranthaceae > Patellifolia > Patellifolia procumbens. Next base: position 553,005 of record CANSGD010001201.1, read on the forward strand.
ACATATACCAAAAGAAGCATAAATCAACGGGTAAAAGTTGATGAGAGGACTCGAACCCATGTCTCCAAGCGAACCTTAATTTTCACACTCTTACTTCAACGCTGCAGCAAACATTCCAAGTTTCCAACAAGACGAAGAGTTACATGCTAGTGTTATGTACCCAACACAATTACTTTAGAGAATTATTGGGGTTGCTTTGCACCCCCAATCCTTAGCTCCGATAGTGTCTTGGCTCCTATTAAATGTCAAATATATATTTTTGAACCTTTAAATAATTACTCAGAACGTTTAATTGATTTTTGTACTATCTCCCAACATTAAATTAAACATCCGTGTGGAGGATGAGCGTGATGGTACCAATGAGTCGAAGCTCAATTGGTAATTGGATTTGTATTATACTACTTGTTCGGTTACGCTCCATAATTGAGAATCCGCACCTTAGCTAGTAGCTAGTAGCTAGTAGCTAGTCTAAGCTCTAAGCCATCATTTTTAAATAGACAATCCGTTGGCTAGAAAGAATGTGATGAAATGCGAAACGTAACGCTAGTGGGAGTCATCATAAATAATTGAACATTGGCTTATGCATTCTTGACCATATACCTTAGACAATACCCTTTTTGACAATTGACAATTGATGTGTTCAATTTTTTAGAGTTTACAGAGAAGCTACTAATATTAATTCTAATTGAAGATTCAACTGTCCATTATAGACCATTATTTTCCAGCAATCTTTTATGAATTCTTTGGTGTCATTAAATTGGGTAAGTATTCCATAGGTACGTATTCATTGTATACTTCATGTCTCCATCTCTAAATTAAATATAGTACTATTTTATGTGTATCTACCTAATTGGATAAATCTTTATTCGACTAACTAGTTGTTAAGACATACAGTGCACGAGCTAAACCAATCTAATATAAAACCTCTCTCTTGATTTGGTGGCCATTTTCATATTCAGTCATTCTACAGTAATTGCAACACTTTCATTTAATTCATATAACCATTATTTATTATTATTATTATTATTATTATAATATGTTACTCAACCAATATACTCTACATATTTATAGAAAATGATGAAACAACAATAATATGATACACATATATCCATCCACCAACAGTGGCAGATTTAGAAAATTTATTTAGTGGGATCAAAGTGTAACTATTAAATTTTATTCGAATTGTTAGTGACCAATTTCATTGATTGCTTGTGGTTAATAATTGTTCGTACAGATCTGTCTTACAATTAGAGGCGTAGGACACACCAGTAGTTCTGATTACGTTATTGAACAAGCGGCGTATGTTGAACTATGAGCGTTGAGACTTAACCATAACTCAGCACATGCTCTAATCCCTCGACTCTTGACCTAGGTTTTAGTAGTAGTTGAACCCCTTTGATTGGTATAAGTATGGTGGACCGAACTAATGCTCTAGAATTTTATTCCATAGTTAAATCTCAGTTTAATTCCCATCTTTATCTAGTTTATTCATTAGTTCAGTTTCTCATATTTGATCTCATCTGAAGTAGTTATTTGGGTGAATATTAACATAGAAACTCTGTCTCCCTGTGGACTCGACACTGCTTCCCTTGACTACTATTGTTAGAGGCCTCTAGGATTTATCTTTAAATAGGTGATACGACTTTAGCCTATTAGACCTATTCTCACCAAAACTATACGGTAGTTTTGCCCATACGACCTAACCCAATTGTTTCACTATGATTTTATATCAAATCAACTTTTAGTATTCCCACCGTCCCATATTAATTGTAACACTTTCCATATATGATTGTCTCATATTAATTGCAACAAATCTATTTTAGGCATGGATCCACCAATATTTTATTATATATCACCCAACTAAACACGCCATTCATTCATTGATTTACGTGAAAAAATATTAAAATATTACTCCCCATACTCTATTAAATTCCTAGAAGTATCACATCACTTTCTATCCCATCAACTTTTATAATAAATTAATATAATCTACACCCTACTTTATTTACTTCCTAAAACTATGAGCATAAACTGTTACGATTAATATGGGACGGAGGGAGTACCATACATGTCTCATTTTTATTACCGTCTAAGATGTGGGCATAGAGAAATATTGTAATTAATTCGGGATGATAATTGGAGTGTATATATAGAAGGCTTTAGCATTCAAATGGGATGGTGAAAGGATGAAAACAAAGGAGGCTTTAGTGAATTTTTAAGAGTTAAGTATCCAAAATTACATAAATTAGGAAGTAATAATTTAGTTCAATTATTCAATCAAATTGGCATTCTCTGTCTCTGATATATAGAAGAAAAAACTAACGGGTAAACTTATGAAGTTAAACAACCCCTTCCTTCCTAAGTTAATCTCTCCTGAAAATACAAAAACTCACACCTTGCTAGTCGCTAAGCCATATACCTTGCCAAGTGACTTAACTTTTGATAAAATCGATTGCCTAATAGCTTTAAATTAACTAATAAATGAAACTAAGAAACGAGTGAATTAAGTTTTATTAAGCATCTCACCTAACATAAAAATGGTAAACTCATGCATAAACTTTTTGTTTTGACTTGTCTCAATCTCACCATTTCCACCATACCCTCTAGCTCTATCAATTATGTAGTCATTCAACCAATTATCACCTTCTAGGAAAACTCCTCATTGTGCAAAAGACCATACATGCAAGTTTGCTCGCTGCTACCAATCCCAAAGTTATATTCAGTTAAGATAGACGACACCAAACAATGAGTAACCCACATCTTAAGACACCCACAACCATAATCACAATCTCATTATATAATATTTAAAACTAAGCATTATGCATATCCATATTACAACTTCGCTCCAGTCATCATCTTTGCTCCAGTCTAGACCTTGCGCCTTCTTCAGCGCGCTTCGTATTGAACAATTCTACGGGTTCTTTTCTTGTAAAGAATACGGTAGCCACACTCTCTACACTGAATAACATCACCAGGCTTCAGCGTGTTTTCTTGCCCACAATCTCCACAGATGTAGCTCACAGGTTCAGGTTGAGGATCCATCACCTGTCACCATAATACGAAACAGAGAAGTGAGTTAAAGATGTGTCTATGGTCTTGAATTTGTCCCAATACAAGAAAAATATCATCATCAAATACTCTTATGTGCTTCAACTCTTCTACAAATGAACGTTTTATTTGTAAATGAAGTAATAAAAAGAAAAGATGTTGCCTCAAAACATCAGTGTAACATCATACAAAATAAATTCAAAGATTAAACTTTATCATCACCCTTAAATCAAAATAAAAGAAATTTGCAGATATTAAAAAGCGCGGGCAAAAGTTGAAATCCGCAGCGTATCACCATCTCTCTTTCAATAGCATTTCATCCAACATCATTCTCGTATACTATAAAATATTGTCAAATGTGACGATTCGAACTTGCAACCACAAGTATGGAAGACAGAGCTCCAACCACACCTCCACCATGCGCTATTGTTGATGCTTCTATCAAAACTAACGATGATATATGAATGAAAAACAGAAGTTGTATAAATGAGATGACTTATGTAACTTCTTTTTAATGATATTTCCACGCTAAACTACAATACTTATCTTTAACTACTACTACTAAATTGTACACAAAAACCGGGACATCACCCGGGACTAATACTAGTTACTAGTAATTGAGAATTTAAGAGTAAAAATTTACAATTGCAGCAAAGGATGGGCAGCAATAGTACAATACTCTGAGGCAAATAGATTTTAGTTCTACAGCTCAGCATCTAAGTTCAATACTCAGCACCACCCAGAAAATTAGCTCATTCACTCATTAAGTTCAGGGTTAATATGTCAAAGTTTGGCAGCTATTTTGAGCGAAAGCATGCATTCTGTAGACTATAGTTGTTTAAGTGAGAGAAAAAAGGGATAACACAAAGAAGGTGCTCCGCAATCAGTGGCAGGCCCGGAATTGAGTCACGTGGGTTTGGAGTCATGGAAGAAAATATCAAAATAAATTATTAAAAAATTAAAATACATTCTCCTCAACCTGGAGTAGATATCCTATGACGTATCATATTAGCTAACCCCAAATCATTATAGACTAGAAACTTCTTTGTTATTTTTGTTCACATTTGCCAATCCACAAAAAAACTTTGAAATTAAGATGACTATCACTGATTTAATATACTACCTCCGTTGCTCAATACATGCAACGTTAGAGGTTGGCACATGGACCAAGGAAAGGAAGAGAGAGTGTGCAAATTGACTTTATTACCCATGTGATAAAGAATAAAGTAGTTTACATGTGAGTGGAAAAATAGGGATACAAATGTCTTTTTAGCTAAAAAGACTAACTATTAAAGGTAATGTTGCATGTATTGCAAAACATCCAAAAGAGGTATAGGTTTTTTTTGATGTTTGCACCCGGTTCACCCTTTTTGGGCTACATGCGGGTGGGGGCGTGGGGGGGGGTGGGGGGGGTTCTCTTCCCCCCGGGGGGGGGGGGGGGGGAGAGGGGGCGGGCCCCCCCCAAACACGCCCCCCCTCCCCACGAAAAAAAAATTATTTGGTAAGGGTGGTGCATGTATTGCGAAACGGATGTAGTATCAATTAGCAAATTAATCACAATTCACAAATAACTAATCAAGCTTTAGAACTGTACTATCACTACATGAGAATTGAGCAAACTAGCAAACCAATCTAATTCGTGACATCTCATTAAGAATTTGGCTCTTTGTTGCTTTCTCTTCCTTTTATCATCTCTTTTTGCTTCAACCTTTAATCACAATTCTGAGTATTTATGAAGCCATTAAGCTTTTCAATTTCTATAGGTTGATTTCACCGTTAGATAATAGAAATCCCACACCAAAAATCAAGCTCCATTTGGTTCCATAAGTAATACTAACTATAGAATTTGTGAAAGCGTCATCTCATATCTTCTCACAGATTAGCAGTGTATAAACATACAAGAATCACATTCACAACTAAGCCACATGTACCACAAATACAAAGCCCCTGTTTGGTTCAATTGTAGGAAAGGAAATGGAAAGGAATCACTTGAGGTAGGGGAAAGGATTCAACTTAATCCATTCCATTCCTTTTGTTTAATTCATTCTTATCTAATAGGAAAGGTAATACGTAATACATTGATTTAATGCTAATAATCTACACACAATAAAAAAAATCGACTTTCTTACTAGTAAGCCACTGAAGTGAACTGATAAAGATAAAATACAAGGAACAAATACACAATCTGGAAAATTTTATCAGCCGAGAAATCTACATAATTATAATACATTTTCTAAACTGGGTTTTATAGCTCCTAAGATAATTCAGTTTTCTGACAAACAAATTCTAACTTTATGCATCAATTAAACCCATTGATCTGATTCATTAAGAAGAATAGACCGTCTGTGGAAAACCCCGTAAAAAGAATTTGAAAGAAAATAGAACATGAGAAGGCTTAATCTCAGATCTTCTCAAAGATTATGCATCAATTCTCAGTATTAACACGCCGTACAAAGTTCTAAACAGCAATTGAAATCAACAAATTAGCTAAACCAGATATTCAAGAAATACTGAAAGAAGAGAGTTGAGATTACAGAGTTACAGCTCAGTGGTTTACCTCGCTCATGGGCGAGCGATTGTGACCAACAAACTCAGATGCTACGGTGATTGGAGATGGAGAAAAGAGTTGAAATTAGGGATTTAGGGTTTAGTGGTTTGGCCTTTGGAGCGTACATAGTTGTACTCAAACTCATCATTAACAAAGTAATCAAAGAAATCATCAACTCATCACCATGAGTACAAATATTCACATCATGACCAACCAATCCGGAAAGATGATATTTCAATCTTGTTACACCCCCCGCAATCCCGCATACTCATTGTGGCAAGCCAATAGTTACATTCACAAATTTGCCAACGAGTTGCACACCATGCTCCCAAAAAGGACCTTCTTTTTCAACATTATCACCCCCGGCCAAAAGTATTCAACAAATCAACATTCGCAATTCCAATATCAATAACTTGATCCTTAACGTTCCAAGACAATCAAATAAGAAGAAATTTTACCTAAGACGGCAAATTTCGCTAACTAAGAAAGCCTGTAACTCTTTTATAGTGGCAACAAGGCAAGAATAACTTGAATTTATAGTGGCTAAATTACAAAGCCTCTAACTCTATCTATTCAGATGCAAAATTCATCACCCGAGCACATAACTAAACACAACACGGTGTTCATCGGAAGCAGCTGCCATTATCTGTACAGATTTCAGACTAACACTAAGTAACTAATCAAAATCAATATACAACATAATCTTCAAACTATCAAGTAATTCGCAGAAAAAGGTGAAAAAACAATGGTTTTGAACTTCAAAGACACGAAAACAATCAACCACAAAGGTATTCAGACATGATACACACTTTAATGAAATTCAAGGATATGGATGAACTCAACAAATATTGATGATTTAATAGTTTAAAGCAATTTCGAATTAGAAAAAAGAATCAGAAAAAGGTGAAAGACAAAAACGAACTTACAGAATCCGCGCCGGTGAAGGTGAGGCGTTGGGCCTGGAGGAGCTGCGACTTCGAGGGTTAAGAGGGATGGGGAGGGTTTTGTGAATAACGACACAAACTTGAATTTTGTAAAGGTGTGCTGGGATTGAGGAGAGTTACGGGGCTAGATGGCATACCTATCGAAGTTTGGAGGTGTTTAGAGGGGAGAGGAATCGAATGGCTGACAACATTCTTCAACATGATTTGGAGACACAACAAAATATTATTAGAGTGGAGGAAGAATACTTTGATTTCTTTGTATAAGAACAAAGTCGATGTACAAGATTGTACCAACTACCGAAGAATCAAACTAATGAGTCATACAATGAAACTTTGGGAACGAGTGATTGAGCAAAGACTTAGGAAACATGTGAAGATATCGGAGAACCAATTTGGATTTATGCCAGGAAGATCGACTATAGAGGCCATCCACCTCATGAGACAGACAATGGAACATTACCGTGATAGGAAGAAGGATCTACATATGGTTTTCATTGATTTGGAGAAGGCATATGATAGAGTACCAAGAGAAATACTTTGGTGGGCGTTGGCAAAGAAAAGTGTTCCACAAAAATATATAGATATCATCAAGGATATGTATGAGGGGGCAACTACGAGTGTGCGGACTACGGTGGGGAGGACAACAGAGTTCCCTATTACGATCGGAGTGCACCAAGGTTCTGCACTTAGCCCCTTTCTATTTGCTTTAGTGATGGACGAACTAACGAGGTCAATTCAAGATGATATACCGTGGTGTATGATGTTTGCGGATGATATTGTGTTGATTGATGAGACAAAGGAAGGTGTTGAGAGTAAGTTGGAATTGTGGAGGGATACATTAGAAGCCCGTGGTTTTAGATTGAGAAGAAGTAAGACGGAGTATATGGAGTGCAAGTTCAGTGGGGTTACAAGCAACGAGGCAGGGGCGGTCACTTTGGATAGCAAAGTGGTTCAAGGATCGAACGTCTTCCGTTACCTTGGATCCATTCTCCAAAAGGATGGAGAACTGGATGGAGACGTGGCTCATAGAATTAACGCGGGTTGGTTAAAGTGGAAAAGCGCCACCGGTTTCCTTTGTGATTCTAGCATTCCCCAAAGATTGAAGGGAAAGTTCTACCGTACGGCAATTAGGCCTGCTTTGTTATATGGCACCGAATGTTGGGCGGTGAAACAATGTCACGCTCATAAGATGAACGTGGCGGAGATGCATATGTTGCGGTGTATGTGTGGCCACACAAGGAAGGACCGATTAAGAAATGAAGTGATTCGGGAAAAAGTTGGAGTTGCATCAATTGAAGAAAAGATGAGGGAGAATCGGTTAAGATGGTTTGGTCATGTGAAAAGGAGATCAGGTGATGCACCGGTGAGAAAAATTGAAGAGTGGAGGAGTAATCAAATTGTAAGGGGTAGGGGAAGACCTAAGATGACTTGGATGAAGGTAATTGAAAGTGATATGAGACTACTTGGGAATGAGGAGAGCATGGCGTTGGATAGAAGTGGGTGGAGGGACAGTATCCATGTGGAGGAAGGGGTGTGATTACTGCATTTATTTGTTTTTCTCAATTATGTTGGTATTTAAAACCTTTTGAAAACCTCTTTTAAAACTTTTTGGTGTAAACCTTGTTTTCAAAACTTTTTAAAAAATTCTTAAAACTTAAACCCTTTTAAAAACTTTTTATCACTCTTGTCGATGCCATCTCCTTCGACAATGGTTTTCAGTTGACGATTCATGTTAGCCGACCCCAAATCACTTTGGGAATAAGGCTTAGTTGTTGTTTGTAGTTGTTGTTTGTGCTATTTTTCTTTTTTTTATATAAAAATGCGTTTTAAATATTCTAAACGTCGAATATGGTTACACCCGTTTTTTCGGGTCTTGGGTTGTTAATTTCAGGTCTCGGATCGAGTCAATTTTGTCGGATCTAGTTAGGGTTAAGTGAGGAGAGTGAGAAAGGGGTTGGGGCTGAGAGATGGATGTGAATCTCTACTTATGTTCTTCGATGGTTCGGTATACGGTTATACCAATAATACTCATGAAATAAGGTTTAAGGGTAAGGTATGATAAATTAATGAAGGCCACCCTTGTCAAATGTCATAGCGGTATATAATTTTCTACATTTTATCAATTAAGATAGTTTCCTGACGATAATATTAGTAATACCTTACTCAAACTCGTGTCTATGATTTAGAGGGATAATTTAATGTAACTAACCTATATGCATTTTGCCTACCGTTTGAATTGCTTAAGTTTTTAGAATCTATAGCTCCAACTCTTCAATCTTTGACATTTTGAAACTAGATTCACACTTACTAGAGAAATCGACAATTATTTGATTGAAATTCTATTAGTGAGTTGAATTTCGCTAATAGCTATTGCGTAACCACACATTTCAAAGGACTAAAGATAAGAAAAATAAGATGAATGTAATTGGATCCTTAATTGTTCAGAGGACTAAGAGAGGAAAAAATAATATTGATGGCTTATTGCTACTTTTTTTGAAGTTATTGCCGAGTTAACTTAGAAATAAAGAGATATAACGGGGAGAAAATTCGCTATTAATAACCTATAATCTAGTAAAGATAACTAATTACATCTAATTTTAATGTTATTTCAATTTCGTAGTTTAGAAGGTTTAAAGGACTAAACACAAGTGGTTGGTATTCTTGGTATGTTATCTCATTTTTGCGAGACATTCAGTTTTTTTCTCCTTTTTATTTAACACATAGTCAAAAAAATTTGGGGCCTATAGGCTCCACGACCCTGACCTTACTTGATATCGAATGAAGCAAAATGGTTTTTTCTTTATTTCTGAATAGCATGCCATATTTAGGCGTTGTGTATTATACTCAAAAAAAAATCTTTTGTATATATTTGTTTACTTGAAGTAATTTAAATAAGCAAGAAAAATATTGAATGTACCATGCAGATAGTTTATCCTATATAATACATAAATATCCTTGTATAGAGAAAATGAACCTACTTTTCTTAAAGACATGTCGTTTGATTAACAATAATTACCTTGTAAGTTGAAGTACATTTATATGACTTTTCATATGTAATATTTTTAACAAGTACAATTGTTATAGAGGACGTAAAGTATATCTCTCTAGTGATCGTAGGATGCTTAGTAGGAGGCAAATTTCGCAAGGAGAGTCGTTGGTGGAAAAATTGTGAAGCGGTTTTTCCCTACGAGTGTTTTAGCCTACGAGGGTATTAGGAGCATACGTCGGCAAAACGATCGCCCTAAGATGATCATCTTATGGATATTGAGAATGAATCAAATTAGATGGTTAGTGTATCTTGTCTTTACCACGAATTATTTTGAGTAGTTCTAGTTTTCATGTTCGGGTGAACAAGTTTGAACATCTTTGTGTTAAACCTTGTGGATATCGTAATCATGTTGACTGGTAGTGGCGAAATTTTCTTAAGCAATTATAGTACCAAAGCGCAGTTATTTGATTCCAATTTGTGATCTTCAAAGTGCAAATCTAATTCTTTCTTTAATTTTCTTTTAAGGTATCTTCAATTTTTTATTTCCAACATAATCAACTCCCTCTACATGTTTGATCATGTTAGTTACTTGTTTCATAGAGGAGGTTTTATAAGTCTATATCCGGTTTCACAAATGAGGTTCTATATGCAATCCTTTTTTGTTTCACAACATCTATCTTTTAACCAACACAAACGCTTTTGTTTACAACATACTTATTTAAATAATAATTTTCATTTGTATATTTTATAAAAGAAGTATATTAGTAAATCATAAATGTTTTATATCGAATACGAGAAATCAATGTAGTGAATGTACTAAAAGACGTATATTAGTAAATCATAAATATTTCATATCGAATACGAGAAATCAATGTAGTGAATGTACCACGCTCATGCAACACAGCTCTTTTTAATATCTTCTATTTGTACATTTAACAGATGACACTACAAACAGCATTTGCATCCAAAAAACAATACAAACCGCATAAGCTGTACAAATCATAGATGTATATTGAGAATGAAATATCAATGTACCACCATCATGTTTATAATATATCTCGATCATGTCTTTTGCTTGTACATTTAACAACAGAAATTGTATATTGAAGCAAACACGTATGTATGATGGATGTGAAACATCAATGCATCACCAAAGACACCAATTCACCATCATCTATTAGCCATATTAAAATGGTGTTATTTTGATTTCAATATACAACGCTCATATCGGCTATGAATCTTGCAACCTTCAAGCAATGTAGTTTTTGCTTCATCACTAACAACTAGAACCACAATTGCCACTACAAATCTACAATAGCTACTACAACCGCAGGTGGTGCAAATCCAGATCCTGTATGGATTGAAATGCTCTGACAACAAAGTTGCAGAATTAAAGCAGGAAAATAGAAGGATGTATGAACATTTCATATTCACTGAAAGAACATTCAACTTCCGCCACTCTAATTACGCAACCCTTCAATGCCAACATCAAACAAACATATGATCAACATATGAACCACATGAAAAAATAAAATAAGAAGCCCTAAAGTTCATAATCGTTGACATTATACCTGTAGTGTTTTTACGACAAACAGCAATACGCTAAATAATTTAGAAGAAATCAAATTCCAAATAATTATCAGAACCTTTCTGGTCTGGCATACCGACAGGCATAGCAGCCTTCTCGCTTGACGATGCAGGTGGAACGCGAATCCGCTCAAACTCCACTGGCCTTGGGATCTCCGGGGGGCTGGCACACCGAATCAAAGCCCAATTTACACCTTCGAAGAAAGGATGTTGCTTAATCTCTGTTGCTCCTCGCTTGTAGGCCAACCTATGTTGTGGTTCCTTCACTAACAAGCCTCTGATCAGATCTCGTGCTTGAAAACTGACAGCTGGTGTCTCTGGGAACCGCAAAGGCTGCCCGACAACGTTGAAAAGGGTTGCCCGATTTCCCGATCCCTTGAATGGAGTCTTTCCAAACAAGAGTTCATACAAAAATATCCCGAAAGTCCACCAATCAACCGCGCTACCATGTCCCTCACCTTTGATGATTTCGGGTGCCAAGTATTCGTGGGTCCCAACAAAAGACATAGATCGGGCACTTGTGGGTTCTGCAATAAGCTCAGGTAGTGGGCTAACTTGGTTGCCTACTTCATTTTTCGGTTTGGATTTCTTCTCTTTCTTGGATTTACTCGAAAAGAGTCGGGGAGTAAAACAAGTTGTGGGGGCCACACAAGACGGTTGGATACAAGAGGGTTCAATGCAGGCAGGTTGGACACAATAACCAGAGCTCTTCTTTAAGCCTTCATTCTCAACTGATGCTGACTTAACTAGTGTGGGACTGACTGCACACCGAAGCGAGAGGTCAAAGTCAGAAAGCATAATATGACCGTCATCCCTCACCAGGACGTTTTCTGGTTTGAGGTCACGATAAATAATCCCAAGCATATGAAGGTACTCCAGAGATAGTAGGATTTCGGCTACATAAAACCTGCATGGTTATGGAAAAGGGGATATAAGAAAATAACCTTTTAGGTTAAATCAATGATCTGGTATTTATTTGAAAACTAGAATATTTGCACCTCAAATAAAATAAGCAAAGCTAAAATGTCATAAAAGATAATAGTTTATCCATCAAATCATTACTACACCTACTTTCACTCTATGAATGGTGAAGAAGAGGTTTAGCAAGAAAATGATGCTAGTGCCTGAAATGAGAAGCCAATTAGGACACCCAAATGCAACCAAAAGAATCTTTCATGTTATGATGTACCATCAACAAACATTGCATGATGCTGACCAAGCATATCTAAGAGCTGGTATGCCACTAACATTGTATCTAGGCATATCATGGACCCCTACCTATTTTATAAGTCAAAAAACATGTGCAGTAATAGAATATGGGAAGTACCCCCAAATTGTTCTAAAGTTGTTGTACTTCTTATTCCGGAACAATAATACTAGTATGACGACCACATTCAATACATTTCAATAGCTGACCGTTCTCGAAAACTTAGACAGTATGCAATCAAGCATAACTTTCTCATCATTGATGAGCAAAATTTACAAAATCATCAGACAGTATGCATGATCAGCCTAATAGAGCGAACTAAAACTGATTACTGGTGTCATGGTGTGGCTTCCAACATAAATAAACATGCCTATTTTGGCATGCGATAAGTAGTGAATGCGTACCAGCAACCAGTCAGGCTCATTAAAGCTACAGAAAACTTAGTAGCTATATTATTCGGACTTGATTACTCTTGTTAGACACAGGTACATGTCCAAGCATCCAACTTGCCTAAAGTATGAAATTTTTCCATGATTTTGGCCTAAAATGAAGTGTCGGAGTTCTATACCCATTAAGAGGATTGAGCATCGAGGATCTAGTCTAGGTACTTGAGGTAAAATGAAGAATTTGAGTAACATAGCTTAGTAGTGTTTGCCATGATTAATAAAATAGCATCTTGCCCATGCTCCCGGATATAAATCAGGAAACAAGTGTTAGACTGTTACCTCAGAGCAAAATGTACTGTCCGAGAAATGGATCCTTCAAGCAATAAGGAACTTAGTTCAGGTTAACCTTGTAGAGCATTTAACATAGCATCTTGCCCCTATTCCTAACCAAGATCAGGAAACAAGTGCTACCCAAGAGCAAGAAGTACTGCCTAACGGATCCTCTTAAGGAGCTAGTTCAGGTTAACCTTGTACAGCAATTAATATAGCCGAGGAAATGACAAAATTCAGATCAAGCTTGGTTATGATGGAAGTTGTTGGCTCTCATAAACTCACATCAAGCAGATAAGATATGAGCATCTACATTGAGCATGAGCAAGCTCTGCTCAACCATGGTGAAATTAGGTTTGAAATGTAAAGCTTAAGGGCCAACGGAAGGTCAAAAAAGAAAAACATAGATCTTAATACCCGTCTATCAATAACACCCAGGTTATTTTATTAATGGTCAACAAGTTCATACAAGAGCAAAATATCTAACAACCACCATACACAAATCCCCAATGATTTCAGAAAAGCTAGATCATTTGCAGGTCTCAGGTAACAAGAATTTTTTTTCAATAAATAAATATTTTTTCCTCAATAAAACTCTGGAAGTTAGAGAAGTATCACTTTCATGCATTTTGATGGGTGTCTTTGCAGATCTAGAACCCATATACCATATAAGCATCATGGCATACAACAACAAGTCATACCATCATCCCAGAGTACAAAAAGACAAGTCTAAAGTCCCCTTACAACATAAGTATTCACTTCTTCCCAACAATTACTCAACTTTAACCCTTTCCCAACCTAAGAAATTTTCTCATATTCAGGGAATCATTACTCTGTTCTTGATGTACAAAAATGTTTTCCAAAATTCCTTATATAATGACACCTTCACCTGCTTGACTTACACTAATACACAGTAGAAACACACTCCTACAACACTAATTGATATACAGAAGTAATGAAAGAATAGACCAAATTATAGAGTGCAAACCATCTAGCCTAGATGTAAGGCAACAAATTGAAATAATACTGCATCGAAGCATACACCCTGCACAATTACATCTTCTGTACAAATTGCAAGACTATCTGAAGATTGCTAATTCTTCTAAATTTCCCTCAGATCATAAAGACATTGACTCCATGAACAAGAGCACATACTTCTAGATGATATTGCTAAGCTATACTCAAATTTTTTAAACCATTTTTTAGGTAGTACAAGGACATGAACTTGCCGAGAAACAACGCCAAAACACTAGCAGATGAATTTCAAACACAACTGTAAAAGGTAATTGGAAAGAGATTTATTGTCAATTTCCATCAGTAATACTCTAATACACCTTCTAATCTAGGTAAGAGGATATCTGAAAGCCCTTGTCAAAATTTCGAACAAACATCATAATAAATTCAATAACTTAAACATTCATGTAGATGCCGGCTATAAGGAGTCACCAAGCATCAAAGGTTACAACGGATCAAAATCATGCTTAAGCCATTCATGCTTAGCAGCACAATTTCATCCAACTCAATATCACATGCTATAAATATTCAGAACTGAATATGAGTATAACATCTGTAGTTTTAAGATTTAATCCAGATGGAGAAATTTAGTTACCCTGTTGCTACTAAAGCATTACTACTCTAGATATGATTTGGCAACATAAACCATACATATACTTGCACACATCCAGATTCGTAACAGAAATTTATCTTGCCAGTTTAAGAATAGATGCACATGAAAGATAGATGAAATTGATATTCAGCATAGATCAGCTATAAAATTGCTCAAGGAGATCCCCAAATATAATATTCAACATGCAAAAAATGTTTAGCAGATTGGCAGTAGGATTAAAGATCTTACTTTACAGCTTGCTCAGTAAAATACTTCCCAGGTTGTCTCTGCCGGAGTGTATGCAAGTCGCCTCCAGGGCAGAACTCCATAACTAAGCATGAAAATTTCTCTGTCTCAAAGTGAGTATAAAGAGTCGGCAGGAAGGGATGGTCCAGGGACTGCAAAATTTCTCTCTCCGTCTGGGCTCTGAGCAACTTTTTGCGGCTTGCAAGAGACGCCTTATCCATAACCTTCATTGCAAAGTAACATTTAGTACCAGTTAGCTCAGACAGATAGACACTTCCGATATCCCCACATCCCAACCTCTTCAAAAGCCTGAAGTGGTTTAATCCCAGGACTCCATCTCGTGCACGGACAGCTTGGATGGCTTCCCATCTCAAGTCTTGTGCCTTGTGCGGTTTGTTGACACTGCTGAAACTGCTACAAGTGCTTTCATCACTCACATCACTGCTCGTGCTAGCTCTGCACATACTACTCTTTCCACTCTCAGCAAATTCACCTCGGCCACTAGTTTTTGGAATACTACCAGTGCCATTACTAACTTTGGTGGAAGATGACCCAACTCCTTGCTCTGATATTTTCTTCTCGTCCTCGGAACCACATTCTAATGATCCTCTAGTCCCATTTGCTTGAGCAGAAACTCTAGATGGAACTTGGTTATCATCAACCAAAGACAAACTAGAACCAAACTTATCCGCTAGTCCATTGCTAGAAACCTTTTGATTAGCATGTAACGACTTCTCATTCATAATATCACTGACAACTTGTTTTGGTGGAACATTTTGCATAGATGGAGGTAACCTAGTAGGGGTAACCGGGTCTGATCTAGTTGACTTATTAGTTGATGGCGTAGGTGAAGGCCTACGACTACTACCTTCAAGAGCTTGAGAACCAGCGGTTTTCCTCAGCCGATCCGGAGATGTTCTCACACTTGATTTTGAGGCCATTGAGATAAAGACAGACAAAATCGAATGACAAAATTCTGCATACCCATTCTAGACCAACAATTTCAATCCGTCAATCCCACCAGTTGCATATCCAAACTCTTCCACCTCTAACTCCATCAATCAAAGCTATGTCTGAAACAAATCAACCAGAATGTTTCAGGATAACAATATGGTCAACTTGGGAATTGGATCAACAAGTTCAAAGTAGACAATATTCCACTTTAAAACCCTAGAATAAGCACATAGTGAACATAAAAAGTGATCTGACAAGAAATTATGCAATTTAAAAGATCATCCTTAAAAATTCTTGATTTCCCCAATCTTGCAAAAACCCAGCTAAGAGAAAAGAAATGGAGAAACATTTAAGCAAAGCACTGCATGCAGATTAGAGATAGATCAAACAATCTCAACTCCAAACACAAAACAACCCAAAAAATCACAATCCAAGCAGAAATTTTCCCAGTAATTGCAAACACATTTACCTCAGCAAAAAAATGTACTTCAGTATTTGTTCAAAAGCAAGACAAACTGATCAATCAGTACAAATGCCGCACAAGTAATGGCTCTAAGTGATCATAAAAGGACAATTAGCAAGAAGATAAGAGCAACTTGATATGAATAAAAAAAAGTTAGAGCAATCAAAAACATAAAAAAACAAAAGGGTCAATAAAAAAGCAAGTATAGATCCCATCAATCATGAAAGACCCACTAAAACTTGATCGAAAACTTTACTGTAACAATGGATCCAACACCCTCAAACAACAAAAAAAGAAAGACCCAGATGCTAAAAACCCATGAAAAACAAAACCCAGAAGCAAGAAAGATCAATTGCAAAGAAAAAACCTTACCTGAGTAAGAAAGATCAAAACTTTAGGGTTTATGAGCAGCAAAAAAAGTGGAAAAAACTGTAGAGAAAGATAAAAGGAGAAGAGAGGTAGAAAAACAAAATGTGTGGAGAGAGAGAAAAAGAAGTGGGAAGGCAGAGAGGAGGGGTGGGGGGAAGAGGAAGGAAGAAGAGGTGTGAGTGATGAAAATGAGAGATGGGATGAATTTGGTTGATTGTATTTGTTGTTGGGAGAGAGTTTGGTGTTTGTGGGCTACCATCAAGAGAGAGACTGGGAGGAGAGAGAGAGAATGAAGAAGAAAGAAAGAAGAGGGGGTCAAAGCTAAAGTAAAAAGCTTTTTTTGGTTCAATAATTTTCATTGTATTTTGTCCCAAACTCAAGGGTCTGAATCAACATGTGGGCCTCTAAGGACTCCAACCTGTCTCTCATGCTTTCTAGCCTGCATTTGCTTTCTATTCTTGTACTAAATGTATGAATTAGTATACTATAAGGTGTGTAATACAATGTATGCCAATTACTTATGTTAATCTCTGATGTTTATGGATAGGAGAAAATTTCAAGTTTAGAGCTCTGAATTATGGCTAATTTAAGTTTAGTATCTACTAGGATGTCTTTTATCATAGTTTGTCGAAAAACAAAGTTATTCCTACCATCAAATGACTCAATTTTGAATCCCTAACATCTTTTCCATCTGTACAACTTGCATTTACAATATGAGATCTGATTTCACTTATTATGGGATAGGGGGTCAAAATTCTAAAGTAAGAAATTAAAGATCAAACAACAATGATAAACACACAAATTTTAATGTGAAGGGATGAACCCCTCACCATACAATATTACCCAATCAAAGTAATATGATACACAACCAAGTTGATTTAGGCATAGTGGTAGCTCACTTTGTCCCTTAACCAATTGGTCGGGGGTTCGAATCACGGCCTTTGAAAATAGAAGTAGATCATGTAACAGCCTTTTACATATCGAAACAAAGGGAATAGTCATTGCTAGCAGCGATGGATACCCTTGGTGTTAACCCTAAAAAAAAGTAATATGACACCCAAGTTGGATACTCTCACAATTGGGTTTCATGCACAATTGACTATGAGCGCACACACTAACAATGAGCCTATAAATTCTTATGCATAAGAATTCATACTTCCTAAACCCTAGAGTGACTAGAATTAGGAAACCAACAACTTTCTAGTATGAATCACTAAGTATTTTATAATGAGTAGAAATTCTTTTTAACTTTCCTAAAGTATATTAACCTAGTAAGTAGGAAATAATACAAAGCTAGGAAAAAAACAAAAAGAGGGAATGGAAACCTAAATAAATTAAAACAAGTAGGAAGCCTTCACGAAGACATTTGCAATTAGCTAGAGAGAACACCTTAAGGACCACCCCAGGATCGATTGTTGAAAATGGGTAGCCCGAACGACACACAACCTTCTAAACTTAATTTATTTACTTTGTACATGTCCAAACACCATATATATATATTGGGTTTGTCATACTAACGTAATAAGACACTAACGAGTTTTAGGCACGACCGATACCCCGAGTTTTTGCTTGTTACATATAGTAATTTTAGACAACTCATATCATTTGGTATGGATATGGATAACATTTGGTGTTTTAAACTATAGAAAACATATCACACAAAAATATTTCAGAGCATCGCTGGAGGGCAAAACTTAGTTTATATTAATCAATCATTGATTGATACCAAAATAAAGAATGTTAAGAAATTGATCCCATGAAACATGACATGTGAGAGTCTCACATTGATAAATTTGGAATAAATGTTCACCTAATTAGGCTAAGGGCTATTCCCCTTATCGTCATATGGTTTTACGATGAAACCTCCTTTACTCTCGTGAAATGGACTTTTATTCCTTTTTATGGGGGCGGTTCAGACCCATACTTAACATGGTTTTCAAGCCAAACTCACGGTTGGGTCTTTTAATATATAATTTCGGCCAATTAAAAAAAGGACATCACATGTGACTTCTTTTGCTCTTGTGAAATGGATTATCTCTCCTACTTATGGGTGTGGCCTAGGCCCATACTTAACAGAAAATAATCAGGACTTGTTCTATTTATCTTATTTTAAATTCAGTTTAGTTAAGTTCAATAATTATTTTCAGTTCAGTTTTGCTTAATACATTTACTTACATATTTTAACTATTCCTTTTAGTTCAATTTAGTTTATTCAATCAAATACAGTTCAATTCATTCAATTCAATTCAGTTGTTTACGATCTAACATACCTAATAAAATTAGAGTTCACAATATAAAACCAACATCAACCTCTCATTAACTACATCAAAATCCACATGGGTTTCATAAAAGTATAGGCAATGAATGGTGAACAATAATTCTAACTAACATCAATTTATACTCCTATTTCTTGTCATAGATGGAATTGTATTGACAATCCAAAAACAGCTTTGATTTCATTTATTGCTGAAAGCTTTTCTCCTCATCACTCATGCAACTAATGCAAGAATTAGCCTTGGAAATAAATTTCATTTTGGATTGCATTTGTTTAGTATAGCTCAGATAGGTGAGCTGCCAAAAAAAGTTAAGCTCGGTGGACCAATGATCTGCCATTATGCACGTACATTACATACTTTGAAATATTTGTATTATATCTCATTTTTCCTTCCGTTTTTATAGGGATTTTTGTTCTTTTCACGCGGACCAAAAAAAATGAAGAAGTAAGAAAAAGTGATGATAAAAAAAATGAAAAAGGTAAAGAGAAAAGGAGCAAAAGCAGGAAAAAAGTGTAATAATTAGGTGGACCAACCTACAATTTATGAAAAAAAGTACAAGTGTCGCAATTAAAAACCACTTCTAATTCCCTAACAGTGTGTTTGGATACAAAATGGGAAGGAAAAGAAGGGAAGGGGAGGGAAGGGGAGAGAAGAGAAAGGGAGGGGAGGAAAGAAGGATGAGTTTTCTTCCAAATCTCTCCATTTTTGAAGGGAACAATTTCTTATAAATTGATCCTTCCATTTCCCTCCCCTCCAAATCCCTCATCCCCTCACTTGTTATCCAAACAAAAGATTTTTGCCATTTTCCTTCCCCTCCCCTTCCTTTCCCTCCTATTTTAACTATCCAAACAAGTTGTAAATGTTAAAATGCCCCTAGAGGGAGTATCAACATACTATTACAAATTAATGGTTGTGATGAGTGAGGACATAACTTAGTTGGTTAGGCCTTTGCTTCTAATTTTATCAGATTATGAAACTAGTTCTCATCCTATCTTTAACACTTTTTACACCCCTAGATAAATCACATGGTGGCATTTCTAAAGAGAAAATTCAGTTCCAAACTGACAAATTCTTTTTAAGCATTAGCTTGAAAATAATTTTGATTTTGAATATTGTTAGAGATATTAAAGATATATTTTCATGTTGCTAATTACCAATATCAATTAGAAAAGGTATTGGGTCAAACGCGTCTGATGACCATAACATTTGGTCTGACGACTTTCAGTTGGTTTCAATTTTTTTCAGTTGGTTTCAATTTTTGTTCAGTTGGTTTCAATTTTTTTTCAGTTGATATTTTTCTTTCAATTGGATGTCTTTTAAGTTCAGTTAGTTATCTTATTGTTTCATTTACGTGTTTTATTCTAACTGAAAACAAAACTTAAGTAAATGAAATAAAATAAGTTCTAAATGAAAGCAAATTAGTTTCAGTTACTTATATTATCTTATTGTTTCATTTAGTTTTCTTATTCTTTCATTTAACAACTAACTAAACACATACCTCTAATTGAAAAGAGATTAAAAGCAAATGAAAAAAAAAGAGTAACTGAAATATTTATTCTTTCAGTTGGTTTTGTTATTGTTTCATTTACGTGTTTTTATCTTAACCCACCTTTCACCTTCCTCCATCTCTTTCTCTCTCCACAACAAATTCCTTCTTGAATGGAGATGTCAGCCATGGAAGAAAGCTCAGGAAGACGGCAACAACCTATGAAACTCGTGGTTTTGGCTGACCTGAATATGGATCCTCTTGAATTTGACGAAGACGACTCCAATCCTATGCTTTCTTCTGCTCCTCTTGCTCATAGGTCTCTCTCATTTCCTCCACTTATTCTCTCTTCTTTTCATATTTTAGATGTTTACTGTTTGTTTTCTTCATAACCTACCTTGATAATCGGTGGCCTGGGTTGGCAAGGTGGCTGAGGGGTAGAGGGAGAGGATGTGACTAGCGGTGGTGTCAGCGGAGAGGAAGGAGGAAGGAGCGGTGTCGGTAGCGGCACTCCGTCTGGCCGTAAGACTGGGTCAGACAGTCTGACCCAATACTTTCACTATCAATTATCATGGAAGCATAAATTTAAATATAATTGTCATTTTTGACGCCTCCTCATGTTGCCTTCTTTCATTGATAAATCTCTGTTGACATAAAAGATTTTATGGAACATTATGAAGATCACAATCTATATATATATTAAAAAGCGTAAGCAAGGATTGCAGGCCGCCACATGGCGCTAACCCTTTCTTCAATTACATTTTATCCATTTCATTGTCATAAAGAAAAATTATAAATGTTCCCAATATGGAGTTTCGAACCCATGACCTTCGCATATGAGACAAAGAGTTTTAACCATTGTGCTACCACACTCTTCATGCTTCTCTTATCACAAATAAGAATATTATTATGTGGTTTAAATGACAACAAGAAAGAAAAAATGTAATATAAATGTTGTCTATATGGAGTTTCGCACCCATGACCTCCGCATATGAAACTCAAAATTTTAACCATTGCGCTACCACACTCTTAATTCTCTCTTTTCACAAATAAAAATATTATTATGGGGGTTTAAATGACAATCAAGAAAGACTAAATTATATATCTTATCAATATGGAGTTTCGAACCCATGACCTCCACACGTGAAATAAATAGTTTTAATCACTACTCTACCACACTCTTAATACTTTTTCTTATCACCAATAAAAATATTATTATGGGGTTTAAATGACAATCAAGAATTACACTACAATCAAATGCATAATATAGATGAGATGAATTATTTCATTTTCTTAGCCTTCATTTCCTTTTACCTTAATTTAACTTTGGGAAAAAGTAAAGAAATTTCTTTCATTACAATCTTTCATGATCCTTTTTAATTGGTTAATTGGTTAATTGGTTATAAAATTATGCCCTTAAATTTTTATTTTTTAAAAATACAAAAATTATCATCAATGAAGATATTATTTCAACTCAATTAATATAAAAAATGGACCTGAAACATCGCCGAGGCAACAAACTAGTTCCACTGTAAAAGACTGTAAGATTCTACATAAGTTGGTAAAAGAGTGACAATACTATAAATTGGTGCAAATGACAAAAAAATCATAATTAGTGTGTTTGGACTTGTAACATGAGTTTTTACCATTTTATTTTCCTTCAAAAAAAATGGTAAAAACTCATATTACAAGTCCAAACACACAATTATGATTTTTGTCATTTGCAATCATATTACTTTGATAATTTGGGGGTGTTTGGCAAACGGCTTTTAGCTGGCTTTTTCATTGGCTTTTGGCTTTTGGCTTTTATTTCTGGTCAAACAGCCAAAAAAAAGTGTTTGGTAACTGGCTTTTGCAGCGGCTTTTCAGCCAAAAGCCAAAAGCTGCTATTACCAGCTTTTATGGTTGGCTTTTGGCTTTTGCTTCCATTTTGTACTATACAACCAGCAATAACAGCCAATTTTACCAAACACTTTTTTAACAGCCAATAATCATACAGCCGGTCAAACAAGCCACTAAAAACAGCCGGTCAAACAAGCCAGCATATAAAGCCACCAGCCAACAGCTACCAGCCAATTGCCAAACACCCCCTTTATCATATGTTACCCTGAAAAACTTATTATAGAATATGATTGTACAAGTGGAGGATTATAAAGTCGTACAAAGCTTTTATAATGTGGATTATTTTAGTTCGTTGAGTAGGATTAGAAGATATTTGAATTTATTTTCAAAAATTTGTATAGACTTGGGGCGTAAAATCGATCATATCATGTCGAACTTTCTTTGTTGAATCAGATCTAAAGGTTCTACTTAAAATATTATATAGGATCATAAACAATGTTTCATATAGTAGAATTATTAAATCAAAATAAAATTCACATCATAATTTAATAATATTGTTTATGTATACATATATTTATGAAAAAAGGGAATGCAAACAATATTCAATTTTGAAATTAGATATAATAATAGCATTATGTTTAAGTGACTAGATTGAGAATTTGATATAACTTTTTCAATAATGTCATGTGATATGTTAGACGTATCAATTAAACTTTACTATGTTTAGGGATAAGAGTAGATATGTTAATTTAGGGCCTGTTTAGATTTACTAAAAACAGCTGAACTGAACTGATTGGAGCTGAACTGAACTGAACTGATTGGCGCTGAACTGAACTGAACTGAATTGAATTAAATTGAATATAATAAATATATAAATAATATTTAAACAATAATAATATGAATATTAGATAATAATTATGATGATAGGTAATAATAATAAATAATTATTAATGAATAATAATAATTGTATTTTGGATATTTTAATTATTAGATTTAATTATATATTAATATTTAGTAATAAAATAATGATTAGGTCGGACCGCGTAAAATTACATCATAAATCATTTTGACGTGATTTGATTGAATTATGGGCTGAAAACGTGGGTTTATTTGTGCCTTTAACCTAAACCATGTTCCTCCCTAATGATAATAATAATGAATAAATCTATAATAAGCAAAATAATATATAGATAATAATGATAACACTTAATAATAATGATATAAAAATAAATAATAATAATATAATAATAATTATAAGAGTAATTAGTAAAATAAATTAGACCAACATAATAATATTTAACAAAATGGTTATAAAAGAATGGAGGTGAACTGAACTGAACTGAACTGAACTGAACTAAACTGAACTGATTGGAGCTGAATTGAACTGAACTGAAATTAAGCTGAACTGAACAGGCCCTTAGTGTATGACCCTTGTACAAGGGCCACTTTTTATTTGGAAGGAAGGGTCACTTTGTAAATTTAAACGGTTAAGAAAATTTGGTATTTGAGCATTAAGTGATTTGAACCTGAATGTGATTCTTTTAACTTCAAATCTGATCTTTCAAAAGTAGTTCTATCAAAAAAATAATTTGGGAGGACCAGAAGGTTTATGTAAGTTGTTTTGTACGAAATTTTGTGAAGGAGAGAATATATTGCAAATACTCTTGATTATACTTTTCTAGCTCTTTGAAGGTGTCATTATAGCTAGGAGAGAACAAGGGCAAGAATAATACTACCTCCGTTCCATATGTATCGCAACATATGGAGTTTTACGCCTCCAACGCACTACTTTAGACGCTAATATCCCTAATTTTATTAAGTAAAAAATTATAAAAAATTGATATTAATTAAGCATATATCGAGACGAATCTAATAAGATCTCATATGGCTATATTTATCCTTGTGTATAAATCACAAAAGAAGGTCAAAGGGTAGTGTATGAATAGGGCAAAATGTCAAAGGTTGCAATACATATGGAACGGAGGTAGTATAACTTTAATAAACCAAATTCTATCTAATACTCTATTCTTTTTGAATAAGTAATGACATGGAGGACACCCCAATTTGGGGTCCGACCTCAAATGGTTTGTTCTCTGTAAAATCAGCAACATGGCTAGCCCATGGCCTGACCCCCGATCTCCCTAAATGGCCTTATAAATGGATATGGAGGCTAGAACTCCCCCCTAAGATGCTTATTTTCATTTGGCTAATCCTCCACGAGAGTCTTGGGGTGAGAGCTACGCTCAAGAAAAGGAAGATAATTCCTCTGGATACTTGTCCTATCTGCGTTACTCAGACCAAAACGCTACAACATCTCTTCTCCGACTGTCCAATAGTCAATTCTTTCCTCAAAGAACGTTCCACTATTAATTGGTTAGGGATGCATATCCCCTCCGCCCCCCCAATCCCTCAGACCTTGGAAAATCTTAAATCCAAGAAGGGGATTATTCAAAGATACATTTTTCGAATTTGGCACTTTTGGAAAGAAAGAAACAATTGTATATTCGAAAACACTCCTTTTGACCCTAAACGAGCTCTATTAAAGGCTACGTTTGCTGAAAAAGAATGGAGCCATAGAATCACTTTGGACAAGGTTTCTACAAAGATTTCCCCATCCAGGGGATCCCCCCCCCCCTAAATTCTACCATCCCACACCCCGCCCCCCTTCTTGTTTCTTGGTCTCCTCCCCCTCCTGGCACTCTCAAAATCAACTTCGACGGCTCAGTCAAAAACGGGACAGCTACAGCAGGCTTCATCATCAGAGACCACAGAGCCAATGTTATAGTAGCTAAATCCTACAATCTCGGAAATACAAACATCATAGTAGCAGAAGCGACAACACTCCACAAGGCACTGATTCATCTTAGCTCCATCTAGCACACCAGCATCATCGTAGAAGGCGACAATCTTTTGGTCATCAATGCAGTTAAAAAGTTGTGGTCTCATCCATGGCAGATCGACAACATAATCCAAGACATTCATCTACTTCTTCAGAACATCGACGAATGGGTTATCAACCATGTTTACAGAGAGGCAAATAGAGCAGCAGATTGGGTAGTCAATGTAGGACATCTTGTATGTGATAGTCTCACTATAGATATTGTGGAGCACTCTACCCTTCTCCCTATCCTTAGTTCAGATGCATTAGGAGAACTCCTCGTGCGGAGGGGCTCCTAATGCTCTTTTCTTCTACTTTTTCTTACCTAACCAAAAAAAAAAGTAATCATATGAAGTATTTAATTTTTAATGATGTCTTTGTCACCTTTCATAGAATTGAGTTGATGGGGGAGTGGATACGAAAAAGAGCATAATTAACACTTTGTTTAAGATAATATTGTAATATGTGTTATATACTTCCTCCGCTTTTTTTACTTGCATCATTGAACCATATTATGCAACCCAATTCACATTTAATAATTTAAATATCTTGAGTTCTATATGGGAAAAAATTATACAAAGTTGATACTTCCTCTGTTTTTTATTAGTTGACCTGTTTCTTTTATCACGTTTGCCAACGCGTGATTTCGATTACTTTTATCTTGGAAAATTGATGAGTAAAAATTATAAAAATATGATATTTTTAAAATATATAATGAGACGAATCTAACAAGACCCCACATGACTATATTTTCTCTTACGTATAAATCACAAAAGATAGTCAAAGTAAATTATGTGAATAGTGTCAAAAGTCAAAACGTGTCAACTAAAAAAAACGGAGGAAGTATTAATTATCTACACATTGAGACGAATCAAACAAGATCCCACATGACTATGTTTTTCGTTATATATAAGTCACAAATTTGGTTCAAAGCAACATGAATGAATAGTGTAACATTGCCAAATGATGCGAGTAAAAAAAAGCGGAGGTAGTATTTATTTAGTAGAGATTAAAACATTATTATAGGCTAAGAAGTATTTTAAAAAAGGAAATATTATGTATATTAATAATAATAATAAATCTTTTTTTTATGGCATTGGAATCGAGGGATGACTGCTATATCATATTAAAACACAATATAAAAAGACAATAATTACAAGTAATTCACTTTAAAAAAAAACTTATTTGTTTAGATTTTACAGATGATATTTGGACTTGAACAATTGTGCCATATATTTATTTCCCTAACTAGTATTTGATGAACCAAGTCCTATAATATTATTATCAATTTATTATCGTTTTATTTTAAGACATTATTATGCTCATTATTATTATTACTAGTATTAGTATAATTATATTTTTAGATACTGGATAGATATGGGAGTATATGGAGCCACGCATCGCAACTTATGACTACATCATGTTAATTGTTTGTATTTTGTTCATTCCATCGCCATGCTAATTGTGATCCGTTTTCCATAACACATATTATTAACATTATTTTTGTTTCTATTGTTTTACTTATTAGACATTATTATTATTATTATTGTTGTTGTTGTTGTTGTTGTTGTTGTTGTTGTTGTTGTTGTTGTTATTTTACCACAATTAGTTTCTTTTTTTTCAAATTGGCTCAATATATCAAAATTATTTCAAGTGCATTACATCTTTCAACAAAAAAACTCATTTTCTACTTATAATTTCTTAATAATCTTCTTCTATATGATCTCACACTATTATTTTCTCCTTGCTTATCTTCACAACCATCTTCACGTGCATCATTCAATTTTACAATTTTCTAGATTATCTTAGCTAACGTTTTTCTTCTTTCAAACATGAAAGGCTTTCAATCGTCATCAAACATCTCAAGATCAACACTAGTTACTGCAATATTTGCTTCACTTTTAACAATTGATATCAAACTAGTGTATTTCCATGAACTCATGAAGTGTGCAAGTGACAACATTTAGGGCTTTAAAATATTAATAATAAGATTTAAAAAATTGATGGTGGTAGTACTTTTTATATTTATTACAAATATTATATAATGGTTTTAAAGTTATTAATATCTTTTAAATTATTAATAATGTTATTAAAATAATAATAATAATTATTATTATTAAAAATAATACTACCTCTATTTCGCAATGCTTGCAATATAGGAAAGTGACAGATGAACTAAGAAAGAGAAGAGAAAGAGTGTAAGTTGTCTTTTGTTGCCCATGTGTTGAAGTATAAAGTAGTGCATGTGGTTGGAAAAGTGGGGGCATAAGTGTCTTTTTAGCTAAAAAGACTAACCTTTAGAAGAAATGTTGCATTTATTATGAATCACCTCAAAAAGGAATACATTGCATGTATTGCAAAAATGGAGGTTGTAATAATGTTACAATTTATAACTATTATTCATGTTTATTATAGATTATTTTATCATCATCATCATCATTATTATTATTAGAATTAGTTATATCATTCTACTTATTATTATTAAAAAATATTACCAAATTCCTAAATATAAGTTCACATTAGTTCAAGTCCAACCGAAAATTAATTTCAGTTTAGCTTCCTTAATTTTTAGTTTAGTTTAATTCAACTTGATTCGGTCTAAATGAACTGAAATAAACTGAAATTAATGCGGCTAAACTGAACTAAATTGAACTACACCGAATGAATTATATTTCACGAATTAAGTAACCTTAATATTAGTAATAAGTAGAATAATATAATAATATAACTTATAATATTAACATTAATATTTATAGCTTTAATATTACTAGGTGATATTAATACTACATATAAAAAATACTTCTTTATTACTTGAAGGCCTTTATGTTGATTGTTAGACATTTGATAACATTGAAGGAGTGCCAGAACATTTCAACTATCGAAATTCATCATTGAGAATGCCCCTTTAAGGTGGATTTGGTCGGTTAAAGAAAATATGTAGAATGTTTTATAAAAGCCTATTATTGTTGCAACTTGCACATTGTACAATTTCATAGAAATGCACAAGCTTGGAATATCAATTGTGCAAAATGAAAAATTGTTGAAGGAAGTATAGATATTAACATGTTTGATGACGATAAGAAGATTACTATGATTGAAAGAAGGAAAATAGTAGTTAAGTTAATTTGGGAAAATGTGAAACCAGATGATGCACATCAAGATGGTCGTGAGGATGGTTGATGATCACGTAGAAGACAATGAGGAGGTATTGGAAGAAGATAATTAGGAAATTATAAGTAAAAATAATTTTGTCAAAAATGCAATGTACCTGAATTAATAATACTAATACTCTATTAAATCTAGAAAAATTACAAACAAAATTAAATTTGTCAATTATTAATAATAATAATAATATGGGGAGCTTGACGATTGTGTTGATCTGACTGGGTCATCGCCCTTGACACAATCTAGAATGTCTAAGTTTGTGCTCGGTTGTATGGTGATTGATGCGGCACAACGCAAACATGTCAAGTATCAAGCTAATTAGTGTGCGGCAATTGGATAAGATTTCCTACCTTTCTCCCTCTCTTCTTTAGGAGAATTAGAGACAGATGCTACTACATGCTTAAACGAATACAAATGTCTCCATGACTCAAGGTATTGGGGTATGAGTTGTTGCACATATCTTCACTAGGATCAGTTTCGCTATTACCAAAGGAGTGGTGGGCCAGATTGTATATAAGCTTCCAACTAATTTTATGTAAATTTTACGGGTTTGTTTGATACTTCCTCCGTACCCATTTGTTGTTCCCATTTGTAATCTTGATACTATTCACAATTAGAGTCTTCTAAATTCTTTAATATATAAAAGAAAAAATATAGTCATGTGGGGTCTTGTTTGATTCGTCTCAATGGGTACTTTACTATTTTGTCATAATTTTTACTAATATGCAATGAAATATAATGATCGTCAAAGAAGTGCTTTGACAAATTTGCAAAGTCATAATTTTTTTTAATATGTACATTTTTTTTCATGTTGGGATATTTTTTTTAATTGGTACACTTCTACCTCTTTCCATAAATGAAAAGTTGGCCCACCTAATTATTACACTTCTCTCCTACTTTTTCTTTCCTTCTCTCTACCTTTTGCACTTTTTCCTTACTTTTACTATCCTTCTTTCTTACTTTTACCTTAGTCCGCGCGCAAAAACATGTACATATTAAAAAATAGAGGGAATACTAAAGAATAATAATAGTAGTAGCAATAGTAACAATGGTGAATATGATAATGTCTAATAGGTTAAACGATCTAATAAAAATATTGAGAAGAATATTTTAGAAATAGTTAAAATGTTAAAAGGTTTATTAAAAACGAGTATAATAATGTCTAATAAGTAACACGACAATATTAGAAAAATTGATAATAATGTTAAAGAAATTATTTAAATGTTAAGATATCAATTTTTTGAAATTGAATTTCAAATATCAATACAATAATAATTAGTATAAACAATAACAATAACAATAAATCAAGAGTAGTATTAAAAATGTTTTAAAAGGTGATACAAGTATAAATAATAAAAAAAATTGAAATTAATAGAGCTGAGCTGAACTGAATTAAATTGATATGAATTTACATTAATCCGGTCCAAAAGTACATAGATGAGTCGGTCATGTAAGACCATGTTCTTTTGGACTGAATGGAGTTGAATTGGAATGAAATGAACTGAAATTCCTAATTCTGACCCAACACGAACTAAACTGAGCTAGAGTCACTGAACTGGACTGAACTGAACTAACAGACTGAAATGAATAGAAACTAATTTACTTTGTTTCAATCCAAAAGAAGAAGGCCCAACTCAAGTAAAGGAACATGGCCAGTGTATGTTTCTAAAGATATATAAATGTGGTTTACTACTAAGCAAAAAGATTACAATCTATATATATATTAAAAAGTGTAAGCAAGTATTGCAATCTGCCACGTGTCACCACCCCTCTTTGAATGACACTCTATCCACTTCATTCTTATATAATAAAAAAATGTCAATATGAAGACTCGAACCTGTGACCTTGAGTATGCAATAAAGAGTTTTAACCACCACTCCAACATGTTATTAGTGCTTATTCTATCAAAATCAATGATGATATATGAATAGAAACAAAAAGTTAAGTTGTAAATTTAAAATGCATATTGTAAATGAGATTTTTTTTTTTGGATAAATTTTTACACTACATGACGTTTATAATTTTAACTATTATTAAATTCAATATGCGAAAATCCTGAGCATCGCCGGGGCCTAAGTACTCTATCGATTTTATTGAAAAAGATTCAGGGGGCGTTTGGTTAGGGGGTTACAGGAAAGGGAAAGGGAATTATCTGATTCCATTCCCTTAAAACTTGTTTGTTTTGGGGGTTTTGTGATTCCCTTTCTCCCCTTCATTACCCCAAATCCCTCTACTTTAATTCCTCACTACCCCCTCCACTTTCAAATGGGGGAATGGAAAACCCTTGACCATCACCTTTGACCACCCAACCAACTTATAAACAACCACCTCCACCACCTCAACTCTGCCAATCCCCTCCACCACCTCCAAAACACCGCCATAACGCCGCCTATGCCACCATCAAACCACCGCCTAAACCACCGACAACCCCATGTAAACCAACCCAGCCCCCGTCTAACCGCTACTTTTACACCTTACCGCACCCACCGCAAGAAAAACCAACCCAGCCCCCGTCGAACCCACCGGAACCACCTCATAGCCCGTCAGAAACCCACCCCACCGCAAGAAAAACCAACCCAGCCCCCGTCGACCACCCTAACACCACGAAAAAACCCACAACACCATAGCCCAGATCTGAAAAAAATCACACGTGGCGCCGGAGAGTGAAGGGGAGGAGCGGAGCGAGTGTGAACGGCGCCGGAGAGTGAAGGGGGAGAGTGAAGGGAAAAGCTGCTGGAAAGAGTGGTGGTTCAGATTTGCAGAAGAAGAGAGGGGGAGGGGGAAGTTTTTCAAATCCTTTCCCTTATTTGTTACCAAACATATGTTTTAATTGGGGGGTTTTGAACTCCTTTCCTCCCCTAACCCTTACTTGATTCCTTTCCCTTTCCCCACTTCTAACCAAACGTCCCCTTAGTGTCTTCATTCCTTCAATAACTATTGTGTTTATTTATGTTATCCCTCTTCATTCTCTTGGCGTTTAAATCATTTGTAAAATTGAGTAAGAAAATTTTGATCAGTGAAATCTTGTATCGAAAGAAAGCTTTGAATTAAGCAAAAAAAGAGACAAACTTCGAGAGAATAACAAATAAGGGAATAGTTATCACTGGAATTGAGTTTGTAGAGAAAACTCAAATAGTTATTGCTCAACGAGAGATTTGGTTGTCGAGGCTATTTCTTTCTATAAGGGTTAGAAAGTTTTTCTTTACTAAGATATCTGAGTGAGTATTCATCATACACCCGGGTGGACCATGAATATGGTACATCCAATGCTATTTTTTTACTCATTGCTTATTTGGACGCCTCCAAATAACCAAAAATTAGACGTCTTAAGAGCAATGAGCAAAAAGATAGCATTGGGTGTGTAATATACGTTGTAGATATCTCGTGTTTGCTTACAAACTACAATTCACCTCTTATCAGGTTGCTATAAAAAACACTGAAGATACTTAATACTCCCTCTTTTTTATTTAATATATACGTTTTTACTTTTGTTACTATGCACATTATGCTATTTCAACATTTTATGTTACCTGAGGAAAACATAGTCATTTGAGATATTGTGTGATTCATCTTAATGTGTAGTTTTATAATATCGAAATTTTATAATTTTTGCTCATGGACAACTAGACATATTTATAGTAAAAAAAAACATACATTGACAAGTGTGAAAAGTACATATGTCCATATAAAATAAAAACTGAGGGGTAACAATTATTGGAATGGTTGAGCTTGAAGTTCTAATAGAAAAATTAGTTTTGTATTCCAAGTTCCAAAGCTCTATTCATTCATGCCAAGAACGATGTGCTATGATCACCGCATCATCACACAAAATATAAGATATCGAAGCGTGTAGTCGTGTATATAACTTCAAGCTCTAACCAGAAAGTGCCACTCTTAGTAATCCCAGATGCAATAAAGATGAATCTAGAAAGATTCAATTCAAAAAAAACTTTAGTAGATATAAAGTCTATTCACCAATTTTTTGGAACAAGGGTTGGCTAATAAGAGGTTAGAGCGTGAATTTCCATATACTTTGTAATCCTTTTTAAATTGCTTTATAGTCAATTGTATCAAAATTATGTATCTATCCGATAAAATGATAGTCTACATGATTTTTATGCTGATAAGATAAATAAAAAATAATCTTCTACATACTTATACATACTCCATAATTTGCCTTATCTATAAAATTATATGTCTCATTATTGGTTGATGGTCCAATTTTTTTGATTTGCCCATAGCACGTGCATCCATACACATACGAGAATGTAGGTTTGATCCCTTTAGAGCAAGCAAGGCCACCCTCTCCACCCTTCTTCCTTGCATGTGCCCTCCTCTACACCTCTATATCTTTGTTGATTCTACCAAATTATCATCATACATTGCCTGTCATCACTCATCAGTATCTATTCTTTTGTTTTCTGTAAACAATTATTTTTTATTGTTATTTTTATTTTTCAAAACAATAGATTATAAATTCTTATTATAATTTATATTATAATACTATACAATAAGAATCCTATGCCCCTCGATTTTAATCATACGAGGCACCATCACATGCCACACATGTGCATGTATTTATAAGAAATTATACTGCAACAATCTATAGGGGGAATTTGTTTGGGCACATATGTAATAAAAGATTAGTTTTTGCAATTATCTTTGCTAAATAATTGAATTAGAGTGTTATTATAATTAACTAGCTCGTCAATTAATTAATAGGTCTTTACATAGAGTTTCGAGTTTTGACTTAATAGGTTATTTTACTTTTTATTCAATCTAATATGTCCAAGATTTGACTTATAGGTAATTATATACCCTCATTTTTCCACACTTTCTCAGCCCTTACATTTCACTAAACTTGGTTATATATAAAATTAATTTATAGTTACTACTAAGCAATTTCTATAGGAAGTGAGTGAAAACATATTGGGGAGGTTGTTCTATGTGCAGCTGTTTATATGATTTGGCAATCAAGGAATACTGTGCTTTTGGAAGAGAAGGTAGTACATAATAGACTTGTAATTAAGAATATCAAAAACCTGATTAAGATTAGAATAGGCTTTTTTGACCATACGAAATATAGTCAAACTGATAGAGAATGGTTGATGAATTTGTAATAGCCTTTTAATGGCTGATAGTACGCTTTGATCTCTTTCTCTGAGTTGTTCAGTGAAAGTAGATATAGGTTGTAAATGGTTTTCCATTTTGGTTATGCAATATCACTACTTACTTACCAAAAAAAAAAGCAATTTCTATTTTCTAAATTGAAACCCACCACCAACCAAAAGATAATAAGTTATAGAAAATTGAATCATAAATCCATACAATTATAAGACATGAGAATCTTAAACATTTGATCACTTATCCGATTAAACATCTTAGAACTGTAGAAATCACCCCATGACTTCTAATTCTGGCAAATTGTGTCATTGTGAGGCCGTCTCACTGTCTATCTTATTAAGGTAGTCATTTTTCATTTGCATTACTCTTTAAGTTATTTCGTTACTTCAAAAGGTAAAGTAATACATTGTTTTTGTTTGTCCAAGTAGATTTATTTTCTTTATGCTTTCGAAAATAACATATCACATTACCTTTATCTGATAAATTGTAACAATCTAGGCTAATTATAAAAGTGATAAAAGTATGGGGTGTAATAATTGTTACAATTTATAAGCTGAAGGTTTGTGACCTTTTTTAAACTTTTACTAATATTCAGTTAAATATATTCAAACACTCTAAGCTATATATCGATAAACATGAAAATCAAAATGAATTACTAATTGTGAACCAATTAGTATGGGCTAGTTCCTCCATCGGGATTTAAGCTTCGCATTAATAGTATAAATATTATCTTCCAACAACTAATCATAAATAAAAATTGTATAGCGAAATCATAGTTATCAGGATTAGGGGGGAGGGGCTGGCTTGGATGTTGCCAGAGCAACAAAAGGTCCCATATATCTTTATAGCCTTTAAATGGCCATCAACAGCAACAGCAACAGCAACAGCAATAACAAAGTAGGCTCAAAGGAGGTGTACTTTAAAAGGAGTTATACAATAATACACATTTCTAACCTTAAGGGAAATTGCTGGTTGAGTTGATGAGACTTGACATTTTTAAGGTCATTTTCCTTTGTTTCTTGCTTTAGGACCACTTCTTTTTTATATGATATGATACAGAAAGCCTAAAGAAAAGGCAGGAAAAATGTAACATAAAATAGCCTTTACAACTATATGTTTTATCACAATATGTTTTGTCACATGGCCACCAACCCATAAGGTTAGTCACAATACAGGTACCCATGATTGATCTCCTAGGACAGTACCTTAAATTTGGTAACAGAGAGTAAACTTTTGACTTTTACACTATTCTAATTTATAGCAACACTTTTTCAAAAATGAATATGTAATTAGTGAATCGTTATTTATACAGTTCTATGTTTAGCGAATTAGAATAATGAACGTATTTGGTTGCAAGCTTTTTGTTGAGTTTTTTGAGGATTGGGATCAGATAAGAGTTTTAACCAATTAAAAAGCCGATTTTAGTGTTTGGTAACTAGTGGATTTAATGAGCGGATTAACAACCAAATTAAATAGTACAATTTATATTTCTATTCATTAGATACAAAAACTTGGATTAGACGATGTATCCTTGAGTGTATAGATAGTTCATACTTTATACACTAGATTTTAGGTTAAATATATAAATAGACCGTCTATCCCAAGACTTACTCCTCATTTGACTAATTACAAATTAATTTATTGTGTAAGTTTCAATTTGCAACCCCAACCTACCTCTGATAATAAAATCTTGGTTCTGCGAATGTTAATAATCTATGCCATGTATTTTAAACTACATAACAAGCTTGCTTAATGTAGTGGTTAAAAATTCACCTTGTAACATCAAGATCACAAAGTCGGATCCTCCTAACTGAAGTTCTCAAAGTTAGGAATTTCTCTCACCTTTTTCCCCTTACTTCTAAGTGTCTACCCCGCAAATGTTGGACCAAGACATTGCGAAGGTTGAGATCCATAACAAGGTCTTTCTCCTTACCGTCCAAAAAAAGTACTCAAATTACATTTCTTACCAAGTCTATATGTCATTTAGGAGTGAACCGAGTCATAAAAAAGATTATAATAAGGACAGGTCTCAAATATCGATTAAAATTAGTTCATGTGACTATTACAAAGCCTAATCAATAAAAATATAGAAAAGGAACTTGGAAGTCGAAACTCAAACCTCCTCATTTACAGCTCTTCAACATCGAACATATGACTCAAAACACATTTTAGAGCATAATAAAATGGGACAAACAATGTAAAATGCGATAGATATTTTCACTAGATCACAAGCAATTATTCAATTTGTTGTGAAGAACACCTCAAACAAAAAAATTTGTTGCAAACTTGCAATGAATGAAAATACTCCATTCTACCCTAACCCAAACCATAGCCTGTATACCAGATCTAAATCTCTGTAGATGTGAAGCTAGATGTTTGGATTATTGGGCTTTTGTCCAATCAAAAGGACAAGAATCTAGCTCCTAATTTTCAAGTATAACTCAGATCTCATGTGACACAAAACCTAACAACAGCTGCAAATAAAGACAGATTCCCATTTTCTAGAAAACATTTCTCAAAATAAAAATTGGCACAAAAAATACAAATATGAGGATTACATGTGCAACATCAGCAACTACCAATACAGACGATCAAGTCAAGGGCTAAGCACCTAGCCACAAAAAAATGGCTTCACGTGAAAGGCACATGCGTGTTAAAACCCTCTTTTTTTCCTTCAAAGAAAAAGGAAACCATCTTTTGAATATGAAACTTAATGAACCTCTAAAAAGTAAGTCAAGCTTAAGTCAAAAATAATGTCGAATGATGCAAATATTGTTCCCTACATCAATAAACTTACCATGTTACAAGCAAGGAACAAGCTCTTGTCCTGCCCAGAACAAAGCACACAAAAATCGACCCAAAACATCGCCGCTAATGATTTCTACTGTTCCGCTGATTGCTGATTGTAACAAATTTGGCTAAGAAATATATATATGTACAACCACCAAAGTAATCCTTTCACACGGCTAGTTTCCTGGTGTCCAGGAACACTTTGGATGGATTCTGGGGCTGAAATTGCAATTGTCCTCCAAAAGTCGTCGATAGGATGTGGATAATGATCTTGCTTCAATAAATATTTTGGCAACCAATGTTCCGATTGAATTCAAGAAGATATAATATTATGAAAGTTCGGTTATGATACGCTCACACTTGTCTTCCAAGATCTTCACAGCTTCAGTAAATAGCACCTCGGGAGGCAATGCTCCAGTCGATTCAATAGTGTCTAAAGCAGAAATGGAAAAAAATAGTAGTTAAAAAACCATCTCGTTAAATTATAAACGCCAAGAAAAGTTCCATCATCCTGCAGGACTGAAAAGAATGCTGTAACAATCAGTATTTGGTGACACAAGGGATGTGGGCTCTGACAGTTCATATTATATCATCACAAGCTTCAAACTAAACACACACACACACACACACACACACAAACGAAACTTTTGGATCAAGCTACATACATACTTTTACTGTACACAAAGGAGGCGGCTGTTGAATGAAGCAATAGTTCTTCCAGAGGAGGTAAATCGAACTAGAAAAGTAACAGACAGCAATATTTCTAAAGCATAAATTAGTTTTAACATTAGATCAGCTACACTTACATATGAAATGATCTTTCTTGCGCCGCAAAGCCACCTTCTCGTCCCATCCTTCCTGTCGAATGCATTCCATGCAAAGGGTGCACGACCGTGGTCGTGGGGCTGTTGCTCTTCTACCTGTTGGGAAACGAGTTTTAATAAAGAAACAGAAAAAAGACATACTTACAAGCAAAAGGCCAAAACATGACAATTAATTTTGCAATAATAAACAAAAGTTTGATACCAGTTGGAGTATCTTCTATGTCAAAAACATTAGCTGGACATTTTTGTACCAGCTTTTCTGCGTCGTCATCATATATATCTTTCAAGAAAACAACCTATACAATCAAATTCAAAGATTTTATCAGGGTGTCACAGTCAGGGAGATCAAACAGAAAGCCTGGGGGTGGGGGGTTACACAGTGTAGTTGCTGCAGGCATAGTTACCTCGGGAAGCATCCGATACCAAGCAGTGGCAACCGGGGACCACTTTGCATGTTCTTTACCAATGCCTTTAACAGCATGTGCTTCAAGTTCGATTTCCTAACCAGATGACAAGATTGGCATGAATTTATGTGCTTCAAGAAATTCGTTATGGAGTTCGCAAACAAACATCAGCATTATAAAAGAAGAAAAAGCAGCAGCTCACATGAAAAAGAAATCACCCAATCGGAGTACTGCCATCTATTATCCAACTGGCCAAATAAGACATAAATATAAAAAATTATGTAAAGCAAAACACTTGGTGTACCTGTCCTGGGCCAAGCCTAGCAATAGTGATGTCAGGATATTTGGAATGAATTGGGTTTTCAGAAAATTCAGGTTGCAATTCCTGGCTAGACTTAAAATTTGTATAAGTTTTGGGTGCTGTAGATGAGCTTGAACCCTTGTTCTCTATCTCCAGTGCAAATCTACTCCCATTTGGCAGCCACTTCAGCTCTTCCGACTTGACTGCAAAATAAAGATAGCAATCACTATTTACACGCACCACAAGCAACGAAACAATGAAGCTGAAAAACTAGTACAAATTTTCACCAGGTGATCTCCCAACCCCTAACATACCCCCAGGGAAAGTAGATAAGTTATACCTGTGTATCGTGGTCCACCACGTGCGCAACGAGCATGAAGTCCAAAAACAATAGTATTTTTCTCATTCGGCTCATCCTTTTCTAGCAAAACAGAAGAAAGATAACCATTAATGCACAATCTGATATGGATATTGTCTGGTATCCCCGTCAAACACCAACATTACACACATAGAGGTTATACCTGACTTGTAAGAAAACAGCCTTGGGTCAACTCTTAAGGGAATGAGCCCCAATCTGTGCGCGAGAACCTCATCTTGCACCACTGACGTGTTGTTTGCTATAAGAACCTTCTCAATGGCCATTGTGGGAACCTATACAACAAATCAAAGTTAAAATTCATCTTGACACACCCTGTCATCCAGAACTAATGTGGACCTGGCATAGAAATGCATAAGCCACCATCAAAGACAAGAAGCACTTGACAGTTGAACATTGCACATGAAGTAATGCATTCCTCATTCATTTTCAAATTTGAGGTAAGCAGCACAAAAAAATCCTGAAATTCAAACAATGGTGCTTCAATGCTAGGCTGCTAGAGTAACCATAAAAACGGGCGTGTATTAATAAAATTTGATAAGTCCGGGATTCTGGTGCCTTTAATCCTTCTAGAAATCCAGTGCATTCCTCAAGGCCAAGTCATGTATCACAAGCTTGATCACCCAGCATTTGGTTAAACCATTTTGATTTTCTTGTATGGAAATGTTAAAGCCTGTTTATTTCGTATGTCTTTTTTATGGAGACCACAAAGATAATTCCATAATGTTACAGATACTCTCTTCAAAATACTGAGTCAGAGACCTTATCAGTGCACCAATCCACCTCTGGGCATGACTAAAATTTCCTGAAAGTCAAGTTATGCTCTATGCTAGAGGGCCCCGTGATATATTAAATATAAATACGGACAACAAAAAAGGAGACAAACTTCTATTTCTTCTCCTATAACCTGATTTTTTCATCTTTAATCTACCAACCCATCACAAAAGTTCAAGGGCATGACTTCAATTATATATATATATGGCGTTAGTATCACTACTAAGCAATTTCTCTACTTGGTTGCACGAACATTGCAGATTCCTTCTTCAGATGCATTGAAAGGGTCATTAACGAGTAACTCTTTCCAAATTTAGATGTCATGCACTATCATATTTAAGCATCCAACTAAGTTCTATACGGACACTCCCCCATTTAGGTATGATAGTCGCAATGTCCAGCCCTTTATTAAGATTACAACACAACTTCACTAATGTTATGTTTCGGAGCAAGGATTTCATTTCCAAATTTTGAATTGGCCCAAATGAAGTGTTTGGAAAGTTGGAGAATTTGAAATTAGAGCTCCCAATTCCAACCAAATTCAAGCCCTTACACTATAAGCCCAAATATTAGAATTGCGAAATTTCAACCCAAGGGTGTCATTTGCAATTTGAAAACTCCCCAAAC
The DNA here is from genome assembly GCA_947645195.1 of Patellifolia procumbens. Taxonomy (NCBI): domain Eukaryota; kingdom Viridiplantae; phylum Streptophyta; class Magnoliopsida; order Caryophyllales; family Amaranthaceae; genus Patellifolia; species Patellifolia procumbens. The sequence continues at coordinate 592,549 of CANSGD010001201.1, forward strand.
TTTCTTTTACTCTCTCGTCTCTTTTTAAAACTCCTCAGATTTTCCCTCCAACCTTTAAACCCACGTTTTCTCTCTTCTTGATTGAGTCATGACATGTTCTCGGTAACGGAGTTAATGCAGTTGTAGTACCATTAAGTATCTGCCAAGACCACAAGATATCACTAAAATGATACACTTGAATGGACCTATTTACACCTTTACAATACGGTCAATACGATACGATACGGCCTTGTTTTTGACAACATGAATGAATTGTTCGTTCAATTGTTTCCACCTTCCACAAGTGTTCGATGATTATTTTTTTGCGGAATCTTGAAACAAGTGTGTCAAAATTTGAGCAGGGTTATTGATTAAGCGCTTCTGGAAATTCTGCAAATTTACAGCTCTTTGTTCAATTCTTAGCTTTTGATAATGTTTCATTTTAATGGTTTAAATTTGGTTATGAACTTGATTGATTTCGATTTTTCTTTTACTTAATTTGTTGATTTGAGTTCTAGTGAAAGTTGCACATCATATTATTTTATTATTCAGACTCCAATGGTAAGAGAAGAGAGTACCTAACAGATTAAGTTATTCAAGAGCCAAGAAAGTGTGCAAGGTACAACCACTGGCAGAGCCAGGATTTCAAAATTGGGGATACAATAAACATATAGTACTACATATAAACATAAATAGGGGAGCTTTACGTATGTGATAGCAATGGTTGGTTAGCGCTAGTGGGCAATGGGTCATAGTGAAATCAGAGGCAGGTTCAAAATTCTAATATAGAGGGACACTATCCATGTACACAGCAAAAATTAATACATAAATTTGCTAATTCTTCTAGCAAACAAACTGACTACGAGACAGTAAGCTTTTGCAAAAACAAATTTATCATAATAGTACTTTCGTAGGGTTACGGTTAGATTCACCGCTAGAATTAGTAATCATAATATTACATGTTAATTATGATTAGGAATGTATTTAAAAAATATTAAGGTTAGAATTGAACATGAAAAAAAAAGGTGGTTGCTATTATTAGGAAAGAAAATAGGAAAATGGGTATATCATTAGGAAGTTAAGAAAAGAAAGACAAGAGAAATTAAGAAGGATTAAAACATGAGGAAAAATATCAAGCCAAGGAAGGAGGTCCTACTTTGTGAAGCAAATTAAAATAAGAATACAACTCTATTTTAAAATCTAACCAACAAAGCACAAAATCAACTTTAGCAAGCATCGAACATGGACTCACGCTGGAATATCCAATGGGCTTTCACCACTGAGATACAAACTCATATGTGCTTGGTAACCGCTGCTACATATATTTAACATATATCAAGTTGGATTTTATGGGTTTCCCCCCTTTGGGGATACGGTGCACCGTGCACCGCCTGGCTCTGCCAGTGGGTATAACGATAGTGATATGGAGTTTGTTATGTGAGTCTCGGGTTTTATCATAGTTGTAGCAGGGGCAAGCAATGGTCAAAAGAAGAAGATCTTATGGGATGAAGATGGGCTTGCCAATAAGAGGGCTTCAGGATGGATGACTAACAAATGACAGGTATTTATTTCCAGAATGTGCATAACAATTTGAAAACAAAGACGGCATTTGGTGCATAACGTGCATTAATGGGAACTTTTTGTAGTTTTTTTCTAATATATTAGCCTGGTGTACAAATCAATGTTTGTGCTTGCTGTATAAATTCATGTTTGTGCTTGCTGTATAATTCCTGTTTGTGCTTCGCTTTCATTTCAGGGCTCTAAGCAATATCATAATGAATAAACAAGGGAAAAGCCCATTGATTTAACACAAAAAAGGAGGTACATTACTTGGTATCCCCCAAATGAATGCAATGGCAATCACCTTTCATGAATGAAGGGAACAAAGGTGATGGGCATTATATGCCTCAAGCTTAGCAAGCTATTGTTGACAAGGTGAGGCCCGAAATGGGTATGCAACTTACCATGGACCACGCCAAGAACAGGCTCAAGGTTTGGAAGAAGCATCATGCTGTATGGGAGAAGCATCACGCTGTGATCACTGGTATTATAACTTAATACTAAGTTCATGAGGAATAATGAAAAAAACATGGTTGTGATCGACATTCATGACCTATCCCAATAACAGGAGTATTGTAAGGTATGGTTGTGTTATACAACGCTCATTTGGTCAATAAGCTCTGAGAATATCTGTTTGTTTAAACTTTTGTTCATCTGGGTATATCAACGACTGTTTCGGATAATCTAATTTGGTGGTTATAAATCCTATCTAGTTCCTGAAAAATTATTTGGTAACAATGTTAGGCATCACCAACCAAGCAAATGCTCCAACCTAAGACTACAATTATGTAACTTATGTTCTGTTGTTGATACATTCATTCAAAATAGAAGCCAATCGTCTTCAGTCTGAACATGATGAATCTGAAATTACTTAAGAATCCACAACTTGCACCTTAGAGTTCAATTTAATGCACTTGTTCCGACAGATTGACTTCTATGTTGTTATTGATAATTATTTTAAATTATTGGGGCACTTCCATGACCGAAATTTTTTATTTTACATTTTTAAAGGAACCAATGCTTACTACATTTCTTAAATTTCTTGTATAGATTGAATTAAAAAACATTCTGTATACCTTATTGTTTAGACTTCAGACCCCTCTGGTTCAGTACGTTGTAGTTCCTCTTTCTGATTTGAATTTTTTGTTTTCATGTTGCTGACTTTTTATGTGTTTAATTTTTAGATTGCAGGAGCTTGTTTACTTGGTACTTTAATTTAATGATGAAGATCTTTTTGGATTATTAGATTTTTGGGAAGAAAGGACATAAATGATATTTAAAGTACTCAGCATTAAAACATAAATGGAGCATGATGTGTTTGAGACTATGTTGCTCCGACACCCTGCTTCCCCCGGAGTATCGCGTGTCGACTCGAGTCGACGCGCGACACGACGCTCGACACGCCTGGGTGGAAGTGTCGACACGCGTATCAGAAAAGTGTCGGATCTATTCTTCAAGTGTCGTCGTCAATTGACACAAGAAGACCGAAAGAGGGAGAGGAGGAGAGAAAAGAAGATGCAAAATTCTAGATCTGAAAATTGACAAGGAAAAGATTAGAACTAGCATAAATTACCATGGGGCTTTTGTTCTACGAGAAACTTCGAGCAAGATGGTGGCTTCATCTCCGATGATATCGTTCATCGGAGCTCCAGCCGCCGTCTGGCACTTTGACGTTCAATGTCCTTCTCTTTCCCTCTCTCTTTCTGTTAGGAAAGAGATGAGTGATGTGGCCAGTGGCCCTCCCCTTCTCTGCTTTGCTTTCTCTTTTTTCTTTTTGACTTTTTTTTCTTCTAAAAGTTATAGACATGGGATTTATTCTATAAAATGGGCTAAGCCATATTTGGGCTTCTCTTTGAAAAGAAGCTGCCATTGTATAAAAATAAGCCACTTTAACACATTTTTATACAATAAGAATATGCTTACTAAACAACAATTTCTTACTCTTTATTATTTATTTTATTTTTAATTTCAAAGTACATGTATTATTAGGACCACATCCCTAAATATCAAATCTTTTCCCGACACTTATCAGATACCTGTGTCTAGAAAATTAGTCAAGACACTCTTTTGACCGTATCGCCGTATCCTTAAAATTTTAGGTCTAGAGTGTCGAATCCTTGGATCCCTACTCGGATACGACACTGAGCAACATAGGTTTGAGACAAATAATTTTTGAGGGTTTCCTTCTCTATCTAGCTGACATTGCTCCAACAAAGCAAATAATTTTTGCCTTAGTGAACTGCTGGCCAAGTTTTCTATCAAACGCTGCATTGGTCTTTGTTATCGTTGAAGATGCTTTTACAAAAAAGAAGCAATCTGACTTTTCTCTCTTGTATTATTGAACTTGTACATAAAATTGATGATCACTGCTGCTTGCTAGTCATTATGTCTTTCCCTTGGTTGTGGTTTGCTTTATTGACTATTGCAAAATAGAAGCAGCAATAAAGTTTTCTAACACAGCAATAAGGTTTTCTAACGCCTCTGCATATCTCAACAAGCGCATTGGTGATGATATTGCACTTTGGTGGCGAAAGGTGAAGATGGCCAGCAAACACAAGGCGTCGGCTTCTGAGGTAGAAAACGAAGAGGGAGCGTCCTGCAAATGCCGTTAGTAGCTCTGTCGAGTCATTCAAGGAGTATGTGGAATCAAAAAAACCTCCAAAGCCCACTTCCAAAGAGGTGTACAGCGTTGTCTCTAATGTTGCTGGACTAGATGAGGTGCTCGCCTGATTAGGTCTCTTAATGTCTTTAGTAGTAGTATTGTTCGAGTTTTTTTTTTCTTTTTTGGGTGATTTAGATGAGTTTGAGACGTGTTATACTCATCAATGTATTTTATCTAATTAATGCATCGACTTTTGGAATCAGAATTCCATATATTTTCCGGAAAATGTTAGTAATTGATATTCCAATGACTCCCAAACAATTTCCAGAACTTGTAATTCCGAAATCGGCAAGGATTTCAAATTCATGATTTACAGTTTCACATTGAACAACAATTTTCCAAATGAATTCCTAGTTCTCAAACACCACCCAAAAGACTTGTTACAAGTCAATACAAACCTTTCCCCCATGACTCAATCTAATGAATGGTATCTTCAAACCCAAACATTCACCATTACAATAGTAGAAAAGGTGAAAACTTTTTCCATACATTCAAGTATAGTAATGCCACTATCACTTCCTTATACAATCATTATAAGCTACTCGGCTACTCCGGAAACTACAGGTAGAAGTACAATAAGCAAGAATTGAAGCAAAAAAAAACTCAAAAGGAAATAAAGACATATATGCATCATATAAAAAAGAAAAAAAATTTGACCTTTAATTCAACAAAAAAATAGTTCAGAAAAACAGAGACATACCTCGGAAATGAGAATACGGCGAAAAGCATTAGCCAAAGCAGCATCAATTCCAATCATATCAAACTCCATATCATCCTCAGTAAGACGATTTATTACAACTTTAAAGTCCTTAAAGAAGCTCTCTAAGCTCGAATTATCAACGCCTAACGAAGCGTAAGCTCCAGAGTATAGAATCGACTCCGTCTATACAAAGAAAAACAAAACACCATTAAAATCAATACAGAAAATTGAAATCAAGTATAAGAAATACTTTAGTTATATAAAGAAATTAAGAGATTAACATCATTAGGAGCGTCCGATTTGCAAGAGACGCGAGTGCGCTTTAGCTCCAAGTGCTCTGGTAATCTCGGCATCGTTAATTCTCTGAGCTGAGAATCAATGTTAGGAGAGAGAAAGTGGTGTGAATTTGTAGGGTTTAGGGTTTTAGGAAGGGATCTGGTATTTCGTTTTTTTTAACTGACTTTCTTATGACATCGTGTGTTATGGGTAGAAGTGTCAAAAACTAATCTGACCCGATAATTTGATTTGGTTTGATATTAATCCGATCTGGTTCGATCTGAGTTGGAACGTATCAAAAATTAGATTGTTCTCTGACCTGACATTAATCCAACTCTGGCTTGCCCTGCTTTAATCCGACTCAAATCCGATCGGAACCGATCCACAGTCTATCTGAAACCGATTAAACCCGATATTCTATGATTTGTATCCGATCAACACCCGATTCGAAACTTACCTCATAACCGTTTGAACCCGATATTATCCGAGTTGATCAGACCTGATTCTATCCGATTCGAACTTGACCCGACCGAATTTAATCTGATCCGATGTTGACCCAACCTATTATATCCGGTATTGACTCAAGCAGATAAGTTGTGTAAATGAAAATTTGTATAATACTCATTTTTTAACATTATTAGAATATTGATGACACTCATTTAATTTATTTATGAAATAATTTTATTAAACTTTAAATTATTTTTGTGTATTTCCTTCATCTTTTATAATTGTAACAAGTTCCATATGAGAAAGTTTGGAAGGCAAAGTCTTATAAAAGACGGTCTTACATTAAGCTTAATGTAAGATCAGCCCAATAAGCCAATGAAAAGCCCAATTTCGCGTGACACGCGTTAAGGAGTCCAGGAAAATTGATTTTTTAACTTTTCAACCTAAAACCTTAACTTTTACGTTTTTTTAACTTTTCAACCTAAAGCTTTAACTTTTGCATAAAAATCCATAACTAATAGGGCTAATGGAGTGTAGGGTATCGATTCCACATATGATATTAGTTATGGATTTTTATGCAAAAATTAAGGTTTTAGGGCAAAAAGTTAAAAAAACGCAAAAGTTAAGATTTTGGGTCGAAAACTTTAAAAAATCAACTTGGCTGGGCTGCTTAGCATATGGCGCGCGTCATGGGCCTCTCTAAGGCTTATTAGGCTGGTCTGAGGTTAAGCTTAACCTAAGACCGTCTTATAGTAAACCAACTCAGTTTGAAATTATCTGTAAGACTTTCTTTTTAGGCAAATTTCTTTCTATCTCTATCCTATCACGTGAGTCACATTTTTCTCTCTTTATCTCTATCCTCTTAAAATATATTGCCGAATAGTCCGTAAAATCAAAGAGTAACAACTAATAAAAAACAAAGTATTTAAGATACTTGATCCTTAATATATTAATTATTAATTTTATTAAGCTCTTAAACTTATAATTCTCACATAGTTATCTTCGGTTCTATGTAATAAAATCCTTATCATTAGAATTACTATCCTTCATAAATCTAGAATATACGATAAAAGATGTAAACATTTACTTAGTTATTTGTAATAAATAGGATTTTTTGTCAAAAACTACATTTTAGAATACACATTGCAGGTTTAACTACATTTTCTAAATTTTTTAGTTTAACTACCTCTTATAATTGAAACCAGTAGGTTTCACTACCAAAACCGCTTTCAGGCCAAAAAAATTTATGATGATTTTACCCTTTAGTGATTTTCAGTCATGTACTTCAATTTTTCCCCAATTTTCACTCGATTTTCTCATTTAATCCAACCCTAATTCATCAATTTGGGAGAAATTTGAAGATTCTTTTCAATTGGACATTTAATTGGGCCAAATCTCTCGCCGTTGGATTTTACCCTACTCTCTCGCCAGTGAAATCTGCTCCGTTTGATGGTGGTTACTCTTTCGCCGGCGAAATCTAGGTTGTTTGGTGGTGGTTATTCACTCGCCGGCCGAATCTAGGTTGTTTGGTGGTGGTTTTTCACTCACCGCGGAATGTGGGCTTTCCACTATGGTTGCCGAAATCTATAAAACTAGGGTTTGTAAAAAACGTCAAATTGAAGATCTGGGCACTTGATTCACGAATTATTGCCCAATTGAATGAAAATTTGGAGGGAAATGAAGATCTGGGCACCTGATTCACAAAAATCGAATGAAAACTGGAGGAACTGAAGAACATGACGGAAAACCGCTAAAATTTGGCCTGAAAGCGATTTTGATAGTGAAACCTACTGGTTTCGATAATAAGAGGTAGTTAAACTAAAAAAAATTAGAAAATATAGTTAAACCTACAATGTGTATTATAAAAGATGATTTTTGACAAAATTTCCTAATAAATATTCAATTTTTTCAACGACTTATGTTCACCAAACTATTTTTTTTACCAACTCTACAACTTCTACTAAACAAATGTGTCACTGATGAGCAACTTTTGTCATCTTTTTTTTAGAAGCAAAACAAATTGTAGATTTCACCATTAGTTTAAGGTTGAAACTAAGGAATCCAAGAATACTAATTTCAGGAACTTTTTTTGTACAAAATGTAGCTTTAACTTTCAACTTGCAACAAATAAAGAAAATCGAAAATCATAAAAGATTCAGTTTTGCAATAATCCAAGCATACAATCAAACCTAATCGAACAAAATGTATTAACAACATGAACAAAATTGACTAACATAGATCAAAAGGAAAAAGAATTAACCAAATTACTTTCACCAAACTCAAACTTATTTAACATTATCAATCTAAATATTTAACTCAAAAATTGAACCAACTTAATTGAATACTAATTTTACTAAATTTAAACCTGATTTCATAATTACAAACTAACAAAACAAAATAAACTAACATTAACATTACACAATCAAAACCAAAAAAGCCTTCAATGAGGCATACAGATCTTGTACCTCATTGAACCTCGAACCTTCCCCAAATACGAAAGAAATGGGTCCTTTATTTTCCCATTTTTCGACACTTTTCACTTGTCACCATTATCAAATCTCTCGCAAATGGGGTCAATGTTACTAAAGAGGGGTTTAGGAGAGATTGTTGTGGGGTTTAACAAAGGAGGAAGAGAAGGAGGTTGCATAACGACTTTTGCAATTATGGGTTTCTCATTTCATCAAACTTGATTATTTGCCTAAGCTAATTTAAACCGAGTGTGATTTAGTTCTTATAATTTTTGGGAGAAAAAATTAGTCAAGCTTGTAAAGAAGAAAATTGAGTATGAGGATGAAGATGAGAACAGACAAGATCTGAGGGAGAGGGGGCCGAATGGAAACAGGGGTGTAAGGTAAAGAGAGCGAAATAGGCTGAAATTTTTAGGTTCCAATTTTAAAATTTTGACTTTTCGAAATTTGAAATAAAATAGAGTAACTTTTAATTTTGATTTTGATTTCCCAAATTATGGTTTTTAAGTCATATACCTACTATAGCTTTGGTCGAATCTATATTTTACTCCCTCCGTAACGGATTACTTGCAACCATGAGACATTTTCTACTCACACTTTATGTCAAATCGTTGAAAGTAATGCGTTACGGAAGGAGTACAATATTATTTTACGTATCTAGATAATATGTCAATTGATATAATACATTGATCTTCATTATCTTATTCCTTGATCTAATATATTTATGATTGATCTAATATTTTATTTTAAATATCTTATACGTTATATATTGATGTAATATATTGATCCATCTAATACACTAATTCTAATTATCTTATACATTGATTTAATATATTGATGATTGATCTAGTACTTTGATCTTAACTATCATATATATTGGCCTAGTACTCCCTCAGTCCCACATCACTTCATACACTTCTAAAAGTAGCATGGTTCTACACTAAAAATATATATTTTTATTATGGGATGGGTCCACATTTGTCATATTGCATCCTCTCTCTTTAGCTTTTTGTTTTACTTTTGCAATACACCCATGACCTATATTTGTCCCACATTGTACTTTATGGACTTAAATAATACCAACAACTAACTACTCATAATAAAATAAACAAGTCAAATAACACTCCTAAAACTTTGTGTCAGTCAAACTGTATCAAGTAATATGAGATAGAGGGAGTCTATCTATAATTTAATTAATACACTAATCTATCGATGATTGAACTAATACATTTTATTTTATTTTTTATATATTTTTTTTGGTAAGAAGAAGTGGCTCGAACCCCGCTCGGATCCTATTGGGCCAGGCACTTGAGAATAGGGGGAAGGGTAAGGGAAATCCCTACCCTCAAAGTGCCCCTAGTGGGATTGAACCCCCAACCTTGAGGTTAGAAGGGTACTCTCCTTTCCACTAGACCAAGTACTACTTGGTTGATTGAACTAATACATAGATCTTAAGCATTTGCTTGATCTAGAACATATGCAATTGGTATAATACAGTGATCTTCACTATGTTATTCTTTGGTATAATATATTCATAATTGATCTTATAAATTGATTTTAAGTATATTATAAGTAGTTACACATTGATATGATGTAATGTATTGATCCATTTAATACACTAATCCTAACTACCTTATACGTTGATTGAATATGTTGGTGATTGATCTAATACATTGATCTTAAATGTCATATATTGACTAGTTTATCGATGATTAAATTAATACATAAATCTTAACCATATGCTTGATTTAGAGCATATGTAAATTGATAAATTACATTAATCTTCACTATCTTATTCCTTGATCGAATATATTTAGGAAAAATTGTCGGGAATAAGCCAACATTTGTGTTGACTACTTTTAACAAGTCTGACTTAATTTATTCAATTAACAAGTAGACCTTGTACATACGTTTGCTTTTAACAAGTTTTTATCGGCTAAGACCTCTAACTTTTTTAATAGGTTAAAGTGACACATGTCACTCTTTTATTGAACATTTTAAAATTTATAGTTTATAATTAAAAAATAAAAATAAAAGAACCCTTATCCCTGGTCCGATGAGTTGTCGCTAAAGTCGGTGGTATACCGCTTCCACCACCTCTTCATCCAGCTTACACCTTAAAGAAGCTTTGTTATTTTTTTTCTCTTCCTTTAGTTTAGTTTTTATTTTTTTCACTAAAGTCGGTGGATTGCAGTGGTGTCTGGTGGGTGGGGATCTGGTTGGATTGTAGTGGTGTTTGGTGGATGTCGCAGGGTTGGGTTCAGCTGGTGGTTTCGGGTTCTGGTGGTTGAGAGGTGAAGGGAAGGGGGAGATTTTTTTTGTTGCGTTAAAAATAAAAAAAATAACTATTTAAAACCAATTACAACAAGCCACGTGGACAAGTGACCCATACTAAGAAGTTAGTAATAGGTACCAGTATAAAACTCGTTAAAAGCAAAAATTGTGTATAAGATCTACTTGTTAATAGAATAAATTAAGGTAGGATTGTTAAAAGCGGTCAACACAAAAGTTGGCTTATTGCTAACAATTTTTCCATAGATTTATGATTGATCTAATCCAATGATTTTAAGTATTACAGTATATAAGTTATACATTGATATTCACTATAAGTCTATAACTATTACTACCGGCGGAGGGAGGTGGAAGTGTCGTCGTCGACGGCGGAGGAGGAGTGGAAACAACGGTGTTCGCACTCATCTCAGAACCATTGTTGCTAAGAACAGGCGATGATGTTGCTGTCGCCATTGTTGATGATGATTCCAAGCTCTGAATCAAGCGAAATTTTAATAATCAAACATAAATTATATAAATAACTTACGTAGTACCGGCACAACTGTATGGAATTTGTGAAGAATGAAAACCTAGCAGATTGAAGACATGGAAATTGAAGGTTGAAGATGAAGATGAAGATGAAGATGAAGAAGACAGTTATAAGGAGTTGACAATTGATATGGAGTGAGTGAATTCGATGGTTAATTTGGTTTCTCATCCCTCAGAATTTTGACACAATGCAAACCCTTTACTCTGGCAGCTATTTGAGTTGGGGGGAGAGGAAAGGCAGCGATAACGAGAGGGGGCAACACCTACGGATGAATCTTTATTATCTCTAATCTATGAGTGAAGAAGAAGTGGGGACTGGGGACACTAAAAATCCTTATTTCTAAAATTCTTCAGCCCTCCTACTGAGAAACCTCAGATAAACATGTTGACTTCATCCGAAGGCTTTAAGTGTAAACTAACCATCTGTAACCCTCCAATGAATTCAACATGAGACTTGTATGCTTCAATCTAGACCAAAGCTCCTCAAATTATCCACGGGTGATTGGTGTAAACAAATAGAATCCTTGATCCCAGACCAGACCGAAAGTTCAATACTTAATAGTATATCTTCAATTATCATTACAACCTTAACTTCTTTGACACAATTTTCCATCCAATATTTACCTTGATATTGTCTCTAAGAGGCCAATCAATTTGTTTCTCAAGACACTTATACCACTTAAAACCAGAAGGCAGAAGCTCAAATTCGAGTGTGAAGTGTGTAACCTTCCTACTTATTGATCAATATGATCATCCATAGTCAAAAAAAGTCAACCACCGTCACCCACCTTAAAACTTCCACCAAACCCCAAATTACCATCAACCACTGCCAACCATTCCCAAAACACCAACAACACCCTGAAACCACCTTTATTCACTGAGAACCACTACCCGAATCCACCCAAAATACCACCACCATTCTGGCCGAAACAATCAGCCTAACAACCACACCATCCCCACTTAAACCACCTCTTCCTCATCGAAAATCACAAATAACCTACCCCCACCCTCGATTACCACCAAAAACCCATCAATAAACCAGCTCCACCATTGATAACCACCGAAAATCCACCACCCGAATCTGCATCTTAGAAGTCCGAAATCTATACCACCACCGTCACCATCTTCAACGTTCGAACTCTCCTCCACACATCATCAGAGATGGAAGATTTGCCGGCGTTTTTCGAGATGTTCCGGGGGAGATAACGAGAATGGAGAGAGAGAAGAGTGTTTTTATGTTTTTTAATTTTTTTATTATAGTTATGAGAGCCTATCATTAAGTGACGTGTATCCAATCTAACTCATACTTTAGCTTGTAACCGGTTTTGTCTCGTTTAAAATAAATGGGGTATAAAGGTTTAATTATTACAGAATAATCGAAAGTTTGTTTTATTATTTGCGAACCGTCAAAAGGTTGCATTATTAGAAGCAATTTTTCCATAATATTTTACTACTACCAGTCACCTAAACTTTTTCCATCTTTGTTAATTGTGTTTTTAATCATTATAATCCGTTACAAAAGGTTTATTTAAAAAATTAGCTAATTTTATAATCAATTGTTGGATTATCTTATATAATGAGTTGTTAAGAAAAATAGTCAAAATTGAAAAATATACTCCTTTACGAATAGGGACATCGATATTGTGTACGTTTGCTGATGTATATCGTTGATCACGAATATCTCTAATTGTACATGAATAGAAATTATAAATAGTTGATATTATGAAAGTGCATATTAAGATGAATTAAGCAAGATCTCACATAAATATGTTTTTTTCTTACATAAAAATAACACAAGATGGTGAAACAACATAATATGAATAGTATAAAAAGTTAAAACATCTCTATTAAAAGAAACCCAGAAATCTAAAAAGGTAAAATGGCCAAATTTTATTTAACAATATATTAGATCAATACCTCCAACATTTCTATTGCTCTAACCCGTGAGTTTCAAGTTCATTGTTGATATTCAAATTTCGGAAAAAATATGTGGATAAGTTTCATATGTATTATATGATTATATCCCATATATGTTTATTTAAAATTTAAGTTTGATTAATAAATCTATTTGTTTGACATTAACATGAACTTCTTATCATATGATCTATTATTTTGAAATCATTCTTGAATTTTTCAAATAAATTTAAATTTTCTTGAAATAAAAAAATGAGATATAAAATTATCTTAACCCCTTTTATATAAATAGATATGTTTTCCATATGTTGTATCCCTATTAATGACTTTTATATAAAAAATTATGATTAGTAAGTGTCACATATTTTGTTGGGAAAAAAATAAAATTTTAAAATATTAAATTATACACAAATAAATTTTAGAAAGGCTTTTATCCTCTTAATCAAAAACTTCTCCAAATATATTGATTTTAAAATTTTATCCTATTTATATGATTTGATTTCATTGATAATTTCGCTCATATGAAATTTAAAATAGTTGATTGCAATCTCTTAATATTTACAATCTCTTAAAAATAGCCAATTCGGTTTATATCGTATTAAATTCCATTTTTAATCGGGTCATATTGAGTAATGAAAAAATCTTATTCAAATCGAGTTTATATCAATTAAATTTGAGTTTGATTTCGATTTGGCATAATTAAGATTTCGAGTAATAATCGGTTTGAGTTAATTTCTTTTGAGTTATTTTGGATATTGGATCGATTTTTGGATCTAGTTAGTTTGTTAATCGGATTACATTAATTTGTCACGTATACAATTATTCATATTATCTAAATCATATATTCTAAAATTTTGGCCCCCTAAACAAAAAATTTCAAGATCCGCCATTGTTAGGACTTATCAACAAGTAAATATATAGTCAACAAAAACACCAAATAACCGAACATGAAATGAAATTAACAAGAAGAAAATGAGATCAACAAGTATAATAAACAGCACCAGTTGACAACACGAGAGTCTAGAAAGATTTGTTGGCAGAAATTTTAAAGCAGAGACAATCGATTTACAGTGAAAACTGGTTGAGAACTTATAAAGCAAAATTGCAAAGGCAATGAGGAATCCAAGGTTTTGAAACTTGTCGTACGAAAAATAATTAGAAGGCCACACTGACACAAAATTATTTAACATTATAAAGTTACAAGCCAAATAATGCAAATGAAGACAATACATGACATTCATCAAAAGTAAACTTGAAGTCGACGAGCTTTCATCTTTTGGAAGTGATATACAACATGACATGAAAGACTTGTAGGTGACTTTATTCCGCAATAAAAATTGACTAGAAAACCAATTTATACTTGATCATCCATACTCTTCCACAAGAAATCGTGAAATAACTCATTCCAATAAAGCCCTTCCCATACATCCGAACGAAATCTTCAATTGCAATAACCAACGAGCCAAAACTATATAACTTCAATTCCACAATAAATCCTCAATTGCAATCAAATATCCAAAGCAAGTTCTAATAGCATTCCCATATTTCACAAGAGGAATTGGTAAAGGAATTCAAATACATGATTTCGATTTCTAGAATCGAAATTCGTAGTCTCAAACGCTACGTAATTGCAATCAAAAATCCAAAGAACGTTCTGAAAGCAACAATAACCAATTCCGGACAACACCAACCAATCAAGTCAATTAAGCTTAACACACTATTTTTACTCAGTTGACTCAATCTTTGATTCTAATCAAGATTTATTATAGCTAATTACTTTAATTAACACATTATAATTTATATAGAAAACAAAATCCCTAGCTCATGTTCTAATACTATTAGCAAGTAATAACTGCAATCAAACACAACCAAATTCTAAAAAAATTAGGTCAATAATCAATTAGTTATTGAAATGTACCAAATTGTGTAAATTTGTTCGAAAAAATACAAAAAAAGGAATTCAGGAGATAAAGGTGTACATTACCCTACGGACTCCGAAGATGCAGATGAGTCGAAGTGGTGCGCCGTCGATAATGCTTCCTGTCGTTGCTCCGATGGTGAATAATTGATAGGTTTTAGTCGTATCGCCTAATCAAAAATAAACCTACGGACCTCTAACTAGGTAGTCAGTGGAAGCAGGGTCGAATCCACAGGGAGACAGAGTTTCTAAATCAATATTCAACCAATTCAGCTACTCCAGATGAAATCAGGAAGGAATTAATTAAACTAAAGAATAGACTACAGAAGACGGAATAAATCGAGGATTAAACTATGGAATAAAAGTCTAGGGTATTAGGTCGGTCCACCATGCTTATACCAATCAAATAGGGTCAACTACTATCAAGACCTAGGTCAAGAGTCGGGGATTAGAGCCTATGTTGAGCTATGGTTAAGACTCAACGCTCATAGTTCAACATACGCCGCATGTTCACTAACGTAATCAGAACTACTGACGTGTCCTAGGCCTCTAGTCGTAAGACGGATCTGTGCAAACAATTAACCACAAGCAACCAACGAAACTGTGCAATAACGTTAATTACTCAATAAAGAACAAACCACATCACAATCACCCTAATCAAGCCCTAGAAATCAATAAGAGTCTAAATCACAATCATGGTATAAACATGGCTTTCCTATCTAACACCCTAGAAAGAGACTACTCAGACATGATCGAATTAACAACGACAAAACTAATATGAAACCCTAACAATTGCATCATGAACGATTAAATAAATAAACTAAGCAATCAAGAATAACAAAAGAGATTAGGGTAAGGAAGAGTACCAATTGACAGAAAGCAGGAACTTTTATTGAAATCGAAATAGGTTTGATCACCTCTAAATTAATCTAAAGTGTTTGAATTGAACTAAGAACAATGAAGAATAAAACTAGTCTAAAGCTAATGAAAGATGAATGAAAAGATGTAAATCAAGATGTCCCTAAATAATGAGGAAAACGGTATTTATAATACCCCTCAAGTCTAATAAAAAATAGGAAGCAAAAGTCGAAAATCGCGACAAATGGTGCCAGACCCGATCGGGCCCGAGCACAGTACCCGATCGGGTCAAATGCAAAACAGCTCAACTTGCGTTTGGGCTTTAGCATGGCAGCAGCGCAGCGTTTGACGAGAAATTGAGGCCCACCCGATCGGGCCCGAGGCCACCACCCGATCGGGTCTGGCGACAAATTGGGCCAACACGGTCTCCTCGCAAGCAGCAACTCAACGAGAGCTATGAGCAGCCCACTCGATCGGGTCGGGTGGTGAACACCCGATCGGACCTGGTGCATATGTGCTCGCCCGATGCGATCGGGCAAGACTTGCCCGATCGGGTCCGTGACTTTCATACCCGACCATAAATACTTCGTCCGATCGGGCCATTTCTGCCCGATCAGTGCACGGAAACCTCCTTTGACTCCTTGGCTATCTAATCTTCACGTTTAGGGGTCTTGGGACCTCCTAAACTATCCATAAAGCTCGTGAGCCATCCTACGTGCCTCGTAACATCTCGTAAAGCCGTGGTTGCTTCCAAAAGGCTCGGGAATAAGGAGAAAACTCCATAAAACCTGCAATTCAATACTAAAACACGAAACCACAACTACATACGATAGTTAGCACAAAATAGCTCCCAAGAGCTCCAATGACGCACAAATTAGCTTGTAAATAAGGGAGAAAACTCTATATAAATACGTGATATCAAACTCCCCCAAGCTAAACCTTTGCTTGTCCTCAAGCAAACAGCACATGAACATGGAATAGATTACCTCACCCCAAAGATAAAAACAAATCAAAGCTCAAAACATTTTCAAGACTAAGAATCGTTCAAGCAGGCATAATTCAAGTTTGGCTCATCAAATCCATCCAACCACCAATCATTCAAGCAATTTATCAAACTCAAGCATCCACAAGGCTTACAAATCCTGAAAAGGCTCTCACAAGGGTGTCAGTCCTCTCTATTTTGTGGCAGGCAAAGAATATGCCCGAACACTCACCAACCCGACCATAAGTACCCTTCCCACTCACACTCTCATGTGTTTAAGAAGGTTCAATGACGCTCAACCTAGTCAAGTCGACTCAATTAGCAGAAATACTCCCTAGCTTTGACAAACTGACTCGAAATCAATCAAATGAACAATGCCGACATAAGCTCAAGAGGACTTTATAGGGTTGTAATGAGGCTTAGGTGAGAGGTAGGGGATACTTTTGGGTAATGTGGTGGAAAAACCAAGAAAGGGGGAGCATAAATCATTCAAACAAGGCCTAAGATGGCCTACACAACTCCGAACAATCGCCCTAAAACCATGTAAAGTAACCCAACTCTCATAAATCAATGAAAAGCTCATAACAAACCCAATTTTCTAGCAATGGAGCGAATTTTCCTTTATGAACGTACGTGAATGAAAGAACTAGAATTCTTTTGAATTTTCATTTCATTTTTCTTTCATTTTTCTGAACTTCATTCACGCAACTCTAAACTTGCTTCTTATTCTCTCTTTCTCACTCTCAAACCACAGCAAATACACTTTTAAATTCCTCAAGAACCAAACTAAACCAACAAACCAATATCAAACTCAACCCATACAAAAGCTCCCCCAAGCTAGGCTTGGAATAATATCAAGTGAAGGCTTTTGGCTCATAATAGGGGTTTAAGTAACACGAAACAAGTCATTAGGCTCAGCGGGGCTAAGGAGGATAAATGTATATCAAAAACTCACTCTGAAGCTCAAGAATAAGACAAAAGAACGCCTCTATCACAGCACATGCTACAAGTCATCGAAAATCAGACAAGTACGAAGTAAAAGTCAAGATCAATCCACTAAAGAGGAACTAACACACAAGAATAGACTGGATAATAATATGAATCCAATAGGCTACAAAGAGGCCTCACAGTCTAACTAATTCAGGTATGCAGCACAAAGTGGTCTAATATAATCCATAAATGCTCGAAATCATAGCAATCAAACATCAAATCATAGCCTCAAGATCACAAATGCCCAGCTATCCAGAAAACAGAGTCAAATCAATTTCAAATAGAGCACAACAAGGGGCACAGGGAGGCAACTAAACCAGTCATGGGAACCATATTTTTTTTGATTTTTTTTTGTATTTTTCGAAAGCAGTAAAACTATTCTAGAAAGCAGTAAAAGAGATAGGAAATACAAACAGAACTCCTCCCCCAAGCTGAACTTGGCAGTGTCCTCAATGCCAAAAGGTGATAAGGACTATGCTAAGAGGAAAAACAATGTTAGTACCCTCACTCTCGCTCACAAAAAGAAAAAAATAAAAAGAAAAGGAAAAGGGAAAGAAAAGAAATACGAGTTGCCTCTCGCACAGCGCTGGTTTATAAAGGTCCCGCACGACCATGATCCGCCCTCTCTCAAATAGGAGGGGCGTGGCAGTGAGTGTCACCCTCATCAAAAATCTTTCTTCTCCAAATGTTCTTGACTATGCCTCCAGACGGTGGGGCAACCTTAGGTGGAATTGGAGCCTTCTCCACCCCTACTTCATCTAAAACCTTATCTCTGCAAAAAGATTGTTCAAGCATAGGTGCCTTAACAGCATTGGTTAGTTTAAACATCACTTTGTCATCACCAACACTAAGAGTTAAAGACCCAGACTTGAGATCAATGACAGCACCAGCAGTACACAAAAACGGCCTACCCAAGATAATAGGGATCTGGGCATCCTCATTCACATCTAACACCACAAAATCAACAGGGATATAGAATTTCCCTACCCTAATAGGAACGTCCTCTAAAACACCTAGAGGGTATTTTATTGAACGATCCGCCATCTGTAAAGTGATTTGTGTGCATTTAAGGGCTCCCATGTTCAGTTTCTTATAAACAGACAATGGCATAACAGAAACAGAAGCACCTAAATCACACAAAGCCTTATCAATAAAAATAGGTCCAAGATGGCAGGGTATAGAAAAACTACCAGGATCTTTTAACTTTGGTGGGGTTTTATTTTGAATAAAAGCACTACACTCTTCAGTAAGAGCGACACATTCTACCCCACCAAAGTCTCTTTTCTTAGTGATCATGTCTTTCAGAAATTTGGCATAAACAGGCACTTGGGTAATTAAATCTGTGAATGGAATTGTTACCTCAAGGTTCTTGACCATAGCCAAGAACTTACCAAACTGCTGATCGACCTTGGATTGTTGCATCCTGTGAGGAAAAGGTAGCCTTGGTGTAAAAGGCGTTTCAGAAACCTTCTCCTTTTTCTTCCCTGTCTGTTCAGCTTCTGCAGACAAATCGACTTCAGACGTCGAATTCTTTCTTTTTCCTTCCTCTACCACCCTCTTCTTCCCTGCAGTCGGGGTAACCTCATCAATGGGCACTAGAGGGGCATCATATGCAATGCCACTACGAAGAGTGATGGCATTCACATGTTCTCTCTGAACGGGCTGCCCTGACAATTGTCCCTGCTGCCTCTGTGCATTAGATTCTGTCAACTGAGCAACTTGAGCCTCGAGAAGTTTGATATGCTTCTCTTGGTTCCTCCGTGCTTCCTCATGTGCCTTTTGCATAGACAATATCAGTTTCATCAGTTCAGAATTGCTAGGCTCTTGCGGGTTATTGTTTTGTGGAGGTGGGGTGGGAAAATTTTGTGGGGTTTGGAAATTATTGTGGTTGTGGAAGTTTTGTGGTGGTGGTCTTTGGAAATGTTGTGGGGTTTGATGGTATGAAGGTTTAGGGTAGTTTTGTGGGTTTTGGTAGTTATGTGAAGGGGGGAAGGTTTGTGGCCTTTGTTGAAAGGCGTTTGCCTGCTCCATCTGAAATTGACTGAACTGACAGTCATGCCCAAAGTGACCCTGAACACCACATACCTCGCAGTAAGATGAGGTAATGGGTGCTACGGCAGACATAGCATTGATGCTCATAGGCGGAGGTGTCGAACTAGAAGACTTCATTAGTTGCTGAGTCAGTTGCGCCATCTGAGATGTAAGCAATGAAATAGCGTCAACTTCAAGTACCTTCTTAGTCAAACTCCTAGATGATGAATGGTCATTGGCTGCAAGATTTGATATGAATTCATAACCCTCATCAACTGCCTTGTCTAAAAACACTCCTCCTGCAGACGAATCAACAATACACTTCGTCTGAGGCTGCAGACCATTGCAGAATGTCTGCGTCAAGAACCATTTGTCCATATTGTGGTGTGGACACTCTCTCTGTAGATCTCTAAACCTAGCCCACGCTTCCCTCAATGTTTCATCAGGTTCTTGGGAAAACGTGGCTAGTTTATTTCTGATTTCTGCTGTTTTAGTAGGTGGGTAATACTCTCTTAGAAATGCAGCAGAAATCTCACTCCATTCAGTTTCCTGCACATCGTTCAACCACTTCTGGGCTCTATCTCTCAAAGAAAACTCGAACAACATGACTTTTAACTGATCTGGAGTGACGCCGGCATGTTTAATGGTTCGACATAGTTGTTGAAATCGTTGCAGATGATTTGCCGGATCTTCAGTAGGATGCCCACCAAACTGATTTTGCTGGACCATGCTGATGAGTCCAGGCTTGATCTCAAAATTTGCCGCGGCAATGGTGGGCATAGTAGGTCCAGTGGAGAGACCATCTGGGTTGGGCACCCCATATGATTTCAGTGACTTTGACATGACTGAACTCAGGGTGTCTGTTCCAGAGGTCTTCAGCTGAACATACTGCTTTTCTTTCTGCTTTATCTTTCGGATCCGCCTGATTGTCCTAGTAAGATCGGGGTCCGCTGGAATTGGGGAACCGTTTCTTTGGGACCTGGGCATACAAAAGAAATAAAAAGCAGCAGTAAAACGTACCTCGATTGAAACAATGAAGTTCCAATGAGGTACAGAGAAGTAGACCAAATAATTAAATAAAAACTTAGAGAACTAGCCGTCTCCCCGGCAACGGCGCCAAAATTTGATAGGTTTTAGTCGTATCGCCTAATCAAAAATAAACCTACGGACCTCTAACTAGGTAGTCAGTGGAAGCAGGGTCGAATCCACAGGGAGACAGAGTTTCTAAATCAATATTCAACCAATTCAGCTACTCCAGAGTAAATCAGGAAAGAATTAATTAAACTAAAGAATAGACTACAGAAGACGGAATAAATCGAGGATTAAACTATGGAATAAAAGTCTAGGGTATTAGGTCGGTCCACCATGCTTATACCAATCAAATAGGGTCAACTACTATCAAGACCTAGGTCAAGAGTCGGGGATTAGAGCCTATGTTGAGCTATGGTTAAGACTCAACGCTCATAGTTCAACATACGCCGCATGTTCACTAACGTAATCAGAACTACTGACGTGTCCTAGGCCTCTAGTCGTAAGACGGATCTGTGCAAACAACTATTAACCACAAGCAACCAACGAAACTGCGCAATAACGTTAATTACTCAATAAAGAACAAACCACATCACAATCACCCTAATCAAGCCCTAGAAATCAATAAGAGTCTAAATCACAATCATGGTATAAACATGGTTTTCCTATCTAACACCCTAGAAAGAGACTACTCAGACATGATCGAATTAACAACGACAAAACTAATATGAAACCCTAACAATTGCATCATGAACGATTAAATAAATAAACTAAGCAATCAAGAATAACAAAAGAGATTAGGGTAAGGAAGAGTACCAATTGACAGAAAGCAGGAACTTTTATTGAAATCGAAATAGGTTTGATCACCTCTAAATTAATCTAAAGTGTTTGAATTGAACTAAGAACAATGAAGAATAAAACTAGTCTAAAGCTAATGAAAGATGAATGAAAAGATGTAAATCAAGATGTCCCTAAATAATGAGGAAAACGGTATTTATAATACCCCTCAAGTCTAATAAAAAATAGGAAGCAAAAGTCAAAAATCGCGACAAATGGTGCCAGACCCGATCGGGCCCGAGCACAGTACCCGATCGGGTCAAATGCAAAACAGCTCAACTTGCGTTTGGGCTTTAGCATGGCAGCAGCGCAGCGTTTGACGAGAAATTGAGGCCCACCCGATCGGGCCCGAGGCCACCACCCGATCGGGTCTGGCGACAAATTGGGCCAACACGGTCTCCTCGCAAGCAGCAACTCAACGAGAGCTATGAGCAGCCCACTCGATCGGGTCGGGTGGTGAACACCCGATCGGACCTGGTGCATATGTGCTCGCCCGATGCGATCGGGCAAGACTTGCCCGATCGGGTCCGTGACTTTCATACCCGACCATAAATACTTCGCCCGATCGGGCCATTTCTGCCCGATCAGTGCACGGAAACCTCCTTTGACTCCTTGGCTATCTAATCTTCACGTTTAGGGGTCTTGGGACCTCCTAAACTATCCATAAAGCTCGTGAGCCATCCTACGTGCCTCGTAACATCTCGTAAAGCCGTGGTTGCTTCCAAAAGGCTCGGGAATAAGGAGAAAACTCCATAAAACCTGCAATTCAATACTAAAACACGAAACCACAACTACATACGATAGTTAGCACAAAATAGCTCCCAAGAGCTCCAATGACGCACAAATTAGCTTGTAAATAAGGGAGAAAACTCTATATAAATACGTGATATCAATAATGAGCGACAATCACGCAGAGAATTTGAGACTATGAAACATTGGTGAGAATTGAGTTGGAGTAGAGGAAAAGTTTTCTAAAAAAGAGTTATATACATTTGTTTGAGCTGTGGGGTGGAAATGAAGAAAGAAATAACCCGATCTAAACCCGACCTGAAACTTGACTCAAATTCTGAATTGAAATTTTCGCTCGTTTGTTTCTCACTATTGCATGAACTTTGATCATTAGTACTCAACAAAAGTTACACTCGGAATGGAAAAATAATTTCACTAAGATCCGACAAAGAAAAAAAACAGGTGTTATTCCTTACTAAAATGAAACTTTCTACTAGTCACTCATATTAGTCATATCATTAGAAATCGAGATTTTCTCGACAAGAGTTTAACTAATATAGTAAGAAGCTCAAACGAGTTACGGCTTTGACATATTCTATCTATGAGCAAATCTATAAGGTATTATATATCAGCCATCAGGTGGTATTGGCAACTTCTAGATTATTAGAAGAATTGTAGTCTTTCATGTAAAGAAAGACATAAAAAAATCTTAGAATTATAACTCCATTTTTTTATTCTTACTATTGATGTCGCTAACTAGGTTGCCTTACACTAAAGACGGAAAACAAATATCATCTCAAAAAGATAAAGAATATATAATGACATACGGTGTTAAGTGCTAAGTTGCTTACTACAAATTGTTAAAACTAAAGATTACATATTTACGTGTATAAACTATTTTTAACAAAAATTCAAATATTCCACTCATGTTAAAATCGTTGACTAATCTTTGAAAAACTGAACAATTGTAGTAAATTTGGTTGATTGGTTGTACACTTCTACTTGAACTACTTGGAAGAACTTTATGTGTGAAATTGACCTCTTTATTGATAGATGGGCAAGATTGTCTTTGACATATTTTAAGCTTTTATTTTCTATTGCAACCTCACTTTATAGTTCTACCTTCTTGGATCTACCCCGTAATATTGTTTGTATTCTCTGCAAGATTAATTGGACCTGCCAGTTTCTAACTTTACCACTGCCACAGACTTGAATATGCTTAATAGTTAATAGCATAGTTATTCATTGAAACATAAAAACCCATATAATTAGCAAAAAAGATTAAGTTATTTTCAAGGTTCCACCCGTATGTAGAACAGACTTTTATCATTTTGTATGTTGGGTTGTATCGGATTGAGTTCAGTGTCCTTCCTCGTTTTACATAAACCGTAACTTCTACCGACTGTGATACTGGCGCCTTAAGATACTTATTTGAGTCCGGTTACTTGATAGGTAAATTTGATCAGAAAAGATATTAGAACAATTGTAGGTATCCCAATCTCTTAATCCTTGGTTGATGAATTCTGTGGGTAAGGCTAAATCGTAACATTAAAAAACTTTAGATCATAAAATTACAGTAACTGCTAATGGGGTCAAACCTTTTACTAAAGAGATGGAGGGTTTAAAAGCTATAAATCTTCTATCTCTTCTAAGGATGAAAAATGGAAATCCATGCCTTTTAATGCATCCCGATCGATTTCAACAGTTTTCACCAGTTTCAGAGAAACGTCGGATTCTTGTGCTGGAGAAGACAAATCATTCTGGTCAATTTGCTCTTTCATATCCTCAGTGTTCTCAGCTTTCTTTTCGGAACTTAAGTTTTGTTGACTTGTATTGGATCTCATCTGGATACAAAACTTTAGATCTTCCTCGTTTCGAGCTCTATTTAACTTTAAGTTCAATTCAGCAAAGGGTGAGGTCTTCCCAGCCCACACATTTTTAGCTGCTTTTGGGGCTGTGTCATCTTCATCGTCTCGGTTGCTCGGACCATCAGTTGAACAATTTTTCTGAAGCTTTCTCAATCCCTGATCAATTGTCTGCCGAATCCTCTTTCTGAACGTATCAATTCTTACAGGATGGGAACGTAGCAGTACCTTGGTCTCTGAAATTATCTCCATTTTCTCACCTGAAGTCGTGGGAGGATTCGACAGCACATAACCATTCTCATCTGGCCTTTCTGGATTAACATTAAAAACCTCTTCTAGTAAACTGATATTACGCATATATCTATCAAAAGCTTCATTTTCTGCTTCAACGTTTCCATCCCTATATTCTTTCAACTTGGCAAACCGCCATTCATTGATAGTCAGCGCCTCCTGAAATTTCATTTCTTGTCAGTATGTATAGACCCGTTGTATAATGGATTAACAAACGACATGCACCTTTCTAGTTAGTGGCTTCCTTGATCGGAGCGGAATATGAACGTCGTTGAACTGCGAGAAAGTGCTAGAAAGTTGTCGAAATGATGTCGCTTTTGACTGAGGCCTGAAATCAACCAAAATGAAGATATAATATAGTACTTCCTACAGTAAAGGCAATAAAACAGCACATATATGGTCATTCCATCCTAATCTGTCCATACTTCTAAACAGCAACAAGGTTGATGAGACATGAGAGAAAGGCAACTACGAAAGTGAAAGATTAATTGAAGACAAACCAAAAGAGCAAGAAAATAAATTTGGGGATTGGGATGAAGCAAGCAATGGCATTAATTGCAAGTGATGCTACAGCTAGATTCTGAAAATGTGCAGCACCTTTGACTCAAATAACACCTGAAATTTTGATAAAAGTATTTTTTCCTATCAAAAATTCTATCAGAGCATAATTGTATATACCCGGAGGCTGCCACTTCATTAGGTTGTTTCTCAGGTATTGTGGAGCTTGCAGAAGCACTCCTATCCGCTAGAGTAGAATTTGGCTTCAAAACTGCAATAAGAGTCCAGAAAATGACAATAAAACACAAATTTCTTGCACGTATAACTGAAGGACAAATTCTGTTGTCTATTTATTCTTTCAACTTTCTCCGCTACAAAATTGAAAAACAACACTTGAGATCTAACCATGGAGTGCTTAAACTTCAATGAATTGAGCATATAGTAATTATTTTCCAGTCTCATAACTTTCTTTTGCAAGAACACCCTCCCCAATGCCCCAGCATCCACACAAGTATGTAAAAACCACACTTTACATTGGAGCACACTACTAAATCTAAAACTGAAACAATGGTTTAACATTTATAATCAGAATTTAGGTATAAAATACAACAGGTATAAAATGTGTGCATCACATTTTACGATTTTGTTTAAGTACAATGACGCACGTTCATTCTTCATAGCACCAGGTAACTCCAGAAAGTGCAATAACTCTACCTACAAACTTAACATCCCTATATAAAAGTAAGACTCACAGCTGTAGAGAAGAAAAGAGAAAACATACCATGTATATGACAAGGATTCTGGGCTTTAGAGCAGCAACTTTTGCAAGAATTGAAAGGACACCTGAATCACTTAATAATTGATAAAATCAACGGAAGATGCGGGTTCATTAAAAAGCAAAGATTACAATCAAAAATATTACATGCATCACGAGACCATGTAAGCACACCCATCCATCCTATTGGAAAAGCCCATTTTTCACACACAACAAAAGAGACACTTGCACAAGTAATTAATATAGATAAGGAAAAATTGTCAATAATAAGCTAATATTTGTGTCGACCGCTTCTAACAAGTCAGCCTTAATATATTCCAGGAATAAGTAGACTTTGTATGACCCTCCGCTTTTAACAAGTCAAAACCAGCTATCACCTCTTATTAACCTATTTAATGGGTTAAAGTGACACATGTCCTTTTTTATTGGACATTTAAAAAGATATAAAATTTTATATTAAAAAAAAACCTCTTCCTCCTCCCCCACCCCTATTTCCCTCTGTATCTCACCTTTGCCTCCCTCTCTTTCTCTCATTGACCATGCGAGCAACCCATCATCCTCTACATCCATCATCCCTGACTTTGATTTCTCTTTCACCACCATCACCTCCTCCTTCTTTCTTACTTCTCTCTCCCTCTAAACCCCCACATATCATGAAGTTTATGTCTAATGAAAACCATCACCTCATCATCTTTCTTACTTCTCTTCTTCTTCTTAGTACTTCACCCAATTTCTCTTCCCCCTCCAAATCGTGTGTGCACTCATGGTATTTGTATGTTACTTTTTTCTTTTCTTTTTTCTGGATGGAGCATCATTGATTTAATTTTGTTTATGTTAGTTTTTATGATATTTTGATTCTTTTTATTAGCTTTTAAGTATTAAAATTTGGCAGACAAAATTTTGAAATCATAATGAGTTATCAGTGTTTGGGGCTATATTTACTTACTGAAGTGAAATTTAGACCCCAAATTTGGATTGATAAGAAATGAATGGAAAGAAAATGGGCAAAACCCTTATTCCTTTCCTTTTTCTTCTTTGATGTTCTCTTTAGATTCTTTAATTCAAACAAATAGTTTATGATATGTTGATTCTTTAATTAGGACGCCATTTTCAATTCTTCCTCTCTTTCTCTCTCTCTCTAATATGTTGGGGTTTAGAGCATGGTGTCGATTAATTGGATTTTTGTTCGATTTGGCGGTGTTTTTGGTGGTTGGAGTGGTGGATATACGCTACAGGCTAGTTTTCAGGGGTGGGAAAAGGAAGGGGGTGGTTTTTAGGGGCGAGAGGTGGATTTCATGGCTGGGAAAAGGGAGGGGCTTGGTTTTCCGAGGTGGAAAAGGAGTGTGAGGCGGGTTGGAAAAAGGGTATGGTTGATTTTCAGGTGTGGGGTTGGTTTTACGGGGTGGAGGTAGGGGTGGATATGGAAAATCAAGAGGGAAGATAAAGTCAAATGGGAGGGGGAATTAAAAAGTCAATTTAAAGGTTCATCACGTAACTTGTATAAAAAACTTGTTAAAAGCTTGTTAAACACCGAGGGGGTATATACGAGGTCTACTTATGACTTGTTAGAAGCAGGCAACGCAAAGGTTGGCTTATTCTTGACAATTTTTCCTATAAATAAAGAGAAATACAATACTAATTAAACTACTATTCACAATTCTGCAAGGTCAAGTAACTTCAAGATATATTGAGAGCTCTAGTAGTTCAAGAATCATGCTAAATATGATGCATCATTTATTGGTTATTGGTTCTATTTTTCTCTTCCCCCATCAACAGACGGGAACATTACCCCAAGGTGCAATATCTACTTCTCTTATGCTCCAAAGACCCACCAGCAACATCAAACAAACGAAAATAATTGTGTGGGGTGGGGGGTGGGGTCTTATCAGCTTCATTCAAAAATGTAAAGTTCAACTGAAGGTTCAAGCTTTTGTATGGAAACAACATTGGAAAGATTCTTTTTAGTAGAAAAGAATTTACAAGCCCAAGATAGAAAGCTCAAATAGAGCAAGTTGCCCAGCAAAATGAAGCATAATTTCATGTGCGACCACATCAGAATAGACGATGAATGTAAATATGAAATAAGGTTAGAGTAATTTCTATTGAAGGTAAGATGCGTGAAACAGAACGCAAATCATTAGCTATGTTTTTAAAAAAAAGCACCTCAATGCACCAAGGAGATGCCAAAGAATCTTCTAAACGCATGGAAACAAAAGAAGAGGAAAACCCAAGGATAGATAGGACAAAGTTACAAGGCTCGAGCAAAACATCATTTTTTTTGGACTTAAGGACATGGTTCTTGGTAGATAATAACGATGTACTATGATTTAGGCAGCTAACACCAAGAACTTCTCTCTTCTCCGGTCAAATCAAAGATCTCTACGACATACATTTTTCTCTCCCTTTTCTACACCCCTTTTTTATATTTTTTATCAGTATTCCTAGTCTAGATGATTTGTAGGAATCCTATACTGCTTTACTAATTACTATTCGAACTTTATGTATCATGTGTTATTAGATGAAGGAAGAAAAAAGTAAAAGAAATTCGCTAACTTTTGTGCTTCTGCCGATCTTTTTCCCTTGAACTAACAAGATATAACATATTTGCTACTCTTCACGGAGAATGTTTCTCTTTTGAGCATCTACATGTCTCATAATCTTTGAACGGATATGGGTAAAGTTGAGACAACAAAACACACCCAGATCCTAGCTTACTGTACATTGACTTATCGTTGTAGCCACAAGCCCACAGTATAAGTAAATTGTGAAAATGCTTGTTCTTTTGAAAAACCAACATAAAACTACTTGCGCTACACAAGTAAATAGTCAATCTAGAGAGCAATCAAACCAGCAGAGACAGCCAAGGGCTTCATGAAGATGACTCTTCTTCTTCGAAAAAGAGGGGAGCTGCTAATAGTGTCCAGTATCACATAATATTTCACCTAACCAAAATAGCCTAAACGAAATAGCATCTCAGACTCTCAAGCACAAAAGAAAAACATGCCAATTTCTGAATGTCTTCAGCCCTCCTACTGAGAAACCTCAGATAAACATGTTGACTTCATCCGAAGGCAATAAGTGCAAACTAACCATGTAACCCTCCAATGAATTCAACATGAGATTTGTATGCTTCAATCTAGACCAAAGCTCCTCAAATTATCCACGGGTGATTGGTGTAAACAAATAGAATCCTTGATCCCAGACCGGGCCGAAAGTTCAATACTTAATAGTATATCTTCAATTATCATTACAGCCTTAACTTCTTTGACACAATTTTCCATCCAATATTTACCTTGATATTGTCTCTCAGAGGCCAATCAATTTGTTTCTCAAGACAATTATACCACTTGAAACCAGAAGGCAGAAGCTCAAATTCGAGTGTGAAGTCTGTAACCTTCCTACTTATTGATCAATATGATCATCCATAGTCAAAAAAAGTCAATAGGCTCATTAATCACGGGGTAATGGTTGCATACATCCAAACCTTATCAGCCAAACGCATGCAAGGGCCGTCAAAGAGTTGTATATGGACATATGGTACAACATTGACTCTTAGTTGCTAATAACCGCTCAAATGGTCGGCATCCTCCTTCCTCCATTGCCAATATAAAAGGCAATTTCCTTCTCATCCTTTAAGTTGTCTCAATTTCACATTATAAAAATTGACTATACATTAAATTCGGACAAACCAAAAAAAATGTCTTAGAACAAGCTATCCAGAGAACAACAAAAACAGCTATACACTACACATAATACATATAAACCAACTAATTAGCCAAAGAACTGCAACTAAATGATGTACTCACTCTGATGTATCCAGAAAGAGTTAGAGCCATTATACTATAGCAACGCAATTTTACGCGTCATTAATATATCAATAAAACATTACAAACTAAAGGCCTCGTTTGGTTACCACTGGAAATTAATCCCCATAGGAACTCTTATTTCATGGGAAGTAAATCCCTTTGTCTATTTCCTAGGAAGTAGGTTTTGTGTTTGGTTGGCTATGGGAATTTGGAATTGACACACGAATTTCTAATCCCCAAGGGGAGAGTTGGTGATTAAATTCCTACACTCCATAGGAATTTCCATTTCCTAGGAATTCCTATTTCCCATGTAATGCAAATTTTATGCATACCAAACAACACCCCCTTGTTGTAATTCCTAGCAAGTCCAAATTTCAGTGGAATTTGATATCAACCAAACGACATAATTCATAATATCAATATCAACAACATATAGAGTCAATTTCTAATACCAATGTAACATTTATATACCATTCTAATATCTCTAGTTCACTACAATACTAAAAGTCACTATACAACCACAACATTAGCAAATAATCGATCAAAATAATCAGCAGCAAACACATCAATTCATCATAAACAAGAATAAGATCATAACCCTAGCTATGAACAGCCACTTAAAAGAAGAGAGAACAAATTTACCGAACGAAAGATAATAGCTCTATAAAATCAAGAAATTTCACTGACCTAGACCTAGCGACATTACCACACTTGATGCACTTAGGTTTATTGAGGCCGCGTTGATTCTTCGGTGGATCATTCCTTTGGATCGTTTTCGGCGGAAGTCCAGGGCTTTTAACGGCGGAGGGAGGTGGAAGTGTCGGCGTTGACGGCGGAGGAGGAGTGGAAACAACAGTGTTTGCACTCGTCTCAGAGCCATTGTTGCTAAGAACAGGCGACAAAGTTGTTGTCGCCATTGTTGCTGATGATTCCAAGCTCTGAATCAAGCGAAATTTTAATAATCAAACATAGATTATATAAATAACTTACGTAGTACCAGCACAACTGTATGGAATTTGTGGAGATGAGAGATGTATATGAAACCCTAGCAGATTGGAGACATGGAAATTGAAGGTTGAAGATGAAGATGAAGATGAAGAAGACAGTTATAAGGAGTTGACAGTTGATATGGAGTGAGTGAATTCGATTGTTAATTTGGTTTCTTATCCCCCCGAATTTTGACACAATTCAAACCCCTTTACTCTGGCAGCTATTTGAGTTGGGGAGAGAGAGGAAAGGCAGCTATAACGAGAGAGGGCAACACCTACGGATGAATCACTATTATCTCTAATCTATGAGCGAAGAAGTGGGGACACTAAAAATCCATATCATTGTCACATAATTCGCTGGGGTGGTGTGCGAATTTCGAATTGGTTCGATCGAATTCGTTCCCAATTCCCAATTCACAATTCGCCAATTTGCCTAAAATCAAAGCTCTATGCAGCGGACGGAATTCGTTCCCCATTCCAGAATGATCTACGAATTATGTGACACTGATCCATATTATTTATTTTTTAATTCATAATTAAATGGAACAAGTCTCTCCAAATTAAATGCCAGAAAAAGTGGTTTTTACTTTTTAGTTGTCATTTTTTTAAATCATCATGTTGCTTGCCAATAAATTTGACTAAACTTTTTATTCATTATAGGACATATATCATATGACTTTGAAAATCAAAAAACCAAAAAAACAGAAAACCAAAGTGATACCGAACGGGCCGTAACTTTTTCGCTTTGAAAAATACATCTTAAACAAATTATTGAATTTTCTATATGCTTCCGCGCGCATCGCGTGCTTTTAATATTAGTTATTATATAAAGGAACGGGTGGGGACACCAAAAATAGCAAAAGGAAAAAAGAAAAATATTCAACCTACAAATAGAAATTAAAAAAAGAAATTTACAAAGAAACACAACTTCTCACTCAGGCACCCACCATTTGCTCACACGCTTCCACTAACCTTCACAATTTCACTCACCAATCACCACTAGCATTTTGTTACCATTTATACTGAATTACAGTGTGATATTGTGATAATTTTTCAAATTGCTTTTCCTTACCGAGTACTGACACCCATATTTTATTTGGGCCACAAACCGCTTTTTCCATCTTTTCTCTATCTCATAACTTCCATCTTTCCTTTTCAATCATTTTCATGTCATCCATCGATTCATCATACAGTCTAAAGCATCAAAATCAACAAGAAGGATCAAGTAATTGTAAAGCATAAACATTATGTACTT
This sequence comes from Patellifolia procumbens, assembly GCA_947645195.1. Classification (NCBI taxonomy): domain Eukaryota; kingdom Viridiplantae; phylum Streptophyta; class Magnoliopsida; order Caryophyllales; family Amaranthaceae; genus Patellifolia; species Patellifolia procumbens. The sequence goes on from CANSGD010001201.1 coordinate 624,228, forward strand.
TTAAATCCTTGCAGAAAAAATGTACTTCCTCCGTTTTTTTTTTAATCGCTACACTTCCCATTTTTGGCAATTTGGAATTAATGACTACACTTCTTTTCTTTCTATTTTTGGTAAGTTTTTTGCTGTGAATTTACCATATTATCATTACTTTAAAAATTAAATCTTACTTAATTACTAATTATAACTTCCTAAATAACATACTAATTACAAATTATAGCACATAAATCAAAATCAACCCAACCCATTTCCCCACCCACAGCCACCTCTCTCTCTCCTCTTTTCACCACCACCATCACCACCTACCTATCTTCCTCACCCATTTCCCGTTCCCAACACAACCGCCAAACCCCAACCTCTTCCTCACCACCCCCATTTCCCGTCCACCAAAGCGATATATAGATCATAATCTGAATGTGATACTATTGGTTTATACCAAAGCGATATATAGATCATAATGTATTAATGAGGAGGGAAAAAAGTAGGATCTGTGGGGACAAGACTGACGCAGAAACAATAACATGGGATATTTGGAATGTAAGTTTAGCGTGGTTAGAGGCAGGAACGGAAGGGGCCATCAGATTAGATAGGAAAATTGTCCAAGGTTTAACTTATGTCAATATCTAGGATCTACTATATAAAAAGGAAGGGGAATAGGATGTAAATGTGGCTCATAAAATCAAAATAGGTCGGTAATAATCATGGCATGCCCTCTATGAAAGAGAAATTCTATAACACCCGCACTATTATATGGAACACAATGCTTTTCCGTGAAACATAGTCAAGTTTATCACATGAATGTGACAGAGATATGTATGCTATGTCGGATGTGTGGCCATACCATATAACTAAGGATTGATTGAGGAATGAAATAATTAGGAAGAAAGTAGAAATCACACCTAAATAGCATAAGTTACCTAAAAATAAGTTGGAGAATCGCCTAAAGTCGTTTGGCCCTGTAATATAGAAAGCAAGCGTAGGAGACTAAGAATGGTGAAGTGATAGGATTGTAACGGGTAAGGGAAAGACCTAAGAAAACTTGGATGAGAGTGATTGAGAGTGATATGAGTTTACTTGGCGGAGGATAAATAGTGAATCTATGCAATTGACATGACTTTGACTATAATTTATTTCTTAAAGATCCTTTTACTCCTTGTGTTTTGCAAACTTTTTCTCCCTTACATCTTAATCTAATTCTCTAACATAAGGTTTTCCCAACCCTTTTCATTTATTTTTCTTGACATTTGTTTTTTCTCTTTACATCTTCTCTTAGCCCTCTTTTACAAGACTATCTGAAAATTATTTTTACATCCTCATGCTTCAGTTTCCAGTTTCACCTGCCCTCGGTTATCTTGTTCCTTACGTTTTCTCTCATCTTACTCTCCTCGCCTTCACTTTCTAACTTTATATATTTACTCTCTTCAACTTAACCTTTAACTTTCTTGTTTCAGTGGTCACCATGACAATTCCCTGTGATGTTTCATGTTAGCGTACCCTTGATCATTTTAATACTAAGGCTTTATTGTCCCAATCCCCTCAAGAAAGGAAAAAAATGGTAGAAGTGTGCTTAAACTAAAAGCTCACAATATGTAGGATGTAGCAGAACTTGCATCGTCAAGCAAGCAAAAGTGTAGTTGCGTTACTGCATAAGGTCACAATTTCAAAGAAAAAGACAGCAAAACATTGAAGCTAGGGAGCAGCGCAATGGAAACAACCAACCGGCAATTTCTCAAAGACTAGAAAGTAGGTTAACATACATGATCACAATCTAATTGCCCAAAATAATAAAATTGCAGCAAATTAATATAGTTGCAGTTAGGAATAGGAATAGGAATAGGAATAGGAAGATGAATAAGTGATTGTTAGTGTTTGAATTGAAACGTTGCCCTTAATATTGTATACTTACAGTTAGGAATAGGAAGCTCAATTTTAGAAGCAGATATCTCTTAAGTGCAGAAATTGCATTGCGTTACACATTCATAAACCAAACTTACCTTACCACTTCAGGAGGCGGTCTGCCGGCGGAAGTTTGTTTGTGCAGAAATTGCGCTAGCAGCAGCAGCAGGAGACCAAAGTGTAGTTTTAAGTAACTGGGGAAGGAATGGATCTCTAAGCGAGGGTTATGAGTTCTGATTCATGAAACATGGATGGGGAACCCGTGATTTTGGTGAAGGTTTGTTTCTTTTCACACTAAGAAATTGCATTTGGAGGGGTGTTGACGTTTTTTTTTTGTTTAAAATTCTGGTTTCAAACGTTTTTCCTTTTTTTTTTTTTGTTTTATTCGCCGTTGGTGTCTTTTATGTTTTCTTGTACGCTTATTGTACTTTTAAGTAATTTAATTGTTTTCTTTATTCATTATTATTTTTCTTTTTTAGGAAATATTATTATAAAAATAAATTGTTTAACATTTGTTTTTTTTCTTGCAATATTAGTTAACTAATGAATAATTGTATTATTCATACTAATATTTAGACTTGTACAAAATGCACGTGAAGTTCTAATTGTTCGGGCAAATACAAAGTCCACGTGATACAAAAATTTATTGGATTTTTTAGAACTATCTTATCCCGTAAAACTCAGTCAAGAGTAAATAATTGTGATTTGAGTATTTAGGGTCACATTTTTAAGTAAATCCATGAAAAAGAAGTCTCAATACATTATTCCCTAGTTATGTCATTACTAAGTATAGACTGATACCCACAACGTTTTTATATTTAACTCGAGAATTTCAAACTCATTATTCTATTTTTATAATCCATGTGTTTACATAAAAAAAATTAGTTCAAAAGTTCACCCAATAATATTTGGAAAAATTGCTTCTAATAATGCAACCTTTTGACGGTTCGCAAATAATAAAGAACATTTCGATTATTCTGGAATAATGCTGTAAACCGACTCAATTATCCGAATTGACACCTCTAAGGGTGAGAAACCAAGTCCAAAACTTTTTTTATTATTTGAAACTAAACAATTGGAACATCAGGTTCAAATTTCTTTTGATTGGTTTTTTCTTGTCAATTATTAGCTTTCTTGCTCCATAGTCTCTACCGAGGCACGATCAAACAATAAAAATCCTCTGAAGCTATGCCTATTTTACTAGTTGGATTATAGCAATATCTTATTCTAATTTAATTTAATGCATTAAATCAATGTAAAAAAGACGACGATATGTATAATATGCAATCTCGCAAATAGTTAACCGACTTGTCAAATTGGTCAAAACTCCGCCGAAACTTGACTCGAGATCTTAAAAGGACAAGTTGAGTCATGAAAAAATCGATCTAACTCGTTATCACATTTAAGTCCGATCAATAGCCGAATTGACACGACCCAAAAATAACCCGAACCGAAATCGATTCGACCCAATGGGCACCGAACTCAAATTGACCCGTACAAACCCGACAATTATCTGACTCATGTTTATCCGAATCCGTGAATACCCGACCCGATATCAAACCGGCTCGAACCCAACTTGTACCCGACCAAACTATGATTCGATTTTTATTTGTAAACGATCTGATTCGATCCGACTAATGGTGATCCGAGATGGGTAATCGTACCCGACTCGATCAGATCCGAGACGTTCCAGGTCAATCTGAAACCGATACAATTATCCGAATTGACACCTCTAAGGGTGAGAAACCAAGTCCAAAACTTTTTTAATTATTTGAAAGTAAACAATTGGAACCTTAGGTTCAAATTTCATTGGATTGGTTCTTTCTTGTCAATTATTAGCTTTCTTGCTCCTTAGTCTCTACCGAGGCACGATCAAACAATAAAATCCTGTGAAGCTATGCCTATTTTGGGCATGGTAGTGAAACTTCTAATAAAAAAATTAAGCACTTTTATGAAAATTCATTTATAATTTTTTAAGTACGATTCTGGAGTTTGTTTGTCATCTTTCACGTTCCTGCACTTCTCGACCCTCAAAGCGTGGTCACATCTTCTTTCAATACAATACAATGGCGTCCAATTGTTTTAACAATTGGATATGTCTTAACTACTCTACTTTCACTAGTTCTGAGTGCTTTTAAAAACCATGTTTTTGAAAATCATTTGATGGATTTTGGTATACTACTTTGGGTTTTGTATTCAAATCTTTTTGCAACATAAATTCGATTTTGGTTTATTGATGTGCATAGCATCGACATTTTTAAGCATTTTAACAAATTTGGTTGAATGTGAACCAAAAAGTATAACCCATTATATTACATTTGCAGGATTTATTGTTATAGTTTTAATGTTTTACTAAGGATGACTAATAATGAATCTTTAAAAGACGAAATTTATTTCAGATTTGAAGTTAGTAGGTTACAAATAATAAACTTGCATTTTGACGTGTTCCTCTGCATCGAGCCAGCTTTTATAAGCAAATGCGATCCCCGAACGAAGTATAGGATTTAGTTTCTATGAGGAAGGACAACCTATTTCAATTATTTCCTAGTAATTACATTGATGAAAAAGCTAAATATTACCTCGACCTCATGAAACGACATAATACCGATCATTATTATATCATTACAAAAGATGACGAAGAGTTCAGTGAAGAAGTTCAATGATAAGCATTATTTTCTTCAATTTTTTCAATCTTTCCTCATGTTGTTTTAGTTACTAACGTGTTTTTAGGTTTCTTAACCAAAGTGTAGTTTAATTCAATGCAAATGTATAGCAGTTTTATATATATTCTCATTTTATTCCGTTAGTTGTGATGAATATTATTTATATGATTGAATATGATATTAATCAGTGTCAGATCTTGAAATATTTTGTTTAGGGGGCCGAAATTTTTAGGTGAATGATTTTTGTAAACCTAACAATTTGATCTACTCCGATTATCTAATAACTTGATCCAAAATTGGACCCAATGTCGATGAACATATTTTAACCTGAAACTTAAATAAATCAAAACCAATACAAAATTAAGTTTGATCCAAAATGACCAAATGTTCAAATAATTCGAATGAAATTAAATCAAACCGATTTTTACCCGAAAACTAAATTAAGCCAAACCGAAATCAAAGCCGAATTAATTGACATAAAATCGATTTGGATAAGATTATTCAATATGACCCGAATAAACGTCGACATAAACTTCAAATAACTTTAGTCTTTTGATTTTCTTTTTGTGGTTAACTTATCACATATTAATTTAACATCACTTATTTTAAACACTTAAAATAAACTATCTTTTTTTTCCTGACCAATAATTAGAGCGTCTCTTCGGTTTTTCTCATCAAAGTATTAAACATCTAAAATGATATTAATGCAGTAAGAGGGATTAATCTTAGGAAAAATTGATAAGAATAATCCGACCTTTGGCCGGTCTTCCATCAGTGGTACCACCTTCATTTAATCCAGGTATAATCCCCCCTTTGACATCAATATTCTCTCATTGGTACAAGATGATGGCAACTTGTTTGACCAGCAAAAATACCGTTGACTTTTTAAAAAAACACTTAAAAAAAAGGAAAACCCAACCCATCCCCTCCCCTTCCCCACTGCTGTCATGCCACCCACCCCCATCCCCTCCCCTTCCCCTGCCACCCCACACCCATCCTCTCCCCTCCCCTTCCCCACTGGCGACCGGCGACGATTTATATGGTGGTCGTCTTTACTTGCTTCGAAGAGAGAAATGGTAAATCTTTCCCTTCATATTTGAAAATCCACGGCAACCGCCATTGCCGCTAGCGAGCACGAAAACCGCCGTCTTCTTTTGCCGACGATGGGCAATCGTCGTCTTCTCTTGCTGCCAGCGAGCACGGCAACCTCATCACCTCTGATCTTCCCCTTATTTTGGCGGTGGTTAGGAGGAAGCTGAAGGGGAGGGGAGGTAGCAGGGGAGAGGGAAGGTGGCAGAGGAAGGGGACGGTGGCGGGGGAAGGGGACGGTGGCAGGGAAGGGGAGGGGAGGGGGTGGCAGGGGAAAAGGACGGTGGCAGGGGAAGGGGAGGGGGGTGGTTTTTTTAATTGAATTAGATTTAAAACTTTAATTAAAAAATTAAGTTTAAAATATACTTAATTAGCTTTTAATTACGTAATTAAGAGGATTACCCATGATTGTAGGTCACCAACAGGTAACGTACCATTCAGAGATTATTGATGTCAAAGGTGGGATTATACCTGGATTAAATGAAGGTGGTACCACTGATGGAAGATCGGCCAAAGGTCGGATTATTCTTATCAATTTTTCCTTAATCTTAAGTGTTTGCCGTTTACCAATCTAATTTTACATTCAAATTATTAGGTTTTGGTCTACAATCAATTTTTTTCAGTTATGTAAAAAACGCAATCTCACAAATAATTACCCGACTTGTCAAATTGGTCAAAACTCGGCCAAAACTCGACTCGAGATCTTCAAAGGCCAAGTTGAGTCATGCAAAAATCAATCTAACTCGTTATCACCTCTAAGTCCGACCAAAAGCCGAATTGACACGACCCAAAATTAATCCGAACCGAAATCGATCCGACAGGCCACCGAACCCAAATTGACCCGTACAAACCCGACAGTTTACCCGACCCAATATCAAACCGACTCAAACCCAACTTGTACCCGACCAAACCATGATTCGACTTTTATTTGTAATTGATCTGACTAATGGTGATCCGAGACGGGTAATCATACCCGACCCTATCTGATACGTTCCAAGTCAATATGAAACCGACTCAATTATCCGAATTGACACCTCTAGTTACGTGTGTCTTGGAAAATTGGTTTGGTTTCTGTCTGATATGGAATGGTTCGTGACAGTACGAAATCGGGGTCCGCTCGAGCCTACTAGTTAGTAAACGAGTTAACATTAACCAAAAACTCTAATTTGATTTTGTTCGCGTTATCGGCTTGTAAGCTTGTAATTGTAATTTAAGAAAATATACAAAGATATAACAAATTTTTATATATATTATGAAAGGTGGTTTCTTGTCAGAAAAAAAACAAGTTATGAGATTATTTTTGACAATATACGTAGAGATGACAATATTCAATAGATGATCAATGATCTGCTCTACCCAAAAAATAAAAAAGACGAAAAATTGAGTTTAATGGTTGATACTTGATAGTCGGGTGGGGTGAGAGGTGACGGTGATGGATGCTGGTGAAACTTTTTCACCCATCACCCGACCCCTCATCCATATAGTACACGCTCCATCACCACTTATTTTTCTTTGTAATCTACTACCTCTGTTTCTAAACAAGTGACACACTTTCCTAATAAAGAAGTGTCACAATAAGTGACAACAAGCTCAAATAGGACATTTTAAATGATTAAATTACATGATTAAATTTTTTCAAGCAATATACATCCAATTGTTTATCTAGTTAAGATACTATTTCTCTTTTTAATTGTGGTCCCCAACTTTCTCTCTAACCTCCTTGATTTTCCCTCACTTTCTCTATGTTCCACTTATTTAGAACGGATGAAGTATCATTTAATACATTATAACATCCTATTTCCTTTTGATCATTATCTGACATGTTTCCATAAACTTAGCTTATTGCAACTCAACATGAAATGATGAGACTAGTCTACAAATTGCTGTCTTTGCAAGTTTGACTAATTCTTTCTAGATGGTATCTTTCACTTCGTAGGTGCTAGATGGAAGGAATACGGGTCATAATCTTTTCAAATGACTGATGGAGTTGGTTTAAACGAATAATGAGTGCAGGTGATATCTCACTCGATCCAAATCCCACCTGTCACCATCCCTATATTTAAGAATGTCGACACGTTTCTCTCAAATTTTCTTTAATTTAAAACATGAAGATCAGGAAATACAAGCTCCACCTTTCTGCCTTTACTATAAAGATACGAGTAAATTTGAACATGAAATACAAGCACCAACCAATATATGGATATAGCTTTTCCCAAGTTCCTAATACGAAATTTATTTTCAGTTTCTGAATACTAGTTGGATTCGCATCTTAGGTGAATAATTACAAGTTTTAAAAACTATGTTTTAATGTGATCAAGTGTTGCAATTTAAGAAAAGAGAAACGAAAAAAATGAAACTTCAAAGAATGCTCCTAATCCACATTATCCAGTGGCCGCACAAGCTTTCCGAATTCTACATGAGAATTAACCCAAAATTTTATAACATGTGATTCGATTCTATGAGTAAATAATAACAAATAATAAAGATAAACAAAAATAAACTGGATACAAAACTTGGATAGAACTCAATAGTATTTGTTCTTTCATGTTAGTACACAAGAGTCATGACGGGAAGGCCTTGGGGAACCTGCTCGGGGATCTCATCACGAACCATTCTGTCACTTAACACCTTTCTTCCTGCCCTCGATCTTCTTTTTCCTCAATGATTCTCTTTTTTCTTCCCTGAGCACATGTGAACGCACAACGGTCATATGCAATAGAACCATATAACGGCCACAAAGAGACAACAAAATACCAATTTAATAAAATCTGTGTTAACGTATCGTTTTCCAAAAACCCTTCAAAGGTGGTTGTAACTTGTAAGCTTAAAACCATGTTTAAATCTTTCATGGATAATTTAGCAGTTTGTTTATGTGGCTAAATTTTTGTACCATGAGTCTGGCGGGGGATTTCAGTAAATCAAAAAGGTATGGAACTCGCCACAACTTTATTTCACATTTATGTAGCTGAAGCTTTTCATGATCAGTTTGCATAAGCAAAAGGTGTGACAAGCATCAAACCAACTTTTTAATATTGCATGAATAATTTAGGAGTTTGTTATTTGGCTAAATTTTTAGTTAGCTAATTTAGGCATGGAATCGACCACAACTTTATCACATGTTTAGCTAATTCGAGTTTTTCATAATTATACAGGCCATGGATATTTAAGTAACTAGCTGTATGAGATCAGTGAACACACACCTCGCTCTTGAAACTTCTTCACGAGATGGAAAGACCCTTTTGGACTTCTTCTTTGGAACTGAAACGTCTTTTCCATCTTCCTGAGACATTGCCTTTGTGGTCTTCTTTTTCATCTTCTCTATGGGGATAGATGAAGCTTTTTTCTTACCATTATCCAAGGGAATATCTTCAGAGTCCCCTTTCTTCTGTGACTTATCATCTTCCCTTGCTCGCTTCCTAGTCTTCTCTTTGCTAGCATTCTCTTCATCATTGAGATTGACATCTTGCTCAACTGATTCTGATGGTACATCAGATTTTGGAACTGGAATTGTGTTGCTAACTTTTTTCAACTGCAAAGTGAATTAAAACCAACATCAACATTTTCATATCATTAAATATACTTCCTCCGTTCTTTAATATTCACTACATTCCTCAGTTTAATCTATTCACATAATTCCTTTGACCAACTACCATAATTGCACAAGGATAAATATAGCCATGTTAGATCTTATTAGATTCATCTTCGATATGTACTTAGTTAAAATCAACTTTATATAGTTTTTAATTAAACTCATTTAGAGTCATCAAAGTTCAAAGTTGTGCATTGGGAGGCATAAAACTTTACAAGTAGGAATTGTAATAGATGAATTATAATTTTATAAAAGAACAGAGGAAGTACATAAAAAGGTCAACATTTCGCGACTCAAGAATTCACTTCTATTCGCGAATTTTTTTCAGGATTCTTCTTCAAACATTTTATTCCCAAGTGTTTTGAAAACCAACAGCTAACATCTAGTTTTGTTCCACGGAGAAACCACCTAACAATTTAATCCCAACCTCCACCAAAAGACTCAAACACAAGTATGAGTCTCCAGCATGAGTATAATATCATAGTGTACCGGGATTAGATCACACCTCTCTCTTCCTCCTCTCTCTCTCTCTCTAAAAACACTAGGCATTCTACATCTAGGGGCTGCTATCCACCATTCTAAATGATGGTAAGCTCCAATTCATTGTTTATCGTTTAATACCTAATACCTTGTCAGCGCTTCTATTTCTTTACAAGAGTCCTTTCTCCCATCAATACATGGTTGTCTCTTCTTTTGAAAGAGTCCTCATATTTCTAATTATTCAGAGAATGAGTGATAATGGCGTAATACTGGTTTGTTATGTGCTTCTACGGTATTTGTCGATCCTTCGTCAATGCTAAGTCAGTAAAGAATATTCATCTCAAATTTATGATCGAGCGATGGATCTACTCGTGAATGTTGTATTGAGACAATTAGAGAATGTGCCGAATTATCAAATCCAAGTTTTTAGATTCATAAATAAAAATTTGTTTGTTGTGGTTGGATCTGCTTTCGTTGTTACTTGAAAAAATATAGTATATGTCATATGGCTTACATTATTAAAAATAATGTCCCTTGAGACTTCTTTTCAAAAAAAATAAACACACCCAAGTTCAAAATTTTGGACACGGAGACTCTCACCTAAAACTAGTATTCCTTGGGTCTTCTTTCCAAAAAAAAAAAGTCACACACACCGAGCACAAATTTTTGGACACAAACCCTAATCTAGAATTGAACCCAGGTTCCAAGAAACATATTCCTGATTCACAAAACTTAAATGTATTTTTCACTTCACAAATACAATTAAACAGTTTAGAATAAATTATTTTTGCTAGTTCTAGTAAACATTCTTATCTCAAATTCATTACACTCTTTTTGAAACATCCTCTTCGCTCTCCCTCGATTTTCAGATTATCTCTCCTAGATCAAAATCGATTAGGTGTTGCCGAGCAGGGAAGAAAATTAAAATCCCATACCCTTGTTGGAGTGAAGCTAGTCTGACATCCATACCACTACTGAAGATAAATAATAGAGTAAACGTAACATGGCCCAAAAGAAAAGGTAGAAACAAAAGGAAACTGATCTTTTCTCTCCAATATCCAAACGATGGCCTAGCTAGGCATTTCTAAACCAAAATGCTTCTAATCAAGAACTGGCCTTGTTTGCGCTACTCATAGAATGGCAAGCATCTCTTTCATCTAGGCTAATATTTGGTAGTCAGACATATACCTTGGCTACAAAAAAACCATCCACATTGCACGTATGGGGGTAATACCGCCTTGTCTTTTCCAATGATGGATGAAAGCGAAATTGCCTATAATTCACAAATCTGTGAGAGAAAGAGAACTATCATCAAACATCTGGTGGCAACAGAATAAATCCATTTGAACTGAAGAAACAAATTAGGATTACCCTTTATCTCCAAAGTCCAATCCACATGGGACTAGTTTTACATTTCGTTTCTTCAAAGCGTAGTCAATAACTGCTTCATTCTGCGAGATTCCAATTTGGGTTAGAACAGAGGAAGGTAATTGAGAGAAAAGATGCAAAAGTATTTGACAAACCTCCATGACCATGATGGAGCATGTCGAATACACAATATATCCTCCAGTTTTTGAATTTGCATCCACCAAATCAATAGCTGCCAACAGAAGTTGCTGCACACACGGGTCAAATTTAAAATGTTAGCGAAGATTGAATATTCATCCTGTGACATTATAGCTACAAAAAATATCACTAATCACAAATAGACACTAGTATCTGAGTGCCATATCCAAGGCTACATCGAAGATAAAAGGTTTAAGCCACACTACAGTATAGACTTGGGTGCAAGGACACGGCATTCATGCAATATATTATTGATACTAAATAGTTTTGAATGCACTTACACATCAAAAAACCATATACATTGATGTTGACTAATCTGTTGCTTCTTGTCAAAATCATGATGTCAAGCATATTTTGTGAAGCATAAGTCACAGTTTTTTCCTCTTTTTCTCCTTTAAACATTATTTGACTATAGATATGTGAATCAACCGATCAAAACTGAAGTCTCAATAAGGATGTCGTACTCTTGTTAAACAGTTAAGTTTCCAACACAGGTACATAAGACAAAATAAATTGTCAAGGTAGCATAGGTCAAGATACCCCCCGGGCCACCAGTAAAGATAATCTACAACAGTTGCTTTAGCAATGTAAAGTATGACCATATCTTTGTATTTACAACACACATTCATGCCTCAAATTTCATATATACTTGTAAAATTCAAATAAAGTTCAACACAGTTATGTACCTGCTGCAAGTGTGCACAGTTCTGTATCTCTTCCAAGGTTTTGGAGGATTTTACAGATTCATCCTTAGATATCACCTGCATAAACATGTCAAAGCAGTCATTAAAATCAAAGCGAACGGGTGCTAATGGAATGAGCCTACTATCGAGCTACTTGAACTTGACATTTCGAAAACCTCGGTTAGACACGAGAAACTCACAAGCAACTCAATAGGAATTCATATTATAATACTCGTATTACGTAAGAAATTTCACATTTGTCCAACATCAATTCCAAAAGCCAACAATAATTCAATTTAAGACATCAATGCTCTAAGTGGCTGACTTGATGAATGGGCCACAGCCCAGAAAGTTAAATCTTGTATCACAATTTATATACTACTGCCAGAAAAACTGCTACTACGTGCATAACAAAGGCTTTAAAAACAGTACAAAGAATTCATATACTTAAAGTGCTTACTCCTGTCCCACTGCAAGGGGCGTCCAGTAGCACTCTATCACGTGAATTGACCCCCAATACTTTTGGAAGCTGCATGTAAAAGCAAAACAATCAAGAGAGACACGTGAAATTTTGACAATACCTATACAACATAAAGCCAAATATAAGCTCTAGCAATTTAGCAGGGGCGGATAGATCAAGGCATATACTGTAGCACGCCCCCATATCATATTGATCATGGTATTATTTCTCAGTTGCATCACTGCATTGCGACCGCGCTGGAAAGGATTGTGAGCTTGCCATGACTGAGATATAGGGCCACAAGGCCCACAGAAGTCACATTGCCCACAAGATAGGTTTTGCAACCATTACCACCAACGCAACCACATGCGAGACTTAAGACCATGATATTGACAGGAAATTAAAACCTGGAGGGTAAAACTACAATTAATCAGCATGAAAGCAACTATGGCAGTAACATAAACCAACCTCTCTTCCATCATAGTTGATAACTATTGTGTTTGTCACCCCCATGCGGCTAATATTTGCTGACAGAGAATGGAGCCTCTGCGGTTTCATTTCATTTGCGTATACTAACCCTACAAGTAGACCAATTGTAATGAGAACTTTTATAAATTAATGAAAAAGGTTTGAACCATGCCATAATGCAATTAAGTTTTGATATTATGCCCAGACTGCACAACATGGTCATAAACTACAAAAGCTACACCACATGTTATTGTAAATGACAGCAAAAGAACCAGTCGTCCTTTCTGAATATAGGAGCTAAAAGCATGACTTCACTGCAAACAACAACAGGCATAAAGACCAAACCAATAATCATAAACGGCAAACCATACTCAAACCCTTAGCCTGCATTAGATGTACATTACATCAACGGCTGGTAGCTGAGTTGTGCACTGATAGCAGACAAAGACTTGTTCATACAAAAAAGACAAAACGAACATTAACTTCCAAATGCAGAAGAATGGTTTCGAGATTGGTTATGTAGATTCTCTAACAGATCACTATCAACAGCTAATAACAAAATGATTTTTTAGAGATTCAGATGCCAGAGAAAACGCATCAAGTGAAGTAAGTGGTTAAATGGATATAGAATCTAAGTATCCACTGCTGCATTTATATGCAAAGAAATTAGAGAAAGTCATCAAGCAAAAATATACAAAATCGACTGATTCTTAAACATAGATATGAATTCTGGAGTTTTACTAGGGATTGGTTCAACAACTTTATGAGCTAAATTAGTTAGTTCCGATTTTTGCTTTCCTTATTAGTAATTGACTCACAATTCCCATCTCTTCGCTTCCCTTCTTTTTAGTGATACAATAATCATAAACATTATCAAATACTTCAAGACACATGACTTCAAAGAAAGAAACAACTCAAAATATATAAACCCTTGACTCGTTGTGAGAAAGATCAGTTATCCATCAATTAACATGAAAAACAGAAAGGAGAAGATTCATCTAACAGCAGCGAGATTCAATAAGTAGCAAAGATAGTTACGGAAGCTAGCATCATAAAATATTTGGTCTTTGTTGATATATAAATCTACTAGAGTTATATGCACACGTTGTGTGCGGAATAATGTCAAATTTTGCATAAATAAAAAACATTTAGTTTATTTAGGGTGTTTGGTATTTCTTTATTCAAAATTTAAAAATATGAAAATAGTTAGTTATGGAGAGAGTTGCTCCATTTAATTAGGAATTTTATAAAAAAAAAAGATAAATGCTGATTTTTGGTGTCCCCCTCCTCTTCACTTATAGAATAGAGATATGAGAACATAAGGAGGATGAAAGAGGAAGAGAGAAAGATATGTATACCAGTGTTCTTCATAAGAGCAGAAATGTAAGTGGTTTTCCCACCAGGAGCGGCCCTGCAAATCAACATAAAAACAACACATCACACCAGCAATTTGCATCATTAATTTCACTATCTCGGTATCACTAAAGCTCACTACCAGAATGAATGACAGTCATGACCCAGCCTCAAACCACCGCGCGACATATCGAGAATAAAAATGACCATCTAGCGACCTCCTTCTTCAGAATAAGTAGTGAGGAGTAAGTGATCTTGGAGGCAGGGAGTACATAATGTCTTTCTTTGGAAGGAACTCCAAGCAAAGCAGCAGCATAGAAGGATAGAATACTTACGCCATATCAACAATATTTTCTCTTTCTTGAGGAGCTAGAGCCATCACTGGCAAAAAGGAACTAGCGCCTTGCAGCTGCAGCAGTATCACATGAAACACCATAAAATCTTAAGAAAATTGATTTGAATTGATATAAAAAGCACTAATATGCCTTATATGAATGAATAAATACCATGTAGTGACCGGCCATATATTCAGGAGTGGCACCAATTGGCACTTGAGAGTCATATACAACTAACCCGACCTACAAAAATAAAAGAGATGTCAACTCTAAAGGAGGCACAGACAGCTAAAAACACCAGCCTTTTGCACTACACATGCACACTTGTAATTACCTTTGACCACTTTCCCAATGGATCTAAGTTCACACCTCTGTTCAACAGAACATCGGCAAGGTCCCGTCTACGTGTCTACATCAAGAAAGAAGTTAGCTTCTTATACATATTGATGTGAAAACTGAAACTAAATGCGAAAAAGACGGGATATAAATAGAAATGTAAGTCAGATTAGCACCTTCAAGGTGTTAGTTCTTATACTCATTGGACGGGGCTTTTCAAAAGCTTCGATAAGTGTCAATAACTCAACAACTGGGAACATCTGTAGAAATTATATCGCTGGATTATAATATAAGTAAAAGAAAGACGCATGATAAAAATACACAAATAAAACCCTAATGCAGAAAACTCATAAATAGCACTACACCTCCATCAGCACTCCAATTAGGAACTCATTGTAGCCATAGTATGAACACAAGTCCATCTGAAGCTGATCGGTATAATCTTTCCTCGTTGCCCCGTCTTGTCGCAGTGAACGCAGGTTTGAAAGGACCCTTACAACTAACAAGAATAAAGGAAGCATTAAGTGATGACAACATGGAAGACGGCCAGGAAAAGTTACCTTGCACTAAATTACAAAATAAAACAAACATAACAAGCCATTACGTACTTTCAAGATAGTCACATAATTCGCTATCTAATTCGCCTTTTGAATTCGCAATTCGACTAAACTAGGCCAAAATAGCCTAAAACCGACCATAATTCGCTTATATCAATTCGCAATTCGCACGGAGCTTAGAGAATTATGTAACAGTAAATTTCAACAAGAGCAAGTATCGGGTGAAAAACACACGAACTTGTTGAGAGATATAATCAGTTACTTAAAAAGAAAAGAAGTTATCAAAAAATTATTGTAATGTCGTCCCTGACAAAGCACACATATTTACTATGTGATACCTTACACACAACTCAAAGATAACTCATTATCTGAAAACAAACTTACTGTCTTTAATCCTCCTTTGCAGGCCAGTAAGATCAGGAGGTCCAAGAGCCTCCTGTTCAAGCTCCTTAAAATTTCCAACAAAAACCAAACAAAAAGTTAGTCTTACCATCAATTTTGAAATCCTGTGCTACACAAAAGAAAAAAGGAACAGCAAGATACCTCCTTGGTTGGCAGTCTAAATTCATCTGATTCTTCCTGTATATTGAGCTGTAATTCCTCCCCAGCTTCCTTTTCTTCCCTAGCTCGTCTCTCGTCCATAGCTTTTGATTTTTTCTCTATGTCTGAAACGTCGGAATCATCTGAATCTGAATCCATCTCTGAACCTGAACCTGACTCGACATCAAACTCAGCACCCTTTTCATTTCCTGCACAATGGTTGTCCTGTTTTAGCACTAAATAACAAAAGACTACAAGCTCCAAATGATTGTGTATTGAATAACACATACTTACATAGTTACATATTAACCAAAGCCCAAATAGTTGTACAGGGTAAAAAAAACTCTCAACAAAATCACAAACGGTTAAGGATTTCAATTAGTAATTAATGTGTGAGCCATGAAAATCTCCTCCATCAAAGCACATTAAGTACTTTCAAAAGTACATAGGTGTTTTCACTTCGTATTTGAAAAGCATATATGTACTTTTCAAAACACTAAAGCCCTGTTCTTGCAGACCGGATTAATTGAAAAATATTTCAGTTCAATTTAGCTCCATTAATTTCTATTCAACTCCTTTTGCCTCACAATTTCAATTCAAACCCGTCCAAAAGAACAAAGCCTAAGAACAAAGCCTAAATGTACCCGTTAAGTATGGGCCTAGGCCGCACCCATAAGGAGGAGAGAGAGTCCACTTCACAAGACCAAGAGGTTCCACCTTAAAACCATATGGCAATAAGGGGAGTAGCCTCTTAGCCTTATTAGGTGAACATCTCTTTCCAAGTTAATCAATGTGCGACTCTCACATGTGATGTTTCATGGGGCCAAGAGCTTCAACAGTACCTCAGCCCACAAATTTATTTGCAGGATTTCAATTAGCACTAGATCATATACAAACATAAGCCATGAATTGTCGAGTACAATAAAAGCTCCTGGACATAATTAGCACAAACCACAAACTTCATGATAGAACAGCCATTAAATTCCAAACAAATGCAATACGAAAAACTTCACCTTCATCATCCTCACTTCCAGCAAGGAAATCATCCTTAAGTGGGTCGTCATCATCATCATCACCATCGTCATCCGACGACGAACCACCAGATAAAGAATCAGCTTCCTTATCATCATCTTCTTCACTACTACCTTCTTCTCCATATATTCCCACTTCCCTAAGCTCCTCATCATCATCATTATCATCATCGTCTTCAGAATCAAACTTCTTTTTATGCTCCATTTTCTCATTCTTCTTGTTGTTCATTGAAGAGGGTTTTTGCATAATTTTAGCACCACCCTTTTTATTGTTCTTGTTCTTCACCATTGGAAGTTGTTCTTTTGATTTAGCAGTGAAAATTTCACCATTTTGCTTCTTCTTTGAATTGGGTTTTTGTGGGTTAGCGAAATTATTCTTCTTTTTTGCTGCAATTGAAACCATAACTGCTGAATTTCTGAAGAGAATGAGACAGAAAGAGAAAAGGGGTTTAGGGTTTATGAATGCTAGCTAGGGCTAATTTGAGGAACGTGGTGTGTCCAATTTTGTCTTTTTTTTTTTACAAAATAGTTAACGCTTATTCTTGTTTTACAGCTGCTGTTGTGTTTCCAATGAACTAGACCCAATGTATTAGGCCCAATGGAAGTAATACCCATTACCCAGCGGCTGTATCTCAAGTTTCAACCATGATAGACGATGACAACAACAAAAAGTGATTTGTAGTCGACTAACAATAATAGTTATTTAAAACTATTGTAGAAAGAAATGGCATCGATAAGTGTGATAAAAAAGTGTATAAAAGGTTTTAATTTAAAAAAGAAATAATAAGTTTTTAAAAAAAATTTACACAAAAAAGTTTTAAAAGAAGTTTTAAACAAAAGGTTTTAAACATAAACCATGATAGAATTTGTTTCACGACCCTTTCGTTATTGATATTTGTTTTTAATTTTCGGTCTTTTTGAAAAATCAAAAATCAAAATACAAAAATCATAAAAAAGAAAAATCTATTTCTTATGGAACCTTTGTTACTCCATCTGTCCCATATTAGTTGCAACAATTTGACTTTTACACTATTCATATGTCTTACTTTGGCCATAATTTATACTAACACATAAAACTAAAGTTAATAAATAAGATGTTCTTAGATTTGTCTCTATATATAATTTTGACATATTATTTTTTCATAAATTTTACTAATTGACAATTAGATATATTAATGGTCAAAATTGTGTATTGACAAGTGTGCCGGTCAAACTGTTGCAACTAATATGTGACGGAGGCAGTATTATTTTTTGTTTTCAATTGTCATTTTTTTGGAAAACTAAAAACAAAAAAAAAACAGGAAACCACAAAAAGTGGTTTTCACTTTTTAGTTGTCAATTTTTACAATCATCATGTTTTCAATAAGTTTGACTAATTATTTATTTATTATAGGACATATATCATATAATTTTTAAATACAAAAAAAAAACAAAAAACAGAAATCCACAGTGATATTGGACGAACCCTGAAGGGGTTAGTTTAAAAAATACATACGATTACTATTATTCTATTAATATGACTAATTTTAAGTTTATTATACAACTTATATCATATGTACCTATACGGCTATACCTTATGAAAAAAACGGTTTATTGACAATCAAATAATACGACCTCTGACCAACCAGCAGACATCATCTAGTAGGGTCTTGCCGGTATCAACAACGAAAAAAAAAATTAGAAACAACAACTAATTATGGCTCTTGGCCTGACCAGCAGCGAAACAAAGATGACTAAGTCAGCAGCTTTCGCCAATTGTCAGCACGGGATAACTAGATCTGATCTTCTTTCTGTATTACCAGCTATTGAGGATACTGCTGATGGTGAGGATGTTGAGCTAACTACTCTCATTAGTCTGCTTCGCCCATTTACATTTAGTCATTCTCTTCTCGTTGGGATCTTTCCTGTTGGCATCTTTGAGCAACTTGGACCTGTCTTTCTTCAGTCAAAGTCTTTGGCACTTGACCATGCTTCTTAGAAAAATAGAAAGAATTGGCTGAGTAGGCTTTCTCTTTCAGTTGCTTAACCGCGTGGGGCTTCTCTGCTCACACCTTATAGCTTTTCTCTGCAAGGTCTACTTTCTTCTTTCTTCAGACCGAGCTGAGCAAAAGAAGAAGAAGAAAAGGGGCGTAGCGAATCGCGAAATGGGGTGTACCGCTTGCTAAGAACGGAGGACTCGTAGTACCTCTCTAGATCTGGCTCGCTCCGTAATTTAAATATTTTATTTTATTACAATCATACAAGTGTGATATTTTTGTAAGATAAATATTTTTAATGTTAAGATTAGATTAGAAGAAATTTTGATTAAAAACATAATTCTAATATTCTTAAGTTTTTAATTTGTTATATCCAAAAAAATGTATGTTATATTAAGATTACTACTACATCCTTAGGCAATGTTCATTTGAAATATTTATGGTGTTCTTTTCATTTAGATAAATGTGCACTGTATATATCTTGGTAATATTTGGTCATGTTCGCTTTATTTGAATGAATCATAAAACTATGGACAAAATAAATATAGTACTAATGTTTCTTTTATTGTCTTCAATATGTTCCTTTATAAAATAATAATTTGCATTCTAAAAAAATCAGAAAATATTGGTTACAACTATTTAAAATACTTGTACCATGTATCCTTTATTAAAAAAATTCAAAAAGATATATTGGATATTCATGAACACAACAATATTTAATGTTTGGATACTAATGTGCATCTAGTAATCAACACAACTTTACTTTACACAATAAATATACTTCTTAATACAAACTTGTTCCAATTGTTGCAAAATTCGAATGAATACTTTTTCAAATTTGCTAACGAAATACTTCCCTTAATTTTTATGTGGTGGGTGTTGTCCTTTGTCATTAGATATTTGCCCAAAAATGGCCTTTCCGAAAAAAAAATATTCCTACTCAAATTTTCCGACATTTGAAACCCCACACCACAGCCACATAACACTAAGCTCTTTTAAGTTATTCGATAAGGCAATTACTGATGTAGAATGTAAATTACATATTGAATACTATAAATAATTGTAATGTTAAGAATATCAATCAAAAATACCTTTATACTATCTTTTAAAACAAGTTCAAAAACATATACTACCTTCGTTCCATATGTATTGCAACATAGGGAATTTTACACCTCCCAACGCACTACTTTAAACGTTAATATCTCTAATTTTATTTAAGTAAAAATTATAAAAAGTTGATATTAATTAAGCATATATCGAGACGAATCTAACAAGATCTCACATGACTATATTAATCCTTATGTATAAATCACAAAAGAAGGTCAAAAGAGAGTGTATGAATAGTGCAAAATGTCAAAGGTTGCAATACATTTGGAACAGAGGTAGTATTTGATAAGCTTAACTGAAGATCTTGAAATTAAGGTTATTTTGAATTTGAGTTAATTTATGTACATTTGATGTCAATAATTGGACCTTTTAATAACTTAAAGGAACATTAGGTTAGATAACAAAAACATATGTCAAAGTTTGTGGTAACAAAACACTTTTTTTGAAATTGAGCTGAATTTATAATGTACCTTTAACATCCGTATTGAAACATTTTGAATATTCTGAATGAACATTAGCGTAAAGTAGAAAAATATCAATGTTAGAGAGACAATACTTGAGTTTTATTTTTGTACATTTAAACTAAGAAACAGAACTATTGCCCATATTTGAAGGGAAAGAGCTATTGCTTTTATATGAAGTGAGCATAAAGGAATTTAAAATAAAAAGATCTTATCCGAACTTTCCAATTTTCATTCTTTTTTTTCCTTATCAACAATGTTCATATCCGTATCCGTCATGTTTCTCATGTCCATTGGCTTGTGAACAATGTTCATTATGTATCCTTTTGCTAAGTTGGTTGTAATTAAAGTCCATTCCGTGCCCCTTTGCCATTCGCTTGTAAGTTGTAAGCGATATTTATACTATGTCCCTTTGTTCATTCGCTTGTAAAGTGATTTCATTCATCAGTTCTTTATTTAATGAAGAATGTGATGTGTTATTTCTTTGTAGCATTTTGAACCTTGCCCCCGATGCTCATGGCGATTCTATGTCCAAAATCAACTTTGTACTATAAATGTTTGAAAATTCTTGTTTATTGGGTACACTGTCCAATAAATGTTATTGATTTATCATTCCTCCAAACATGTCACGCTCCTCCTTGAAATCAGGTGCCCACGAGCACTACTATGAGAGTCCTCATCAAGCCATCAAGGCCCAAAAGAAATGTTGGGACATGTTTGTTTGCTCAATCTGGGGTGCTACTAGAGTTCCCATGAATCCATGATACATATTGAAGTTATCCAAATCCAACATCCAACAATACTCTTTATATACGATGGGGGGTAGCGACTAGCTTTCATGAGGGGGTTATGATATGAAGACATCATCAACACAGGTGATACATACAAGTACAACCAAGGGTAAGTTTGAATTTTTTGTGCTACTTAAAGGACACCGGATGCAGAACATATCGAACATGAAACTTATTCATGAAGAGAATGCGCTCTATATTTTGGTGTATACTCCGAAGGAAAGGTTATGTTGAACAATGATCATAATTCATTTATAACATTCTTTTCAGAAAAGGAAAATAAGCACAACCAAATCCACAATACCAACGAAGTAACAAAAAAAATAGCAAAATCCTAACAAAGATTTTTCATCAATAACATTTTTCTCAATAGTTCCTAGAGCTAATTCATAAAAAATAAATAAATAAAACAATAATACAAAGAGGGTGAGGGTGGGGGTGTCGGGGTGGGGAAAAACACTAAGTTAGGGCACTAGATTCTTCAATCCTGTAATCAACGCTGCAGCTAGTGCTTGGCACCAACCATAACTTCTCGTGAGGTTAAGTCATGTCGCAAGTAACTCTGTAACTTCAACAAGTAAACTTCATAGATCCATTCCTCAACAATGAAATTTTCATAAATATAGCCACGAAAATCTAGTGGTGCAGAATAGAGTTTTGAGTTTAAAATGTGGGGTTCCAAACCACTAAATTTTCGAGATTCGACTTTCATAGAATCAGCAACAAATAATAACATTCAACTTTCATAGAGATAGAACAAATGAGCTTAAGATAGACGTCTTTTAATTATCCAAACAATGATGTATAATAACCATGCAAAAATAAGATAGATGTGTTTTAATTATCAGAACAATGATGTAACCATGCCAAAGCAAGACCTCGAGCATGCATTGAACTCAAACATGCATTTTCAAAACATATAAATAACCTGTATCTGGGAACTAAAAGAACACTAGAAGTGAGAATATAATCACTCAAAAAAGAACTAGTGACTGTCAACAGAAGACTATATTTACCTATGGATAAGACAAGCCCCTCTTAAAACATGTAAAGGGTATATTAACATTCCAAACAAGGCTCACAATCAAATGCTATATTTGTCAAAATAATTGCGCAAATATCTATCTAAATCAAGAAAAACTTCATCTAGCATCAAAATCCCAGGTAAGAAAACTGATACTAGAACAAGATGGACACCGAATTCTTTAGTTCATACTACATAGTTGTCTAAACCACAATAATAAAGACATTAATAAAAGCAGTTTTTGATCTTCTAATGCCTTTAGCACTTGAGGAAGCATTCTCTAATTCTCGTCGGGAGGGTACCTATCAGCTCAGACATAATAGGCAAGACAGCTCCTATCACGAACTTAAGAACACTGATTTCTACCGTGCATAAGGATGATATCGACTATTGCCACCACTATAGCCTCCCTTACCATAGAACCCACTAGCTCCACCATAACCAGCACTAGCGCCGGAATCATAACTGTTGCCATAGCCTGAAGCACCATAGCTACCATAACCTTCACTTCCGCCATATCCACCTAAGCTGCCACCAGAGTAAGCACCACTAAATCCTGCACCATAGGGACCAAATCTGCTAGAGTACCCAAGGGATGACTCTCCTCCATAGGCCCCTAAACTACCACTGCCAAAAGAACCATAACCTCTACTGTATTCCCCTCCACTACCATAGCCTCCATACCCAAGTCTACCAGCAACACCTCCAGACATCCTATAATTATTACCTGCGCCATACCCACCATCAAAAGCCCCATAGGAGCCTCCATAACCAGCATAACCATCCCCATAAGAACGGTTCCTAGTGCTGCTACCATAAGGAGGACCTACAGGATGGTTTGAGGGTTTCTTTGGTTCAGCCTTCTTGATCTCCACCTACAACAAAGCAACTTAGTTAACCTAAAGACTGCTCCATTCAAACTAAGATAAGACTTAAGAGTCCTCTTAAGGTTATAATCTATACCTGAATAAACGCCATTCGTGGTTACAAACTAACCTTATACAATTTAAAATGATAAAGAAGGAGGATTCCTCAGTAGAAAACTATTTGCAGCTCAAAACAGGTACATAGACTTCACAGATGAGTATTAATCTTAGACAAACCCACCATGGGGTCTTTTAATTGAAGTCAAAAATTGAGCTCACCTGAGTACCCTCCATGTCAATCATATTGCCCTTAGAGAGAATTTCGTCGACCACTTCTTCATTGTCAAATACAATGAATCCAAACCCACGTGAACGGTTGGTCTCATGATCGCGTATAATCTGGTGTTCTGCCACCGTCCCAAACTGGGAGAAAAAACTTCGTAATTCATCTGAATCGTCCCAAGTTTTCAAAGATGAAAGTCAGTCTTAACTTTGAATGACATCAAAAACATGCACATGGAAAACATAGCTACATACATGCTTATATCTATCACACTAAGTTGTGTTCAAAATCAATAAGTAATAAAGTCAAAAAAATATTATACCTTCTGAAACACTCGAAGGAATGCCTCCAACAAATATCTTTTTCGTCTTGAAATCCTTTGACTGAGCAGCACCTTTAGGTATTGTACGCTTAATCTCAACCTATAATAACAAAGAAGAACAAACGTAAACTAACAGCACAAAGATAGACAGCAAACTACCACATATTGTTTCACCTTCAGCGAGGGTCAAGTAACAGGTGCTGAACATAAAACAGCAAGAAAACACAAGTAACCCATAGGACTCTAACAAAATACCTGTTTCCCATTTATGACGTGAGACTCCTCAATAACTTTGTCGACAACTGAAGGATCAGCATAAGTGATGAATCCAAAACCCCTCGGCTGCCCACTGTAACGATCTTTCATTATAACTGAGTCTGTTATCTCACCATACTTCCCAAAGTGCTTGATGAATATAGCTATTTCCCACCAAAACAATTCAGAAATCATAAAGCTTGTCAGAATATCTACAAATTGAATAAAAAAACCTAAGAACTTCAAAGTTGTCGGGCCAATGTCAAAATTCGATGGAGGACATGTGAACTATCTAATTGACACATTAACACAAAAACCAATCGAAAGAACAGGAAACTAATGCTATGACTGAAGTAGACAAGTTCTTCACCCCACCATGTCCAGGGGGCGGGTTATCGCGCCTATGGGCCGCTAAAACTATCCAAAAAGACACTCGAAACAAACCCACAATACCGATTCTTACAACACAAGAGCAGGATTATAAATCTAAAACTATACAAGCTAAATATCACAGACGTAAATATAAAGGAAATAATAGCGTATAAATAAATTATCATAAGATACTGAATTCTAAAACATCCCAAACAGCGAAAAAAAGCTCAAAAAATCGAAAAAGAAAGGAAATTGAGCAAGAATTAACAAGTAATTAAGAGTATAGAGATGCGAACTCACTGTTAGTGGTATCTTTAGGAAGTCCACCGATGAATATCTTCCTGCAAAACAACAAATTAGGGAAAAATGGAGAAATTAAGCAAGTGAGTATGGAAATTCATTGAAAAAAAGGGAAAGTGCGGGAGAAGAAACGAACCCGGGGCTGGCGCCATCTCCGTGAGGACCATCACTCTTGAATTTAGTAGCCATTGTTGCTGAAAATTGGATCTCTGATCAGAGTTTATGTGTGATTGATTGAAATGGGGAGTTCGGAAAATTTTAGGGTTTCGATAGGGATGAGAAAGGGGGGAAAGAGCGGGGGAGGTGTAAAGACCTTGAGGCTTGAGGAAAGGGAATGAAGTAGAAAACCTATATATAGAAATATTACTAGAATATTAATTTGGAGAACTAAGATGGGCTTTGCTTCTCAAAGGGTTTTACTCTCGATGTGTTATCTTCCACTAAGTTGAAGTTTTTGAAAAAATTGAAAAATTAAAGGAATGGTAAGATGTGAAAGTAAAAGTATTAAATTTAAATAAGTTTGAATCGAATTAAAAATAAGATGAAATGAATAAGTTTTAAAAGAGTACTGGTGTTAGGGGTGTTCAAAAAAAACCGACCCGCAATACCCGACCAGTTGACCCGCCGACTCACTTCAAATAAACCGGTTAGTTTTACCATTTTTCTAATTTTAACTGGCCGGGTACCCGACCCGGGAAATTTGCAATTAAATGGACCGGGTCACGGGCCGCAATATTGATGTTAGCGGGTACCCGACGACCCGCTTTATATCAAAAATCCTTTTCTAGTTTTCAGTTTGCAAGGTGTGCTAAATTTATTTCTTGCAAGTCAAATAGGAAATTAATCAATTATGGTAAGATTTAAATGTTTGTTGTTGAATGAGCAAGTCACAATTCCATTAGCCTTTGTCTATAGTTCTGTGGCACTGCTCAACATTTAAAATCTTAGTTTAGTGCTTAATGTGATAGGCTGATAGCATTTATGGTCCAAACATACACTTACTGAAGATAAGTTGGTAGTACTTTTGATGGCAGTAACATAGTTTCAACCTTTTAAAGATGGTATGGAACTCATACTCTATGGCAGTACGCTTTTGTTTTTATTTTCTAACAAGTGCTGGTGCAGATTCCTATGGACATGGAAGACTTCTCTACAGTGCGGGTACCCGATGACCCGACCCGAGAAATCCGGGTACCCGCATTTCGGGTACCCGACTTTTTCGGGCCGGGTCACGGGCCGTCTAAATTACTACCCGCATTTTCGGGTATCCGAAAGTCCGGGTACCCGGTTATGAACACTCCTAACTGGTGTCAATGGCTGAATGAATGTGATGGATATGAAAGCACTTAAAGATTTAAATTTTCGTTTTTAGTATAAATTTAAAATGTTTATTTGTGAAACGGTTAGTTGTCGAATTAATAAAGCAGTTAGAGTTTTTTCTTTTTTGGTATCCACCTCCTTCTTCCCTTATAGAATACACATAGAAAGTGACAGAAAAGCGAATATGACGAATGCAGAAGATAATATCATGTTGTAATCACAATAAAGTATCATGATGAATTAACACCTAATGACTTTTAATGGTGCTAATTACCACAATTTTACAACTTGTATCCTGAATAAATTATTGTTCATGCTTACAAGCCCACCATGCTCTGCAATAAACTAGATAAAGAGTTTTGACCAATACCTGAACTTAGTTGGTTGTGGATCCTCCGGCGTTGTCAACTTCCGGCTTTGACTAACCTCAACCATACATCCCTTAGATCAGGCACAATATTGTTTTCTTTCCAACCTTATATCGTAGTCTCTAACTATATTATGTGTTTGATAATGGAATTTTAAATAAGAAAATATTTGTGACGTTCCCTTCTGATATAAACTTTTTATTGAAAGACAAAGAATTACAACATTCAAACGCTTAACTTGCTTAACAACATACTTCACTCGTAATTCTTATTAGAGTTGCTTTGCTTTCAAGAGACAAATGTATCAATCTAATCCTTAAGGCAATGTTGCTTCTCTAGCGAGTTTATTCTTTGTAAATTCTCTACCTCTATCTCACACCTTACTACCCTTTATATAGTGGAGGATTTCTAAGAATTGGGTATCCTAAGGGCATTAGCTTTTACGAAAACAAACATATCAAACAAAATTACACGGAAGATTATGACTCAACACCCACCAATTATTTAAAAGAAAAACTTTAATAATTCAGCCACATGCTCTAACTGACTCGGTATGATCTAATCCATCATAATATTGTATATTCCCTCATCTCCAACATTAGATTCCCAATTGTAGTGATCATTATGAGATTGTTGTAGTGTGAAACAATATACTAGTAGATATCGTTGCCCTTCCGGTGATGGAATCTTGTAAAATTCTACTTATATTCAAGTAATTGGATGGATTGACTCTGATTTATCAGTTCTTCAAAACATTTTTGCATTTGTTGTGGATCATCCTCGTAGTTCTTTTTCTATTGAAGATGAATAAATCGAGTTGTTTAAAGAGCTGGTTGATAATTTGTGTAGTGTAGAAGGAACGCATTGCCCTTGCTTCTACAAATTCTTGATCTAACTCTGTTTGTGACAAATTGGATCTTTATATCTATATCTAGTTTCTCCAAACAATATTAGAAAATGCAAAATTTTCCTTCTCATTCGACCACTTCAATGCAGGCACTACAATTTTTTACGTATAGCCCACAACAAACTTCCTTGATTTTAAAGTTTATTTAAAGGCTCTTCGGAATACATATTGCTGGAATTTGTCATGCTAATGGGAAATTGTTCGTTCCAATCTACAAGATAATTGAGAAAATGAACCATTCCATATATCCCATACTTTATGAGCCTCTTGAATGTTTAAAGGAATTTCCGTTTCTATCTAATATTAAGGATGTTGTAAGTAGGAATAATCATATCACATTTTAAAGTCGTTGTCCCTCATGTTTTCCGTTATTATCATAGTAGGCCACTGAAGAGTTTTTGTAATGCTTAAGTGATTTTAACATAAGGAGTCTTTGGACTGCTTTATGACAACCTTTAATAACTCCATTCAATGCTTTTATTGAAAATATTATGGCCTTTTGCCTTTTATTAAGGCCAGAGTGGAGGATTAAACACACTCCATAGTTTCATATGTTTCTTTGATTAGCTTATTCCTCTGTACCGTCAGTTGTGCTAATTGGTGCACAGGAGGTGGTTGACTCTTCTTGAATCTCCTTGCCATTCGCTAGCTCTCTAGTAAGAATATCAACCAAGAGTTCTTGATCCCTATATGTGCTCATTATTAAAAGAAAACGGGTTAAGCCATAATTGCCACACACATGAGTCTCCCTTGGGCTTACATATATGATAAATTTTGATTATATATAGGAAGAGGGGATGAACACCAAAATAGAATACGAAAAACAATATCCTAACAACTTTACTATTTTGATAGTTAATAGTTTCACCAATTATTATTTTTACCGATTTCGCACGCATCGTGTGCACTTGATGCTAGTTTTTTTAAACAAAACTAAGTATTTCTGTATAATTTGTTTTAAATAAAAAATTCCCTAGGGTCTAGGAATATCCAAAAAAAATCAATCCCTCTTATGATTGCTAAAATCTCTTTCTACATTGTAGGATAATTACCTTGAGCTTTGTTAAAACTTTCGTTGTTGTATCTGCACAAATTTTCTCCTTATTTTATTCTAAGTATAACACTTTAGTATTCGTTACTAACATATGTTTCAAGGATCATATTATCTTCACTAATAGGCAGTATTGGCACTGGTAAACCCTTTACAGAATTTTTAGAAGTCTTGGACTATCTTACAATTATTTTTTGTCCAAGTCCAGGTTAATAGAGCAAGATGGTAAATGAAATCAAAAGCATATGTTAAACAACCCATAAACCTTTATCGATGTTTGATTGTTTTCTATCTTCAATTCCGACGATGAACTTCTCTATTTTTTCAAGAATGTGTTTTTGTAATATTATCTGCAGTGCTTGTATTTCTAAACCTAATAAGTCTATCTCTTGTTGAGCAAGGACACATTTATCCTTTCTCAGATGCCATGCACGATCAAAGCATTTTCAAGTTACTTCCTCCAGTTTTTTTTTTGTTGTTCAAGGGTTTTGGAGAAAATTTAAATATCATCTACATAAACTAAGCAACAATGAGTTAAAGCTATAAAAATGTTATCCATTATTCTCCGAAATATTTGAGGGGGATTTTAAATCCAAATGATATAACTTCATTCACAGTATCCTTGAGGGGCAATAACTGCAATTAATGTTATACTTTCTTCTTTAATTTTAATTTGCTAATATTTGCTTTTGTAATCCTTCGATCAGGGGCGGATTTGGCTCACACCACCAGGTGCATGTGCACTAGGGAATTTTTCTTTTTTTAAAAAAAATGCATCGCGCACTCTGCTCTTCGCCTCTTTCCCCCTTCCCAGCCCTAACTGGAAACTAGTCCACCTCCACAGGCGACTCCACGAATTCTCCGACCGTGCTCCACCTCCACAGTCCACACTGCTTGCCTGTTTCCGACCGAAATCCGACAACCTTTCTCTCACTAGTCTCTTCTTGTGATGCCAAAGTTCGTTTTTTATTTCTACTGCTTAACGAAATCAATCGAAGACTGAGTTTGCGCCCTAACTGGAAGCTTCACGCCGACCGCCACTGTGCCACCGGAATCCGCCACTACTTAGGTTTTGTATTCGGTTTTTTTGTGTAATTAGCGTTTATGCCAGAGAATACTTTTTGTTTGGATAATATCTTGATTCCAATAATTTCCCAATTATGTTTTGTTGTAATTTACAATGATTTATTAATTCTAATTTAAAATAAAAATAACACATTGTTGGTAGATGATATGTTTTGAAGGATATATCAAAAGGCCAAATCTCATGTGAAATTATACAAGCCACCATACCAATATCGCATCTTTCGGTTTTGATAGTGATTTCTTTAAAAGTTGTTTTTCCTCATGTTTTCTCCCAATTATAATAGTTGTATTTCGTAATTTGTAGTACTATTTGTGGTTGTATTTTGTAGTGTTATATGAGAACTCGTTGCGAACAATTTTTTTTATATCATTTCAGAATAAAATTTAATACGGAGTACTTTTGAAAAAAAAAATTACTAATAAGTGATCGGTAATTGGTGCGTTGGTGGTGAACTGAGAAAGAGGTTTTTAGTGTGTCGTTAAGGCACTAAGAACCGCTTAGCAAACACAATTTATAAACCTAACGAGCGACTACTAAGAAAATAGTAACGGCAAGTCAAGGGTCGAACCACAAGGAAATCGGGATTGACTAAAGTCCACTAAGTCCAAAACTACCTAAGTGAAGGGTTTTTGGGGGGTTGAGATTGAATAGATTACCAACTAATAAACTAGCTAATGAATACCGACTAATAATTAAATAGGAGAATTAATATGATAGAGAAAACACTAGAGCTTGGGTTAATCGCATGAACTCGGGCAAGACACGACACAATTGCAACTACGAAGCTATAGAGAATAACATGCAAGGTTAAGTTTCCCTCGAAAGTCCTTGAGTCCTCTCTCGAATGGTCCTCAAGAGTAATCAATTAATCAATCGACTAAATCCTCTCTCGAATGGTCTTTAGCCAATTGATTAATGGATTCAATTTGATTGGAAAACCCCTAAATAGGATCCACTTAATTTCTCCCAATCTCTTGGTCTAGAAATTAAGTTGATTCATGGGAATGACTAGACAACAACAATCAATTAAGAGTATTTGAAATCTAAGCCCTAGCATAAACTTGATCAAGGTCTACCCTAAGGTGTCAAAACACCAAGAACAATGCATATTCGACTTGAATAAAGCAATTACAAGAACATCTACATTAAGCCCCTAATTCATGCTTTCACCCAAACCCTAGATTAGGAACTACTAACTAACCATGGATTCTAAGAAATTAAGATTCAATAAATTAAACATCATAAACAAAGCAATAAAATTAAAGGAAAGAGATTGAGAAGAAATTACTTGAATTAATTAACAAATTCGATCTTCAAAGTTGAAACAATGGAGTAAACTAGTGTTTAGAGAGAGTTTAGGGATAAGAGAGAGTAATTAGAAACTAAGTGTATGAAGTAATGTCGAGTCTAAGCTCCCAAAACTAATTAAAAGAGTCATTAAAGTAAGACGGACAAAACGGGTCAAAGCCCGAAAGCAGGTCGACACGGTCGTGTCAAAATGGACACAGTCGTGTAGACCTGAGCTTTTCAAATAAGTGGGCAAGCAGAACAGGACTGACTTCGTGGAAACAGACCAACACGGTCGTGTTGAAATCAACATGGTCGTGTAGACCTGCTAGTCAGCGGACAGCTCAACTTCAAACGATCATATCTCTCTCGTCTCTTATCGGAAGTGGGCTTATGACCAGTCGTTGGAAAGCTATCGAAACGAGCTAACACCTCCCATCAGAATCACCTTAATCCGAATTACGGATCAAATGTTATGTCCATTTGAAGTTCAACAGTCCACAACTAATCTTCCAATGATCATATATGACTTCAAAAACCTGTTAGTTAGTCTGAAAATCATCCAAAACAACTAAACAAGTAGTGAAGTGATAACAGGTTTTTAGCGTGTCGTTAAGGCACTAAGAACCACTTAGCAAACACAATTTATAAACCTAACTAGCAACTACTAAGCACGTAGTAACGACAAGTCTAGGGTCGAACCACAAGGAAATTGGGATTGAGTTCAGTCCACTAGGTCCAAAACTACCTAAGTGAAGGATTTTTGGGGGTTTAAGTTTGAGTAAGTAACCGACTAAATGACTAGCTAATGAATACCGACTAATAAACAAATAGGAGGATTAATATGATAAGGAAGACACTAGAGTTCGGGCTACTCGTATGAACGTGGGCTAGACAACGATAATCGACGCTATGGTGATTCACAACGGAGTCAATACAAGGTTAAGTTCCCCTCTAATGTACTTGAGTCCTCTCTCGAATGGTCCTCAAGAGTAATCGATTAATCAACCAACCAAATACTCTTTCGAATGGTCTTTGGTCCGTTGATTAATAAATTCATTAAGTTCGGAAAACCCCTAATTAAAGGATCCCCTTAATTCCTACCCAATCCCTTGGTCTAGAAATCAAGTCGAAACATGGGAATGACAAAAGGGATTAGAGTTCGATTAAGAACAATAAAAACCCTAAGTGCCCTAGCATAAACGTGATCAAGATCTATCCTAGGGTGTCAAAACACCACATTCAATGCATAGACGAACAATTGAATCATAAAAAGCATAGATAATCTACATTAAGACCTTAATTCATACTTTCGCCCAAACCCTAGATTAGAAACTACTCACTAATCATGGATTCTAAGCAATTGAAATTCAATAAAGTAAACATCATAAACAAAGTAAAAAGATTAAAGGAAAGAGATAGAAGAGAAATTACTTGAATTAATTGATGAATTCGATCTTCGATAATTCAACAAAGGAGTAAACTAGTGTTTGAGAGAGTTTTAGGGCTAAGAGAGAGTTAATTAGAAACTAAGTATGAGATAATGTCGAAAACTAAGCTCCCAAAACTAATTAAAAGAGTCATTAAAGTAAGACGGACAAAACGGGTCAAAGCCCGACAACAGGTCGACAAGGTCGTGTCAAAAACGACACGACCGTGTCAAAGTGGACACGGTCGTGTCAATGTGGACACGGTCGTGTAGACCTGAACTTCTGAAATAAGTGGGCAAGCAGAACAGGACTGACTTCGTGGAAACAGACCAACACGATCGTGTTGAAATCAACACGGTCGTGTAGACCTGCTAGTCAGCGGACAGCTCAACTTCAAACGATCATATCTCTCTCGTCTCTTATCGGAATTGGGCTTATGACCAGTCGTTGGAAAGCTATCGAAACGTGCTAACACCTCCTATTAAAATCACCTTAATCCGATTTACGGATCAAACGTTATGTCCATTTGAAGTTCAATAGTCCACAACTAATCTTCCAATGATCATATATGACTTCAAAAACCTGTTAGTTAGTCTGAAAATCATCCAAAACAACTAAACGAGTAGTGAAGCAACCATTTAGCTCAAAGTAATCAAAACCATGCAATGCAAGACTAAAATGCTCTAAATCTATATGCATCGACACTAAAAATGCAGCATGGATAAGCACAATAAAGTACTTATCATGAAGCAACCATTTAGCTCAAAGTAATCAAAACCATGCAAAGCAAAACTAAAATGCTCTAAATCTATATGCATCGACACCAAAAATGCAGCATGGATAAGCACAATAAAGTACTTATCGTGAACCACCATCTAAAAAATCCTGGATCCGCCTCTGCCTTCGATCTTTGCGTACCAAATACCCTTGTATTCTATTATACTAAAATGTTTTATTAGGAATATAATATCCACAAACACAATGTCATCCTTGAACATTTTGTAATTTATTACCACTCTAGCTTTTCCACGTTTTTTTCTTGCATTATTCTTGCCATGAAAGTTGGATTACCGCTTCTCATTAGCGTTTTTTCAGTTGATCTTTTATTTGTCCATCAAACTCTAAGATATCTTGGTAGGTATATATGTTTGTCATACTCCTATAATATTATTAGGATTTATTATAGTTATCTTGGACAATGCTTTATCCCTTTCCCATAGTACTGTAAGGGATTTGTTGTACACAACGTTTCACATACTTTTTCTTGTTGCGTTTTAATCTTCTTTTTCTAAAAGGACATTTCAGCATATTCGGCTATCCTTAGCGCTATTTATGATATATATCGCGATTTCACGTTGTGTATGTGTAACCCTCTCACCATGTTGGTCGCATGGGAATTCTATGCTTTGATGTGAATGCTGCGCCTTTACTAATTTTTAACTAGATCTAAACTACCATGTATAGTGAATATTATCTTAGCATTTGTTTGGGTGCATGGGGAAAACAACCTTTGAAGTAATCCTATCGTGTGATGGTTGATTAACAGCCCATTTGGAATTATACAATGGACTACTCAAATTTCTATTGGTATTTGTTCTATTATATATGTAAGTTCCATCACGCTACCACCAACTATTCTTTCTTGCAGATAGTTTTAACTTTTACCTATAAATATTCAGGAAAGTAATATAATTCTTTTTTCAAAACATATAAGTATGAACTTGGTCGGTCTTTTTTTAAAAGAGTCACCTATTGATTGTTGATAGGTACCAACTATCGATAATGTTTGATTTTATATATCCTTGTGACCCTGTAACCCGAAACATACAACAAGTTAAAATGAGATTTTGCATGTGACAATTTTCGGGGTTATCAAACACGCACTCCAATACGACTTTTTCAGTAGAAGACAACACATTTTCGAAAAACAGACACCATCGTGCATCCTTTATGGACACGAATTTCGAGAATCCTTACAAAATGGGTACAAGAAACGGTTTTCGGGCACATATTTCAAGGTGACTTTTTTCGGCTTGTAGACAACAGTTTTACGAATAACAAACACCGATGTGCAAGAATTACAAAATGTATATCAATGAAATAAGGTTTTAGGGCATGCACTTCAAGATGAATTTTCGGGTCGAAAACGATGTTTTACGAAAAAAGGAGACCGCTATGCTTCCTTTCTGGACATGAATTTCGAGAATCCCGGCAATACGGGTACTAAAAAGCTGGGTTTTCGAGCACACACTTCAAAGAGACTTTTTTTGACTTTTCCGGGACGAAGACGCCGTTTTTTCGAAAAACGAACAACATATGCACCATTTACGGGTGGAGCTGGTAAACAGGTTAGGTTAGTTTCATGTCCAGGTCAATATTAAACGGGGTGGAAATGTTTAACTCAAGCTAACCCATTTATTAAACAAGTTGAAAACTTCAAGCTTATCCCAATTAATTTACAAGTCACCCACTTCACCCATTTAACCCATTTATCTTTGATTATTTAAATATTTATCTTAACTAATTGCAATTTAAAATTACATTTCACCATTAAATTGATTGTTTTTCTAAAAATATGATAATTATGTTTAGTATTTACTCTTATCTTTATTGACCAATTTTAATATCTATGAAACTTATTTTTTTGACATATTATATATATAGGTTAAATCAGGTCATTTTAAGGTTGAAAGTGCTAACATTAACCCAACTCATTTAATTATCAGATCAGGTCAGGTCCACTCATTTAGATAATTGGGCGAAAAACTCAATCCAAACTCACTTATTTCAGGTCGGTTTAGCTGATCAGGTCAATTTTTACCGAAAACATGGCTTCTTATGGTCAAGAATTCGAGAATCCCTACACAACGAGTACCAATAAGTTGAGTTTTTGGAAAAAATGTTTTCAACCTGAAAAATTCACTTTGAAATAAATTATTTTTAAAAAATATCAATCTTTTAATTATAATCTAGAAAGGTATTATTTGTCGAATTTTTCTCTTGAATATTGCTAAAAGTTTTCAAAATTCCCTACTTGCATAGTTTTCAAACTTAATTACCTTGATACCGTCCATGTAGGATAAGTAATGGGTCCATTTTTTTTCTTCTGCGGTATGAGCTCAAAGTCACTACTTGGAGTAGCAGTTTTGTTTTTACAAATCGCTACTCCAAGTAGCGATGTAAGACTTTGTAAAACAAACCATCTGCTTTCAGAACACATCAATATAACGCAAATTGCAATTTAAAAAAATTACAGTCCAAAGTCGCTACTTGGAGGAGCGATTTTAAGACAAAACCGCTTCAACAAGTAGCGACTTTGAAAAAAAAAGATCTATTCTCACCCGATCCTACGTGAACAGTATCAAGGTAATCTATATATATATATTAAAAAACGTAAGCACAGATATTGCTATCTGCCACGTGTCACTCTTCCTATTATTTAACAATATTTTATCAAAATTATTTTCATTAAAAAGTGCAAATTGTCCATGAGAAGGTTTGAACCCTCGACTTCGAGTATGGAAGACAAATGTTACAACCATTGCGCCACTACATTATTGTTGCTTCTTTTATCAATACTAATAATGATATTATATGTCTTTAATAAAAAACAATTATTAAGATTGCACTTATGAATAAAATCATAATTTATAACTTTTTACTAACACTTTCCTACACCAGATTTTAGTTGTATGAAAATACTAAAGTATAATACATATAAATCCCAAAGTATCGCCTGGGTCAAAATACTAATTAAGTTTGAAAACGACGTAAATAGGAACTTTCAACATTATTTTAAAAATAATTCTTATTTACTATACATGACGTGTATATAAAACTAGTTTGAAAACATGACAACCAAGGACCGAACTCACCGAGCTCAGAGAGACAAACGTTTTCCATTCTATTTCCAATAATTCTTGTTAAAATACCCCATTTAAAGGATTTTCCTTCCATTTTGATATATCAAAAACAAATTAAAAACAAAATTCTACCTCTCCACTCTCCAGTCTCCTGTCTCCAGTCTCCACCATTTTCCCCTCTCTTTTCACTCTCTTTTCTCTCTTCGCCCCCTCTCTCTTGTCTGTCTGTCTCTCTGTCTCTCTGAGCTGCAACCAATACCAAACAATGAACAACAACAAGAGCAACAACAGCAACAAGAGCAACAACAACAGCAACAACAACAACAGCGGCGGTTCTTCATGTTCTTCTAGGGTTTCATCGATCCCAAACAATGTCCTGAAAACAATACTACACATCAAAGAAATCACCAGTAATCACAGCGAAGATGACATCTATGCTGTCCTTAAAGAGTGTTCTATGGATCCTAATGAAACTACTCAGAGACTTCTCCATCTTGGTATTTAACTTTTACCCACCTCATATTTCTCTCTCTTCTTTAATGGGTCGTTTTCAATTTCTTCTCTTGTTTCATTACTTCATTCAAGATTATGTCTTTGCATTTTCCCCCCTTTTTTCTGGGTTTTTTTTATTTTATTATAATGGGTTTATGCTTCTTGGTTAATTCTTTTGTTGTTTTATTGTTAACTAGAATTTGTGTGTGATTTTGCCTCTCTTTGCCTTTTTGCTGCTGGGTAGGGTTTGAGTTTAGCTCATTGTCTTGTACTATCAATTTCTGGGTATTTAGGTGTTGGGTTTTTAGCTCCATGACTTTAATATCTAGGAAAACGGCCTGACCTAGCGAAGCGAAATGGTATGTTGCTTGACTTGAATCTGCCACTAGCCTCATATGCATGTGATGCGTGCGAAGGAGATATTGAAGTATAAGGGTGGTGGAAATGGTAGGTTGCTTGACTTAAATCTGACACTAGCCTCATATGCTCGTGATGTGTGTGAAGGAGATAGTGAAGTAAAAGGGTGGCGGAAATGGTAGGTTGCTTGACTTAAATCTGACATTAGCCTCGTATGCTCGTGATGTGTGTGAAGGAGATAGTGAAGTAAAAGGGTGGCGGAAATGGTAGGTTGCTTGACTTAAATCTGACACTAGCCTTGTATGCACGTGATGTGTGTGAAGGAGATAGTGAAGTAAAAAGGTGGCGGTTATGATCTGAAGAGTGATAAATAAATGTGAATCTCTACTCCAATCCTTTGCTGAATTTTGCTCAACTGCTAGTTTTACTCTATATAAAGCGTCCTTTTTAGGTGTCTCCTTCCTCTTCAATTATAGAATGGAGAAATGAACACTAGTGCCAAACTGGATGTGGTAATGGTTTAATCAGAAGGACAAATGCCGTGTTGTGGCAAAAACTTTGAAGCAAAGATAAGGAAGCTCACTCTTGGCCGGTATGGGGCTCAGGAAGAAGGACGGTGGGTTTCAACTTTCATGGGATGTGGAACTTTCCGTTTGAGTTATTTTAGGGTTCTTATATTTTTGTGAAGGTTTCTTGTTTTACAACGTGAAGCTCTCTTGTATTAAGGGTGTGCCCTCTGCCCTGGGAGATAATTGCCTTTTCTTTAGAGGGTGTTTGGTTGGAAGGTTTCTGAATGCAATGTAATGGAATGAATTGGATGTGATAACATTAATGAAGAAAAAGTTGTTTGGTTGAGGTTATTTAGTATGGAATCTCATACCCAAGGGTTTCTCATCCCCCCTAAACCCCTTCAATTTCATACCCCCCCTATGGATTGAGATCTCAATATCCCCCTTTAGTAATAGCTTCGAAATTCATATTTTAAGGTCAACCAAATAAGTAAAAGGAAGTAATGGATTTTGAATCTATCCCCATGAGGTTCTCATTTTCACACCATCTGATTCCAGTTATATGAACCAAATCTAGTTGGGATATTAGTGTCTTATTTTCTGGTTGCTTGCGGTTGCGATAGTAATTTTGTGATGTCTCTGCTGTTTTCTTTAAATTAATGCAAGTGAAAGAAACAGGTAGAACCCAGACAAAACCAATTTAAGCTCAAGTTTATTTTCCTCCATCAAAAAAGTCACCTAAACTTTGGTTTGTCGCTTAATCACTTCGGCTAATATGTATCAGCTTTAGGCTGAATCATTTAGTATCCATTGATATAGGATGATCTTATGCTATATTTTTTAAAGCTGTTGTGTCAATCCTTGGCACAACCTTTCTCCTGTAACTGCAACTGCACTGTGGGTCGAACAATTTGGTTCGGGGGTAATAGGAGCTTTTTCTACCTAGGTGTTATTGTTATCTCCAGTGCTGATTTGTTTTCAGCTGCATTGATGTTGAAGTTCTCTTCAGTGTTTTTGTTAGGAAAAATTTCTTTTCTGATGTCCGCAAAGTTCATTTAACCAACTTATCCTAAACCTTTTTTCCCAACAATCCCGAGTGCTAAGTATGGCCCCGTAGGTTGTTTTTGCGGTATTATGTTAAAACCAAAATGAGGTAACATGCATGGAGACTTCCCGGATGGATTTGACTCAGAGCTGGTCCTTTTATTTCGCTTAAAGGTCTCTGGTTTCTTAAAATGATAATACACATGCATATAGTTGTGTAGACCCTGCTATGTTTTTTCTAGGTTAATGCTTGATTGCCTCATCTTCAGTAATAATCATATGTTGTCATGTGATCCTAAATTCATGGACTCTTTTGAAGTTCCTATGGCTTGTGCAAATTTATTAAAAGGGCGAATGTAACACGTATTGGTCCTGCAGATACATTTCATGAGGTGAAGAGTAAGCGAGACAAGAGAAAGGAGGTACTTCCTACACATCCATATGTGACATGTAATTAGCATGTACAATCATTATTGAGTATAGTCAATGCATGGCAGGATTTTAAATTTGAGATGTATTTACAATCATGAAACACACTTTTGCATGCAATGCCGGATGGTTTTTGGTTTCTGTGGCCTCATTACGAGGTCCCTGTAAGCGCAAACACGGTTGCAATGCTGTGATGCGTCTGAGACTTAATACTCTGATCTCCTGATACTAAGATTCAGCTATCGTGTTTGTGAGCTTATCCTGTCTATGTTCCACCATGCTTTACTGTGAACAAGAATCTGTCGCCTTTTAGTCTGCATACATTTTTGAGCTGAGAACGTTTTTAATGGAAATATACCAATTAGTATATAGGCAGTGTTCTTCGCAATGTAAATTGTCGTCTACATGATAACATTGAACTGTCAACTAGGTAAGGAATTTAACACCGATAAAAGGGGATCTAAGTTTGTTTTTGTGAAATTGGTTATTGTTGTTGTTACTGGAGAAAAAAGGCATTCCTCTTTAAGATTGATGGGAGAAAATGTCAAACGAGCATTTGAAATATATAATAGGTTGTTGCAGATGACAACACAGTGTATGGGATCCTTGCAGATGCTTTATTAGTGCTTTTACGCTTTTTTTTATTTGTTAAACCGTGAAAATTTTATTTATATTTTATTGCAGATAGTGAAGAGCAGAGCAGGAGAAGAGTCTAGGTGGAGACCTGGCCAGCAAGCGAGAGGTACTAGGAATGTTCGAGGGAACTCTTTTCCTCAGTACACTTCTAATGGTACTTCTGATTTTTGATGTTATAAACTTATAATTGGTTGATCATTCTGTGTCTGCTTTAATCTAAAGTAGAATCTGATGACATGGACACTATTAATGTGAAATATGAAGAAATGGACACTCTTGCACTCTATCTATGTGTTTTAGTCACTGGCTGAAATGTGCAGGATTTTAGCTAGTTGACTTCCTTTTTGTTCCGAGTTACTTGGACTAATGCTGTTCTAAGTGCTTTTGGTTTCCATTTCATATATCATTTTGTTGTCTGCCTTCTCTTCGTTTGTCTTGTTACCTATAAATTCATCCTTGTAAAGTGATTGATTTGAGTTTCATTGCATATGAAGCTTAGACGATAGTCTATTGAAATTAAGATGTGAATGCTATCACAAGTAGCTTTGCTGTACAGACAATCTTGAACAAAAGAATATTGCTCTGCAACGGTGTACATTTCGGGAAATTCTTTTTAGAGGATGGTGTCGTAGACTCGTAAGGACGTCAAGAAAAAAAGCTGAACTAATTTTGATGAGAAAAGATGTTACTATAATAAGGTTGCTATGTAGACTAATTTACCCTTGTCCTCTGGACGCTTAGTTTTAGCTCAGTCCAGGGCTAACTGAGGTGCGGGCCAAATCTCATCCGACAACTCTAGTGCAGCAACTTACGACAGGCGCCAGGATGTGCGTGCCTGCGGCCGCATCTGAGTTACAGAATCAGTACTGCTGCTACTCCTTTAGTGTCGATCAAACTCTGGAGCTTTTATTTGCTGTCACTAGAATTTAGTTTTCCCATGCTCTGTTCTTATAATCAAAATCTTAAATTTGTAATTCCCTCCTGCTTTAACTTTTATTGAATCATAATTAGCATACTTGTGATAACTGCACAACTGCGAACTACAATTTCTTGTTTCTAATATTTTGTTTTTAGCCTCTAAAAAAGTTAATAACTGGAGCTCACATGGATAAAGAATAGGCTCTAAACTGATATGGTTGAGAAGTG
The DNA here is from genome assembly GCA_947645195.1 of Patellifolia procumbens. Classification (NCBI taxonomy): domain Eukaryota; kingdom Viridiplantae; phylum Streptophyta; class Magnoliopsida; order Caryophyllales; family Amaranthaceae; genus Patellifolia; species Patellifolia procumbens. The sequence goes on from CANSGD010001201.1 coordinate 664,954, forward strand.
AATTATTATATATCCTGTTGAAAATGCTTATAAAGCAACAATGTAGAGCATTTTGTATTTTTTGAACTTATGAAGGATGCTAATGTCTCCTTCGTTCCTTATTGATTGTAGACGCTGGGGGTCAGAGGGCTGCTGCCATTCGCAAGGAGAATGGAGTGGAAGAGAGTAGAGGGAAAGGTTTCAGGCACTCTCCTGCGCCTGGTTTCAAGGAAACATATTCTATTCAACAGCATAATCGAGAAAAGTAAATAATTTTTAGATGTTACCATACAATTTTTACCTTTGGGCGTTGGGATACATCCTAAGTGATTTTTTCTACTCTGTAAGGAATGCATCTGGCTTTTGTTCCCGTTATTAACCTGTAGCGATCTTTGCAGGCTGTCACCCCTCATTGTAGATGGACCAGTAGAGCCACGGCAGCTGCCTAATGGTAGCCTCAATGGTGGCCGTGGAGTCCAGTCATCTAGAGTGGGTGATTTTCCTTCCAACAAAATAATTGATGCTAGTGCAGAAAATTCATTGAGCATAGTGCCTAAGGCTAGTGCTGAAAATGCACCCTCTGCTTTAGATCCTGTTCTGGTACCTTCATGTAATTTGTTGGGTGCTATGGCTGGTTCCGTCAAAAAGGAAGTGCAAGTTCGACATATGTCTGCCGAAACGCGTACTCTTGTTCCTGTTGATAGATTGCATGATACTACTGAATCTGTAACTGATAATAATTTGAACCAGTGTGAACCTCAAAATGTGATCAGTTTTCAGGTATCTTCATCAACAAGTGATTGGCAACCAGTTGAACTTGTTGAAGTCGCACATCCAGAGATATTGATTGAATGCCCTGTAGCTGAAAAGAGTCATGTTTCTGACAGTGTTTCAGTTGTCAAGCCTTCATCTCAAGGTAATGGCCTAGTGGGAGTAACTTGCTGCTCAGTCAACTATCACTATAGTTCCGACATATTATATGCATGAAGATGGAATTATCTGTTGCGTTCTCTCTCTTTTCGCTCTTTAATCATAATAACTCACTACCTCTCCCATCTACCAACTACTTCAAATTCAATGTGTATGCTTTCTATTAAAAATTATATATCACTTCACCAAGAATAGTATTTCAATGCAATTATGTTTTCTGGATAGCGCTAAGCAACTGTAGTCCATTTCACTAAAATAGTTAGACTTAGTATTTTGACACTATTTACTTTACACATCTTTTGTGATCTATACAAATCACACAATTAGTAATGGAATAGTCATTTGGTATCGTCTCAATTTGTATTTTCTAAATATGAACTTGTTTAATTTTTACATTACATAATTAAAGATATTAATACTATAAGATTTACATTGGCCAGCCTGAAAAGTCAATGTGTAACTATTTTAGTGAAACTGAGGTAGTATTTGCTGCTTTGTCACACTTAATGGCCATATATGTTTGAGAGGCTTTGGTATGTGTACCATAAAAAATTTGAATCTGGCCTCTGGATTCCGGACGCATCATAATGTGCTACTTGAGCTTGAGTACATCATAATGTATTTTTCAGGGCTAATTGTTAGGATCGAAGACTTCCTACTTGTTATCTGAGATCTTGTTTGGCTTCTCAATTTATTATTCAAGTTCTTGAGTTTGGCACCAAGATTTTTTGTGCTTGCATGACACCATGTTTCATGGCCATCTTTTGGCCTATTTTGGATGCTTGCATAATCTATCGCCATGATTAGCCCTTGTTTCTGTTGATTAATTGATAATATATATTTGAGTCAGTGGATTTGGTTTTGCTCGTGCTGCAATAAGTTCTATTTTTGCTTATTCTTGAAACGCAGTGGTGCATTATGCCGGTTTGCCCTAATCTGGTATAATATAACATGGTTTGACTGATTTTTTTTATGATGTCAGAGTAATGATGCTAAATGGATAAAGCTGTCCATGTTCATAGTTTTAAATGACCTTCCTTGCCCATAATTTAGATTGTATCATACACAGTCTATATGATGTGACTAAAATGGTTCAGTTTTAAAGAGTTCTCAACAAGTGATTGCAAAATTTCTCAGGTGTAAAGGATGCAACCACAAAGCTAGCAAAGTTGAAATTTTCTGACGCCCAACATGTCATCATACCACAGCATATCCAAGTCCCTGATGCAGTGAAGAATGTATTGAGCTTTGGAAGTATTGATTCAAGTTTTGTGGTCAGGGATAACTGTGTAGACAGTGATAGTAATGCGAACGTCAACCCTGTTACCAGTACAATTCATGAGGAAATTGTCAGCAAACTTCCTTCTTGGTCAGTGGCTTTAGTTTGCTTCTCCTTCCCCATCCCACGTAAATCTGCAAGTCATAAAGGTTCAATGTTTTTATTTGGTGTGCTTAACGCATGGTAGCTAGTTTCATCTTATTTCCTGATCTTTTTCACCCTGTTCAGCTGTTCTTTCATTTTCTTTGGCCCAAAAGAATTGCAGGATATACTCTCATTTCAATTTTCGGGCTGATTAATATTGTTGTAGATAAACAGTTCACGTTGTTGAACTTAAGTTTTAAGTGATATGTTGTACTTAGAGGGATGTTAAACAGATTCATTTCAACATGGAAAGTCGAATATAGAAATTGGAGAGTTTGGTGATCTGTGGATAGTTACTGTGCATGTTTGTTTTATTTTAGGAGCCTGTTTCCACTTCTGTGGATAAGTGTAATATGGAGTTTCTTTTGTCTTTCTACTTGTGGATGTGTTTTATTGCATTTGTATAACTAGATGTCTAGAGGAGCTTGTTGAGCTTAAGCCCCACTGGCTCTAAACTGGTGTTGTTACCTCGAACAATGTACAGCGATGAAGATGCAGTTTCTACGGGACCACAGGCAAACCATGCAGATCAACCACAATCTCCATCGCATTCACCTGACAAGAATTCACCTATTAATACAGAAGTTTCTTCTGCTGCTACAATTCCAAAAGTCGATCAGCCAAAGCAAGAGACTTTGCCTGCTGTAGGCCCTCCATTTCCTGTTGTTCAAACTGCTCCAAGCTATAGCTTTGGGTTCATGCCTCCCATGTTGGCGAATATGCTTGTCCAACCTGAAGGGTTTGAGTCCCAAACTCATGTTTCAAACTCTCTGGTATGTTTAATCAGGGCCTATACCAAGTGTCTAGCTTTTCCTTCTCAAATTGTTGCCGGTTATTGCCTAGGTGCCTTAATACGCGTTTCAATTCCCATCTTTGGGAAATGGTAGTTTTTTCTAAGTTCGACATCCATTTGTTTTGGTCATAGGAGTACCTGAGTCCAACATTTTTGGACATTTGTTGGTGGTGTGTGTGTGTGTTTACTAAAGAGTTGGCAAATTCTTATTTCTAGCCGTGCGAGTTGCGACAATCATGAAAAATCTCTCCGGTTCTCTGACATGGCACACTACTAGGTTTTGTGAATGACTGGAATTATCACGTGTTGCTAATCATGAATAATATCTGTTTTTGTCATGCTTAACATGGCCAAAATCTAGCAACACTATGTAAATCATTGCCTTTTCTCTCCATCTTCTATTTTATATTTCCACTACAATATTCTGAGTCTTCTGTTTCCTTCTACGGGTAAGTGAAGATTTTATAGCCAGTAGCCACAGAATGTGAAGGTAGAAATCAAGAAGTGACGAAGTGTTAAGAACTTAAGATTCAAGAAGTTTGCACACATAAGGAGAGTATAATAAGTTTTGTCACCAATCTATTGAATTGATGATGGATTTCTTAATTATTTTCTTTCTCAATAACATTTTGCATAATGTTTAAGCAATAAAGTATTTGCTTGTCACGTGCAGGCTTTTGCTTTTTGACGTATATGCAACCTTTTGATATAGATTTCGCTTATAGTAAATGGGCATTTCATGCTCATCTCTTCATTTATTGGTTTTAGTATACTTGCTTTTATTGAATACATTAAGGGTGCATTAGCTTTATCTGAACTTAACTATGTTGGATTTATTGGACATATTATACCTCATCAATCCTAAATACACCATATGTTAACAATTGATTGGACTTGATCACCTTTGATTACAATTGGTCATCCCTGAACTAGAATTGACCAAACCTCAAAACTTATGTTTAAGTTACGGTTAAGAGAAGTAGAGAATTACACCCATAAAAGTTAACATCTTTGTTCAAATTTTAACAGCAGGATCCATTCTTGATTGGGGTTGCTCTTTTAAACAGGAAGATAGTTACTTCATATTTAGAGAAAAAGTGGCTTCAAAGCTAATGTAATTTTGAGAAGACATGTGAAATTTTAAATTAACAAGCTTCAAGAATTTTTTTTTTTTTTATCCTCTGTGATACACGTTCTTTTTTATTTATTTATATTATGACTTGTTGCTTATTATAACAATTTTTATCATAGTCATGGATTTGTTTCAAGTAAGGATAGCCTAGTGGATAGTATGACAGGCTTGCGGTTGTGAAGGCTTGCTAACATAACAGCTATAGCGTTGTTTGTGAAGGGAAGGGAAGAGAGAGAGAGGAAGGGGGGCCGGGGGGGGGTGGGGTTCCTTGTGTTGCCCTTTTCTGCAGCATCTTGAGTTGCTGTCCTAAGTCTCCTATGTTGAGCTTTTTCTTTGATCTTATTTTGAATGCCTTGTCTTTCCTGGTGCTCAAAACCTTGAGTTTCAATTCTTTCAGGGATATGCACCTTTTTTCTTAGGCATTTACTCTAAGTTTTTTGTTAATTTCATCAAGTGTTATTGTGATAGGAGGTAAGCTCAACATTTTGGGTGCTATGCACGTGTTTCTTATGGTGTTGGGAGTATCACATTGCTGTCTAAGCATGTCATAAGCTCTAAACAAATCTTAGCAAACTGTTGTTTGCAAATGATTGGAAAAATAAGCAACTACCATTATGTGGATGGGATTTTAGGTAATCAATACTAGCTCCTAAGTGCTTATTTCTGTGGAGAGCTTACCTGCACTGCTTCATACATGGAATTCGGGGCTTTTGTTTGTGATTTTGGTGAAAGATTTACCAGTCAAATTCAAAGAAACTCGTAGTTTTTCAAAAAAAGATGACGGAGAGGATCCGGAAAAAGGAATGGGGCGGGCTACTCAGGAGAAAGATTTCTGAGCTAAGACTATTTACTGACTCTTTCCAAATTCGTGCAACAATAGCCTTTGGCTCAAGGACTAAGGAGGTGGGTTCATGTGGTATGGATGGCATGTGATAAACAATTACCAAGAGAGAGAAAGATAAACAAAATAAAGTCGGTGGGGTCAAGTGGTGTAGAGGACATGTGAATATCTTTACTTTTTTTTTATTATGAAGAGTAGTGTTGCATTATTGAACAAAGGAAGTATTATTGATGTAACCCTAGGAGAACTCCTACCCAAAATCACGATGTCTCCCAAGTCCCAAAGCTTTTACTCAAAGTTTATCGTCGCTGCCTTCATCTCCCTTCATCCTTAGGGGATGGGGATGGTTGTTGCCTTGTAGGTCCAAACAATTTTTATAAACAGAACCTTATGCATTTGTACCTAGACACTTGAGTGTCCTGTAAGACCCTGCTGGAAGCTATGCTGTAGAAGCCTGAGATACACAAAGTATAAGTTGGATGTAATGGGTCTGCAGCCTTTTGTTTTATATCCTACTCCTTATAGAAAAGCGTGACTGAAGTGCAGAATATGATATTGTTCTATAAATTGATCCTCTTATGATTGAATCAGTCTGTAATCTGATTTTCAGTCCTTGTTAACCAGAATGGACTTCGAGAGAGACCCCAGGGGTTGTTTGGCTGTCATTAGAGGAGGAGTGCAGCTATGGTTTCATTTGAACCAATTTTCTCCCAAAAGTTCTCAATTTAGTCCCTTTCGGTTGTAGATTTCAGACCTATCCTAAAGCATGAAGCATTCTGTGATCAATAACTGCGCTATCATAAAAATTATGTCCTTCCTTTTATATAGTCTTGAATTTTGCTTTTATAATGTGATTAGCTTCAAAAAACTCCTTTTTGTATCTTGTCTTTTTTCTGCTCATCAACTACGATGTTCTGACTTCTACCTTATAACAAAGCGCTAAAGAGTATAAGGTTCTGACTATTGCTTGGCTCTTGATTGCAGGGTGGGAGTTCTATGGCTATGTCTACTTCTGCATCTACCCCTCCTCTAACACAGTCTGCTGGTGCAGGACAGAGCTCTGTAACAGTATCTCCTCAGCCAATTCCTCTTTTCCGTCAACCGTTCCCGCCTAATTATATACCTTACAGTCATTATTTTTCTCCATTTTATCCACCTCCTACCATGCATCAGTATTATGGTCACACTGCTTTCCCCCCACCTCTTCCAACTAGTAATATGTATCTTCCCCCACCTACTGCGCCAGCAGGAATGAAAATTTCCCCTGCGCATTTCAAGCCTGGAACCAATACAGGACACCAAGTGCCTGTAGGAGCACCATCTGGCTATGGATCATATAGCAATTCTCAGGTTGGCTACAGTCAGAATGCCGTAGTGACTTCGGGAAATAATAGTAATGGTGAAGATCTTGGACCACCTGCTCTAAAAGAAATGTTCCTTGGACAGCAGGTTTGTTTATGCTATATTCACTTGACATTTGTTCTTTAGTTCAATTTCTATCCTAGTTTCAGGTTGAGTTTTTCTGGTGAAAGATGGCAATATTCTCTCGTGTTTTATTTACAGATGGCTATATTCTCGCTTTTGCACATCTTTGGTGAATATGAATGATCAGTCTCATGTATTTGTTTTTTGAATTCTGAATGCTATTCAAGTGTAGAGTGCCGTGTCCTCTTTCTTGATGTCAGTTGCGTTATGTTCTTGTTTTAGTTTTGTTCATAAGTTTTTGTCATGTTTATCAACTTGTTCGCCATTTCAGAATGTTCTCTTCTGCAGTCCAGCTTCTTTCCTCTCTTTTTGTAACAATGTTGGAATGTGGTTTTCCTAGTAATAGACTAATAGGTATATCATATATGGTGTTGGTAAATGCTGTGATCTACATCTTCTACTAGTTTTGCTTGCCTGCCTTTCCTTTTGATTAAGATAGCTAAGTGCTAATTGTTGGTTGATGTATGGATTTGGTTAGTGCTATAATTTAATGCTTATAAGTTGATTGCTTCTCTTCCCTTTGGATCAAGATAACTAAGTCCCAAGTGTGTGTTGGTTGTTGTACTGGTGGAAGTTGTGGTTCTGGCTTAGCCTATTGTGTATTAGCACTGTTCACTTCCAGTGCTCGTCTTTATGGGTGATAGCTTGGTGGTTTTAAGTTGGATAGCCGTGTGGTGCTCAAGTCTCAGTTTACGGCTGGGGTATGAACTTAGATATGATTGTAACTTGTAAGTGGACGGCCATGCCTTTTGTGGAGAGTTTTAATGAGGCATCTTATTTTATATTTCAAGTGTTGTAAACAAGATAGAAAGAACACAAGTATATGATGATGCTCCTCCTGTAGTTTGAGACGCTTAAGAAGGTATATTGTTGCAACTTGTGTCCATGCTCTGTCTGTCCGCGAAAGATTGCCTCATTTTCCATATTGGTTTGTATCAACTTGATTGGTTACTAAATTGTTACCCTGTCTTTTGATTTGTTTGTAAATGTGGGAATATAGTTTAAGCAAAACTTGATTGGTTACTAAATTGCTGGCTTAATTTGTTGAGCAGAGTGAAGGTTCAGCTGTCTGGATTCCTGCAGCAGCAAGCAGAGATACACCAAACTTCCCGCTGAACTCTTTCTTAAACATTCCTCAGCCAGGACACCACATGCTCAATCCTCAATCAGGGCATGGTGGCTTTGCTGTCTATCATACACTGCAGCCCATGGGAAGTCCAGCTCCAGGTCTTCCACTATTGCAGCCGTCTCAGCCTGTGGCAGGATCGGTGGATTCGGTGGGCCCGCCTTCAAATCCGTATCAACAGCCACAACGCCAGCAGCAGATTAATTGGAATATGTAGTTTCAGATCTAAGAGTTCGAGAATCGAATCCACATAGCAATACTCAGTACATCACTAGAATGGTCTTTTTGAAGCCGTGTGAAGGGGAGGGGAGAAAGAGAGTATACGCCGGCCTGCTCATATAGTGTAAATACAGAACTACTCGTGGCCATGAATTTGAACCAAAAAAAGAGAGAAAGATAGGAGATTAGATTTCTCTGTTGACCCCCATTGGTGATATGCAACGCTTTCGGAATAGGGTACTAGAGTTTAGGAGTTATTAATGGCTTCCAAATTTTAACAATTTCATTCTTTTCAGATTGGAGGCTAATAGGAAAACTTGACGAAGTATGAACAAGTGAATTCTTTTTTGGCTATGAGAAAATTAATCTCCCCTGTAAATTGGATTTTGTTGAAAGAAGGTGGATTATAGAGTTTGTAATTGGTAGAAAAATGAAAATCAGTGTTAACTTGTTCTTCTAGTCATCAAATTTTTATCTATCCCCTCTTATGCTCTCTCCTCCCTTTCCATCGTCTTATAATCTTTAAACTCTGATGCACATTTTTTATTTACGAAAAATGATGTTTTTCCACATCTAGTTACATACACCATTGTTTGTGCCACTCAATTTTATTGATCTATATTAATAATTCGATGTTATCATTTCATTATAGATAAAGGGCTACACCATATGGTATTCATATTTCCTGTGTTTGTTAAAAATCTACATTGTCTATGTATCTGCTCTAATTGTTTCACTGTATTAATAAATTTTGTGCTGAGAAATGTTTGATGCATTTTAATGTAATCTTAAGAATTGAGATTGATTATTTGTTTAAATTTGTTATAAACTACGGGAAAAAGGTCTAAAGTCAATTTTATCTTATTAGGGAAATTTTTTTAGCTACTTAAATAAGTTCTGAACCCCAAAAATGTGTTTAACTCATGTAACATTATGGCGGAATTTATTGCGCAAGAGTAATGATAGAGACAATGTTAATACACTTCTAAATTTAGGGTTCGCATGGAGAGTTTGGAGACAGTGAATAAGATAAGGATATAATGTAAACTTTTGACATATACAAGGCCACTAACCCAATAAAATTGCTACACTTTTCCTTTTTATTACGACGAAATATGATATACTCATGGTTGGTTGTCTAACACAAGTGTTTCTAGTCTACTATAATAAAAACATTTCTACCTTGTGCAAGGTCAAAAAGAAAAAAACAAGCACACGAATATATCTTGAGTAAGATAGGAATATAGGATCCGTGATACTCTCAACTAAATTCTGATATAGTCACTGTGGTTCACCTTGTATCCTGGTAAACTTTGGCCATTTCTTCCATATTTTTTGGGGTTAAATAAAATTATTTTCTACTTTTTCCTTCAATCTTTAGCAAATGTCAGCGCAAGAAATTATCAATATCACAAAGTTGCCACTTTAGGTTTTCTTCACTCTTTTTCATGCAATATATAATGTTCATGCATTAATCAATTTCCCACATTTTTGCTTATATTTATTAAAAATTTCCACATTTTTAACCTTCAAGTAGTTTAGTAGATATAATTTCTTCTGTTTCCAGTAGATTTCATTGAAAGTCATAGTACATTTTCTAAAACATATTTTCAAATTGTCACAAATTAAGAGTTAGTTAAAACTATCTTTTCATTTCTGACATCCTTCATTCGAAATTGTACAAGAAGTTATTTCTTCTCAATCATAACTTCTTTAATTTTGATTTGGAATCCCAACAAATCTTCCTCATTTTAATAAATTTAACACTATAGTTTTACAAATAGTGGGCATCCCAATTAAAGGAAGCATCCCTAACTACTTAAACTTGTCCTTCTTTAATAAAAATTATTTAGAAAATATATATTCTTGTTACAATTCTTTCTCATCATTTCAATTTTACTATATAAATAGTAATATTTATATTTGTAGAGAAGCTCATGTTTGGGAAGTCATGCCAAATTGTTGTTCTCCATGATAATGTGGAGGGATGTTGGAAGGTTTCTCAAAAGAAAAGACAGTGATGCAGGAGAAACAGGTTTCTTCTTCTCGATCCTTTTCTTTTTTTAAAAAATTTAATCCATTTTTTGTTCTCCCTTGTTGACTGTCCACACGTAGTTTCTTACTCCCTTCGTTCCATAGTTTTTCCTTTTCATTTATTATAGGAAGTTTAAGAACTAAGGAAAGTGAAACATATCATAATTTGTGTTTAATGTTGTACATGCATTAGAGAATAAATAAAATTTTCTTTCCATTCCTAACAAAATTACATTAGTTGAGTTTTTGGCAACTTGGAGGGATGGTTTTCAGTCGATAAAATAAGCTAAAATGAATAAAATAATCACTAGAATTACATTAGTAAATAATATAGAAGTAAGTGAAAATATTAGAGATGGAAACATAATTTGGGATCCTAGAAAAGCAAATTGGAACTGTCTTATGGAAGGAGGGAGTACCCTATAATTAAATAAGGATTTCATGTTTCCCAATTTAAGATTTTGTGTATTATAGCTTGCTACTAAAGTGAGTCGTTCAAAAAGCATAGGTAGCATTTCTGCATACACAACAAGCAAATGACTCAAAACACATCTAATCCTCAATAAGGGTATTTTGGTAATTGCACAATATAAGTATGAGCTTTAAGTGCTAGCTTTATAACTTACTAGTCATATATGCACGCGATATGTGCAGAATCATGTAAAATTCTATAACCATAAGTTTGTTTAGCGTGTTTTGCATTTCTTTTTTCAAAATTTTAAATGTGAAAACAATTACTTAAAAGTTGTTTCATTTAATTAGGATTTAAAAAAAAGATAAATGTTGATTTTAGTGTCCCCACTCTTCACTTATAGAACAGAGATTGGAATGGCAAGGTTGTAAAGGGTGGTATCTAAGATATGAGATTGAAACCCGTCGACGTTACTATAATGAGAACTCTGTACATTGTACATGAAAAAAAGTATACAATGGGAACATCTTAATGTTAATCTGAAGGACTAGTCTTGATGTTAAATGTTCTTGCACAATGTATCTGATTGGATATGGAAGTAGGAAAACTTTCTGTTTTTGAAAATATAATTTATATGCAATTCAATATGTAATCTATTACTTTGTTTATTTTACAACTAAGTTTCAGGTGGATATGATGAAAATATATAATTCGATACATCCATTAGGCTAGAAAAACACAAATTTTTTTATATCCAATGTGGTACAACCAAATCACAAATTAACTAATCAAATAATTTTAGAATATCATGGTGCTCCTTCGGGTGTGTGCGAGCCATGCGGCCTTTGAAGTTTAGGCATGTCGTTCTTCACGCTCGATCCCATACACATACGACTGTTCACACAATCGTATTGCACAAGAGCGAACAAGTTGGTGCAGTCCGCGATAAAGTGAATTTTCCCTAGATACAGACATCGTGTTATTTCATAATTCAACCAATTTAAAAAAGACCTAAAGTGCTACACTATATAAGTATTGCGATACAACTATATGAGGGGATACTAACCTCGTGTGAGTGAGCTATATGGGGCATGTGAAGCTTAGGCATGTCGTCCTTCACGCTTGATCTCACGCACATGCGCCAGTTCACACACCTCTATAGTGTATAGTCCATGGGCAACGAGGTGCTCTAAGCGGCTACACTAGGTAGATAAGTATTGTAATATAACCATAAAAAGGGTCGCAAATTACTTTTATGTGGTAGCATCTAGCTTGTATTTTCTCTTGTACCTAAAACAAGACTATTTTATCTTTATAAAAACTGCGGGACCATTCATTTTCAACCAACAACTTAGTTTTTAGTCTTAAATTTCAATCTTGTAGTTTGTTAAAATGGTATATCCATGATTAGCACGTATTTTCCATGATGATTATGATCCCTTCAATTAGTCGTAGTAGTACTTTTTTGCTTGTTTAATGTTCTATAGTTTATGATGGACGTGGAGTGTGATGAAATCATGCCCCCTTTGTTGGCTTTATAATTAAGTAAACTACTCCAATTACGTGTGTCACAATATTCAATCTTTGTTGTCACCAAAACATAAAAGTTCAATCTTGCAAACTTGTTGGTTTTCCTTTGAATCTAATTCAATTGAGTTACATTCAACTTCTTAACAAATTAATTTCTGCTACATATTTTTTGTTTGCATCGTTTTTGGTTATATCAGGTAGAGCCCTGGAGGAACTAAGAGGTTCTCTGTACAATGATCTACGAACTTCAGAATCCGCCAAGCGGCAACAGCAGCGGTTCTGTGGCCCTGCTGTGGCTATGTCTTTTAATTTCATGGTTGCCGTTGGGATAATACTCATCAACAAAGTGGTACATTTTCTTCATCTTGTTTTACTAGCTTTCAAAATTCATGCAAATTATGCCATAACTTCAATGAATAATATGTTCCTATATGGAGCTTTTTAGAGATAATGTCTCTACTCTCTATCACTAGTGGTGGCAAACAGGTTGTTCGGTTCGGTTTTGGTTGGGGCAATTGGGTTAGAGGTCATATTCAAGTCTACTTTAAAAAATATGTTTTTTATATTGGAAATCCAATCAATAGTCCAATTAGTACTGGTTTCGGTTTGGGTTGTGTCGTGTAGCTTCCGATACAAATGTACAATTTAGTATATTACTCCATTGGACAAAAATGTTTCTAATTTGAGCCATGTTCATTTCGGTTTGAAAATGTTTTCGTATTCACTGATTGAGATTGTCAATGAGTCAAATATTCTAGTTTCACTACTTAATTTCATTAAATATTCCTATATCGGGTTTTTCTAGCTAGAAGCAATTTATCTAACGGTATGCAAGTGATGAACAAGTTGTTTGGTTCAGGTGATGAGTCATATCAGGAACATAACTTCAATGCTTTATCAACCTATTTTTTTGGGTTTGTTGGTAACAGGTGATGGGGAAAGTGGGTTTTAATTACCCAATATTCCTAACTCTAATCCACTATACAGTAGCATGGGTTCTCATGGCCTTGTTCAAAGCATTATCTTGGCTCCCAGCCTCGCCGCCTTCGAAATCAACACCTTTCTCTTCTCTCTTTTCTCTAGGAATTGTCATGGCTCTTTCCAATGGTCTTGCCAACACTAGCCTCCAGCATAACAGGTTTTGTTTTTAATCCCCTTAAAATGCAAAACCATTTGATCTTGAAACATATGATTTTGAGGCCTAAACATGATGTATGCTGTGTCATTTACATTGTATTATTTCTTTTTCAGTGTTGGCTTTTATCAGATGGCTAAGATTGCTGTAACTCCAACCATTGTTCTCACAGAATTCATCTTTTTTCGAAAGACCATTGCTTACAATAAGGTGTGGCTTCTGTAATCTTCTGTGTTTGTGTTAAATCTTGAAAATTTGAAAGCCAATCATCAAACAAGGCAAAGTCTGCAAATTTAAGTAGTACATGTTTTTCGTCAGAGCAGATGATGTAAACAGGCTGGAGAGCCCGAAAGAGTCTTACAGGGCCATGATTGTAGGGCAAGTTTTGCAAAAGAGAAAAGATACTGTAAATTTTTTTTGTTTATGATTGTTTTTATAGGTGCTCATGTCTCTCTTTCTTGTCCTCTATATTTACCTTACTATTCTATCTTCAGGTGATAGCTTTGGCCATAGTTTCAGTAGGTGTAGCCGTAGCAACAGTGACAGATCTCGAGTTTAATGTATTTGGTGCTTGTGTCGCGGTTGCGTGGATAGTTCCTAGTGCAGTGAACAAGATTCTGTGGTCTAATCTTCAGCAGCAGGGCAACTGGACTGCTCTAGCGTAAGAAACTTCATTACTTCCATAGAGTTTCAAGAAGTTAACTAGGCCTATTAATTTCAGAATGATCTTATAAATGCAGATTGATGTGGAAGACAACTCCTGTAACAATTTTCTTCTTAGTAGCTTTGATGCCATGGCTCGATCCGCCTGGAGTTTTGTCCTTCAACTGGAATATTAGGAACTCATCAGCAGTTACGGTTTCTGCTGTTCTTGGCTTCCTCCTACAGTGGTCTGGCGCTTTAGCACTCGGGTAATATCAGATAACACCACTTTACTCTTAGGCCCGTTTAGTGTCGTTTTTTGTTTCTATAAAGTATAAACAAAACTATGGAAACGAGAAAAGTAGTTTCGATCTTTTTTATTTCCCGTTTTCAACATATACATGATTAGAATTACTTTATTTAATTTTAATTTCATCATGCAGCCTAAATCATATGATACCATTTCATTAAAATCTCAATGCCAAAGACTGGAATATAGCAGTGAATCCAGTGATATCATAGCACATACTCGTGCGTCGTGCCTGATTTCTACATTGTATCTTTGGTTTAAATAGTTATCACACTTGGAGATTAAGACCAAGGCAAAACTGAATCGTACGACCAACTGAATTTCCTCAATCTAGACTCGAATTGTGCATGAAACTAGAGGACCAGATTTTTTACTAGAACCAGAACTGTCCAGACTCACACTGACTCAACCTGATGAAGTATCGTATTTCACATACTTGAAAGTGACCTGACCAGATCAAAATCAATCAGAATGACTCATCAGCCAAATGTAGCTCAAACCAAATTGACCCAATCCGAATCACTCGTTTGCCACCTGTAGCGGTAGATGCCCTGGTCGATTACAAGTACCAGAGGTCGTAAAAAGATGTTTTCCAAGTGATAGTTGACAGGAAGAATTTAGCTAAGAAAATGCAGTGTGACTATTTTTGTTGAATTACAGGGCAACTTCAGCAACATCTCACGTTGTTTTGGGACAATTCAAGACCTGTGTAATCCTGTTGGGAGGCTATATATTGTTCAGTTCAGATCCAGGACCCACCAGTCTTTGTGGCGCAGTCACAGCATTAAGTGGCATGTCAGTTTATACATCACTTAGTCTGAAGGAATCTGCCGAAAGTATTGCCAAACAGAACCCGAGCATGAATCAACTCGCAAAACCTAAATCAGATATTGAGGATGATGAGGAGAAAGCAAGCGTGAAGAGTGTCTCAAGTACTGAGTGAGCAATGCAAATCTCTGTTTTTCAGACTTGGGTATTCGTCTCGGACACCTACCAAGTGTTTTTCTACACCATATCCATGTTGGATATTATGTCGAGACCCCGATCGAATATTCGAGGTAAAATGAAGAGTCCAAGTAACACAGATACATGTAATGCTGGAGAGCACCTAGACTCTAGAGTTCAAAAAGAGGGTAAGGAGAGAGCTGGTTATTCTGTGTGTAGCTTCAAAAATGCATGTTGTACAGAACAATATAATATAAGACGCGGAGTTACAGTCAGCTTTGTTATTGCTACTGATTACTGAATTTGCACAATTTGGCCATTGGAGGCTAATTTCATTTTCCAAGTAGCAAATAGGAGGAAACAACAAAAGCAACTGTTTTCAACAAAATCAAATTACAGGAGATGTTGAATTTCGAAACAAATAGGCCTCATCTGTTCCTACTTCAGCTTGGGGAGTAAGTAAGAGCAAGTATACTTCAAAAGAAGTTCTTTATCCCAGAGTGCACCAACTAACATTGTACAAGATTTGCGGAAAAAGCCTCATATACATTGATGCAAATCAATTGGTACGGGTTTTGCTCTAGTGATGCCTTCTAACATGGATGCCGTATAACTTCAAATTATTGTAATTGCAGAAACTTGCACTTCCTACACAGCCCACCATGCCACAGATAACGAAAACAGAAACATTGTATGCATAAAACTTTTCCTGCTACAAATCTGAATCTACCAATACAACAAACTATGGATGCCTTATACAAGTGAAAAGCAGGAAACAGCAAACTGTTCGGTAGAGAACAAATTGTACATTGACAGTCCCATCCTCAGTTTTTGTTGCTTGCTTTGTTGTTCGTAAGGGTACATAGGTAATAAACCCTTTGTTCACTACAGAACTGTTGGTTAAATTATCAAATGTGCCATTCAAAGTATAGAAGTAAGCTTGTACAAGTGTTCAAGCAATCTCCTTATTGTTTTAAATTACACCCCATCCTCCCAAAGAATAGCACAGAAAATAAACCGAAAATTATCTAAGAACTATTCATGAGGGTTTTCTCTAAATGTTCATTCTCTCTCTTCATCGCATCAAAGTCAGCTTGCAGTTTATCCTTATCCAAACTTCGGGAGATTATTGCTGAAAGCTTAACTTCCAGTTCTGCAATCTCTCTTTGAGTTTTATCAGTTGCAAGGACCTGTTCTCGAATCTGTTCGAAGCTTTCATGTATATTTGTTAGCAGCTTGTAAGCTTGACGACCAACAGGGTCTTTCTTTGCTTCCCTGAACATAAAACGTTTAATACTTAAAAAGTTGTAATTTTGATCATAAGAAATGTTTTTGTTTTTCAATAATTAAAAATTTCAAATATCATTTCTATCAAGTAACTGCTTAAGTGCTTATGAAATACTGTACAAGCTAGTGAATTAAAAATCAAGTTCCAATTGACAAATAAATACAGTTCAGTAAATTTCAGGTGAAGTTCACAAGACCTATTGTCTAAAAAGGAGGTTCCCGATGGTAAAACAATCCACAAGAAAAACATTGCTCAATTCTGACCTGAATATTGTTTCATCAACCACAGCATATGTTCGATGAAGACGTTCCTCGATTGAGTTACTCTCTAACTTGAGCTCCCTTGTTTCCTTCAAAATGCGTTCAATATCCGTGTCTAATTTCCGACTGTTCTTTGTAATCTCAGTGATCCTTTCGATATAGGATCTCCTAGTAGCAACTTTTGGCTGCTTCTTCATTTCACCCACAATTTTAGCACACTCATCTTCCCTTTAAAAAAAGGAGGACAAAAATGAACAGGCAAATAATTGTACGACGGCGGATCTTGGACAAAAATATTAGAGCAGTCAAGGTTTGAATCTCCAAGCACTTGTTTGAAACTTTTTCTATGTAAGTTTTACATCACATACGTTTTACATATCTAATAAAAAAGGTAAAATGGGGTCGAGCCCCAACTAACATCCGTCACGGACTTAGTAACAAGCGAAAGCAAGAGGAGAACCAAGATTAGCCCAAACAATTGAGGCATGATTGTTAAGTCTTATTTATCCAGACACCACAACATATTAACACGTACAACAGCAACAATGCCAAAGCTTTGATCCCAAAAAATAAGAAACATATGTACACCTAAGTAAAATTTATACAATCTCTCTGACTTTGTTACAAGCAAAGGCAAGCATCAATTCCAAATGATTATCCACAACGCTGAAACAGAGTAAAATTGTAACGCTCATACTTCAGAAAGGTGTATAGTACTGTACCGCATTTTTATTTCAGATAAAACTGAATGCATATCTCTATCAATTTCTTTTAGCTTCTGCAGTTTAAGCTGACAATCAGGATTATCTACACAAAGGGAATCCAAAAGGTTCCATTTTTTCTCTTCCAAAGACTTCTTGTCAATAATCCTGTAAAGAGAGAAAAAAATTCAGCATGCTACAAATGTAAGAAATGAATGTGTATGGGCCAATAAAATAGGGGTTAAAAGTAAGGACTTAATGATTATTCTATTCATGTTGACTTATGAGAGATAGCAAAGTTTTGGTTATAAAGTATAATTTATTGAGTGGGCTTAAACCATTTAAGGAAATGGGTAGAGTAGGGCGAGCGTCCCTTAAAGGGGAAAGTGAGTACAAGACGGAGGGAGTAATTGTTTTGCATGTACAACAAATGAGCTAATCAAGCAAGTTTTTCTCAGACCAGAAAATGCCTCTAACATCAGCTTGAGCAGTTTATACTTGTTCCGAAATGAAGAATACACAACATCATATATTGACGCTGCAGTGAGACATTAAGATTCGCAACATGTCTTACAAGGCAGACAATGGGACTATCCTACAGCTATAAATTATACTTTCTGTTTTTCTGTTTGTGGCAATCTTGTTTCAAGTTAAGTTAAAATCAACTAAACGCTAGATTCAAACTTGATTTAAGAATATTAAAAGCATTAATGCGTCACCACTGTTTCTCCATTTCTTGTAGGTTTTTGCTTCTTGCTGCTATTTGTTCGCTGAGCTGCTCAACATAGAAACTGAAAGAATGCTCATCATCAAGTGCCATTCTCACTGCTTCTCGAAGGAACTCATGTTCTTCCTCTAGCTGGTGTAATTCAAGTTCTTTTCTTGTAGCCTTCTCAGGAAACACAGTTTCTTGACCATGTATGCTTTCAACCTTGCACCTCATCTGCGTAACATGTGAAAAAAGACAAAAAAATTTAAGACGAGTGAAAAAACCAAATCCTTGTTTTCAAAGCTTTTGCGAAGGATAAAGGCGGGCAGTGAAAAAAGAGAGAAGAGAAAGGGAAGTGAGGGGAAGGAAAAAATCAACTTCCATGTTTGTTTCAAATCTGTCTAAATGTGAAAGGAGGTAATTTATCAAAAGGGGAAAATTAATCCATTCAACGCTTTTCACATCTTTTCCCTATGTTATATCCAAACAAGGGAAACGAATCTCTCACTTTCATTTCCATCCAAACCTTCCTATCCAAAAATAGTGAGCATTTGTGTTTCTGAGTCTTAAATTGCTTCACCTTTGGTAGAGAACAAAAAGCCTTCCCTCTGTCCCGAAAAGTTCTCACATTGTCCAAACTTCTCGTAGTTAAGGATAACACATTATAGTACAAAAAAACCTTTTACAATAGTTGTGTCATTTTTGTGTTCTCTGCATATCACTTAATTTAGGGCATGTTCTCTCCGGCTTATTTTCAGTTATGTTCTGTTCAGTTCAGCTTTAGACAATATTTTTATTCTCATATATTACTATTCCTTTCAGTTTAATTCAGTTATTTTCAGTTCAGTTATTTTCAGATGAAGAGAACAGACCATAAGTAGTGGTTTATTAGGAATTCAATCATAAAGCATTACTATTCAAGAAATTACGACAACTTTCTCTGGATAATCCGATGTAATATGAGACTACAAATTCTGGAGAGAAGCATGTTTTTCTTTTCTTTTTTTATTTCTGTCATCTAGTACTAAAGGTTCGAATATAAAGTTCAGAGAGAATAGCAAATATTATAGAAGATCTAGGCATGTAGCCACTCCTACAACAGAATCTATTTAGTACACACCTTGGGCAAGAGCTCTTCACGAGAAATTATACCTGTTCAGACTTGCAAATTCCTGTAACAGCAGCAGTTTCCTCAACCCGAGCAGACTTCTTATTCAAATCTCCCATATTTGCCACTGTTTCTTGCTCACCAACTCTGCCAGTAGCTGCCACATCCAACTTCTCATGAACAAGATTATTGTCCTGTGATGGAGCCTTAATACTGTTACTACTCGATGATCCTGGTGGATCACTTTCAGATATCACAGCCTGCACTCTTGCTTCGTCTTTCTGATTATTCAGAGAGACCAAAGGTTCAGCACTCTTCTCAGACCAGCTGGTTGAAATAATTTGAGCATCGCTTGTACTAACGTTATCCAAAGCTTTTACAGTTTTTGTGGCTTCAGACAATTCAGAAAGCCTTTCAACCAAAAATCTGACCAACTTATACAAGTCTTCTTCAGATGGGTACAGGAACTGTCGTAAGCAACACATATATTCTGTAAATTATGAATAGTTATAGAATCATAAGCATAGTGGTCACCATATATTTGACAAGAAATGAGCTACAGTTATAAAAGTCATAAACAATTGAATTTACATAAAAAAAAGAAAAAAATTCTTCTAAAGCTCGTGCATCCCGGAGACAGAATATTGGACATGATAGCATTAAGATCAAATGCAATCGTCTAAAGCTCGTGCAGCCCAGAGACACACAATAGGGAATACATTTGGTTTACAACATATAGACGACAGGGGACAGCGGGGATCATCTGCCAAATCTAATTGTGTGATTTACTTAGCCACAGGAATGATCTATTTGATTATAGCCACGCAACGATCAAGTGCTTTTTCAGCAAAAAGATATAATAGACATTCTGAAATATACAAGGCAATAGATTGCTCGATTTCTTTTCAACAATAAAAAGACGCCTTAAACAAACGGGAATACACTGAGTCCATCTTACGCCCCACAAAAACGAAGACTTATCACCTCCAAGAAAAATCTCAGTAAACTCATGCATGTTCTATAGATAATAGGATGCACATATAGACAGAATATACCAAGTAAAGGATCACACTCATCACAGATACATCTTTTCTTTTATTTTTTGGCAATTAAGTAAATTGAATTAATCACCAAGGATAGGTAGAGCCATAACAACCAGCCAGTTGCCACCATTACAAACTGTTCTAGCAGACAGCAACTTACACCAAAATCTGAATTACATGAATATCTTAATTTGAGCTGAATTACCTCAATCAAACAAATTTATATCACCGCCAAGAACTGAACATTGTACATTGTTCTCATACGATCGAAAAATTGAATCATCACCGCCCTCCCCATCAAAAAGGAAAATATATCATTTGGGTAATGGAAGGTAGAACCTAGTGGCGAAGCTAATATTACTACTAAGCTTGTTCATTTCATCATTTGTATAGATTTCAACTTATCATTCTATATTTGCCCCAGATAAAACAGGATTATATTGATCAAGTGGGTTCAATTGATCCCGAACGGCTAAATGCACCTCCACCCCTTACCTATCCTTCCATTCATATCAACATATTCGAGAGTATTCATCATATGCACCAAGGCTATTCTTTTTTTTGCTCATTGCTCATTCGGACGTGCAAATGAGCAGAAATTAGACATCGAAGCATGATACACCCGGTGTATAATAAAAGTCGTAAACATATTAACTTCATAGATCACAAAAATTCAGGAAAAATACAAGCAAACAACAAACACCCAAATACAAAATACACAACATTCTACTAACAACAAAACAGAATTGTTCAAGTAACAAAATGGAACAGAAAAGATTGTAATTACAAGATCCCACATTGGAAAAAAAAACAAAAACAGAAAGGGTATTACCTGATGAAAGCTGATCTGAAGAGGGTAACCCAACTTGTGTAAAAAGGAGGCCATATCAGAACAAGACTTGACCTTTTCAGCCATGGAATCAGGAACTGAGGTTGGAAACGACGACGTATTGGTGTCATGAAGGAGTAAATGAAGAGATTGGGAAGAAATAGAGAATAAAGAATAAGAATCAATGTCTTTAATTGAAGTGATTTGAGGTTGAATTTCAATTCCTAAACTTCTCAATGAACTTATTAGTATCTCTTTAGATTCTTCCATTCTCTCTCTCTCGCTCTGCAATTTCAAGTATACAAAATTAGGAGGAATGCCTAATCAATATCGGATATATGTGTATATCTATCGGCTCACTTTTTTGGCAGTACATTCCATGAAAATGGCTGTACATTCCAGGAAAATGACAGTACATTTATTGAGAAAAGTAGTATATAAAAATCGATATTTTCACAGCTATATAACTATATAGTTTGTATTTGGCATATAATCTTTCATTAAAAAATGTACTACCATATATATTAGAATATACTACCATACATAACAAATGTAGTGTCATTTTCATGAAATATACTGCCAAAAAAGTGAGACGATGGATATATACATATATCTGATATTGATTAGGCAACCCTCCAAAATTAGATACCCTTCTGTCTCAAAACAATAATAACTTAAACAAAACCGAGCAATGTCATATATCCACTGTCCCACATTTTTGGCGATATATTTAATGAAAATGGCGGTACATTTCTTATTCATGGTAGTACATTCAAATTTGAACGGTTTTACATTTTTTAATGAAAATTTTGTGCCAAATACAAACTATATAGTTATATAGCTGTGAAAATATCTCAATGAATATACTACCATGCATAAGAAATGTACTACCATTTTCACTAAATATACCACCAAAAAAGTGAGACAATATATATATACATATATCGGATATAGACTTGGCATTTCTCACCAAAACCGAGGTTCGTATCTAAATGAGTTTGTTGAAGTTGTGAACAGAGTTTTAAAATATATTTGCTTCTTAATTGGCTTCACAAAAGACGCCGATAATGAGAAAATAATCAAAGATTATAGGCAAGGACGGATCCGAAGGGTACATTAAGATACAGGGGTATCCCGACTCTCAAAAAATGATAAACAAGCAAAAATTAGCTTCATGAAAATCGTGGGTAATCGAGAGAATAGCGAAAGACAGTAGAATTTTATTGTTGATTCACTCTACATTGGCAGACTAATAAAAGTGTTTACTTGATGGGTTTGTCTTCGACAAACTAAGTAAATTTGTTTGTTTGGAGTAATGTACCAAGAGAAGCTGTAGTAGCACATTGGTTAAATCTTGCTTAGATTCTAGGTTCAACTCCTGGCTGCAGCATTTTTTTTTGTTTTTGTTTCCGGAAGCTCTTATTTGACTTCACTTTACGTTAGAGGTACTCTTATTCTCTATAGGTTTCCTTTTCTCACTCTATATGTTAAAATAGCCTATTTTTTTCCCGTCCATTCCCCTAAATGAGTTTACTATATTTTTTAGGATTTTTTTTGTCAATTACTGCCTTTTATTTATAACTTTTTAAAAATTATCACCTTTTTTTTTAAATTACCACCTCAACGTCATAAAATATTTAAAACTTACCACCTGTTAACAGAAAACCTCAAATGTTCCATTTCTGGGCCCCACCAATTAACTAACCCTTTTTCATGTTTCTTCTCATTTCATTGTCCTCCTTCTCTGTCTTCGATTTCACATCTTTTCTCCCTCCTTTTTCTTTTCTTTTTTCTTCTCCCTCATCAATTACCTACTTGAATTAAAGCTCTTTACTTTAGATTCTTCTCTTTCACATCCTCATCAGTATTTCCAGAAGAATTTATTGCTGGCTTCTCTCTCATACTATTCAATTTGTGGAGCCCAGAATTGCGGACGAAAGCAACTGTAAAAGGGGAAAATTCTCCTTGATAGGGGTGAAAGAGGTGCTCTAAAAGGGTTAATTAAGGTAAGCAACAGATGAATTACCATTTACCTTGTTGAATTTAATATTGTAACAGTGATTAGTTAATTAGTTGAAATTAGGGTTTGACATTATATTGAGGATTTTTCTATTGGGGTTGTTTTTGTTGTTTATTGTTGTTTAAAAAATGTTCCTGCTTTAACTATTGTTTATTTAGTTCAATGTATTTGATTATTGCTTAATATTTTGTTGTTACTTTCATTTTGCAGCATGGATACCGTTGATATTAGGGTGTATGTGGGGGGTAAAACAATTCAACAAATTCATAAAGGAAGAAAGATGGTATCTTATGAGGGTGGGATTATTTATCTTAAGTCCAACATTATTGTGAGTAAGATGACTATTGGCAGACTTAAAAAAATTGTGAGGGATGCTTATAAGATTAACCATGTAATACAACCAAAAAAATTTAAGCTTTGGTATAAGGAGATGATATATTGATTTCTTATAGAGTTTTTCCCTTCCTTTACAAGCTAAATTGTGCGATATTGATGCTCTTAGGAGCTATTTATGCTAACCATTTCGATATAGTTGTGGTTTGTGTGTTCCATATCATTTTGCAGGTTTTTAGGAAAAAACTCCCTATTTACTTGATGTTTTGAGCACCACGCTATAGCGGAAGGTTATGAGGCATCTTGGCGGTCTCGAGATGGTATTCGGACCCCGTTGTGAAGAAGAAATGTGCAAAAGACTTGGCGTCTGAAGCCAAGTAGAAGCAAGGAAGAAAGAAGTCTCGCCCGATCGGGTCGGGCAACCATTGCCCGATCGGGTACGAATAAAATGGCCAAAAGTTAAGATTTTCCGCCCGATCGGGTGGACTTGCCCGATCCCGTCTGGCGGACCTATACTTAGCCATATGTTGCTGGATTTCTGAGAATTGAAGAAGAGGCCCACCCGATGACATCGGGTGGTGTTGCCCGATCGGGTGCTGGGGTTGCGGCCCTGATCGGGTGGAAGTTGCCCGATCCCATCGGGTGGAGCCTAATTTGCTGCTGTTGGGAGCTTGTTTTGCCCGATCGGGTGGATGACACGGGGATGCGATTTTCGTTATTTCCCCACTCTATCTTATTATTTTCTTAGAAACTATAAATACTTTTTAGGTTGTTTTTATTTGTATCTTTTATTCGATTGAACATTTTAGAGAGCTCCTAGCCTAGTTTTTCATTGTCTTCTATTATAGAAGAGATTCAAGTACTAATTCAATTCAATTAAAGTTTCCGTTTTCCGTCAATTTGGTAATCGTCTTTCTTATTGTTTAATTCTTATATCTCAATTGCTTTAGTTTAATTGCTTATTATCCAATTAGTTCATGATGCAATTGTTAGGGTTTTCGATTAGTTTTGTTATTGTTAATTCAATCATGTCTGAGTAGTTCTCTTTCTAGGGTGTTAGTTAGGGAAGCCATGTTTATACCATGATTGTTATTTAGACTTCTATTGATTTCTAGGGCTTGATTAGAGTGATTGTGGTGTGGTTTGTTCTTAATTAGTGATTAATGTTAGTGGCCAATTTCATTGATTGCTTGTGGTTAATAGTTGTTTGCACAGATCCGTCTTACGACTAGAGGCCTAGGACACATCAGTAGTTATGATTATGTTAGTGAACATGTGGCGTATGTTGAACTATGAGCGTTGAGTCTTAACCATAGCTCAACACATGCTCTAATCCCTCGACTCTTAACCTAGGTTTTGATAGTTGTTTACCTTGTTTGATTGGTATAAGCATGGTGGACCGACCTAATACCCTAGGCTTTTATTCCATAGTTAAATCCTCGACTTAATTCGTATTCCTTACCTTACTCATTAGTTTAGTTAATTCTCCCTATTTTCATCTGAAGTAGTTAGTTAATTGAATATTAATATAGAAACTCTGTCTCCCTGCGGATTCGACCCTGCTTCCACTGACTGCCTTAGTTAGAGGACCGTAGGTTTATCTTTGAATAGGTGATACGACTAAAACCTATCAGGAGAAGAGTAAAACAATGGGATATGGTAAAACTGAGATTGTGAATGCAGCATCAATAAAAAAAATGGCTTCAAACAGTGGATAAATATGGGCTTCTTGATCTATATTGTGAGTCTGAACCATGTAATAGAAAACTAAGGTCACATAACTCAGATCTTCAATTTGAACCACATCCCCTAACTCAAGAAAGCCAATCTATACCTATTCATTCTCTGTACAAGGTGAACCTTGAGCTATCCAAAAACCAAATCTCAGTCCCATCTTCATCAAAACAAGATAGTTGTGTGGTAAATAAATTTAAAGGGGGTTTTCTGATAAGTAAGGAAGATAATGCAGCATCAACAGGAGGTGTATCAAGTTCTAGGGCAGGAGGAGGTGCATCAAGTTCAATGGCAGCAGGAGGTCCTTCAAGTTCAATGGCAGCAGGAGGTCCTTCAAGTTCAATGGCAGCAGGAGGTCCTTCAAGTTCAATGGCAGCAGGAGGTCCTTCACAATCAGTTGCAAGCACAACCAACTTCAAGAACAGCAAATTAGGCCCATCACCAGCAGCATTCAGAGACAAGCTTCCAATCAAGTCCAAGACAAAGAAGCTTTGTGACATTTAGGGTTTTTCTGCTTTATTTATGCTTGTATTTTGAAAACTTGAGGTTCTGTCACACTTGTGATGTGATTATGGTAGTTTTAGTGGTTTAAACTGACAACAAGAATCCAACTTGTGATGTTCTTTAAGTTGGTGTTACTTTGGCTTTTGAAACAATGTAGCAGTTGGTGTTATTATGCCTTTTGTACATTTTGGAATTATTCTAAGTTGTGGATGAAATATTAAGCTTTTGGAAAATTTTTGGTTGTGAATGTGATTGCAATTTAGTGTCAGTTAGCCTAAGATAACAGGTACATCATATGCAACATTGATTCAAAGCCAAAAAAGAATCATATTCATACAAGATAATGTAATATTCTTCATTACTACAATTTTTAGGGAGATATCCATACAAGATAATGCTTAAAAGCTTCTTTACTTGCCTAATATGTAATGCAACATCAACATAATCAATATAAACACAAGGGCCTTGAAAAAAAACTTCATAATCCATTCTGCTCTGTTCTTTGACCCCTTAGCAATCTTCCTTAGTTCATTCTTCATTGAGGTGGTAATATAAAATAAAATAAAAGGTGGTAATTTTTAAAAAGTTGTAAACAAAAGGTGGTAATTGACAAAAAATCCTATCTTTTACTTTATTACTCTAATTTAATCGGTTATCGAATTTCAAAAATGGAAATTTAATATTTGAGTCAATTTATTCTGATCCTAAAAGAACATATAAAACTTTAGTGTATTAATATGTTATAGTGATTGAAATAATAACAAAAAAACTTCACTTTATTTTCAATATCCTCTAAGAAATAATTAGACTTTACACCTACTTTGGCAATAAATATTAGGACTGATCATTGGAGTTCGCACTATGGACACAAATTTATATATTTAAAATCAAAGTGAGAACAATTAAAATAAAATTGATATTCCATCTGCTCCATATTAGTTGCAGCAGTTTGCCTTTTACATTTATTATATGTCTTACTTTGACCATGATTTATAACAAACATATAAAATCAAGTGTTAGTAAATAAGATGTTTTAGAGTATTCTCAATGTATAAATTTGACATGTCAATTTTTCATAATTGTTACTAATTGATATTTAGATGTATTAAAAAGATTCAAAGTTGTCTATTAGTAAGTGTGCCAGTCAAATTATTGCTGCTAATATGGGACAAAGGTAATATATTAAATCACATACAAATCATTCATAGAAAATAATGAATTATATTTGACAAAATTCTCAATTAACTATGTAAGGCACGAGGTTAAAACTTGTTTACTTCATACTACTATATCATAAATAGATGTTATAAATTATTTGCTAAATTTCTTAGTTGGGCTTGTAGTCACCATATTCATACTTATTTTATCCCTCTTTTTCGTCAGTTATACTTTTTATATCCATATCACCATTTCTTTTATCATTTTTACCTATAAAGTAAAGTGTTACAAGAATTGCAAAATGCAACGTGTTACCATCGCTCTTCAAATTATATTTTATCGATATTGTTCTCGTATATTTAAGAAAATGCAACATGAAGATTCAATCCCATAACCTCAATCATGGAATCTAGATCTCCAACCATCACTCTATATATATTTGTTGCTTCTTTGTCAAGATACGTAATGATATATGAATGGAACCAAGACTTAAATCATTACTTTTGAAATCCATATTGTAAATGGGATGAATTATTGTATCTTTTAATACTACCTCCATTCCATCATAATTGCAACATCTATAACTTTTACACTTTTCATATAGTCTCCTTTGACCTTCTATTATGATTTATATATAATGAAAAAATAGTAATGTGAGATCTTGTTAGATTTCTCTCGATATATACTTCTAATTAATATCCACTTTTTGGTTTCTTAAACACAATTAAAGATATAAAGGTTGAAAGTTGTGCATTGGAAGCTAGGTGTGAAAGTTCCCAATGTTGCAATGAATATGGAACGGAGGAAGTAATACATTTTTGACATTAAAAAACGTTAACGAGCATACACTAAATTGTAAAGCATAAAAATTCTGGACATCGCTTGAGTATAACCACTAGTTGTGTGTTCAATTCGTTGTCATTAATTGTGTTAGTATTGAGGTGGTTCTAAGAATTAGAATTTATTTTACCTAGCTAAATTATATGTATTGGACCTGATCGACATTTAATAAATAATGTTTACACCTCATTGAACCGATAGGGTCTAATTTGATATGTCCAACTCTTAATTTTTTAACGGCGAACTATTGCACCACTTAAACTAGGTTTTATGAGCATGTTATCCCAATAGATATGATTATAATACGATCAAGTAAAAGAAATTTATTAAACAAAGGCCAGGATGGTAATCCAAGTTTAAATTGGTTGGTCGTATATTAGGATTGGTTAATATGAAGGGTACCCCAAGGGACGTAACTTAAAAGTATAGGTTAAAAATAAGTATTACTTCTATTGGACAAAAGTTTTTAGAATAGACACTCAGAAATTAATATAAAAGTACACTAATCTAAATTCATGTTAGTCCATTTTATTTTAGTCTAACTCAACACTAGACATTTCGTATTAACCTATTCGTCAATTCTCTTTTAAGACAAACGCATGACTCGTTTTTATAAATGCACACTTTTCTCTTCTATCTACTTGTTCCTTTAATGACGTGCATGTTAACCAACTTCTTATTGACTCACAAAGTTCATTGATAAATCTCTATTATATAAAGGAAGAGGGGGTGAAAAAAATAAAAATAAAAATAAAAGATATTCTAATTATTTTAGTATTTCGACAACTAGCCATTTTACGAATTAATTTTTAACCACTCTCGTATACTTCACGTTCATTTGATGCTAGTCTTAAAGGGACATAAAAAAAATTCTTGCAGATGTGGTGGAATCCACTGTCTTCGTTCTTTATTAGTAGTGGATTGGTTACCAACTAGGTCATCTAAGGGCCTGTTTAGATTTACTAAAAACACCTGAACTGAACTGAACTGAACTGAACTGATTGAAGCTGAACTGAACCGAACTGAATCGAACTGAACTGAACTGAACTGAATCGAACTGAACTGAACTGAACTGAACTGAACTGAACTGATTAGAGCTGAACTGAATTGAATTGAATTGAATTGAATGGAATGAAATTGAATTGAATTGAATTAAATTGAACTTAATTAATATATAAATAATATTTAAATAATAATAATATGAATATTAAATAATAATTATGATGATAGGTAATAATAATGAGTAATTATTAATATATAATAATAATTATATTTTGGATATTTTTAGGTGATAATTATAAATAAATTATATTAATAGTCATAAATTAATAATAATAATGATTAATGATTATAATGATAATTAATAAAAATTATTTTATAGTCTTTGTATTAATATATTAATACATAATGATGATTATATAATAACAATAATATCTAAGAATTAAATTAATATTACCATTTTAATAATTAGATTTAATTATATATTAATATTTAGTAATAAAATAATGATTGGATCGGACCGTGCAAAATTACTTCATAAATCATTTTGACGTGATTTGATTGGATTAGGGGCTGAAAACGCGGGTTTATTTGTGCTTTTAACCTAAACCATGTTCCTCCCTAAAAAAATCATAATAGTAATAATAATGAATAAAGCTATAATAAACAAAATAAGATACAGATAATAATAATAATAATACTTAACAACAATGATATAAAAATAAATAATAATAATAATAATAATAATAAGAGCAATTAGTAAAATAAATTAGACCAACAAAATAATATTTAACAAAATAGTTATAAAAGAATGGAGCTGAGCTGAACTAAACTGAACTGATTAAAGCTGAACTGAACTGAAATTAAAATGAAAGTTGGGCTCTAACTTGAGAGTACATGGAAACCAATGAATAGTTGGCCAATCACTCAAAATGAAGTTGCAAGTTAGGCTTCTGTTAGTTGGATTTTTCTTTTGGGCTTGGAAATTCCAAAAGTCTTGTTCGGTCAAGTAATAAACTGAGTCATAGTGGGCCAGTGGCTAGCTTTACTTTTTCAAGATATTATATTTAATTGATGATGAATATTTGGTTTGGTATAATAATAGCAATAGAAGCCGCAGTAGCACATTGGTTAAATCTTGATTAGATTCCAGGTTCAACTCCTGGCTGCAGCAATTTTTTTTCTTTTTGAAATTTCGGAAGCTGCTAGCCTGCTATGCTTTAAGGTCTTCTATTTTACTGCCACTTTTATACGAAGCTAAAGAAATTTGGACATTGTTTCTGTTTGGGCCCAGTTTGTGGCCAGCCCAATTCCTTATGGAAAAGACAAAAATGCCCTTGCTCCAGATAATCAAGAACCATAAGTTATAACCGCAAGGATCCCATATCGCTAGATTCCTTCCCCAGGAATCTCCGCCTATAAAAGCATCAACCATCCAATCAGTAAAGGGTAATTAATCATTTCTCTACCTACCCCTTTTATTGCTTACATAAGCTTACATCACCTTTCCCATCACAACTCCGCATCGCTGACTTAGGCATCGGAGCGGCTACGCCCGGAAAGCCCCCGGGTTAGTCTTCCGTCTGTTTTGCAGGTCATCCAGCTAGCACGTGGTTCGAGCAAAGACTGCACGTGATCATCCCAAAATCATCCATCATCCCATCTTTAAGTTTCTTGGCAGAAACAATTTGGCGCCGTCTGTGGGGATACACAAAGTCAGTCGACAAAAATCCATGGCCAGACCACGCAGAACCACTCCCGCTGTCGAGAATGAGCCCATCATCCCAGAGGAACCTGTCAATCAAGAGACTATCCAGCATACTGGAAATGGGAACGGACAATCTCGAAGAGATAGACACGGAGACCTGACGATCACCAGGTACGACCTCGAACACTGATAGGGTTTTAGTCGTATCACCTTTTCAAAGATAAACCTACAGTCCTCTAACTATGGTAGTCAATGGAAGCAGGGTCGAATCCACAGGGAGACAGAATTTCTAAATTAAAATTCAATCAATCAGCTACTCCAGATGCAATCAGGGAAGAAGTAACTGAACTAATGATTAAACTAAAGAAGACGGATTAAATCGAGGAATTAACTATGGACTAAAAACCTAGGGTATTAGGTCGGTCCACCATGCTTATACCAATCAAATAGGGTCAACTACTATCAAAACCTAAGTCAAGAGTCGGGGATTAGAGCATGTGTTGAGCTATGGTTAACACTCAACGCTCATAGTTCAACATACGCCGCATGTTCACTAACGTAATCAGAACTACTGACGCGTCCTAGGCCTCTAGTCGTAAGACGGATCTGTACAAACAACTATTAACCATGAGCAATCAATGAAATTGTACACTGACATTAATTACTCAATAAGAACAAACCACATCACAATCACCCTAATCAAGCCCTAAAAGTTGATAGAAATCTAAATCACAATCATGGTATAAACATGGCTTTCCTATCTAACACCCTAGAAAGAGAACTACTCACTCATAATCGAATTAACAACAAAAAAATCTAATATGAAACCCTAACAATTGCATCATGAACGATTAAATAATTTGGCTAAGCAATTAAGAATAATAAAAGAGATTAGGGTAAAGAAAGATACCAATTGACAGAAGGCATGAACTTTTATTGAAATCGAATAGGTTCAATCACCTTTAATCTAATCTAAAGTGTTTTAAACTAAGCTAAACTATCAGAAATAAACTAGAGTAGAACTAGAATAAAAGATGTCTCTAAAATAATGAGGAAAATGTATTTATAATACCCCTCAAAGTCTAACTAAAACGGAATTAAAAAGGACGAAAATCGCGAGAAAATGCGCAGGACCCGATCGGGCCTATAGTGAAAATTTCTCCAGCTCGTTTCTTGATCAGCGTAGCAGCCCAACAGCAACTATGCGTGGAATATGGCCAACCCGATCGGGCCCAGCAACACAACCCGATCGGGCCTGGCGACAAATTGATCCAGCATGCTCGCCTCGATGTCAGCAGCCTAATTGTCGAAGAGACAAAGGACACCCGAGAGGTGTCAAGAAGGTCGAGACAGGGCCTACCCCCAACATTGTTGTGACACTCGGATAATGGGGATGACCCTCGTTTCAACAGAAACCGGAGAGAAATCTACCTAGATTTGAAAGAGAAGTCAGTGCTTCCTCGTCCTCCCCCCATCAGAACCTCCAGCACTCGGAGGAACAAAAAACTTTGGTGTGAATACCACAAAGATTGCGGCCATACCACGAAAGACTGCAGGGAACTGAAAAAGGCTCTCGACCACCTCGCGGAACAGGGAAAACTGAATGGTTATTTGAAAGATGCCCCACGGCATAAAGGTAAAGAGAAAGCTGTCGACATGGACCGAGCCGACAGCGACCACACCGACGGATACGTGGGTGTAATCGCTGGCGGATTCGAGTCCGGAGGCCTAACCGGCCGAGGAAGGAAGGGCCACCTACAAAAGCTCAAACAACAAGTGTTGTCAGTACAAACGGACAAGCCTAATTGTCAGGTCATGACATTTGGAGAAAGCTCTCGGTCCTTGCAGACCCCCCCATGATGACCCCCTGGTCATCGAAATGAAGGTCGCCAATTCAAAGGTCAAAAGGGTCCTCGTAGATAGCGGGTCGTTGATATCACGTATTTATATAGAGTTTTCTCCCTTATTTACAAGCTAATTTGTGCGTCATTGGAGCTCTTGGGAGCTATTTTGTGCTAACTATCGTATGTAGTTGTGGTTTCGTGTTTTAGTATTGAATTGCATGTTTTATGGAGTTTTCTCCTTATTCCCGAGCCTTTTTGAAGCAACCACGGCTTTACGAGATGTTACTAGGCACGTAGGATGGCTCACGAGCTTTATGAATAGTTTAGGAGGTCCCAAGACCCCTAAACGTGAAGATTAGAGAGCCAAAGAGTCAAAAAAGGAGGTTTCCGTGCTTTGATCGGGCAGAAATGGCCCGATCGGGCGAAGTATTTATGATCGGGTATGAAAGTTGCGGACCCGATTGGGCAAGGTGTGCCCGATCAGATCGGGCGAGCACAATGCACCAGACCCGATCGGGCATAGTGTGCCCGACCCAATCGGGTGGGGGTGCTGCTAGGTCCCATTGTGAAGCTGCGGACGCTAAGAAGCTGCTGAGCTCGTTTGTCGCCTGGCCCGATCGGGTGGCTGCCCACGGCCCGATCAGGTGGGCCGTAATACTTGGATTGCTGCTTCGCTGCTACTATACGAAGGCCCAGGAGCGCAGATTGGTGACTTTGTACGTCGGCCCGATCGGGTGGATGCCTCGGGCCCGATCGGGTCTGGCGCTCTTTATCGCGCTTTTTCACTTTTTGTTCCCGTTTTTAGTGAACTTGAGGGGGTATTATAAATACCTTTTCCTCATTATTTAGAGACATCTTTTATTCATCTTTCATTAGGTTTTAGACTAGTTTTATTCTTCATTGTTCTTAGTTTAATTCAAACACTTTAGATTAATTTAGAGGTGATCAAACCTATTTCAATTTCAATAAAGTTCCTGCTTTCCGTCAATTGGTACTCTTCTCTACTCTTTATCTCTTTAATTACCTTGATTGCTTAGTTTATTTATTTAATCGTTCATGATGCAATTGTTAGGGTTTCCAATTAGTTTTGTCGTTGTTAATTCGATCATGTCTGAGTAGTCTCTTTCTAGGGTGTTAGATAGGAAAGCCATGTTTATACCATGATTGTGATTTAGACTCTTATCGATTTCTAGGGCTTGATTAGGGTGATTGTGATGTGATTTGTTCTTTATTGAGTAATTAACGTTATTGCGCAGTTTCGTTGGTTGCTTGTGGTTAATAGTTGTTTGCACAGATCCGTCTTACCACTAGAGGCCTAGGACACGTCAGTAGTTCTGATTACGTTAGTGAATATGCGGCGTATGTTGAACTATGAGCGTTGAGTCTTAACCATAGCTCAACATAGGCTCTAATCACCCGACTCTTGACTTAGGTTTTGGTAGTAGTTGATCCTATTTGATTGGTATAAGCATGGTGGACCGACCTAATACCCTAGGTTTTTATTCCATAGTTAAATCCTCGATTTTTCCCGTCTTTCTTAGCTTAATCATTAGTTTAATTAATTCTTCTCTGATTTACTCTGGAGTAGCTGAATTGGTTGAATATTGATTTAGAAACTCTGTCTCCCTGTGGATTCGACCCTGCTTCCACTGACTACCTAGTTAGAGGTCCGTAGGTTTATTTTTGATTAGGCGATACGACTAAAACCTATCAGATTTTGGCGCCGTTGCCGGGGACACGGCTAGTTCTCTAAGTTTTTATTTAATTATTTGGTCTACTTCTCTGTACCTCATTGGAACTTCATTGTTTCAATCGAGGTACCCTTTACTGCTGTTTTTTGTTTCTTTTGTATGCCCAGGTCCCAAAGAAACGGTTC
This sequence comes from Patellifolia procumbens, assembly GCA_947645195.1. Lineage (NCBI taxonomy): Eukaryota > Viridiplantae > Streptophyta > Magnoliopsida > Caryophyllales > Amaranthaceae > Patellifolia > Patellifolia procumbens. Next base: position 698,844 of record CANSGD010001201.1, read on the forward strand.
CCCCATTCCAGCGGACCCGATCTTGATAGGACAATTAGGTGGATCCGAAAGATAAAGCAGAAAGACAAGCAGTCTGTTCAGCTGAACACCTCTGGAACAGACACCTTGAGTTCAGTCATGTCAAAGTCACTGAAGTCATATGGGGTGCCCAACCCAGATGGTCTCTCCACTGGACCTACTATGCCCACCATCGCCGCTAACAACTTTGAGATTAAGCCTGGACTCATCAGCATGGTCCAGCAAAATCAGTTTGGTGGGCATCCTACTGAAGATCCGGCAAATCATCTGCAACGGTTTCAACAACTTTGTCGAACCGTTAAACATGCCGGCGTCACTCCAGATCAGTTAAAAGTCATGTTGTTCGAGTTTTCTTTGAGAGATAGAGCCCAGAAGTGGTTGAACGATGTGCGGGAAACTGAATGGAGTGAGATTTCTGCTGCGTTTCTGAGAGAGTATTACCCACCTACTAAAACAGCAGAAATCAGAAATAAACTAGCCACGTTTTCCCAAGAGCCTGATGAAACATTAAGGGAAGCGTGGGCTAGGTTTAGAGATTTACAGAGAGAGTGTCCACACCACAACATGGACAAATGGTTCTTGACGCAGACATTTTACAATGGTCTGCAGCCTCAGACGAAGAGTATTGTTGATTCGTCTGCAGGAGGAGTTTTTCTGGATAAGGAAGTGGATGTAGGCTACGAGTTTCTATCAAACCTCGCAGCCAATGATCATTCCACTTCCCGAAGCATTACGAGGAAGGTACTGGAGGTAGATGCCATTGCATTATTGACTTCGCAGATGGCGAAGCTGAGTCAGCAGATTAACACCTTCAGTTCCTCTTCCTCAGCAGCACCCCCTTTGAGTATCAATGCTATGTCTGCAGTAGCACCCATTACCTCATCTTACTGCGAGGTATGTGGTGTTCAGGGTCACTTTGGGCATGACTGTCAGTTCAGTCAATTTCAGATGGAGCAGGCCAATGCCTTCCAACAAAGACCACAAACCTTCCCCCCTTCACATAACTACCAAAACCCACAAAACCATCAACCTCCACCTCCACAAAACTACCCTAAACCTTCATACCATCAAACCCCACAAAATTTCCAAAGACCACCACCACAAAACTTCCATCATCCCAATAACTTCCCAACTCCACAAAATTTCCACACCCCACCTCCACAAAACAACCCACAAGAGCCTAGCAATTCTGAACTGATGAAACTGATATTGTCTATGCAAAAGGCAAATGAGGAAACAAGGAGGGCTCAAGAGAAGCACATCCAACTTCTCGAGGCTCAAGTTGCACAATTAGCAAGCTCTAATGCTCAGAGGCGGTAGGGGGAATTGCCAGGGCAACCCGTTCAGAGAGAACATGTGAATGCCATCACTCTTCGTAGTGACATTGCATATGATGCCCCTCCAATGCCCATTGATGAGGTTACCCCGACTGCAGGGAAGAAGAGGGTGGTAGAGGAAGGAAAAAGAAAGAATTCGACGTCTGAAGTCGATTTGTCTGCAGAAGCTGAACAGACAGGGAAGAAAAAGGAGAAGGTTTCTGAAACGCCTTTTACACCAAGGCTACCTTTTCCTCACAGGATGCAACAGTCCAAGGTCGATCAGCAGTTTGGTAAGTTCTTGTCTATGGTTAAGAACCTTGAGGTAACGATTCCATTCACAGACTTAATTACCCAAGTGCCTGTTTATGCCAAATTTCTGAAAGACATGATTACTAAGAAAAGAGACTTTGGTGGGGTAGAACGTGTCGCTCTTACTGAAGAGTGTAGTGCTTTTATTCAAAATAAAACCCCACCAAAGTTAAAAGATCCTGGTAGTTTTTCTATACCCTGCCATCTTGGACCTATTTTTATTGATAAGGCTTTGTGTGATTTAGGTGCTTCTGTTTCTGTTATGCCATTGTCTGTTTATAAAAAACTGAACATGGGCGCCCTTAAATGCACACAAATCACTTTACAGACGGCGGATCGTTCTATAAAATACCCTCTAGGTGTTTTAGAGGACGTTCCTGTTAGGGTCGGGAAATTCTATATCCCTGTTGATTTTGTGGTGCTAGATATGGATGAGGATGCCCAGATTCCTATTATCTTGGGTAGGCCATTTTTGTGTACTGCTGGTGCTGTCATTGATGTCAAGTCTGGGTCTTTAACTCTTAGTGTTGGTGATGACAAAGTGATGTTTAAACTAACCAATACTGTTAAGGCACCTATGCTTGAACAATCTTTTTGCAGGGATATGGTTTTAGATGAAGTAGGGGTGGAGAAGGTTCCAATTCCACCTAAGGTTGCCTCACCGTCTGGAGGCATTGTCAAGAACATTTGGAGGAGAAAGATGTTTGATGAGGGTGGCACTCATTGCCAAGCCCCTCCTATTTGAGAGAGGGAGGATTATGGTCGTGCGGGACCTTTATAAACCAGCGCTGTGCGAGAGGCAACTCGTATTTTTTCTTTCCCTTTTTTTTTTTCTCCTTCTTTTTGTGAGCGAGAGTGAGGGTACTAACATTGTTTTTCCTCTTAGCATAGTCCTTATCACCTTTTTGCATTGAGGACACCGCCAAGTTCAGCTTGGGGGAGGAGTTCTGTTTGTATTCCCTATCTCTTTTACTGCTTTCTAGAATAGTTTTACTGCTTTAGAAAAATACTGAAAAAAATCAAAAAAAATATGGTTCCCATGACTGGTTTAGTTGCCTCCCTGTGCCCCTGTTGTGCTCTTTTTGAAATTGATTTGACTCTGTTTTCTGGATAGCTGGGCATTTGTGATCTTGAGGCTATGATCTGATGTTTGATTGCTATGACTTCGAGCAAAATTTGATTATATTACACCACTTTGTGCTGCATAACTGGATTGGTTAGACTGTGAGGCCTCTTTGTAGCCTATTGGATTCATATTATTATCCTGTCTATTCTTGTGTGTTAGTTCCTCTTTAGTGGATTGATCTTGACTTTGACTTCGTACTCGTCTGATTTTAGATGACTTGTAGCATGTGCTGTGATAGAGGCGTTCTTTTCTCTTATTCTTGAGCTTCAGATTGAGTTTTTGATATACTTTTATCCTCCTTAGCCCCGCTGAGCCTAATGACTTATTTCGTTTTACTTAAACCCCTATTACGAGCCAAAAGCCTTCACTTGATATTATTCCAAGCCTAGCTTGGGGGAGCTTTTGTATGGGTTGAGTTTGAGATTGGTTTGTTGGTTTAGTTTGGTTTTTGAGGAGTTTAAAAGTGTATTTGCTGTGGTTTGAGAGTGAGAAAGAGAAAAGAAAAAGCAAGTTTAGAGTTGCGTGAATGAAGTTCAGAAAAATGAAAGAAAAATGAAATGAAAATTCAAAAGAATTCTAGTTCTTTCATTCACGTACGTTCATAAAGGAATATTCACTCCAATGCTAGAAAATTGGGTTTGTTATGCGCTTTTCATTGATTTATGAGAGTTGGGTTATTTTACATGGTTTTATGGTGGTTGTTGGGAGTTGTGAAGGCCATCTTAGGCCTTGTTTGAATGGTTTATGCTCCCCCTTTCTTGGTTTTTCCACCACATTACCCAAAAGTATCCCCTACCTCTCACCTAAGCCCCATTACAACCCTATAAAGTCCTCTTGAGCTCGTGTCTGCAATGTTCATTTGATTGATTTCGAGTTAGTTTGTCAAAGTTAAAGAGTATTTCTGCTAATTGAGTCGACTTGACTAGGATGAGCGTCATTGAACCTTCTTAAACACATGAGAGTGTGAGTGGGAAGGGTACTTATGGTCGGGTTGGTGAGTGTTCGGGCACATTCTTTGCCTGCCACAAAATTGAGAGGAGTGACACCCTTGTGAGTGCCTTTTCAGGACTTGTATGCTTTGTGGATGCTTGAGTTTGATAAATTGCTTGAATGATTGGTGGTTGGATGGATTTGATGAGCCAAACTTGAATTATGCCTGCTTGAACGATTCTTAGTCTTGAAAATGTTTTGAGCTTTGATTTGTTTTTATCTTTGGGGTGAGGTAATCTATTCCATGTTCATGTGCTGTTTGCTTGAGGACAAGCAAAGGTTTAGCTTGGGGGAGTTTGATATCACGTATTTATATAGAGTTTTCTCCCTTATTTACAAGCTAATTTGTGCGTCATTGGAGCTCTTGGGAGCTATTTTGTGCTAACTATCGTATGTAGTTGTGGTTTCGTGTTTTAGTAATGAATTGCATGTTTTATGGAGTTTTCTCCTTATTCCCGAGCCTTTTGGAAGCAACCACGGCTTTACGAGATGTTACTAGGCACGTAGGATGGCTCACGAGCTTTATGAATAGTTTAGGAGGTCCCAAGACCCCTAAACGTGAAGATTAGAGAGCCAAAGAGTCAAAAAAGGAGGTTTCCGTGCTTTGATCGGGCAGAAATGGCCCGATCGGGCGAAGTATTTATGATCGGGTATGAAAGTTGCGGACCCGATCGGGCAAGGTGTGCCCGATCAGATCGGGTGAGCACAATGCACCAGACCCGATCGGGCATAGTGTGCCCGACCCGATCGGGTGGGGGTGCTGCTAGGTCCCATTGTGAAGCTGCGGACGCTAAGAAGCTGCTGAGCTCGTTTGTCGCCTGGCCCGATCGGGTGGCTGCCCACGGGCCGATCGGGTGGGCCGTAATACTTGGATTGCTGCTTCGCTGCTACTATACGAAGGCCCAGGAGCGCAGATTGGTGACTTTGTACGTCGGCCCGATCGGGTGGATGCCTCGGGCCCGATCGGGTCTGGCGCTCTTTATCGCGCTTTTTCACTTTTTGTTCCCGTTTTTAGTGAACTTGAGGGGGTATTATAAATACCTTTTCCTCATTATTTAGTGACATCTTTTATTCATCTTTCATTAGGTTTTAGACTAGTTTTATTCTTCATTGTTCTTAGTTTAATTTTAACACTTTAGATTAATTTAGAGGTGATCAAACCTATTTCAATTTCAATAAAGTTCCTGCTTTCCGTCAATTGGTACTCTTCTCTACTCTTTATCTCTTTAATTACCTTGATTGCTTAGTTTATTTATTTAATCGTTCATGATGCAATTGTTAGGGTTTCCAATTAGTTTTGTCGTTGTTAATTCGATCATGTCTGAGTAGTCTCTTTCTAGGGTGTTAGATAGGAAAGCCATGTTTATACCATGATTGTGATTTAGACTCTTATCGATTTCTAGGGCTTGATTAGGGTGATTGTGATGTGATTTGTTCTTTATTGAGTAATTAACGTTATTGCGCAGTTTCGTTGGTTGCTTGTGGTTAATAGTTGTTTGCACAGATCCGTCTTACCACTAGAGGCCTAGGACACGTCAGTAGTTCTGATTACGTTAGTGAATATGCGGCGTATGTTGAACTATGAGCGTTGAGTCTTAACCATAGCTCAACATAGGCTCTAATCACCCGACTCTTGACTTAGGTTTTGGTAGTAGTTGATCCTATTTGATTGGCATAAGCATGGTGGACCGACCTAATACCCTAGGTTTTTATTCCATAGTTAAATCCTCGATTTTTCCCGTCTTTCTTAGCTTAATCATTAGTTTAATTAATTCTTCTCTGATTTACTCTGGAGTAGCTGAATTGGTTGAATATTGATTTAGAAACTCTGTCTCCCTGTGGATTCGACCCTGCTTCCACTGACTACCTAGTTAGAGGTCCGTAGGTTTATTTTTGATTAGGCGATACGACTAAAACCTATCAGTCGTCGGCGGACATCATCACCCTTGAATGCTTGAAAAAGTTGAAATACACCGAGCAAGATGTCACACCCATCAACCAGCCGCTGATAGGCTTCGAGGGCAACTCAGTGCATCCTGTAGGAACGATCAAGCTACCAGTCAGGCTCGGCGAGAAAGGAAAAGGACGAAGCCTACCCATCGACTTTTTGGTGGTAAACGTCCCTCTCCCCTACAATATCATCATGGGAAGACCAACACTGAATAAAGTAAAAGCAGCCATCTCAGTCTACCAGCTCCTGCTACAATACGAGACGGATTCAGGAGCCGTCGGTAAAGTGTATGGGGATTAACAATCAGCCAGAGAATGCTATGTCAACAGCTTGAAAAACACCAATCCCTCGGAATCAAGTAAGATTTGCCAGAAGAGAAAAGCTAACACAGAACCAAACCCCGCAGACTGCATGGGGATCTTTATAACAGATAATTCAAAACAGTTCACTTGCCCCCAACCAGCCGACGAAGACGAAGAAGTAGTCATTGATTCTAACAAAGGCCACTCGGTCAGGATTGGAAAAACCATCAAAGGAGAGCTCAGAAATCAATTTATAGTTGTGCTAACGGAATTCAAAGATGTTTTCGCTTACAAGGCGTCGGATATGCCAGGCATAGACCCCTCTATTATGTGCCATCACCTGAACATAAAAGAGGGCTACTGCCCAGTAAAGCGGAAACTAAGGCATCAAGGCCAGAACGGAACAGGGCCACCGCGGAAGAAATCAAAAAGTTGCTTGATGCAGATATCATACAAGAGTGTCGATACACCGAATGGTTAGCCAACGTGGTTCTGGTGAAGAAATCCAATGAAAGTTGGAGAATGTGCGTCGACTTCACTGATTTGAACAAGGCATGCCCAAAAGACGACCATCCACTGCCAAAGATCGACAGATTGATAGATTCCACGGCCGAACATGCCCTCTTCAGCTTTCTGGACGCTAATGCGGGATACCATCAAATCCCCATGGCTGAAGAAGACATCGTCCATACGGCCTTCATCTTAAGCCACGGAATTCATGCCTACAAGATGATGCCATTCGGATTAAGGAACGCCGAGGCAACATACCAAAGGCTAGTGAACACAATGTTCGAGAAGCAACTATGTCGGAATATAGAGGTATACGTCGACGACATGATCGTCAAGAGCAAAGCAGAAAATGATCATATCTCGGACCTAAGAGAAACATTGGCCACACTAAGATCATACAACATGAAACTCAACCCGAAAAAATGTGTCTTCGGGGTGAAAGGAGGAAAGTGCCTCGGATTTCTAGTGGATCAGAGGGGCATAGAAGCCAACCCAGACAAAATTGAGGCTGTCTTGAAGATGCAGTCACCTCGGAATGTCAAAAAAGTCCAACGCCTAACTGGATGTCTGGCAGCCCTCGGACGATTCCTGTCCCGTTCGGCAGATAAAAGCCTCACTTTCTTCAAAGCACTGAAAAAGAAAAGATTCGAATGGGACACCGAGGCTGAACAAGCTTTCCAACAACTGAAAACATACCTCTCCACCTTGCTAAAACTCATTTCACCCCTCGAAGGGGAAACACTATATGTCTACCTAGCAACGTCGGACTACGCTTTGAGCGCGGTGTTAGTGGCTGAACGAGAGGGAGCGCAATACCCGGTCTATTTTGTCAGCCATGCCTTTTGAGGCGCCGAAGCAAAGTACTCCTCAACGGAAAAACTTGTTTACGCCCTCTTCATGGCTAGGAGAAAGCTTAAACCATACTTCCAAGCTCATTCCATTAAGGTCCTAACCGGACAACCTCTTAGAAAGATCATAGAAGGAAGAAACCACTCGGGCAGAATGAAAGACTGAGCTGATCAGCTAGCTGACTTCCGGAATAGAATACGAGCCAAGGAGGGAAATCAAAGCCCAAGCTCTCGCCGACTTCATCACTGAATGCACTAGTCGGCCGCTAGAAAATGATGATGGTGTCTGGGAGCTAAATGTAGACGGCTCCTCATCTAAACTGGGAAGTGGGGTCGGGCTCGTCATTAAACGCTCGGAAGGAGAGAAGCTAGAGTATGCCATCAAGTTCGACTTTAAGGCCTCAAACAATGAAGTAGAGTACGAAGCTTTGATCCTCGGATTGCAGCTATGCCAGACAGTCGGGGCACAGAAAATACATGTAAAAACCGACTCGCAGTTGGTAGTCGGACAGATGAATGGAGAATATGAAGCCAAAGAAGAAAACATGAAAAAATACTTACAAAAGGCGAAGAGCATTACTCAAACTCTTCGGGAATTCGAGATATCTCACATCCCTCGGTCAGAAAACCAACAGGCCGACGCACTTGCACGGATGGCCAGCTCGGCAGAAGGACTAAAACCATGGACAATCATGTGGGAAGTACCCAGTGAGCCCAGTTCATGGCATAGCGGTGATCCCTCGGGAATTGGGATGCACCACCCTAACCTTAGATCGCTCGGCAACTTGGATGGACAAGTTGATCAGCTTCCTAAGAGACAATGCACTCCCCTCAGAACAGAAAGAAATAGACAAAATCAAGAAGCTCGCTAAGTGGTTCGTATGGCACGACGGACAGCTGTACAAAAAGTCCTACACTCACCCACTACTCCGATGTGTCACTCCCGAGGACGGTAATTACATCCTTCGGGAGATCCATGAAGGCGCTTGCAGTAGCCATCAAGGGGCTCGCACAATTGCAGGAAAAGCATTAAGGGACGGATACTACTGGCCAACATTGAAAGGAGACACGAAAGACTTAGTCAAAAGATGTGAGAAATGTCAATTGTTCGGAAAGATACCCGCCAACCGGCCAACAAGCTCACATCAATGCACGCCACTCTCCAGCAGCGTCAGGTCAACGAAAATTACTAATAGTTGCAATAGACTACTTCACCAAATGGACCGAGGCCGAGCCGCTAGCTACCATAACAGACAAACTGGTTCAACTCTTCATTTGGCGAAACATAATCACCAGGTTCGGGGTACCAAGGATCCTAATCTAAGACAACGGTCGCCAGTTCAATAGCGGCCCCACCAGAGACTACTGCAACCAATTTGGCATCCAAACGAGATTTTCAGCTGTCTCCCGCCCGCAAACGAACGGTCAAGCCGAAGCAGCTAACAAAATTGTGCTCAATGGTATCAAAAAGGCCCTGGATGAAGAAAAAGGAGCATGGGTGGATGACTTGCCCGATGTTCTTTGGTCGGCCCGAACCACAGTCAAAGAAGCTATAGGCCACTCCCCCTTTGAGTTGGTCTTCGGAAGCGAAGCGATACTACCAGTATAGATCGGGGTTCCTTCCCCTCGGATTTCATTCTATGACTACGAAGAAAACATGGCCGATAAACCAACCAACCTCGACTTACTACCTGAAGTCCGAGGTAACGCCCTACTAAAGGCCATAGCATACAAGCAAAAGATGACTCGATTTTTCAACAGAAAAGTTAAACACAAGCCCATTCAGTTGGGCGATTGGGTTGTCCGGAAACTAGAAGCCACTGGCAAGTCCCACATACAAGGAAAACTCAGTCCGAATTGGGAAGGACCATACAAAGTCACCGAAGTCATCAAGCCTGGCACCTATAGGCTAGAGTCTAGTGATGGAGTCCCACTAGCCCGACCATGGAACGCCGACAATCTAAAGAAGTATTACATCTAAAATTCTGTCTAGCAACCAAGTTATGTAAGCCCTCGGGCAACTCTCTATTTACTCATTTGTACTTTAGGGCCAATAGTAATGGAAGTGTACCAACATGAGTTTTATATGCTAAGTTCAAACGAGCAAATCAGCATGGTCGTCCCTCGGACACCTAAAAGACTTCTCAGATTTCCATCTCCGAAAACTCAACTTGGAAATCCGAGAACGTCTATCAAAATCAGGTCGTCCGAAGGACACCTACTAAAAACAGCCTTCGGTTTTTAAAACAAATTAGAATCAACAATAACATGCAAAAACTTCAAATTGGAAAAGGAACTCCGTTCATTCAAATCAGTATCAAAATACGATCGTTACAAAACGGGAGTTTCGAAACAAACAGGACAAAGTTTACTGTGCACTGAATACAACAAATCTACTCTAAACCCGGCCCAGCATTGTCATCTCCTCCTTCATCCTCCTCATCATCTTCATCATCTCCTTCCTCATCGCCATCATCCTCATCCTCCTCATCCCCGGCCTGAAGCTCGACCTCCAGCTCGTCGGCCATCTCCTTCAGCATAGCCGCATCCTCGGCATCACCTACCTCTTTGTAGGCAGTAAGAAGAGCAGACCAATCCACCCCGAGCTTTTGAGAGGCAGCCTCAAACCGACGAGTAGCCTCGGTAATTCCGATCTCAAGGCTCTTCTGGCCGATTTGGGCACAATAAGACTCCCCGACCTTGGAATCCTTCCAGCTCTCCAACCAGGCCGACAAAGCCTGCTTGCCCTTATCAAAGTCTTCCAACCTTTTTAGTTGGGCAGCAGGAGGATGGGCCTGATCTAACTTCCCCTTGGCCTCAGACAACTCCTTAGCCAGGCCCTCGGATCTGAAGACGGCTTCGTCCCTCTGCCTTGTTAAGTCAGCAATCTGACAACGAAGAGAAGCCCGTTCTTCTTCGAAAGCTTGTTGATCAGCCTCAATGGCCTTCTTTGCACGATCGAGCTCAGACTCAGACACCCGGAGGGCCTCGGACAGCTTCCAGGTCTCGTCATGGTGCTTTGATTGCTTCTCCTGGAGCACCTTCAACTTGTCCTCGGCCTCGATTAGCCTCTGGCTGGCCTCGTAGCGCTGTCAGGACAAATAAGTCATCCGAACAGACAGCTGTAAAGTCAAACAAAGGGTTAGAATTCGAAGCCAAAAATATAAGTTGCAAACACAAATAGCAGCCATCAGATACTTACATCAAGCCAAGAAGCGTGGAGCTGCGTTACCTTGTCCTCGGGAGGTACGAGGTCCAATGCAGACTCGTCCTCATTAGTGTAGAGGACCGCCATAACCCTCTTCACCCGAAGCCGGGTCTCTGCCGTGGAAAGCTGGTTCCAAGGTACAGCCGTCTTAGGCCGCTTCGATGATGGCCCCTCGGTCTCTGTCTCAAAACCGAGGAGAGGTTAAATCTCTTCCTGTTCGGCCACCTCCATGGCATGAGGAGAAGATGAAGCCCCCTCGGCCAAAGGATGAGAACTCTCAACCGAGGCTACTGCAGTCGCCACAGTAGCCCCACTTACCACCGTCGGCCTCTCCCTCGGAGCCATAGTTACCTTCTTAGATCGGCTCTTCCTCTTCCGAGGATGTTGTGGGTCCTAACATCAAAGGAAGTAATGAACAAATTACAAAAAAGCGAAATAAGAGAAGTACGTCGGATAACAATGAGAACACAAGCTAAAATACCTAGAGTGGCGCCGGAACAGCTTTCTTCTTAGCTGCCAAGTCTCGGCGAACTATCTCGGCCATCAGTTGACGAGCAGTCATCCTCTCGGCCATTTCAGCGTCTAACAAGCCTCGGGCCATCTCTGTGATAAACAAAAAGGCTAAGTATGAATACAAGTCAGTTCAAAAAGAAACGAGTGTGCAAATATTTACCCCTATCATAAGCCAAACTAATGCCGACGGCTGACAGAAAGTTCTCATTCGTCAACAACCCCGGCCTTGGAAGCCAGTTAGGAGGAACCCAAGCCTCGCAACCGTCAACTATCCTCAGCTCCTTCCTGAAATACAAAGCCCTCGAACATCTCAGGGACCCGAAGGTTGAGGTAAATATTGGCCTCATCTCGATGATGGACAGTCGGGATGTCCCAACCATCACCTTGGTAAACAAAAAGGAACTCCCTTCGGAATTCCTTTTGGCTGGTAACTGGTTTCTCGAGCACTTTGTACATAGGACGGGCCTGAAAAAGCCACCATCCAGACTCATGACGCTCAGTCGGCGCCTCCATTATTTTGAACATATTCCTCCATAGCCGCACAGTGCAGCGGACACCTAACATCCCACATATAGCTAATACAGCATTAACCGAACCCCGTGTGTTCGGAAGAAGGTGGGAAATGGTTAGGTTGTACTCATTCAGCAATTCCTTAATAAAAGGGTGCAACGGAAACCTAAGCCCCATTTCGAAATCCGCCTTATACACAACTATACACCCCGGCGGCGGGGTCAACACAGTGGCGATGGCCTTCGGCTTATACAACATGTACGGGCTTTTTACATAATAACCGGCGGTAAAATACTCTATTTCCCTATCCAAAGAGGCCAACCACACCGGTCTATTAAAATAGTTAGCAGGACCCCCTTCGGGATCCAACGCTGGGTACACCACTTCGACTCCCGACGTGCTCGCTTCCTCCTCGGTCATGGTCAGTGGTCGGACAACAACTACACCATTATTCAAAAAAGAATCCAAGTAACAACGTTTATTAGATGGAAAGGCAACGGAAACCTCCCATGGATAAGGAATCTCCCCCTCGGACTCCTCCTCAAAACTTTCCGAGTCACAGGTCAAAGGAATCCCCTCGGGTATTATTGGGTCAAGTTCCTCACCAAACACCCCCTCGGATTCAAAAACAAAAACGGTATGGAAGGTACTCGGATCAGATTGAGCATCCATTATTTATCAAACACAATGCTCAAATGGCCAAATGGCCTTATTCAAATTCAATTAAAGCAAAGGAAGCAAAACAAAAGAAAAACGTACCTGGGTTAAGGGGTTTGAAGATCTTCAAAGGGAGCAAGAACACTCAAAAGAAGTTAAGAGAGAGAAAGCAGAGAGAGAAAGTTGGTAATAATGAGCTTCCAAAAGTGAAAATGAAGTCTCAACTACCAACATTAAATACCCCTCTCTGACACTGTTCACCCTCAAAAAGCCGCGCGCACGACAACCTCTTCTTGGGCCTTTTCCAAACAAAATACTTAGCCCAGTAAGCCTAAACACGCGTTGGGCTCGATCAACAGTGTCACCCCAAATATATCAATACCCTTCCCAAGATAAAGTACAAGTCTTGTCAAAAGACCCCATCAAATCAAAAGCACAATTTTCCATAAACAGCTGTCATATCACTTAGCCAAAATATAGCTAAGTACCATTTAGGTGCTCGGAATACATAAGGGGCTTATTATCCCTTAGAGTATTCCGACACCCTACCTTGCCTAGTGGTCGACCTCGGAATCATGGATGCCACTCATCCTAACTTAGTCAAAATATGACTAATTATCATGTAGGTGCTCGGAATAAATAAGGGGCTTATTAGCTCTTAGTGTATTCCGACACCCTACCTTGCCTAGTGGTCGTCCTCGGAATCATGGATACCACTCATCCTAACTTAGTCAAAATATGACTAAGTATCATGTAGGTGCTCGGAATACATAAGAGGCTTATTAGCTCTTAGTATATTCCGACACCCTACCATGCCTAGTGGACTTCCTTGGGATCATGGACACCACTCATCCTAATTTAGTCAAAATATGACTAAGTATCATGTAGGTTCTTAGAATACGTAAGGGGCTTATTAGCTCTTAGTGTATTCCGACACCCTACCATGCCTAGTGGTCGTCCTCGAAATCATGGACACCACTCATCCTAACTTAGTCAAAATATGACTAAGTACCATGTAGGTGCTCGGAATACGTAAGGGGCTTATTAGCTCTTTGTGTATTCCGACACCCTACCATGCCTAGTGGACGTCCTTGGGATCATGGAAACCACTATCCTAACTTAGTCAAAATATGACTAAGTATCATGTAGGTGCTCGGAATACATAAGGGGCTTATTAGCTCTTAGCGTATTCCGACACCCTACCATGCCTAGTGGTCGTCCTCGGAATCATGGACACCACTCATCCTAACTTAGTAAAAATATGACTAAGTATCATGTAGGTGCTCGGAATGCATAAGGGGCTTATTAGCCCTTAGTGTATTCCGACACCCTACCTTGCCTAGTGGTCGTCCTCGGAATCATGGACACCACTCATCCTAACTTGGTCAAAATATGACTAAGTATCATGTAGGTACTCGGAATACATAAGGGGCTTATTATCCTTTAGTGTATTCCGACACCCTACCATGCCTAGTGGTCGTCCTCGGAATCATGGACAACACTCACCCTAATTTAGTCAAAATATGACTAAGTATCATGTAGGTGCTCGGAATGCATAAGAGGCTTATTAGCCCTTAGTTTATTCCGACACCCTACCATGCCTAGTGGTCGTCCTCGCAATCATGGACACTGGTCATCCTAACCTGGTCAAAACGTGACAGAGTATCATGTAAGTGCTCGGCACATAAACAACATCCGAGGAGGCCCTCGGAATCCGAGGCACGTCACCAATATACCTCGGCACATGACGAACAACACCAAGGAGGCCCTCGAAAACGAGGGGTATATCACTACACCTCCCTCGGCACACAATGAACAATGTCCGAGGAGGCCCTCGGAATCCGAGGAACAATACCCTCATACCTCCCTCGGCACATGATGAACAGCACCAGGGAGGCCCTCGGAGTTCGGTAAATAACACCCTCATTGTCCTTGGAAACCCTAAAACAGTACTTATGATTGTCCTCGGAATTCCAAGGCCAAGTCTCATATGGCTGCCCTCGGAATTCCAAGGTTAGTCCATATAGCTGCCCTCGGAATTCGGGACAGTCCATCCATAGCCTCCCTCGGACTACACCAAGCAAAGTATACGAGTGTTAGCCTCAGCTCTTAAAACACTTAGTCAACATCGCATTTCGCCAACGGCCCAATCCGCCAACTCACGGGGTCATTACGGTTTACGCCCTTGGCGCGGGGCTAATTGTTTGGGCCCACCTTGTGGCCAGCCCAATTCCTTATGGAAAAGTCAAAAATGCCCTTGCTCCAGATAACCAAGAACCATAAGTTATAACAGCAAGGATCCCATATCGCTAGATTCCTTCCCCAGGAATCTCCGCCTATAAAAGCATCAACCATCCAATCAGTAAAGGGTAATTAATCATTTCTCTACCTACCCCCTTTTATTGCTTACATAAGCTTACATCACCTTTCCCATCACAACTCCGCATCGCTGACTTAGGCATCGGAACGGCTACGCCCGGAAAGCCCCCGGTTTAGTCTTCCGTCTGTTTTGCAGGTCATCCAGCTAGCACGTGGTTCAAGCAAAGACTGCACGTGATCATCCCAAAATCATCCATCATCTCATCTTTAAGTTTCTTTATCAGCTTGTGGGTGAAACTCAAATTTTCTAACGATTTTCAACAATAACTTTTAATAGAAATTTTTGACATAACTACTTAAAAAGTTATAACACTCTCTAGATAAAAGCCTCCCCGTAACTTTTTTTTGACATAACTCCTAAGTTCGTAACAGTTAGGAATTCAGAAAACCTTCCCATAAGATGTCTCACGCCCTTACACAGTTGCACCTAATACTAAATCGACTGGAAATGATCTACGTCTTGTAAACTTAGTGTTGCATCTAATAGGACTTGATAAACTCTGATTAACCCTTCAACCCCCTAAACTTATTTTTAAGGTGAAGAGAATGCACTATACTCACACTAGGTTTGATCACTTTTATGGATAGGCCGGTAGGGTAGCCCAATTAATAAAAGAATATGATCAAGTTAAAAGAATATTTATTGGACAGAGTCAAGTGTATACATAGCAAAAATTGTAGGGAATCATACAAGTTTAACTTGGTTAATATTATGTAGCAGAGGCGGATCTACTATGGGTTCACTAGGTTCAGCTTCAGCTGAACCCAGTGTTTTTCAGAAAAATTCGCCCAATTTTCCCATTGTAAAAAAGGATAACATAATTTTCCGAGCAAGAAAATCATCAATGATGCTAGCAGCTTGGGGGTCCGAGTGCTTCTACCCCGATTTGATAAATAACACACAGGTTCGACTCCCTCCCAACACATTCTCCTATGTTTTTATCTTTTCAGTGGGCCTTTATTTTAACTACTTCGTAGTTTGTACCATTATTGTATCTTCTATCTTCTTTTAAGTGTGCGGTTATTCACAATACGTATTTACCAGCTCACAGCCCGTATTCGCAGTAGAAAAGTCTATATTGCCCCCTTCCCTTTAATCATTTTCTAACATTTTCAACTTACTTCTTCCCTTCTACCACCTTGGTCCACCACCACCACCACCACCACCACCACCACATTGGTCGGAATTTCTTGGAATAAGATAGCCGACGAGGAGTGGACGCCGCCGCCTGCACAACCGGTTAAGATTTTTTATAATAATCTGAGTTTTACGTCACCGGATGAGATTTTCGATTCCCGGTACTGAAAATCTCATTCGGTACTGTAATTATGGTGTTTCTTTTTTAAATTTGAATTTTACGGAACCGGATGGGCTTTCCGATACCGAAACTCATCCGGTTCCGTAAAATTCAATTTTTTTACGAAATCAGATGAGATTTTCAGTTCCCAGTACCGGAAATCCCATCCGGTTCTGTAAAAAAATTTGAATTTGACGGAACCGAATTGGTTTTCTGGTACCGTGAACCGAGAAGGCAATTCGGTTCCGTGAATAATGTGAAATTCACGGAACCGTCTTGATTTTTTGGTACCGTGATTCGAAAACCCTAGACGGCTCCGTAAATTTCAATTTTTTCAAATATTCGATAGTTACCTTCTTTATTTAATTTCAATATTGTTATTATTTAAAATGCATATTAATTAATTAATATTAAACCTAATATTTCTATTAATTAATTTTATATATTGATGTTTAATTGTATTTACTATTTAACAATGCATGTAAGTTAATTATATTGTATTATCTAATAAATAGTTTATTCATTTATTATATTGTATTTAATTGTATTTAAATTGCATGTTAATTTAGTTATTTAAGATATTTAGTAATTGAAATTTATCACAATTTGTAGGTTCCCGAAACAGATTATGGTGGTGATGGCATAGATTATAGCGGCCGTTTTCAGACTTACTTTGTGTTCAATGAGTTTAATGAGGTGAAAGAATGGTGTAAATAAGTTGCATTGAGCATAGGCTTCATATTAGTAACGGCTTCTCATAAACCGTTAAAGGATGGATATGTGAATGTCCAAATGCGTTGTACACGTGGTATCCCTATTCAGGAAAAGGGCGAAATCTGGAAATCGTACAACGCAAAAACACGAAAACCAAAATTTTTCAATGTCCCTTTAATTTGAAGATCAAGTAACTTAAAGATGGGAGTGGCAGAATGTTGTTAGAGCGGGACATAGTGGTATGCACAACCATGAGTTCATCGTCTACCCCGAGGGTCACCGTTCATTAAGTGGTCTTAGTGCTGGTGCTAGGAAACTCGTTCATGAGATGATAGCTGCTCAAGTGAAGCCGACGAACATCATGGTTGCTGTATCGAAGAATTTTCCAAAAGATCATCAAACCATAAGACATATATACAACTACATATCTTCAATTAGGGAGGGATAATGCAGAAGGGAGAAGCGTCATGAATCAATTTCTTCATATGGCGAAGGAGGAGAAGTACATTCATTGGGTATTAGGTGATGAATCGACAAAGACAGTGACTCATGTGTTTATGGTTCATCCTAAATCGGCAAACTTGTTACATACTTATCCTCATGTAGTTGGAATTGATGCAACATACAAAACTAACAAGTATAATATGGCACTTGTTGAGGTGATTGGCATGACCCCTTGCAACCACAACTTCGTAATTGGTTGGACCATGATAGAAAATGAGACCACGGTTAGTTATACTTGGATTATCGAGAAATTCAAGTTAGTACTTGGTGTTCAATTCACACCGGCGACTATTGTTACTGATCGGAAATTGGGACTTATGAATGTTGTTGAGTCTATCTTTCCTAACTCTCATCACTTATTATGTAGATGGCACATCAACAAGGATGTTGGGGTAAGGTCGCCAAACTTTATGGGGGTGACAAGGAATCCGGGAACTGGTTTGTAAACGGTCGATGGAAGAAACTTATAGAGGCTCCCGGTGTAGATGAATATTTGATGGCCTACATGGAGATGACAAATGCTTGACAGGCTTTTCCAAGGGTTCTACAATATGTAAATGCTACATGGCTTCCATATAAGGAAAAATTCTGTTCAGCTTGGACGAATGATGTACTGCACTTGGGTAACACGTCTACATGTAATTTGAGAGTGCACATGCATCACTGAAACAATGGATATGGTTCAACACAGGAGCCCTTGACACTGTATTCAATGCAATCCATGCTCACATCGGTAACCAAATTAAGAAGGTCGAGACTACTCTCGAGTATTCTCGTCGACGAAATGGGCCCATGTATCAGGGGTTGGCTTTGAGAAATCTAGATCGACGTGTTTCCCATTGTCTTGATTTGTTACTAGCCGAGGAGAACCGAATGAGAGAGTTAACGAATGAGGCTTATGTTCGTTGTGGATGTGCATTATTGCGTACTCATAGTATCCCGTGCGCATGCAGTATACATAGAACCCTTAGCTGGCACGAGTTTGTACCTTAACCAAATTCACCATTATTGGAAGACATTTGTCATTGGAGATGGGGTAGATGTCCCAGAGTTTGTAGCCGAGGAAGCGCATGATGTTGATTTGTTCTAGACACTGATTAACGAGCTCAACACTAGGGATCCTAGTGTTCGTAGAAGTTTCAACCAACTTCTTTACTCACACTTGCACCCCAAACAAGCCGATTTTGAGGAACCAGATGTTAATTTGACCAAAAGACGTAGGCCTACTCGGCAAAGAAGTCATTACTCCATTAGGAGAGATCCTAGCGAGTTTGAGTACACGGGTCGCGGTCGGGGTAGATCCACTCCAAATCCTTCTACATCAAGCCAGGGCAGAGCACAATCAGGTTCATCCATGGACACTGCACATGCTGGATATGGGCCAAAAGGCAACCACTCAACCTGCATATATTTTTAGAAACGGTAATAAAATAAAAAGTACTAATAAAATGGTAAATAATTACGTAAAATATTATACCTCATATGGCTGAAGAACGTCTAAGCGCTTCCGAAACGTGAAAAGATGACTGTGATCACCCCGTCTAAGAGCTCTGGGATCATGCAGAGCGATAAAAAACGACTCTCGTAAGTACCGAAAACATGAAAAGTACTCGTAAATCCACCAATTCCCGTACAACTAGTCCTAGAGTACATCTCGAGCTGACGATACAAGTATGCAAGAGTAGATGAACCCCACGAGTAGCCGACTACTGAATCAACATCATGTACCTCCAAAATATTTGTCGGAGGAACTCGAGTGCTGCTCTTGTCCACAAACAGTGAACATCTTAAAACCAACAGAAAATAATCGGCAATGGCCGCCTACGGAGCTCGAGATGAAGCTCTGAATCTCAATAGAATGGTAGAAATGGAAACCCCTCCATTGCCCCAAATCGGCAACGGCTTCTGAACAAGGTCACCAACTTGCACCTGCAGCAACTCGGTGTATAAACCCTTCAACTCTGAGCTATCCATAGTAGAACTAACTATACGACCCTCAACCGGAATCCCTAAAATCTTATACACATCGTGCAACATGATAGTTATCTCTCCACAAGGCAGATGAAATGTGTTCGTATCAGGTTGCCAACGCTCAACAAATGCAGAAATCAAAGGCATGTCAATGTGGCATATACATAAGGTCTGTCAAATGACTCAAACCCGTGGAATCAATACGTGATGCCATGTCAGGAGGCATTGATCTAGAATCCCCTATAAGTCACTCCCCTAGTCTCACATTTAAGGACATCACGATCCTCTCCTAACCACAAATCGAAGCGATGTGATCCAGAAAACTAGGAATCACACTACCATCAATAGGACCTCCCGGCATAGGTCCCTGAACCAACCATGATTTGTCTGCATTCTCTAATACTCTCCTTATACTTTGACCCGTGTTAGAAGATTCCCCGATAAACCTACCTCCTCTACCCTTCTTCAACCTAACGGTGATACGACCCTCCTCTGAACCATCCATCCGCGTCTGCAAATCAGTCGTGTCCTCAGTATCGCCATCACCATCAGAACACGTACCAACATTAGACTGCTCTGACTGGACAACCTCATTGGCCCGTGCCATGTCCCGGGCCCTCCTAATGAAAGCATCCACGCCCCGAGATCGAGTATGCTAAGGACCCGATTGATCATCATAGCGAACATGAACAATAGGTAATGATTTCCCGCCATGTGTCTAGTAATTCAATAATATAAATAAGATTTAATTTTTCTTCTTTCATAACAAACAATTATAAAACTAGAAATGAAAACATATTATTAACAATGATATAGATTAATAAATGCGAACATTCATATTACAAATTATGAACTAATTATTATAGTGATGAACTAATTTTTATTATTATTAACAAATATTAACACTATTTAACGAGATTAATAATTAAACCGTATAAACTAATTATCATTAATAATTAAATATTAGTAATTATTAATGAATATTAATTAATTATTATTATATATATTCACTAATTATAAGCAATATTAACATTTGTTATTATTTATTTACACAATTTCATATTATTATTTTATATAATAATTTTTTTAAAAAAATCTCAACTAAACAATAAAAAATAAAAAAATAAAAAATAAAAAACATTTAATAACTAATAAAATTGAAACTTGAATTGCAAATATGTAAATAATGTTGCGGAAAAAGGAAAAAAAAATTGGGTGAAAATGACGGAACCGGATGGGGATCTGGTTTCCGCCATGGTGGTACCGAGAAGCCAATCCCTCTCCACCATGGCGGAAGATCCAGTTCCGTCATTTTCAAAATTTGAAAAAAAAAACTTTTTTTTCAATAAAATTCAAATTTCGTAAGGAATTCAAATTTTTTTCGAGAAATTCACGGAACGGACCCAGATTTCGGTTATGTGAACCCATAAATTTTTTAAAAAAATTGATTTTCTGGAAAAACACGGAACCGAAATCTGGGTCCAGTTCCGTGTTTTTCCGGAAATTCGCCCCAAAAAACGCCCAAAACACCCCCTAAACCGAAATTTATTGACTTTTTTACATAGAATTTAAATAAAACAACCTTAAATTACATTAAACTTTAACTTCTGTAAAAAAATTGATTTTTGAGACGAAAACATTGAACCGGACCCAGATACCAGTTCCTTGTTTGCGTCTTTTTTTTTAAAAAAATACTCGGCCTTTTTTGGGCGCTTCCACGTTTATGTAATTTTTTTTAAAAAAAACTTACTTGGCGTAAAGGTGGCGGTGGTGGCGCCTCCATTGAGGAGGACGTTTGTGGCGGTGACGGTTGCTGCATTAATGGTCCGGTCTTTGACTTCTTTGTTCTTGGAGGCATGGTGAATGGTTGAAGAGAATGGTGGAATGGTTGAATGTTGAAGAGAATGGTTGAAGTTAGAGAGTAATAGTGAAGGTTAGAGAGTGGTAATGAAGGTTAGAGAGTGGTGGATGGAAAGATGAGGAGGAGGGTTAGTAAGGTTAAAAATGACATCTTATTAAAAATACGGGTTGTGTCCTAATAAATACGGCCTATGAATAGTAACACTCACTTTTAATTAGCTTCGTATTGTTTATTGATGGGTTAGCGTTTTATTGTTTTGTTAGAGGTCAGCTTTAGATTGTTTGTTTAGATTGTTTATAATTTTAGGCAACATTGTTAGCCGTAGGTTTAAATTTTCCAAGTCTAGTTAGTTAGGATTTTTCTTGTTAAGCTTACAATAGCTAGCTTCCTTAATTAATAAAATATACTCAAGCAATCATTTATGTTGAGGCCTTATTATCTTTAGGTGATTTTTGGTGAACTAAACTAATTTATACTAAAAAAAACTGATTACAATTAATTTTTACTAACTAAATTTTACCGATTATGTTTTCTTTTACTGATTAAAAGTAATTTTTTTTATTAATACTTATTTTTACTAAAACTTATTTTTAAGGTAAAGACCAGGTCTAAAACACTAAAACCCTAACTTTGTAATTCTACTCTTTTCATTCCTAATTTGTCTTCTTAAATATTTATGTGTCATTTTCAATCAACAATTGGTATCTAGGTGCGCTAATTTGTGGAATTTAATTTAGGCAACTGCAAATATATAGTACTTCATTATATTTTAGTTGGAATTGGCAAATTAGGTTATCTCGTTTGTTCAAGGTTAAAATTTGAAATTTAAATTAGTGTATTAAATTATTTATTTCGGTATCTTCTTTTTTCAAACGACGCTGAACCCCTATACCGACATTTCTGGATCCGCCACTGTTATGTAAAACTACTGGTTAATTTGAAGGGTAAACCAATGGACATAACTCAAAAGTATAGGTAAAGTTACAAAGACTTCGATGGAAGCAGATCAATACAAGGCCAAATTTGTGATCGATATTGCAAACTTATTTGGCACAAGTCATGTTCTTGGCATTTTTGTCGAATCTTTGAAGGTGACAATCTTAGAAGTAGATACTACACAATCCAAGTCCTTAAAGAAAAAGAACTATGCATGAAAAAGATGATGTCCACCAACTTAACATTTCTATTCATATTTTAGTTAGTTGTAGTTGACTTAACACTTCCCTGCATTTGAAAATAATGCCTTGTTAATATGTTACAATTGTTAGTTTAGGCTAAAGTTACATCGATTTATCACACACAAAAATGGAGATTAGGAATATGAATGAAATAGAGGATATAACATCAGTAAAGATGGGCTCAATGCAGATTGCAGGAAGTAATGGATTTGGTCATAACATAGATTTCATGTCTCAAGCCTATCTTAGAGAAAGGAGTTCAGAAATTATCATAGAAGATGATTCTTCGCCTTCGGTGGACCGTCCCCTTCCAATATTTCTTAAGGTATCAACCATAATTTTCTTTGATACAAACCTTCTCAATAGGTCATGTTTTTAGTTTTCTACTTACATATAGGAGCCTAGAGCCGTAGCTCCCTTGCTAGTCTTGAAATAGTGGTAAGAGTTTGAACTTTTTAGGAGACACGAGATTGAATTCCCACTAGGGATCGTCTTAGCGAGACGACATAGGGATCCCTTTCCTTCTTTAACTTCAAGAATCCAAATTTGACTCACAATTCGTGTATTAGACAGTGTAAAGGTGAGAACTTGTGACTCACAGTCCTTACTTTACATGCTTAGTTATGTTTGGATGGCTAATATTTTGTGATGCATATTTGAGCTACTTAAATTGATGCCTAGACTGTTGACTCTCTAGTGTTGCAGGTTCATACCTTGGTTTTGATAATGACAAAAGGGGGAAAAGACATTAGCATAATTAAAAAAATTTCTGGCTTGACTAAGCTCCTAGCGCCTTTCTGATTGTCTCTGTTCCTAGGTTCCCTGTTCCTAGTCCTAGTTGAGACCTTAGTTTAGTTTAGGTTATTTTTTTTTTTGGGAAATTCCCAATGGTAGCCCTTAAGTATTTGAAATTCCCAGTGGTGGAAATTTTAAAAAAACTTTCCCATTGATAACCCTGCTTCACAAATTATTCCCAAGCATAACCTTATTGAAAAATATTCGTTAATAATAAAACATATTCTAGTGAGCCGTTAAAGTGGACATCCGCACATAAAACGAGACACTTCGGATTGTTTTTTTTTTCAATTTCGACCTCAAAATCGATTCTTAAAGTTAAGGTTAGGGGGTTAGTTTAGCCTTCAACGTTCGTTTTGATGTCAAAATTGGCAAAAAAAGCCCAAGAGACCTATTTTTACGTGCGAGTGACCGTCTTAATGGTTAACTAATGGAATATGCTTTATTATTAACGGAATATTTTTCATTAAGGCTATATTTGGGAATAATTTGTAAAGTAGGGCTACCAATGGGAAAGTTTTTTAAAAATTTCCACCACTGAGAATTCCTAGACCTAAGGGCCTCCATTGGGAATTTCCCTTTTTTTTGGTTAGATTTTCTTTATCTTTTTAATTCTGGCCAAATTATTTGCCATCATCAAAAAGGGGGAATATTGTTGTATTCGTTATTTTGATGATGACAAATAAAGTATTATTAATATCTTAATTATTTTTATTTTGGCTTAAGATTAATCTTAGTACTTAGTTGTAATAGTTTATTTTAGGAAAAATTGTCAAGAATAAGTCAACCTTTGAGTTGACCGCTTTTAACAAGTCAATCTTTGTGTTGACCGCTTTTAACAAGTCAACCTTCGTTTATTCCAGTAGAAAATAAAGCTTGTACATGAATTATCTTTTAACAAGTTTTTTTTACTTATGACCTGAACAACCTGTAAACTTTCATTTTAAACTTACCAATTCCCTTTGACT
Source organism: Patellifolia procumbens (assembly GCA_947645195.1). Classification (NCBI taxonomy): domain Eukaryota; kingdom Viridiplantae; phylum Streptophyta; class Magnoliopsida; order Caryophyllales; family Amaranthaceae; genus Patellifolia; species Patellifolia procumbens. Next base: position 722,773 of record CANSGD010001201.1, read on the forward strand.
TATTGACTCTGTCAAAAAACTTTCCCTCCAGATTTCGTTTCCCCTAACTGTTCATATACCACTCTCTCTCTCTCCTGGTCTTCGTCTCCAAGTCAGACATTGAAGCTCAAGCAAATCAAAGTTCGAATCTTTGGAGCAGAGGTAAGTTCGTATTTCTTTTTATTTCGTTTTTCGCACTAGAATTTTCTGGAAATTTTCCATTTTATTATTCGAAACTCTTGGCTGAATGCATGTGTGTGGTGTTTGATTAATTTATTCGTACTAGTTAATTAGTTTCTTTGAAATGGTTTGATGTTGATTGTAAACAATTAGGGTTGCAATTCTGGGTTGAATTATGGTTGTTGATGATGAATCAGTTACTTAGTTTTGGGTTTCCATCCTTTTTTTGTTATGTGTTTGGTATGTTTGTTAAATTAATTTAAACTGGGTTGGAACTTATTTTGAGAAATATATTGAATTTTTTAGGTGGCAATAGCTAGTAGTGTTTGGGATACTGTTACCTTAAGGTATTGGCATGGTGGGAGGTTTAAAGAAGCTAGTACAGGGGAGTTAATATATGCAGGAGGGCAAGGAAAGACAATTGGTGTTGTTCTTGATGAGTTATGTTTTTGGGAAATTATGGATTTGGCTAAGAAGTGTGGGGATTATAGCACAGTTGAGGCAGTTTTCTATTTAGTTCATGGGATGGGTTTGTTAGATGGGTTAATAAAGGTAGAAGATAACAAAGGGTGTGCTTGCACTTTGTGATATAGCAAAGAAAGAGAAAAGTGTGGATTTGTATGTGTTGCATCAGCAGGCAGCCCCCACTTTCCCACATAAATCTCCCTCTAAATCTCCTAGTAAGACAATAACTCCTTCTCAACCACCTGAAACACAATTAAAAAATCTAAAACCAACCAAACCCCAAAAGCTTACACCAAAAAGGGCCCCATCACCTGTTACAAATATTCCCCCCCGAACTAGATCTAGGTCAAAGGGAATAGATGATGTTATAGTGTTGGACTATGCAACCTTTGCATCAGAATGCAACCCTACTTCAAAACCACTTTCTCCCACAGAACAACAACAGCCTCCAACTCCAAAAACTTCACCAGTTCATCTATTATCCACAGAAAAAGCTGCTTCTAAACCTGTTTCTCCTCCCAGATCTACTAAAGCAGCTACACAACCATCTCAAACTAAATCACCAGTTCACCCCATATCCACTCAAACACAACCTGCCATCTCTTCAAAAACACTAGATCCATCTTCTTCATCCAACCTTAAACAAACAAAATACCCCTTAGAAGATGATTTCCTTGAAAATTATGAGTGGGAGGATAATAGGCCAGACAGTCCATTAACACTGAGAGAATTAATTAGTGAGTCTAGTGATGATGAAGATGATCCAATTTATGAGCCTGAAAACAATGTGGTTGAGGGTGAAGGTAGTGGGTTAGATGATTTGCACTTCATAAGTGATGAGGAGGGTGATTTGATTGGTGATGGGACTGGGGATGAGCAACTTGAAACTGAAGAAAATTTGGATGAATCAGATAATAGAGATGAGGAATATGTTGTTGCTAGGGAGAGAGTTAGAAGTTGTTCTTCTAGGTTACTTGTAATTAGCAATTACAATGGGAGGTTTCTGAAGGGAAATTGAATGCACAACAACAACAACAACAACCTACAGAATCTGTCCCCCAAGAAAATGAGAATGAATCTGATTATTACGACAGTGAAGAAGATATTGATACACCACCAGTGAGTGGTGATGAGGGTGAACATGAAAGAAGAAAGACGAGAGCTTTGTTGGTAGGCAAAAGTACTAACTTCTCCACATTTGTGTGGAAAGTAGGACAGAGATTTGCAAACAAGGAGTGTTTTAAACAGGCAGTGGCTAGAAGTAACAAAAATAGAAGGCAAGAGTGTGGAGTGAAGTGTGTTTTAGGGTGTCCCTTTTATCTGTATTCCTCTTGGCACCCAAAAAAAGCCAGTTTCATTGTGAAGAAAGTGGTGAATGAGCATAGGTCAGAGAAATATGAAGACGAACAAACAATTGAAAACCAAATGGGTTGCAGCTGAGATGTTGGAAGTGTTTAAGGCTAGGCCACATTGGCCAGCCAAGAGATTGTTGAGACAGTAAGGAGGGCTTATAAGGTTATTGTGCATAAGGATTTTGCATATAAAGTTAAGTGCCATGCACATCAGATGTTACATGGGTCTATGCAAGATCATTATAGGAAGCTAGGAAGATATATTTGCAGCTTTGAAAAAGGAAAGTCCTCAAACTGTCATTGAGTTAGTTGTGGATGTCAGTCTAGGAAGAAACCCTCCCACATTCCAGAGGTTATTAATTGCTTTGAAGGACTAAGGCAAGGTTGGAAGGAAGGATGTAGGAGAATAATATGTGTTGATGCAGCTTTCTTAAAGACTTTTTTAGGGGGTCAGATAAATCAGCTGTTGGTAGGGATGCTAATGAATAGATGTATCCCATTGCATGGGAAGTGGTGGAGGGAGAGAATTTACTATCATGGGAATGGTTTTTCACACATCTACTATCATGCTTGGAGCTTGGTGATGGAGATGGATATGCAATTGTTTCAGATGAGCATATGGTAATATTTCATGTTCCTAAATTTTATTCTAATGTTTTAATTAGCTTATATTTTAATTTCTCAACTAAATTAGCTAACCTAAATGTTACTAACTAGCATATCATAAATAACCTAGCAAACTAAGTACATTAGTTAGTTTAAGTTCTACTTTTAACTCATCTAAACTAACTAAATAAACTTAACTCATCCATACTAACCTAACCTTAGCTTAATATAGTAAATTAGATAGCAAAAATAACTTAGCTCAATATACTAAATCAGTTAACTTAGTTTGCATATCCACTAAACCTAAAGTTCTAATTGGATTTACTACTATTTTGAAGGCTATTTTGAGTGTTGTTGCTAAGGTTTTACCTAAGGCAGATCATAGACATTGTGCTCGACATGTCTATGCTCATTGGCACAAAACATATAAAGGAGATGAGATGAAACTAATATTCTGGAAGATTTCTAAGGCATACAACATGGCTGATTTTGAAGATTGTTTGAGTGAATTGGAAAAAGAAAATGCAGATGCTGCTGCTGCTACTTTTAGGGCTTACAAGCCACCTGTTTTTTGTAGAGCATTCATGAGTCATAGGATTAAATCTGATGCCATCACTAATAACATGGCTGAGATCTTTAATGGTTTTATAATTAATGCTAGAACCAAGCATTTGATTTACATGATGGATAATATTTGGATGGCACTTATGCAAAGATTATGTAATAAGAGAAGGATAAGGCTGCTAATTGTGATTTGATGCCCTCCACAGAGCACATTTATAATGTTAGATATTATCTTGATCAGCTCATTTTAAACTTAGATTCTAGGACTTGTACATGTAGAAAATGTAATCTGCTTGGAGTGCCTTGTTGTCATGCAGTTGCATGTATATTCTTTTTGAATAAGGATGCAGAGGATTATGTAGATGAAGCTTATAGGAGAGAAGCATATTTGACAGCTTATGGGGCTCTATACCACCTTGTGAGGGTGAAAGGATTATGCAAGAGGAGACTCCAATGCAAGAGGCAGAGGGAGGACTGGAGAAGCTGGTGGCAGAGGGAGGACTGGACAAGCTGGTGGCAGAGGGAATACAAGAGGCAGGGGCAGAAGAGGAAATCAGGTATAAATGTAATTTACAGTTGGTTTTTTGTTGTTTTTTTACACTTGCATAACTTATTTAACTGAAAACTGATTTGTGTTGGTGTTTGTGTAGGTATCAGTTGGTGTTGGGGTTTACATAGACACTCAATCAAGCCAAGCTTCAACTGTTTTTAACCCGACACAGTAGGAGGATGCCGCATTACTACAATTATTTTAGTTGGTGTACTAGCAAGTTTTCCTTTACAAAACAACAAATTTTGTAATAGATTATCTAGTATTTTAGTTGGTGTACTACAAAGTATGGATATTCGGATGTTAAAACATTTTTGCTTAACTTTTGGAAAGTATGGATATTTCGATGATTATCAATGAAGCTATTACATTTTGATGAAAATATGGTGTTCTCATATGTATATCATTTACGTGTACATTTGAAGCCACTTTTGAAAAATAAAGCTACTATTAGCTATGTACAATTTCTGTGGAAAATAGTATAGCTCAATTTAACAATCTTACAAAATGATCAAAATGATGTGAGATTTCATTCATCGAAGTTCAAACCATACACTTTGATAACCTAACCGATTAAAACATAACTTAATAACCTAAATACAATAAACTAAATACTACTTTTACTTAAGAATAAAAAAGACCAAAAAATAAAAATTGCAAAAAATAGGGCAACCATCAATAGTGTCAAACTATACTTCATAGCACACATTTTTAACTCTAAACCCTCTTTCTTCAATTGCTTCACCTATGCTTCTAGATTCCCAATCTTCTTCTTCAATTCCTTTATCTTATCTTCACTGAACTTTTGCAACATCTCCAATTCTACTATTGTGGTATCCTTCTTGAGCAACCGAAATTGAAAATCTTCAACATCATCCACCAACTTAAACATGTCACACTTAGTGTTCTACAAATCGAAATTGATAAAAATTAATTTTCCTTGTTTAGCAAAGTAAAAAATTTAAGAATTTAATTAACTTACGGGCCAAAGTGGGCATCCATAAAATTTAGCACCGAGATTGGATCCATTCTTCACGGTTCTGACCACGGCATCATTTTCACACTTGCACTTCACTTTTGGGTAGAAAACCCTAACTGAATTCGAAGAATTCCCAGACCCACACGGGCTTTGTCTTTGCGATGACATGTTTAAGAGGGAGGAAAAAAAACGAAAAGGAGGAAGAAGGGAAGAAGAAGCAGAGTATGAAAGAGGGAGGAAGAAGTAGTTGGGTGGGTTTTATAACAGGTGGAAAAAAAAGATTAATTGCAATATACCTAACAGATCTTTGGTTACCTGTTGGAACCTACTATTTAGGTTAGAATTTAAAAAAACTTGATAAAAGCTAATTCATGTACAAGCTTTACTTGCTACTGGAATAAACGAAGGTTGACTTGTTAAAGCGGCCAACGCAAAGGTTGACTTATTCTTGACAAGTTTTCCTTTATTTTATAGAATGTATTAGTTTTATTTTATTTTGGAACAATTGGCTTTATTGTAACTTATGGAGAATTGGTTATAAGTTTAACCAAAATAAAGTTACTTAAGTTAATTGTTTATTCGAATTAATTACTTGACTGTGTTGGCTTGATTAAATCCTAATCTTATGGAATATTAGTTTTAACAAAATTAATGTCCATAATATTAGTAGAGTTAGTTTATGATGTATGCACAGGTTTGAACGAGTAAAGGATATGCGCTACAACAAGCAACAATCCAGCTACAAAGTAGGAAACAGATTATGGTCAGCTAGTTCCTGGATTATAGGAGGCCTAACAATTGCCACTTCCTTAGCGCTATCAAATAACTGAATCCTAATGAAGTGGAGATAGAGGCTGACTGGGCGTGGATTTAGTGGGCTGACTTAGTGGAGTTAACGGCTACAAAGTGGTTGGATATGGGCTACATTCAAGCGCCCATAACCACCTAGTGGAGCTAAATAAGGCGCCCAAAGATTTCTTATTTATAGCTGAAGAAAATCAAATTATAACTTAAGACTTTCCAGATTTTCATGTAATTTATCTCAGAAAGTTTATTCGGCTTTCTCTCTTCAATTCATCATAGTCATTGTAATTCATTTTGAGTGTTGGAGTGAGAGAAATTTTGTAAGAAAGTTTCTATCTCTGAGAGTGAAAAAGAAAAAAGAGAAAGAGAAGACTTCTAGAGAATTCAAGTGAGAAAGTCACGTGTTCAGGGGGAACAAGGTGACCAGGAACAAGTTCCTAGAGCAACAGAGTGAGGTGTTATTTATAATAGGGTGTAACAGATATTATAAATAAAAGGACAAGATTTCTTCCTAGAGAATTTTGGGAGAAGATCTTGTTTAAAATATTCCTTGAATTCTTTCTTAATCATCTCTTTATTTCTTTTTATGTTTAGTAATTCCTCAAAAAGTGTCGAAAATTCTCATTACTACAATTCACTCCCCCCCCTCTCTCTCTCGTAGTAAATCTAGTATTCTATAGGACCAACATAAGCTGTATTTAATAATAAGGAATAAGGATTATGAATAATCACTTTTAATAGAATTTTGACATAACTATTTAAAATTATAACACTCTCTAAAAAGCCCTCTTAATATTCCCCGTTGGTTCCCTATGACTTTTTTCATAAACAAGATTTGTCCATAACAATTAGGAATTAAGAAAGCTTGCCTCCCCGTAAAATTGCTCACGCCCTTATGTTGTTGCATGGACAAGCACTTATTACTATAACTAGAGATGCCAATGGGTCGGATCTGGACAGGATCCTCTAGGGTACCCCTGGTCCAGATCCGTTTACCGATAAGATAAAAATGAGGACTCAGATCCAAAACCATAAGGACTATGTTCGGGAATGTTTTTTCTGATCCTAAAAGAGCATATATCCCTATCCCAGGACGATATGTACATACAATAAGTTATAGTGAACGACAAGTTTAGAAATAAGAAAAAAACTTCAATTTATTTTCCATAGGAAAAATTGTCGGGAAAAGTCAACCTTTACGTTGACCGTTTTTAACAAGTCTATTTTCACTTATTCCATTAACAAGTTAACCTTTCATACCCTTCTGTTTTTAACAAGTCAAAACCGGCTACTAGCTCTTATTAACCTTTTTAGCAAGTCAATATGACACGTGTCACTCTTCTTAATTTATTAGACATTTTAAATCTTTAAATTTATATTTAAAAAAAAACCTCTCCCTCCTCCCGCACACCCCCTCCGACATCCCAGCACCAATTTCTCAACCTTGTTCCGACCAGGCAACACCACAAAATTTCCATCAGTTCCAGCATAAATCAAAACACTGGAATATTTCCATCTCCAAATTTCATTGATCACCAAGGTATTTATTTATAGTGTCATTTGATTGATTTCTGCTGTCCTTTTCATTTTGCAATTCACTTTCTCATAGATAAATAGATGTTGTATTGATTTCATGGTCTTTTGAACTTATCAATGGCGGATGAGATAGAAATATCTAATGAATTGTTGATTGAAATTCTGGCAAGAATGCCTGTGAAAGCCCTAATAAAATTCACATGTGTCTGTAAGTATTGGCTATCTATGATTAGATCACCTGAATTTGCTGCCAAACAATATGCTACTCGTATTATGTCTTTGTCGAGCCAAAGTAGTCGTCTTGAATATGATTGCCATTCCTTTATGACCAATACAGAGCAATGGTGTACCCCTGTGGGTGAGGTTTCCCTCTTGTCGTACGAAACCCTTGACCTCGCTACCCATTTTGAGTGCAAACCTATTGACCCTCTGTGAACAAGCCCAAATATCAGCCCTCTGTGAACTCAGATTACTAACAAAAAAGACCCAGATTTCAGACCCATCGTAGCTGAAAAAGATGAGGGTGCAACAATCTCTCTTCTTTCTGAAACCCTTTATTCTCCTACGCTTTTTGCTGAAACCCGACCTTCTTGATTCTATCTCCTACACTCTTCTAATCACTGCGCTTACCCCACCACTTGCTATTCAATCTGTCAATCTTTGCCTGGCCTCGATTTTTCGGAATTAAAGGGAAGAGAGGAGTACTTTAGCTTTGGATTTGATTTGGATAATTGTTATTTTGGAATTCAATTTAGAATGGAAGGTGGGTCGTGGGTGGTTTTTCGGCCTTGAACTGGGGTTTTGATGGGGTGGCGTTGGTTTTTGTTAGGCCGACTAGGGTTTTTGTGGTGGTGGCATTTGGAGGTGGCTGGGTTTAGGAGTAGGGGTGATGGTTTTACGAATGAGATTCAGGTGGTTGTGGTGTTTGCAGGTTTTGGAGGAGAAGGAAGAGGAGAGAGAAAGAAAAAAAGGGAGGGAAAGAGATATATAAAATAAAAATTAATAATTATTTTAAATTAATGAGAACAAGACACGTGGACTAGTGATTTGAACTAACAAGTTAACATTAGGTAACCTGTAAAAAAACTTGTTAAAAGCAAAAGTATGTATAAGGTCTACTTGATAATGGAATAAGTGAAGGTAGACTTGTTAAAAGCGGTCAACGCAAAGGTTGACTTATTCCTGACAATTTTTCATTTTCCATATTCTCTAAGAAATAGTTAAACGTTACACCTACTTTGGCACCTATAAATATCAGGACTGATCATTGGAGTTCGGACTATGCACACAAATTTATAATTTTAAAAATCTCATTGAGTACAAATATACATGGTCGATAGATTAATAAAATTGATATATTAAATCTCATCAAAAAAGATCATTCATGGGAAACAATTAATTATATTTGATAAACTTCTTAAAACCATATATCATAAATAGATATTACAAATTGTTTGCTAAAATTCTTTTTTGGGCTCGTAGTCTTTATATTCATACTTATTTTATAACTTTTTTTTTGGTCATTTACCTATTACTTATTCTATCCATTTCACCATTTTTTTTTAATCTTTTTTACCTATAAGGTGATGATTTCCACCATTCGCACATCTATCTATTTATTTATATAACTGGATCCATTGAAAACAGCCCTTAAACTGAAAACTGAAACAAGGCCTGCTAACCGTTGATCTGGGCGCGATCAGATCTAGCGGTTGAAAACAATTCCATCAGCGTCATCACTAAACACGTCATCAAACGCGCATCTTACGGCTGAGTAAGAGTCCAATCATTAAACCATCTAATACCAAATAAAACCCTTCTCTCTCCTCTTCTTCTCTCTCTCAGTAAAGCCTTCGATTTCGGTTTCATCTTCATCTGTAAGATTTAGTTTTGATCGAATTTCATGAATCAAGCTTCAATTAAATACTGGGGGAAACGTGATGAAACCGTATTTTGCCGATTAATGATAGTGTATGGGGTCTACCTAGCAGACCTCCAGCTGGAAGCAGCCTGCCACTCCACGTCAGAGCGCCTGGAGCAGAGCAGACCTCCTCAGGCAGACCGCTCCGGACATAGCCTTTAGGCTGGAGTTTAATGAAGGCCTCGTTCCACCTTGGCCCACTTTCAAAGAGGCCCACTCACTTTACTAGGTCAGTTACAAGTCCATGTCTCATATAAATACCCATGACCATGCATGGGTAAGGTACGTTGAATCAAACACTCACAAAATACTTGCACTTGATACTCGTTTTCTCTCGACTAGAGATCTTGTGCTCAATTTGGACTGACTTAGGCATCGGAGAGGCGATCCTCGGAACCACCCCCGAGGTTTCTCCTTGTTTTGCAGGTAACCACCACCACGAAGGACGTTTGGGAGCCACGATTCCACCAAGTACCCACCACCACATTCACTGTTGCTGTCTTGGACAGAAACAATTTGGCGCTAGAAGGAGGGGAAGAGTAGAAAAGCCCAATCTACAACTTCGCAATGGTGGTTCCAACCTCAGAAACGCTCGGTTCCGACAGTTCAGGAGGAGAAAGCAACTCTCCGCTGAGAGAAACAAACACGAGATCAACAAGAAGGGGTAGTGCTGCTACCACCAGATCAGGCAGGAGGGAAAACACCATCACCCCTCACCGTGAAACCAGGCAGACCCCACAGCCAAGCAGCTTAGTGGTCATGCCCACACCGGAGCAACTTCAAGCAGCTTTTCAAGTGCTGCAGTGTGCTCAACAGTTTATGCAAACTGTTGGAAGCCAACCTGCTCGAAAGAGAAAAAGAACCGGAACACACGATTCAGTTCGAAGGCACCTGCGGCTGTCATCTGAAGAGGAGGCAGCCACGGCAGACCCCTTATGCGGGTACAATATGACGAACATTACACCCACCCCGACGTCGGAGTATGGCCTATCTAGCCGCTCTGGACCCGGGTACATCAGGAGGGGCTGGCAGGAAGCAGAGTGGGATACTGAAATAATGCAGCAAGATCATCCCAGTATGTTCAAAGAACAGACACCCACAGGGTATACGGCAGGCTCAAGTCGGAGATCTGTCCACAGAGGAAGTCCAAGGGGCGTGGCCCAGAATGTCCAGCCGCGACCCAGAACCAGGCACAACTCAGGAGCTGAAGAGGCCCTGTCTGCGCCTGGTGGCGGAACGGTCAGAAGGCATGTCAGCCTGAGGTTAGGAACAATACCAGAGGAGGGCTCTGGCGATAATGGAGCCCCCACAGACCTCAGAGGACTCATAGCCCATAGAGTCAACTCCAGACCCATTGTGGTCTCACCTGCAGAGGAGATTAGATCTCCTTCCAAGTCTCCCTTCACACCTGAAATCATTGCGGCCAGGGTGTCAAAAGCGAAGCTCCCGTCCAATCTCAAGTTCGAAGGGGAGGGAGACCCAAAGGAGCATGTGGCAGCCTTTGAGACCCACATGGAACTAGGAAATTACAATGAGGCCACATGGTGCAGACACTTCCCTGCCACTCTGACAGGGATAGCACAAACCTGGTTCAGGACTATTCCCCAAGGAACGATTGCTAACTTTGATGAACTGAAGAAGAGATTCAAAGAGCATTTCGTTAGCGGAAGCAGGAGGAACAAATCCACACACGAGCTGCTATTGCTGAAGCAGACTCAGAATGAAAGCTTGCGGGATTTCATAGGGAGGTTCAACAAAGAGCTGGTGCATATCCCAGAGCTGGAGCAGAAGCTCGCTCTGCACGCTCTGAGGAACGCCCTACCCCACACCAGTAAATTCAGAGATGATCTTAAATGGGTCACCATGAAAGAACTCAGCAAGGCCCTGGCCCTGGCAGAAAAATACATAGCCGTCGAAGATTTCAACAAAGCATCGACGCACGGAGCAGAAACATGCAGACCTGCTATACAGGGTACCAGGCGGAATGAGCACCAGTTCATGGGAGGCAGACTGAATTTTGGAGGCCCCAGGCCCCATCAGAACAGAGGGAGAGAAAAGCAAAAAGAAGCAGAGAGAGAAGCAGACCGGCTGAAGGCCCAAGAGAAATATAACAACTATAGCAACCTCAGCGCGCCAAGGGCTGAGATCTTTCTGACCCACAGAGATGACAGCAGGTGGCACAGACCACCACCCACCAAGAAGAGAAGCCTAGGCTCAAACATGGCAGAGTTCTGCGCTTTCCATGAGACGCCAGGCCACAATACAGAAGACTGCATAAGCCTGAAAAATGATCTGGAAAGCCTGATCAGACGAGGCTACTTCAAAGAGTACCTCGCCTGGAATCAGGGGATCAAGGAGAAGGAGCAACAGAGCGAAGGGCAGACACTGCAGGACAAGCGAGCAGAGATCAAGGAAGGGAAAAAGAAGACGGTATACGTCATATTTGGCAGCTCTAGCTCGATAGGGGGAGAGAGGGCTCACCTAAGGCAACTCACCCACCCCAACCTCTACTCCATCAACCAGGCAGAGCTGAGCCCAGATCTACCAAACATGACCTTCACAGCAGAAGACTGCAAAGGCATCAGCTTCCCGCACTCTGACCCTCTTGTGGTCACTCTGGAGATTAGCAGGATAGATGTACGAAGAATACTGGTAGATGGCGGGAGCGCCGTGAATATCCTTTATAAGGATACCTTCGATAAAATGGAGCTAGATCGTGCAATGCTGAAGCAAGGAGGAACTCCAATCGTCGGATTCACGGGGAATTCCATCATCCCAGAGGGGAAGATACATCTGACAGTGACCACAGAGGGGCAGAACGGAGTGAAGAGAGCAGTAGTACAAGAGTTTCTGGTGGTAGACCTCCCGTCACCATACAACGCTCTGATGGGAAGGAAGTTCATCGAGGCAGTACAGGGAATCCCGTCAACCCATCATCAGACCATGCTTTTCCTAAGCAGTACTGGAGAAGTGGGCAGACTGAAGGGAGATCAGAGAGCAGCTAGGTCATGCAATCTGACCGCCCTAAAGAAGGATAAAAGACCTCCTCCTCCTGACCACTCTGGGTCCAGGAGAAAGAGGAGAAAGGAAAAGAAAGAAGGAAAGAGGAAAGAGGTCGAAGAAGCCAAGAAGGACCAGGCTGAAGAAGCCGGGAAAGAAAGTAATGAAGGAAAGGCCAAAGAGGCCAAGCAAAGAGAGGAAGAGTGTGCTGCTATCAGTGAGGCCGATGCTCGGCCAGAAGCAGAGCAGGAGGCAAATAAGCCTGAACCGGGGGAAGAGACCGAAGAGGTACTCTTGGGACCGGAAGAAGGCAGGGCAGTCAGGATAGGCAAAGACCTGGATCCTGAAACCAGAGTCAACCTAATCAGTCTGCTGAAAGAGAACGCAGATGTGTTCGCTTTCTCGGCAGCTGAGATGCCTGGGGTGGACCCAGCCACCATCAACCACAAGTTAAACACCGCCGCAGGATACAGACCTGTGAAGCAGAAGAGGAGGAACTACTCTGCGGAGAAAAATAAAGCCATCGAGAAAGAAGTTCAGAAGCTGCTTGAGGCAGGGTTCTTGAGCCCTGCAAATATCCAGAATGGTTGGCCAATGTGGTAATGGTTAAGAAGACGAACGGGAGCTGGAGGATGTGCGTTGACTTCACAGACCTCAACAAAGCCTGCCCCAAAGACTGCTATCCCTTGCCAAGAATCGACCAGCTGGTAGACTCTACCAGTGGGCACGCTCTGCTCAGCTTCATGGACGCGTTCAGCGGATACCATCAGATCTTCATGGACCCCGCAGACAAGGAGAAGACGGCATTCATCACCCCTATCGGGGTATTCTGCTATGTCATGATGCCCTTCGGGCTGAAGAACGCAGGCGCCACCTATCAAAGGCTGATGGATCAGGTCTTTGCCGGTCAAAGGGGAAGGAATTTGGAGGTGTACGTTGATGACGTCATCACCAAGAGTAAAACTGAGATTGACCACATAGCAGACCTAAAGGAGACCTTCGCCAACCTCCGCAAACACAGCATGAAGTTGAATCCTAAGAAATGCGTGTTTGGAGTACGGTCAGGGAAATTCCTGGGCTATCTGGTCAGCGAAAGGGGGATCGACGCGAATCCCGACAAAGTAAAAGCAGCTATGGATCTGCCAGAGCCTAAAAGCATCAGAGACATCCAGAGGCTGACAGGCAGAATGACAGCCCTGTCCAGATTCATAGCTCAGTGTGCAGAGAAAGCTCTCCCATTCTTCAAAATATTTAAGGGGAACAAAGAGTTCAGGTGGGAAGCAGAGCAGAAGGAGGCATTCCAGAAGTTGAAGTCACACCTCTCTGGCCTGCCAACACTGGCCAGACCCAAGACAGGGGAAGCTCTCTCCCTATACATTGCCGTTACAACTGCAACTGTGAGTGCAGTCCTGCTGAAGGAAGAGAACAAGAAGCAGCAGCCGGTATATTTTGTAAGCCACACCCTCATGGGTGCAGAAACACGCTACCCATTGATAGAGAGGGCAGCCTACGCAGTAGTGCTGGCCACCAGAAAGCTGAGGCCATATTTTGACGCACATCCCGTCACTGTGCTGACAAATATGCCTCTGGAAAAGGCAATGGAGAAAGTAGACAAATCAGGGAGAATCATGAACTGGGCCCTGGAGCTGACAGGGTTCGGTATCAAATTCGCCCCGCGAACCGCCATAAAAGCACAAGCTCTAGCTGACTTCCTAGCAGAGTGTGCCTATCAGGAATCAGTAGGAGAGCCCAGAGCCTGGGAAGTCTTTACAGACGGGTCTGCAACCATCAACGGCTCTGGGGCAGGCGTGGTCATCAGAACCCCAGAGGGGAAAATCATTGAATATGCCCTGAAGTTCATGTTTTCGGCAACCAATAATGAATCAGAGTACGAAGCGGCCATCGCTGGATTGCAGCTCTGCCAGACCCTGGAAGCCAAGCACGTCCACCTCAAAATTGACTCTCAGTTGGTAACCAACCAAGTCAAGGGGGAGTATGAGGCCAAGGAGCCGACGATGCAGAGCTACCTAGCCAGAATGAGGTCTCTGATTTCAAATTTTGAAACTTTTAGAATTGAACAAGTGCCTAGAGCACAGAACGCACAAGCAGATGCCCTGTCCAAATTGGGAAGCAGCAGTCTGCAAGAGCTGAATAGGTCTGTTCTGGTGGAAGTCAGACCCACCAGTGCAATCTGCGAGGATGCAGAGAGAGTTTTGGAACTGGAAGATATGCCAAAGTGGATCAAGGAGATCGCTGAGTATAAACAGACTGGAAAATTACCAGAAGGAAAAATGAAAGCAAGAAAACTCAAGCTGACAGCATGCAGATACTGCCTGATCGGGGACGAGCTATACAGGAAGTCTTTCTCTCTGCCCCTACTCAAATGCGTAGGGCAGAGAGATGCAGACTACATATTGAGGGAGATTCATGAGGGACTCTGCGGACACCATATCGGACCAAGAGCTCTGGCCCATAAAGCTCTCAGAGCCGGTTATTATTGGCCCACAATGAAAGCTGACTCTGAAGCTTTGGTGAAAAAATGCGACAGCTGCCAGAGGTTTGCACCGAACATCAAGCTACCCGCAAACGACCTCATGCCAATCTACAACCCTATCCCATTCGCCCAATGGGGGCTAGACATCCTGGGACCCTTCACAACGGCCCAATATCAGAAGAGATGGTTAATTGTGGGGGTAGATTACTTCACTAAGTGGATAGAGGCAGAAGCCCTATCCACCATCACAGAAGCAGCCGTCAGAAAATTTTTGTGGCAGAACATCATCACTAGATACGGAATTCCGAAGGCTTTCGTCTTCGACCACGGGAGACAGTTTGACAACATACCCCTATCAGGGTGGTTGGAGCAGTTTGGGATCAAATATGCCCTATCTTCAGTCTGCAACCCTCAGTGCAACGGTCAGGCCGAAGCCGCTAACAAGCAGATCCTGATAGGCCTACAGAAGAAGCTGGAGGAGCAAAAAAGCAAGTGGCTAGAGGAGCTGCCTAACACTCTGTGGTCGATAAGAACCACAATCAAAGAATCGACTAGGCAGACCCCCTTCCACCTGGTATATGGTTCTGAAGCTGTCATGCCTGTTGAGATCGGGTCCGAGAGTCTGAGGATCAGCCTATTTGAGCCAGGTCTGAATGACGAAGCCCTGAGGACAAATCTAGATCTGCTGGATGAATACAGAAACGAAGCTAGATTCAGAATGGAAGCCTACAAAGCCAGAGTCAGCAGATACTATAACCGGAAAGTGAGGGCCAGGCCTCTGGAGGTAGGGGATCTGGTACTCAGAAATGCAGCAGCTGTGCAAAAAGACAAAATACACGGAAAGCTGTCGGCTAAGTGGGACGGACCCTACCAGGTTAGTGAAGAGCTACACCCCGGAACCTACAGACTGAAAAGAATGGATGGAAGTGAACTAAAAAGCAACTGGAACGCCCGAATATTGAAAAAATACTTCGTATAACCCAGATTGTATCAAAACGCCCATGAATGAAAGGCCTTTGAGCCACCCTTTGTCCACCACTCTCCATTTCGCATTAAACCCCCGTCCCCTTATCAATTCTTTATGAAAAACAAAACGACAAAATCAGATAGACCCTTAGCAGACTGAGAAAAAATACCACAGTCTGGCAAAAGAAAACAGGGTCTGAGTCAGACTGAAGGCTGAAGAGGCTCTTCAGACACAAAAGTAAACTATATAATGAAGAAAGGGAGTCGGCCAAAAGGTTAACTCTGCCCAAGAGCCCCTGAGGCCCGCAGAGTGATCGGATGCCGACTCGACTTACCGATGTCATAGACCTCTACCTCTAAACCTGCGGGGCCGAAGGCCCAAAAAGCAGCAAGGATAAGTCATAGACACCTAAGGCTAATGGGGACGCGAGAGTTCCTAAGAACCAAAGTGTACCCCGACACGAAAAAGATGGCAGAAGGAGCTAAAGGGCGAACCCCAAAACTCCCAGAATCATCATGACTTAGGGCGTCAAAATACCTCCTCTGCTCTGCTGTTGTTGAATCTTTGTCATACATAAGGCAGAGCAGAAGAGTAAAGGGCCCCTAAAGTCCCAGCTCTGAGCAAATCTCACCGGCCACCAAGCCAAGTAAACAAAAACGCCTGAATGCATTTGCTTGATGGCACGGCAGACTCATCATCAGAGCAGAACGCAGGTACTTAGCAGAAATAACAAAACTTGGTATGCATCAAATAGAAAGCACAAAAGTCAACAGAGGAACGCAACTCGCATTGCAGGAAAAATAATTGCTGACTAATTGAATCTTACATAAGAAGATCTGGCTATAAACCAAATCAGAGTGCTACATAGTACTACAACAACGGCGGCTACCTAATCAAAAGAAGGGAGCAAATACAGATGAAAAGGAAATGTTTGACTATTTAGTTACAAATATTACAAGATAAGTCAATTAGGATATCATCGGAGGGCAAAAACGGAGGACTGCAATCAGTTCAGCACAGGCTCCCAGCTCACCTACCTCAGCAGCTCAGACAGGAGTCACAAGAAGACTGAGGCGAAGCATGAGATAGCCGCCCGAGTTCCTATTGCTTAGGAACGGAGCTGCCATCCTTTGCAGAGCTCCCATCAACTTGCTGCTCTGAAGATTCTCCCTCTGAAGGCAGAGAGTAGAGCAACTCCAGATCTCTGAGCTCCTGAGTCACCGGAGGTCGCATATGCACTTGACTGGCATAGGCGTCCTCAAAGGCATCCCAGTTAAAAGAGGGCTGCAAATGCCAGAGAACCCTGCGGACCGCAACTTTGCAGTCCTCCCAGTACTTGTTCCCAAACGCCTCCTCCATCTGAGCAGCCCGGGCAGCCTCCTCCGCCAGCAGCTGGGCCTCTTTCTGCTTTAGGGCTACCTCAGCCTCCCTAGCCTGCTGAGCCTCCCTCTCAGAAAGCAACTTGGAGAACTCTGCCCCTAGCTCCTCCTCCTTCTGTCTTAGAGCTGCCTCAGCCTCCTTGGCTTGCAGAGCCAATTTAGCAGAGCAGCCTTCATGATCAGCCCGTATAGCAGAGAGCTGACCCCTGAGCTGCTCCTGCTCCTTCAACGCTGCCTGCAGCCGGGCCTCGGAGGTCTTCAGCTTAGTCTCCACCGTCGAAGCACGAGACAACGCCTCACTAAGCTGAGAAGAGAGGCGGGAATGCTCAGCCGCGATAGCCTCTGCTTGCGCCGCCTGACCCTCCATGCGTTGGTTGACGGTCCGCAAGGTGTCGCGCTCCACAATCAGAGCATCCCTCTCCTCCTCAGTTTCACGGCAGGTGGACACAATCAGAGAGTTCTGGGATTTCAGCTTGGCATACTCTGCTCTCTGCTGCGCTACCTGAGCCTTAAGCTGCTGCAGTTCAGGGAGATCTGCCTCATGTCTACCCAGCCCCACAGCATGGCAGAACTCTCCAATGAAGGAGCCGGCCCGTGCAGCCTGTAATCAAGGAAAAAGCATATCAGAAAGAAATCTTAATGTCATAAACAGATGACTATAAGAAGAACAGATAACTCGCCAGGGGGACATCTTGAACAGCATAGTCCGGTGAGAAGCGACTTGCCAGAAGCTTCAACCACTCACTGGGATCAGGGAAGGCCACGGACATCTGCTCCCGCCCCTGAGCCTCGTGCTGGTCGTCCGCCGATTCCCTCTGCAGAGAACCTGAGCCAAAAGAAAGTCCAGTCAGTTCCACAGAAGGGAAAAGGCCGGAGCTAAGACCAGGTAAAGGATACACACCTTTGGTGGCGACGTCGTCCTCAACAACAACGATCTGAGGGGAGTCAGCAGGGAGACGAGTCTTCTTCTGAGGAGGAGCTCCTTCCTCACTCTGCCTCTCTGCTGACCTCTTCTGGGAATGAGAAGAGACCTCAGGCTCAGCCGTAGTCTGATGAGCACCCTCTGCAAGGGGCTTAAGCTGGCCCGCATTGGGAGCAGAGGTCTGAAGAGCCGCAGCAGACTGCACCTTCCTAGCCCTCATTTGCTGCTGAAGAAAATAAAAGGTAAAAAATGCCGTCAACAAAGTAAGGCACAGAACGAATTGACTCTACAAGAGGGAAGAGAGGAAAAGGAAACACTAACCACACGCGCCAGATCCTCAGGAGTAGGGGCAAGGACCTGCTTAAAGCCTCTGGGAGGAGGAGGAGCAGCCTTCCTACTAGGAGGAGTAGCCTTCTGGGCAGGGGGAGACAAGACAGTCTCCACCACTGGGACGGAAGCCAAGCTCTGCTGCTCCACCCTCTCATGCTGGAGAGGCTCCACCGTCTCCTGGTTAGTCTGAACGGGCGTAGGGACGGTTTTCCCAGCAGAACCTATCATATTAAAATAAAAACAGGGAAATCAAGAAGGTGCAGGTAAAAAGAAACCGATAACAAAGAGCAGTTTGGGTCTGAAGAAGACAGCTACCTGACTGGCCCTCACTCTGATCCTCAGCAGACTGAGTCGTGACAGTCTTAGCAGCCTCCGCCCCCGTCCTGTCAAACTCTGTCATGGCTCGATGGGACTCCTGACCAGCTTCATCAGGCTGAGCAGAACCACCCACTGGAGTAGGTTCTTTCTCCGTCCTGTCAAACTCTGTCGCCGCTTGGTCAGGCCCTCCCATGGGCACATCCTCCACCACAGGCGGTTCTGAAAGTAAAAAAAAAAAAAAATCCTGGTCAGAATGCACACAAGCAGAAAGAATACCTTGGGGTTCATCATAAGTAATACCTGGTTGCGCAGGAGGAAGCTGTTGCAGGGGCTCAAATATCAGAACATTCCCTTGCAGAGTGCTGGCCCCCTCTGCAGATCCACCAACATCATCATCGCCCGGCAGATGCACAGCACGCCGGGAACGATGGGTCTGCAGAGGAACAGCCGCCGCCTCCTCCTCGTCATCAGATTGAATCTCTGTGACAGTGGCAGAGGGGCCCCCTTGCGGCCGGGACGCCCCAGTAAACCTATCCACAAGTTCCGGGCGCTTGGTCCGGAGGGAAGGATGGTCCAAGGGGGTAGCGTTAATCTCCCTGATGAAGTCAGGGACGGTGTAGGTCCCTGGGTCAGGTACCGGACGGTACCTGCGACATACTGAAGACTGACTCAAACCCAGCTCCCAAGGAATGGCAGACCCCAGAGTCTCTGCAACATTAGAATACTCATTAGCTACAGCAAGTCAGAATGCAGAAGGAAAATAATGGAAAGGGGCAGAACACGCCCGCCAGCTCAAAACCCACCCTTAATCACTTGGCGAACAAACTGTCTGCACGGAGCTGCAGCACAGTACAAACAATGAATCACAACAGAATGGAAAATGAGAAGCAGAGTTAAGAGTTGGCAGAGCGCTTACCCGTAGTATAATCAGGGGACAGATGGCCTATCCTCAGGAAGGCATTTTGACACATCACATAGTGATGCGGTAACCAGTACTTGGGAAGAAACTGCTTCCCGGCAGTAACCTTGGATCTGGACTTGAAGTAGTAGTAAGCTACCCTCTTGTCCCAGTTCAGCACATTCGGGTCCAACTGCCTCTGGAAGTTAGGCTCCACAGGGCGCAGAGGGGCCCTAAATTGATAAGGGTGCCCTTCCTCCGTCGGTACCCGAACAAAGACAAAACTATCCCGTCAATCTTTCAGACTGAGATCGACGGGATAGACCGTCAGATGATTGGCCCGCACCGAGCCGGTGAAAAAGCTATACTCCCCCCTGCCTCTTAAAGTAAAACAGGCATTGAAAGAGTTTCATGGTGAGGGGGAAGCCCAGAGCTTCACAAACCCAAATAAACCCCAGAATCTTCTTCAGAGACTGGGGATTGACTTGGCAGAGAGCCATACGATACCGGCCGAGAACCCACTCCAAGAACCAGTGGATGGGGAATCTAAGCCCGAACTCCAGCTGCTTCATATAAACAGCAGTGTACCCCTCTGGTACATCTGCCAGGCTCTGACCCTCTTGGGGAAGCACTACCCAAGACCCGCGAAGCGGCTTGATCTCCGCAGCAATCTCCAGGTAGTATGCAGCATGCGCCCGTTTGAACGCTTCTGCAGATCTCTTCGCCAAATAAGGCTTACCCTTGCTGTCGTAAAGGGCAAGACTCCGCATCTCATGGTCGCTGTACTTCCATTTGACTGCGGGCAGAGTGGGCTTAAACTTGTAGTTGGGAGGAAATCTGTTGGTTTCAGGACCCAACACCTCCTTACAAAGACCGTCCCAGGGGTCAAAGATCTCCCATTCCTCCGGAACCACCTCGTCCTTACACCGAGGCAAATCCAACTTTAAAAACGGGGACTGAGTGTCCACCGGATAAGGCTCATCCGGCTCGGACGAAGAGGTAGATACCACATCCTTCCCACGGGAAGCAGCAGAGTGAGAAGTAGACATCCTACACAACACAAGAAGCAGACGACAGCACATCAGACTTGCAGTCACCACACAAGACAGTCTGGCACCTCAGACCTACAGACTGAGCTACCAGACTGGGGGGCAAGGATGTGTATGAGGATGTGTATGGTATGTAAAGATCAGAAATAGCCAAGAAATAGGATATTTTCTTGCAAATAACGCAGTACAAACAATGAAGACACATCGCAGGCTTACAACCCAGCAAGTAAAGAGGATAACAGGGTAAACAAAGCAAACCCTAAAAATCTTAAATGTCAACAGTAGAGCAGAACTCAGCTGAAGAAGCAGAGCAGAGCCTACCAACCAGAGCAGAGTCCTGCTGAAGAAGCAGGACATAGCCTATCATTCAGAGCGGCAGAACGAAAACGAGACAACACCAAACAGATCTATGAAACAAAGAAGTAAACAATCGCATCTGAAGACCAAAGGAAAGAAACCCTAACCCCAAAAACACAGGCAAATAAGTGCGTACAGAAGGAAAAAGGGGGAGAAATCCATAAACACAGAAAAGATCACATCAAAACCATCCAAGAAGGAAAAAACCAAAAGTAGATCTGGGAAAAGGAGTTTACCTAGATGGAGAGCAGAAGACGCCAAGGAAGAGAAGACGAAAGCCACGAACGCAACAGTATCAATTAATCTCCAAACGCAGACAGATATCTCCCAGGATAATCAAGAGAAATCACTCGAAAATGGCTAGGGCGAAAAGAAATTCTCGAAGAACAACAAGAAAGTTTGAAAAGCAAAGAGTTCGAAGGAAAGGAAACTGAAAAGTTCCACAAAAGGTCGATTCAGCCTTTAAATAAGCATAATTCGTCCACTCAGCACCAACTTATCATCATTACATTCCTTGGGAACCCAAAGAGTCACATCAATTCAATTCAATTCAAAATGAATTAATGACCCTTACTCAACACCCCAACCAAATGGGCGGGAAAAATGGAAGCATTCTGGAGTTTGTGAAGAGCAGCTCACAGACAGCCACGTATCATTCCGCGAAGAGCAGAACGCCAGAACAAAAAACAAATGCACCCAGCATATTGCAATCTGCAAATACTGGGTCCGGGGGGCAAATTGTATGGGGTCTACCTAGCAGACCTCCAGCTGGAAGCAGCCTGCCACTCCACGTCAGAGCGCCTGGAGCAGAGCAGACCTCCTCAGGCAGACCGCTCCGAACATAGCCTTTAGGCTGGAGTTTAATGAAGGCCTCGTTCCACCTTGGCCCACTTTCAAAGAGGCCCACTCACTTTACTAGGTCAGTTACAAGTCCATGTCTCATATAAATACCCATGCCCATGCATGGGTAAGGTACGTTGAATCAAACACTCACAAAATACTTGCACTTGATACTCGTTTTCTCTCGACTAGAGATCTTGTGCTCAATTTGGACTGACTTAGGCATCGGAGAGGCGATCCTCGGAACCATCCCCGAGGTTTCTCCTTGTTTTGCAGGTAACCACCATCACGAAGGACGTTTGGGAGCCACGATTCCACCAAGTACCCACCACCACATTCACTGTTGCTGTCTTGGACAGAAACAGATAGTATTAGTGCTATACTTGATCCTAATCATCTTTATTCTACTACTATTGTTGTGTCTCCTACATTTGGTGAAGATCGTATGTGGCTCAATGGAAAGGTAATTTTGTAGTTTTGTTTTGTTTTGATTTTTCCCCTTTTTTTTTGTTGATATTTGTTCTGAAATGTTTGCTAATAAGTGTTTAATTGAAGAGATATTGATTGATTAGTTAGTCGTCTTAATAGCATACATGGTTTGTATCTGAAATTTGCATTTTGATGATGTGGTATGGTTTAGCTATATGTAATTAGGGAAGATCTTCAAGTGAAATAATTTTGTTGTGTTATTTGATAATATTACTCAAAGTTGGAATAATTGGAGTAACAAAGATTTGTTATGTAGAGGACAAGGGAGGAATCAATTAAATGGACGTTTATTTTCTTAATCGCGTTGGCGTAGCGAATTTTAATTTCAAATTTCACTCGATTCGTATGTAATAATGTACCCCTTTTATGCTATAATGTACCCATTTGTGGAGATATTTTGTTGGATGCTTGGTAGCTGAGCTGATAAGTAGTGTTATGACTTATAAGCAGCTTAATTTGCTTATACTAGGTAGACTGTATTGACTGAAACTGATGAGCTTCGAGATGCTTTGGCTGATGAATCGACTGAAAATGATGCTGATGTATTGACTGAAATGATGCGTGAAGTTGATACCGACAAGGTTTCTATCTCTCGTTCTGTCCCTTCCTTACTCTGCTCGTTTTTTTTCCATATAAAATGTGTAACAACCATTTATTATTCATATTCCGCAGTTCTATTACACACGTGACTGTATGTTGAACATGATACACCCAAAATAAGCATAGTGGGAGAGCTCCACATGAGCGTAAAAAGTTAATCTTCGGTATACGGAGGATTTAGGTAGTCTTACATAGATTGTATTATTTCTTAGGACGGTCGAATAAGCTACAAGGAGTTTGTGGCAATAATGAAAACTGGGACTGATTGGAGGAAGGCTTATAGGCAGTACTCAAGAGAGAGATTCAAGAGCTTGAGTCTTAACTTGATGGAAAATGGGTCATTACAGCTTCATGACGGGATGACTGGCCAAGCTGTTGTGGTATAAACTTCTGACCAAAATGTCATGTAAGCTGTTGCTTCTTTTTTTTTCTTCCAAATATTGGTCTCATTTGATCTCTTAAACGCGCCGAAGTACACCCTAATTACTCCATCAATGGAGTATCAAACATAAGATTGGCTAAGATCATGCTATCTTCTCAAGTGTGAATTAATTTGGAGATCGCAGAGTTTTTGTTTGCTTGGTTCCACATTATAAGGAATATCTCAACATATAGGGGGTTTGCATTTTACTTAAGTTATACTATCATCTTGTATCTTCTTGTATATGTCTTTTTTCATGGTGTCCAATTTGGTATTCCATACTTCTTTCTGTAATCTGGTTAATTTAAGTTATATTTGGTACTACTAACCCTATTAGCTCAACTAGAAGAGTATTTGTACATTTATACAAATGGTGTAGGTTCGAATCCTACATAGGTTGGATGTTGAACTATGATTTTGAAAATTTGACTCCAAGTAAAGCTTTTAAAGCTATAAACAAGCTTGATGGTAATCCCTTTAATTCTTAATATACCCCTTTTATTTTCTGTTGTAGCCCATTTGATTCTAAATAATTTACTCATACTTTAAACTTATTTTTATCTAAAGTTAAATCTAACAATCATGATTGAAACATGACCTTTTACTACAAACTTTTAAATGTATATCTGCAATATGTATCCCTTTTACTTTTGAATGTATATCTATAATTTTGCATGTATCCCTTTTACTTTTAAATGTGACTCATTTGATTTTCGTTCTTATCATCTTTAAGAACCTAGTTTGTCTTTTCTTTGAGAATCTATTATTGCTTGGTTATGAACTTTGAATTTATTCTTAAATCTTATGCTTTAAATCTAGATGGACATCAAACCCTTGTGCTAAATTTGTACGGTGTATGTTTTTTATGCTTAAATGTACCCCCAATAAACTTATAGGTAGTATTTCTATACTTGACAATTTAGATTGAGCCATGCACATTGTATCATCACCTTCTTTTATCTTGGTTTATGCCCCTTTCACCTCAAGCTCACTTGGTGGGAGAGAGGGAGAAGGAGGGTGACAGTGGCTAGACAACCTTGTTTCGTAAGGTTGTATCTTTTCATATAACAAACCAGGTTTACTTTAAATGTACCCTTTTTTACTTAGTTGTACCTATTTTTGTCTTCCTATAACTTGAAGTTAGGTTTTTGTGTTGCCATTGTTGCAAATTCATGCTTGAAGACTTTGGAATACTCCTTTCAAAAGTACTCCATTTTTTGGTAGATGGACCCCATTTATCTTAAATGTACCCCTTTTTCAAAAATATATGCCTCTACAGTTTATGCTCTTTCAATCTGTTAATTGGCTGGTAAGAGCCATATTTGATCCTTCCTATTGTTGTTATGTAAAGATGGTTATTCACACATCTTCATTTCCAACCTATTATCTCAATCGGAAGAGCATTGTGCGTTGCACATATTGGTGTAGGTTCAAATCCTACATAGGTTATATGTACCCTTTTCAGCTGTAAAGGTACCTCATTTCTGTTTCTATTTATCAAATCCTCGGGAAGAAGC
Source organism: Patellifolia procumbens (assembly GCA_947645195.1). Classification (NCBI taxonomy): domain Eukaryota; kingdom Viridiplantae; phylum Streptophyta; class Magnoliopsida; order Caryophyllales; family Amaranthaceae; genus Patellifolia; species Patellifolia procumbens. The sequence goes on from CANSGD010001201.1 coordinate 747,290, forward strand.
TTAACTTCCAACTTAACAAACTTTACACCAGCAAATGAGAACAAAAGTAGGTGAACCAATGGAACCAACAATCCTTTATTTGTTCTAATTCAAAGTTTTCAAACCCCTTTTCGTTCTTCATGTCGGTTTCTTCTGTGCTTTTCTCAAGGATTAAGTGAGCACTACCTGAGAATTGGGTTAATCAGTATGTCCTGTTTTAGTATTTCTTAAGACCATATTATCCTAACTTTTAATGGTTGTAGAAGCACCTAAATTCAGCTTGTAGATGCTGTCACGAAGTTATGTCTCTGTCAAAACTCATAAGTAAATGGATTTTCATGAATATGTATTCTAAATCACTCTTCTGCAGCTTGAATTCACAAAGCGCAGATACATCTAAGGCAAGTATTTGCTCAAACCTCTTGGAGTTGGAGTTTATCATTCAAGTAACTCGACTTGCAAACGCATCATTCATGACAGCTAGCCGATGGAACCTGATGGAAAATGAGCCCAGATATACCTGACAAGCTGCTCTGTAGGCCATGTTATTGAGCAGTCCGCATCAATGGTCACCTTTTTAATGTTGTTATATGCTTCTCTAGTTCACAGAAAAATCAACTATGAATTGGTAATATATAAAAGGGCACCTTAGATAAGGCCTACAATGAATGTGAAAAGGGCTACATTTAACAATAAAAAGAGAACTTTAAATCTAAACCAATATTATTAATATTTAACCAATGTAGGGCTCGAACCTACATCTTTTGTGCTATTGCACAATGCTCTACCAATTGAGCTAATAGGTTACATGTGTAATAGAATACATCAAAATATGAGATGTGGTATAGCCTCTAAGTACATAGATCACATATCCATTACAAGCAAATGTATTTACGAGATCGAGGTTGATGGTGTTTGGGTGTGCTAGTTGGATGCAGCGGGGGGGGGGTTGTGAAGATTGGTGTTGATGCTCACTGCTGCTGGTGTGGGGTTAGGTGCCATGTTATGTTTTGGTATGATGTAGGGAAGCTCTGTGCTGTTGTGGTGTGGCGTGGGAAGTGGTGTTGGGAACTAGCCATGCTTAGGCGCCTGCTGCGTTGTTGGGTCCAAAGGTCAGGAAGAGGGAGAGGAAAGGAAAAAAAAACTAGCACAAAATCATAAAGTTTTCTTCATGGATAATGGAGTATTCATTGATATCCAAAGGCTGATTAGTCAGCAGGACAAATCCGTATTATAACTAACGTGTACAGTGTTTCATACACCAACGGAACCGAAATTAGATAATCATGTTGTTATTTTTTTCAAATACTCCTGTTGTCACAAGTACAGCACGAAGCACAAAATGGAAAGGAGTACTTAAGATATGTTACAAGAGAAATGTCACAGGTGAAAATAAGGTATAATCCAATTAGATACCTTAAGGTTCTTCACTGTCGTGTACACTTGCTCTATTCCAAATGAGAAGATGAACAATTTGGATGGCATTTTAGAAGTTCAAATAATACAGGGGAATTAGCCAAATGGGTTATGGAAAACTGAAGGGGGAAGGGGAAGGGGAGGGGAGTACCTGGTGCTGAAGATTCCGGTGCTTAATCATTGCAGCCTCTGGATTGTTGGTGGTACCACGAAAAAAACGGAACTCCCGTGCCTGATTCTGCTATCCACCCATCGTCATCGGTCTGTTTTGTTGTGCATATGGCATAACCATAACTTGTGATGACGACATGGGAGCACCAGGCATCCGGGCCTAGGAGGTAACTGCTGCATGGGTTGAGAGAACTAAATTAGCTGATTCTATACTAAACTGAAAAAAAGGGCATACCTCTTGTAAATGCACCAGGGTATCTATTGCCATGTCAGATGATGCGATGAGATCTGAATATGCAGACGATAAGTCTTCATCTAACTCAAAAAACAATGACCTAATTGGTTCCTTTAACCAGAAAGAATTTTTAACGCAGATTTCAAAGCAGGACATCAACTGAGATAAAGCAAACTAACTTCCAAAAGTAAATATTAAACACTTACCTGTGGTAGCTTATTCGATTTAAAAAATGGATTTTGTATTAAGAACTTGAGCACAATGGCCTTATCCCAAAGAGCCTAGAATAACACAGAGAAGATTATCAAGGCAGAAAAATACACATTTATGACACTCGCACTTCATCAGAGAGCAACAATACTACAATATTTAGTAATCAAGTGAGTTAAAAGCAGTTTTGATATCATGATCCATATCAGATCAGAACAATAAGTTATACAACTAGTCAAAAAAAAGTTTGTTCTCCCCATAACTCTAGAGAAACAAAGACAATAAGGCAATCATAATTATCTGAACACAATTATAATCTAGCTCATATTTACTAGGAAAAAAACAAAAATCATAGTTCAAATAAACAATCCAAAAACAAACCCACATAATTATCGAGACCAAACATACCAGTACACTAATCTGAAAAGACCCAATATATAAGATCCAACTATAGAGAAACAAAAACAACAAAACTGAAAGAAAACCTAAGAACTGACCAGGCTTATAGAATAGAAAAACCAAAATCAGTAGTCTTAATTAGCATCTTCAGAAGGAAATTCTCAGGCTTAAGATCCCGCTGAGGCTCTGAATAACCCCAGGACAATGACAAGCTTGAACAACCCCAACAACAGTTTTAATCAACTGAAGACAATAACATAAAACCAAGAAAGATTCAACCCCACCTATAATAATATATATCCTTCTGTAGCTAAATGTATCCTTTTTATAAGTAAATTGTGTCAATAGTGTAGCATGATAAATGTAGGTGAAATAAAACATTTACATCGATTATCATTCTTAGGCTTACGTCAAAATAATATCATCAAACTTAAACTCTCCAAAATTTAGGCGAAATTAACTTTTAAGCAGTCAGTTCCAAACAATTCGCTAAAACGTAGTATGTTGTTAGGCAATATAAAGTATGAACTGAGACATTTAATTTCATTGATCAACATCATATTACACTTTTCAAATTCGTCAAGTAATTAAGTGTTATTCAATGTACAGAAACTGAAACATATTAGAAATCCACTCAACTATTCATAACAATCTACTGACCTAAATTAACAAAAGAAAAATAAAAAATCAACAAAATAGAGAACAAATCGACAATAGACAGAATGAAACAAATTAACAAAACAATTTTATTAACACCGACCTAAACTACTCTTCCTGAAACCTTATTTTTTCAAAAATTCATAGAATTTCCTAAAACCCGATCTTAGTAGAAATTCGCATAAATTTGAAGCAAGATTAAAGATCAATAACAAGACATTTAAAGAACATTAAACACAAAAAATCAAAACAATTAATCAAAATTAAAGCTAAATACAAAAACTAGCTAAAATCCTAGAATCTGGGTAGAAAATGGAAGAATTGAAGCAAAAGAAAATTTCAAAAGCATTCAACCAAAAACTAGGTAGAAAAGTCTAGAATCTTAACCACAAAAAATTGAAGAAAATCAGAATACATACCAATGTAAGGTTTAACATACATCGATTGCAATTCCGTAGCTTGGATGTTCGATCTTCGCAGGGGAGGAATAAAATTTCAATTCATAGCAGAGAATGATAAGAGTGAGAAGAAGAAGAGAGGATATGAGAGACCGTGTAATGTTTTGGGGAAAATCGCCTATTCATTATGTAAGTGTATATCTCGTCCGTCTGATCTATCCTACGACTCATATTAGCTGTTTTCAGTTTAGTATGCGATTTCCACTCCCTATATATATACTTCCTCCATTTTTTATTAAGTGATACACTTATTTTTTCACGATTATCAAGGAAGCGAATAAAGGGTGTAAACGATTGAATTTTTCGATGAAATTTTAACACAAACAAGAATGAGACTCTATATTACTTGTGTTAAAATTTCATCGAAAAATTCAATCGTTTACACCCTTAAATTGCTTTCTTAATAAGCGTGAAAAAACAAGTGTATCACTTAATAAAAAACGGATGAAGTATATATATTAAAAAGCGCTGACAATAATTGCAATCCGTCACATGTCACCATCGTTCTTCAAATAGCATTCTATTGACATTATTCTCATATATTTGAAAAATACAATGGAAAGATTCAATATCGTAACCTCAATCATAAAATGCAGAGCCCCAACCATCACTCTTTCATATATTTGTTGCTTCTTTTGTTAAAATACGTAATGATATATGAATGAAACCAAGAGTTAAATCATAACTTTTGAAAATCCATATTGTAAATGAGATGAATTATTGTCTCTTTTTCATACTACTTTCATTACATTATAATTGCAATATTGGAAACTTTTACACTAATCTTAAAGTCTCCCTTGACCTTATATTATGATTTATAAATAATGACAAAATAGTTACGTGATATGTGTTTAGATTTGTCTCGATATATACTTCTATTTAATATCCACTTTTTGCGATTTTTTCTTACACACAATTACAGATATAAATATTTTAAGTTGTGCATTGGAAGCTAGACGTGATAGTTCCTAATGTTGCCATCAAAATGGAATGGAGGAAGTAATATTTTTGTAAATAAACAAACGATATTGAACATGGCCTAACAAGTCCATTTCATTTTCACTCTAACTCAACACTAGACATTTTGTAGCAACCTATTCGTCAATTCTCTTTTAAGTCCATCGCGTGACTCAGTTTTTATATGTGCATACTTTTCTCTCGTATCTCCTTGTTCTTTTAGTGTCCCTCACGTTATCCAACTTCTTATTAATTTACAAAGCTCACCCTAATAAATCTATATTATGTAAGGGAAGATGCAGTGGACGCCAAAAAAGAAAAGAGAAAAATATCGTAATTAATTTTAATATTTCGATAATTATCCGTTTTACGAAATTAAATTGTCATCTACTCTCACATATATAATGTTCATTTGACACTAGTCTTAAAGGTAACTAACTCTTATTGCAACTTGTTTGAGGAGAGATGATACACATACATTGGGTGTATATGAGCCCCACACACACTGGGTGTATGTAGGCTACACATACACTGGGTGTATGTGAAACTAATAAAATTATACCTTGTGTATGTGTTACTACTAAAATGTATATTGGTACTAAAAAAATTATCAAACTTACAATTGTTTGAACCTGTTTTGTTATTAACGATATTTGAATTTACATAATACATAGTCAATTGAAATATTATATTTTGGATTGAATTTTATTACACGGGAGGGATGAAAATATAACATCATTTTTCTACAAACAAACTAAATAATTGAAAAACGACAGGAAAATTTACTAGAAACCATTAGTAGAAACATGATGAAGATGAAGCTAGTATATGAATAATCTGAAGAAAATAATACGATTCTTTTTTTTTCATGTTTCAACAAAGGATTCATACAAATCTAAACAAAGAAAACTTCATAAAACAAAACTTTTAAACGAAGATAAAAAAACAAATCATTAAAAACAAAATTATCTGTCGAAACATTGTAAATTTATAATTTTTTTTATAAAAATATCCTTATACTACATTTTAATAGTTACACATACATAAGGTATACATTTAAGTAGTAACGCATAAACCCAATACATGTATAGCTAGAGCTGTCAAAAGTTTACACGACACGACAACACGACACAAACCGGATACGAAATATGTGGGTTAGTGTTGAGTATTCTTGACACGTTTACTTAAACGGGTCAACACGAGTTTATTAATAAATAGGTCGGGTTAGTGTTGAAATTTTCAACACGAAGCTGATACAGTTTTATTCGTTTAACTAAAAAACATAGATGTTTATAAAATTATAGTATGATTTGAAGGTACAAATAGAAATTTTGTACTTCATCCTTTACATTTTAATATGAGAAAAGGTTAGTGGTTGGTCAAACATGATTTCATACAATGACCGAACAAAATTAGGCACGAAAAATTGATTTATCATCATAATTTTCTAAATAGCATGACTTAAACGGGTTAAGTGGGTTGACACGGTTAACCGTTTAAGTAAACAGGTCGGGTTAGTGTCAAGGGTGTTTGACACGATTAGTTAAATAGGTCAGGTTAGTGTCAAGGGTTTTCGACACGTTTATTTTTAACACGAACACGAAATCAAAACGATACGACTTATTTGACAGGTCTATGTATAGCCTTTGCGCTTGTTTGACCCTTCCCGACCAGCCTCATAATCAGTTCTAGTTGGGCTCTAACTTCGAGTGTATGGAAACCAATGAATAGTTGGCCAATTACTCAAAATGATATTGCAAATTAGGCTTCTGTTAGTTAGACTTTCTTTTGGGCTTGGAAATTCCACAAGTCATGTTCGGTAAACTAGTAAACCGATTCATAGTGGCCTGGGCCAGTGGCTAGCTTTAATAATTCATGATAAGTATTTGTTTTGTGTCAGAATAGCAAGAGAAGCTGCAGTAGCACATTTGGTTAAATCTTGATTAGATTCCAGGTTCAACTCCTGGCTGCAACAATTTTTGTTCTTTTTGAAATTTCGGAAGCTGCTATGCTTTAACTCTTTAAGGTCGTCTATTTTACTGCCACTTTTATACGAAGCTAAAGAAATTTGGACATTGTTTCGTTATGGGTGAAACTCAAATTTTCTAACGATTTTCAACAATCAGTTTTAATAGAATTTTGGGAAATTTCTAATGATGACCCTTAGGTATTAGAAATTCTCAATGGTGAAAATTTCAAAAAAAAACTTTTCCATTGGTAGCCCTGTTTTACAAATTATTTTCAAATATAGCCTTAATGCAGAATATTCCGTTAATAATAAAATATATTCCGTTAGTTAACCGTTAAGACAATCACTCACACGTAAAAAGAGGTCTTTTGGGTCTTTTTTTTGCCAATTTTGACATCAAAATGGAACATTGAGGGGTAAAATTAACCCCCTAAACTTAACTTTAAGAATCGAGTTTGAGGTCGAAATTGGAAAAAACAATCCGAAATGCCTCGTTTTATGTGCGAATGTCCGCTTTAACGGTTCACCGGTGGAATATGCTTTATTATTAACGAATATTTTTGGATACAGTTATGCTTGAAAATAATTTGTAAAGCAGGGCTACCAATGGGAAAGATTTTTTGAAATTTCCACCATTGGGAATTTCTAATACCTAAGGGCCACCATCGGGATTTTCCCTAGAATTTTTTGACATAACTACTTAAAAGTTACAACACTCTCTAAAAGCTTCCCCCTAATTTTTTTTGTGATATAACTCCTAAGTTCGTAACAGTTAGTAATTAAGAAAGCCTCCCCATAAGATGTCTCACGCCCTTACACAGTTGCACCTAATACTAAGAGCCTGTTCTTTTCGGCTAATCTAGCTGAAGTAAACTGAACTGAACTTATTGGAACTGAACTGAACTGAATTTATTAGAGCTGAACTGAACTAAAATGAATGTATTGGAGCTGAACTGAATTGTTGAATTAAATTATAATAAATATATAAATAATAAATAAATAATATTTATTATGAATATTAAATAATAAGTAATAATACTAAGTACTAATAGTTAAAACTAATAATTTAGAATAATATCGAATGAATAATGATAATATTATTTTTTATGTTATTAAATAATAGTTATAAATAAATAGATAATAATAATGATAAATTAATTTTAAATATAATAATTACTGATAATAATAATAACTAATAATGAGTAATTACTATTATTAGTATTAATATATTAATACTTGATGATGATGATATAATAACAATAATGTCTAATAAATAAATTAATATTACCATTATAATAATAATTAGCTTAAAACATGGGTTGATGTGTGCTTCTAACCAAACCACGATTTGTGGTGGGTTGGTCTATGATAGAGATACACCAAACCCCACCACAAACCACCAAAGTATCTTTAATATGCAACGTAACTACAATGTTGTACCATAAATCGTACTGCAATATTATTAGCAACTTTGTAATTTTTTCATATCTTCTTGTATAATGTAATAGTGAATATTTAGCCGGCAAAATAAAACATCAATTGCAAATTAAAAAATCGTATTGACATGAAATTTGGTTAAACCGCGCACCAACCCAAACCTTGATCAGCCATAATAATAATAGTAATAATAATGAGTAGAGATATAATAACAAAAATAATATATAGAAATAATAATAATAATAACAATAATAATATAATAACAATAATAATAAGTAAAATAAATTAGATCATAATAATAAATTAAACAAAATGGTTAAATAATGAATGGAGCTGAACTGAACTGAACTGAACTTGTTGGAGCTGAACTGAATTGAACTTATTGAAGCTGAACTGAACTTGTTGGAGCTGAATTGAACTTATTGGAGCTGAACTGAACTGAACTTATTAGAACTGAACTGAACTTATTAGAACTGAACTGAACTGAACTGAACTGAACTTATTAGAGCTGAACTGAACTGAAAATAAGCTGAATAGAACATGCCCTAAATTGACTGGAAATGATATACGTCCTGTGAAGCTAGTGTTGCACCTAATAGGACTCGATAAACTATGATTAACACTTCAACCCCCTAAATTTATTTTTAAGGTGAAGAGAATGCACGACTACGTTTTAGGAGTAGGTTAGCCTAATAGATAGAAGAATATGATCAAGTTAAAACTAACAAACCTACAATGTTTCCAAACTCATATGCTAAAAACTTATAATGATATTTGATTACTTATATATTTATATAATTTGTACTTATTTAACATATTATTGATTGATATTGATTACTTTGTTGATCGATCTATTATATTTGTGGTCGATATACTGTATTACTCTTAACTATCTTTGTAGACTGATCTAATACACCGATGATCTTAACCATATTATATATTGATCTAATCTAGCGATGATTGATCTAATACGCTAATCTCAATTAACATATTAATGATTGATATTGATTACTTTGTTGATAGATATAGCATATATGTGGTCGATATACTATATTGCTCTTAACTATATTATAGATTGATCTAGTATGTATTGACGATTGGTCCAATAGATTGGTCTCAACTATCTTATACCGATGGTTGATCTAATATGCTAATCTTAATTAGCGTATACATCGATCTAATACATTGATGATTGTTCTAATGCGTATGCTTTAACTACTAATACTTTTAAATATCTTATTCACGAATCTAGTACATTGCTGATGGATCGAATACATTGTTGTAGTTTAGGACGATAACTCATTAATCAAATACGTCGGCCATAACTAAACTTATTACTAAAGTACGTCTTCATATCACACTAATGTTAATATCGTGGTTTTATATCAATATATAGGAGCTTATTTACTTATCATGTTTAAAATGTACATCGTTATAAATTTTAAACGACATTTAGAAGCCATAGATATTAGTAATTCCACGCATAAATTAGCTATTGCATTGTTTATTATTAATTGATTTTAGTAAAATAACTCACAACTTGTAACGACTTTTAATATATGAAGTTTATTAAAAATAGGAATTACGAAATATTAATTAGGAGAAAACTATAATATTGGTCCCCTTTACTATATAATATGTCCTTGTTACTACAAAACTAACAAACCTACAATCGTTCCAATTTCATAGGTTATAATTATACTGGATTACTAATATATGTATTTAATTTGTACTTAATTAACATATTAATGATTGATATTGATTACTTTGTTGATAGATATAGCATATATGTGGTCGATATACTATATTGCTCTTAACTATCTTATAGATTGATCTAGTATGTATTGACGATTGGTCCAATAGATTGGTCTCAACTAACTTATACCGATGGTTGATCTAATACGCTAATCTTAATTAGCGTATACATCGATCTAATACATTGATGATTGTTCTAATACGTATGCTTTAACTACTGATACTTTTAAATATATTGCTCCTAACTATCTTATAGATTGATCTTGCTAACTTATATTTTATTTGGTTTTTATCTATTTATTATTAATTTGTATTAGTACTTTACTTAAGACATAACAATTGTTTTTTTTCTCTCCTAAGTTAAACTTTATTGCACTTAACAATAAAAAAGTTAATAATGCATTTCAATAACTATTAAAAATGCATTATACATTTTTTTCAAGGCTAGTAGTATTATCAATTGTAATTATCATCATTAATAATATCTTAATGACATGAATAACATTTACTATCAATGATATTAATACTACAAATAATATAGATAAACACTAATTAGTCATATGAAATGATAATAATAACATGCATACAAATACTAATTAAATATTTATAATGATGGTAATAATATTATTAAGTACAACTAATAATTACAAAGTTATGAATAAAACCAATATATATATAATATGTGAAAGTAATTATTCCTTTCTATCTTAATAATGTAGCCGAATACTGTTGGATATTTAGCCTCAATTCCTTTATTAGAAACACGTGCCCGAGTTTCTAAAGAATTGATTAGTAACAGAATATGGAAACTTGATTAATTACAATGACAACAAATAAAGCTCCTCAATAGAATGTAAAATAGGTTTTACAAATATGGGTTTTGTTTATTAAGTAATTTAAAGTCCTCCAAAGAATGTCCTCAATAATTTAGAAAGTAATTATGTCCTCAATAACTTTTTCTTCAATAATTTCATAATAATCAACAAATAGTGGATGGTTACTAAAATATTAATCATGAAAAAAAAAAACAAATGTTATCTCTTAAATAAAGTGATATTAAAAAGGAAATTCATATAAACCATTAATGAAAGGAAAAAAAAAACAAAAGGGTTGAAATTTTTTTAAAGTAACATTATATATTTTAGTAGTAACACCTACATAAAGTATATACTCCAGTGTATGTATAGCCTTTGCGCTTGTTTGAGCCTTCCCGAACAGCCTCGTAATCAGTTCTAGTTGGGCTCTAACCTCGAGTGGATGGAAACCAATGAATGATTGGCCAATTACTCAAAATATGAAGTTGCAAATTAGGCTTCTGTTAGTTGGACTTTCTTTTGGGCTTGGAAATTCCACAAGTCATGTTCGGTAAACTAGTAAACCGATTCATAGTGGCCTGGGCCAGTGGCTAGCTTTACTAATTCATGATAAATATTTCTTTTGTGTAAAAATAGCAAGAGAAGCTGCAGTAGCACATTGGTTAAATCTTGATTAGATCCCAGGTTCAACTCCTGGCTGCAGCAATTTTTTTTCTTTTTGAAATTTCGGAATCTGCTATGCTTTAACTCTTTAAGGTCTTCTATTTTACTGCCACTTTTATACGAAGCTAAAGAAATTTGGACATTTTTTTCGTTATCAGCTTGTGGGTGAAACTCAAAATTTTCTAACGATTTTTAATAGAATTTTTTGACATAACTACTTAAAAGTTACAACACTCCCTAAAAGCCTCCCCGTAATTTTTTTTGTGACATAACTCCTAAGTTCGTAACAGTTGGGAATTAAGAAAGCCTCCCCATAAGATGTCTCACGCCCTTACACAATTGCACCTGATAATAATTCGACTGGAAATGATATAAGCTCAGGATCATACCATTTTAACTTGGTTGCTGTTATGTAGTATTACTGGTTAATTTGAAGGGTAAACCAATGGACATAACTCAAAAGTATAGGTAAAGTTACAAAGACTTGGATGGAACCAGATCAATACAAGGCCAAATCTGTGAATGATATTGCAATTTGGCACAAGTCATGTTCTTGGCATTTTTGTCGAATCTTTGAAGGAGACAATCTTATTAGAAGTAGATACTACACAATCCAAGTCCTTAATAAAAAGAACTAGGCATGAAAAAGATGATGTCCACCAACTTAACATTTCTGTTCATATTTTGGTTAATTATAGTTGACTTAACACTTCCCTACATTGAAAATAATGCCTTGTTAATATGATACAATTGTTAGTTTAGGCTAATATTACATCGTTTTATCACACAAATAAAATGGAGATTAGGAATATGAATGAAATTGAGGACATAACATCAGTAAAGATGGGCTCAATGCAGATTGCAGGAAGTAATGGATTTGGTCATAACATAGATTTCATGTCTCAAGCCTATCTTAGAGAAAGGAGTTCAGAAATTATCATTGAAGATGATTCTTCGCCTTCGGTGGACCGTCCCCTTCCAATATATCTTAAGGTATCAACCATAATTTTCTTTGATACAAACCTTCTCAATAGCTCATGTCTTTAGTTTCCTACTTACATATAGGAGCCTAGAGTCGTAGTGACCTCGCTAGTCTTGAACTAGTGGTAAGAGTTTGAACTTGTAACTTAGGAGACACGGGAAGTATTGGACTATAAATGTTTGGTCGGACTGTCTGACAAAAAAACCTTTTAGCATTCAGAAAGGTGTTAATTGTTTGTTTGTTTTTTTCCAAAAAAAAGTTTGAAGATGTTCAATACAAGGTCAGATACAATGAAGGATCAGCAGTAAAAGCAGTGGTATCAAAAATGGCTTCACAACTGAATGCAGAAAATGACAATTATAAGCACATATTGAAGGGCATAACAGGAAGTATTGGTCCAGGTGAAATCTTGGCTCTTATGGGTCCTTCAGGTAGTGGTAAGACCACTTTACTTAAGATCATTGGTGGTCGTCTCCAAGAAAATGTCAGAGGAAATATAACTTATAACAACATTCCTTATAGTGCAGCTCTTAAGAGGAGGTTAGCCATCAATTTTTTTTCCAAGATTATGAGCATTAATAAGTCTTTTGAAGCACGGAAACTTCTGGGACCTAAGATTTTCTCGTTTATGTTCTCGAAACCCTAACCATTAGGCCTTGGAAATGGCTGGAACATGAAGTTTCCCCCGAAATTGTAGTCATTCCCATGCTAATTTGGTTTGTGAAACGTTCTAGTAGTTGAATCCCTAGCCATTTCCGTGCTAATAAGGGCCAAAATTGCTAGGACATGAGGTTTTCCCGTTACAGAAATGTTGTTGTTTGTGAAATACGAGAACATTTCCGTGCTAAATAGTAGATATTAGATAACTATTTTTCTTAATAATTTTTATAATCATGAGTACAACTGTGAAACTTTCTTACAGAATTGGGTTTGTGACCCAAGATGATGTACTGTTTCCTCAGCTGAGTGTAGAAGAAACATTGGTTTTTGCTGCATTTTTGAGGCTCCCTAGCTGCATGAGTAAGAAACAAAAGTACCAAAGGGTTGAAATGATTATTAAAGAATTGGGCCTTGAAAGGTAATTTTCTGTTCTCCAATGAACAAGAGATATTTTGACATTCTTACCCTTAGTTTTGTCACGGATAATGCAGCTAGTAAGGATCAAAATGTCAAACGTTTTTACGATTGACATGTCTATATTATTTTTGACATACATAGATGCCGTCACACAAGAGTTGGAGGAACGCTAGTAAGAGGGATATCAGGAGGTGAAAGAAAAAGAACAAGCATAGGTTATGAGATCCTAGTTGAACCTTCTTTGCTGTTGCTTGATGAACCAACTTCAGGACTTGATTCAACTTCTGCCAATAGGCTTATTCAAATTCTTCAAGGCCTTGCTAAGGTTTTTACTTCATATCCTTCATACATACATTGTCCAAGATAACCTTATTTTACTAGAGTTATCATAGCTTAGCTTTTTAGTGTGTTTTTCAATTAATACATATGGTCATTTCAGAAAAAATGTGTAAAATATATGGTTACCCCAATCACCCTATATCATGTTGTGAACACCGAACATGCCTAGGTCATACAATATATCATGAGTAGATTTGTCAAAAGGGTTGGGTTCACTTTAGTCAATTTAATTTCTCTCATTGTTGTGTTTTCTAATACTACCTTTTAGTTCAGGCCATGGTTCGGGTTAAGAGCAAATTTACGTGTTTTCAAGGAGTCAAATTTTGCTGGTCTAGCATGATTTGTGTTACAAATGCATTTTTGAAATAGCTTGTGTTTTCTAGATTTTAAATCAGTTTGGATCGGTCAAGTTGACATCATATTTATTTTTGACATGTCTAATTATGTAGCACCACTGAAGCTACTCTATTATGCCCCCTCTATTTGTTCACGGGAAATTACGAACAGATTGGACTTAACATTTCATACTGATGAATTTACTTATTTTTTTCCAAGGATAGGCAGGAAGGACAATAATCACTACAATTCACCAGCCTTCGAGCAGGATGTTTCATATGTTCGACAAAATTCTTCTGTTATCGGAAGGAACTCCTGTGTATTACGGCAAAGCTTGGGAAACAATGGATTATTTCTCTTCATTAAGGTTCAATCCTCAGATACCAATGAATCCTGCAGAGTTCTTACTTGATCTTGCTACTGGACAAGTTAATGATATTAGTGTCCCTGATGAACTGAAGAGGGATGACACCACCCTTGCCTCTGACAAAGCTGTTCTTAAAGTATGTAATCTTTTTAGCTTGAGCAAAATTCCATGACAATAATCCAATTTTTTGGACTGTTTTCCTTAATAATTTCAACTATATGCGCGTTTTTCTAAATTTGATCCCACGACCTTGTTAGCTGATCATCTTTAGAGAAATTCTATAAGGTATCTTTGTAACTTACGACAATTTTATCAGGTAGACTAAATTTTTTCACACTTTACACGTTTTTCTCTACTTTTTGATCAAAATGTAGCAGTTTTTTTTTGGGACGGAGGGAGTAATAAATTTTACGTCATAAATTTTTGTTAGTTGTCCGTTAGCTTGCCACATCTTCCCCTATTTATCTCATTATTTCTTTCAATTGCCTAAACATCTAGGGCTCACCACATCATCAGTTGATCTTTTGAATCGGGTTATTCGATTCACGTGATTGCATTTTCTTTTTCTATAAAAAGCCCATAGTTGTAATTATTATGAATACCGAACATAGTTGAGATTATAATGAAAAGAACCCGGCCTGGTTGGGATTATTCATGTAAGATTTTCTAGTTTTAATAAACTTGTAACATGTTTTTTTTGGTGATGTGGTTATGTAGTATATCCAAGTGAAGTACAAAATGCTACTGGAGCCCAAGGAAAAGGAAGAAAATCATCGAACGACAAACATACCAGAGCATCTTCGAATAGCGATTCAAGTTAAAAAGGAGTGGTCCATGTCATGGTGTGATCAGTTCTTTATATTGTTTAAGAGAACATTCAAAGAAAGATGGAGGGATTATTTTGATAAATTAAGATTACTTCAGGCACTTGGTGTAGCTGTTCTGTTAGGCCTTCTTTGGTGGAAATCCAAGTGTGAAACTGAGGCTCAGCTCAGAGACCAAGTATGTGTTTATACATAACATTCGTATTATGTTTAGACTGTTTGATCAAAGGTTTTTTTTTGTCGAACTATATAACATTTTTTATCGTTTGTACTCAACTTTGAAAGAATTTGAACTTCATACCGGGTAAAATATTTGCACTTTGCCTATTTTCGCGACTATTATTACATTTTATCTAACTAATTGATGGTTGGACTGATCTGCAACTGACGCTCAATTTTTTACATTTATGTACCACTTATCTCATAATCAGAGCATGAATATTTTGCGTATAAACTTTTTACCCTTTGAACTTCTATATATTTTTGTAAAGTAAACAATTTGATTTGTTACTTATTTTTCGCACCTATGATACTTTTATTTAACTAATTGGCGGTTTGAACTAGTCCAAGGCTCTGGTCTTATAGTTTAGTTTGTGTAACTTATCCCATGATTATCAAAGCATAAGAAAAAGATTTACCTTAGGAAAAGTTATTTTTTCTAGGATACTAATGAATGTTCTTTCAATTTCAGGTTGGTTTGATGTTCTACATATGTATATTTTGGACATCATCATCAATTTTTGGAGCAGTTTATGTATTCCCCTTTGAGAAGATATACTTGGTGAAGGAAAGAAAAGCAGACATGTACAGACTAAGTGTGTACTATGTTTGTAGCACACTAAGTGATATGCTGGCTCATATACTCTACCCTACTTGTTTCATGGCCATCGTTTACTTCATGGCTGGATTTAAAAGAACTATCGAGTGCTTCTTCTTAACCCTTTTCGCGATATTACTAATCGCGTTTACTAGCCAAGTGAGTCATTCAAATCAATCTCGAGCTTTTAACAACTAACAATCAATTATTTTCGTGTTTATGATTTTAGATTTTTGTTAATCGTTTGTTTTTCTATGTAATTAGGGGGCTGGAGAACTTTTTGGAGCAGCAGTTTTGAGCATTAAAAGGTCTGGGATGATTGCTTCATTAATACTAATGTTGTTTCTTCTCACTGGAGGATATTATGTTCAGGTAATTTCTAGTCTTGGTTAAAAACAACTATCTACTAGCTAGTTTTCTCAGATCTAATGAAGCTTGTCACATTACGTACTAGACAGTCAATATCAACATCTAATTTCAAATTTTCAATAATACTTTTATAAACAATCAATAATCAAACACGCAACATAACAAATGGCTGATCAAACTAGCTAAGTAAAACAGCTAACAACCAACAACCAATTGTCAAACACCTCACAGTTAAAAATGTGAATTTTATAAACCAACAAGCCGTTTTCCTATTAAATAATGCTCCTCAAATAAGTTAAGATGATCTTTAACTAGCTACTAGCAAGTAGCAACTAAGATTGCGTTCATCTGAACCTTCTTAGATCCTATATAAGCAGGACTAATATTAAGTTGTTATTGTTGTTGTTGTTGTTTTGGTTGACGCAGCATATTCCAAAGTTCATGAAATGGTTGAAGTACATATCATTTATGTTCTACGGATTTAGACTACTTTTGAAAGTGCAATATTCAGGAGATCAACCATATGAGTGTGAAAGCAGAGGAGGATGTAGACCTCTACAAAGCTCCCCTTCCTTTGACACTGTCAACTTAAATGGTGGTTTGCAAGAAGTTTGGGTGCTTCTAGCTATGGCTGTTGGTTATCGGTTACTCGCTTACATTAGCCTACGTAGAAGAATTAATTCTTACCATTTTTAATGGTTTTAATATCTTGTGCTAATTTTCATTAATATTCTTTCAAGGCTAATAGTGTATTACTTAGCAAACAATTAATTTGATCAGTATATTGTTAGTCACCAAAAGCAATGCATGGTATGTCATTTATATTGTTGTTTTTGTTAACTTAGAGTTTGAAATTTAGTATGAACCAGAAGAAACCAACCTATAAACCATTATTGATGCGATTTAACCATATGTTTATCAGTTTATGTCAATCCACTTTGTTCCTTCTAAATTTTGATATTTTTTTTTATCATTTACTTTTAAAGATTATGTGTAGATATTCCGTTATCCTTTAACAAATTTGCATACACAAATTATTCAGAAAGACTGCTTAATTATATATAATTAGGCAGCCCAAGCCCAATAGATAATAAGCCCAATCCTCTAATTCGATCACTCAATCGATTCCCCAATAGACAATAAGGGGGCGTTTGTTTTGGGGTCTTTAGGAAAGGGAAAGAGAATCAAATAAGAGGATTCTCTTATATGTTGTTTTCTAGGTGTAATCAATCATTCCATTTACCCTCTCCAAACCCTCAAAGTCCTCTCTTCCATTCCCCACCCACCACTAAGGTTTCACTTACCCTTTCTTCCCTCTACTCCATAATCAACTTTGACTATCATTGACCACTCAATTACACCACCCCTCCACCATTGTTGACTATCCAACCACCCTCTTCACAAAAAATTGACCCACTGTTGACGAACCTACCCACAAACCCCACCAATACCACCGTCGACCCAATGGCGTTCGATTTCTGTCAGCGTTAGAGAGAACCAGTGAGGGAGAGAAGCATAGATCTGAGTAAGGTAGAGTGGTTTCCGGCCGCTTCTGGATAAGTTAGAGCAGTTTCCGGCCAGTTCTGGGTAAGATTGAGCAGTTTCCGGCCGCGGACGGCTATGCTTGAATGGCGGAGTTGAACGGCGCTGTGAGGCTATGTTTCAATGGTGGTGAACTGAACGGCGTTGTGAAGCTTGACAACAGTAGAAGTATCGCCTTTAGCCATGGCATCATTAAGCTGTTCAAGAGCTTTGTTGTAGTTAGTGACGTAAGTCTGGTGGTGTTTCTGATAATAGAGCTGACTTAAGAGCGCCATAGTTGTAAGGAAGATCAGGGAGAGAGAAAGTCTGCAATGATCGACATTATAGGAGAGCGCAATTTGAAGATAATGCAGATGCTAGGGTTTTCCTTGTCATCAGTTGTAGAAGCGCCATTTTTGTAGTGAATGAAGGTTTTCTCGGGGATTCGCCTTGGAATGGAGCATTATTAGCAGCAGCGCTGTGAGGTGATGAACCTTAATGTCAGTCAATGGCTATCTTTTGAGAATTGGTGTCAAAGACCATTCAATAAGCTTCCAACTATATTAGAGTATATTGAACTATATTAGAGTATATTGAACTATATTATGTATTAAACTATATTGGCGGCGGTGGCGGTGATCGAATTTCCGGCGAGAGACGCAAGGAGAAATAGATTAAAGTAGGCACCAAATGGATTAGAGTAGTCACTTATTATATTGTATTGAATAAGTTTTGCCATCTTCCATTATTTTGGAATGTTCTTTGCAACATTATTTTTGTGTTCAATTTATAGTACTCTCATAATAGATTAAAATATCCCCTCAAATGGATTAAAGTAGTCACTTATTCAATATATTGGTTGTTCAAACTATTATCATGTTTACTATAATGTTAATTTGTTCAATATGTTTTTTAATTTGTTATTAAGTTAAAATACTCTAAAAATTGATTAAAGTGGTGATGAAATGGATTGAATTAGGAACTACTTCACAATTTATTAGTTGTTTAGCAGTACGTTTTTACTATTAAGTTGAATTTTATTGCTATGGATTTAAATTAGGCTCTAAATGAATTAACTTAGTGACTTAAATGAATTAAAGTAGCCCCTTAACGTATGTTAATATAGTCTATAATGTTTCAATGGGAGATAAATTAAAGTACTAAATGAATAGAATCAGGCACCAAATAGATTCAACTAGTGACTAAATGAAATAATAGTAATTTACTAACATAGTAAACAAACTTATGCTTTAACAATCACTTATTTATATTTGGCATATAATGTCACTAATCGACATATAATGGTCAGCAATTGACATATAATGGTAACTAATTGAAACAAAGTTACTACGAGTTGGTGGGTTGTTTATTGGGCCTGGATTTGGGCCTGCCTGATTTTAACATTAAAATTAGGCAGTCTCCTGCAAGACATACAAAAAATTTGGCCTAAAATTTGTAACTTTTTATCTATGTTTCTTTGACGATGATACACCAACATGCGAGAACATTATAAGAGTCAAGAATCGAATTTCATACGTAAGTATATTTATCCATATACTTAACTCGTGTGCTCAGAGTATGTTTTTCATACACTTGCACTTAAAAGCACTACATGGTACACACGATGTGCGTGCCACACCAAGCACATGTACATTAAGTAGGGATTTCGGATATCCGATGTTTTAGATTTTTTTTTTGGAAAAAGAGTTTAAAATCAATTTTATTTAATTAAAAAAAAAGCGGATATTTCAGATCAAGTTTTTCGGATATTTATCCGGATATTCGAAAAACATCCGTTTTATTTCGGATCGACCGGATCGCAGATTGGATCAATTGAATATTTATGAACACTTCTAACATCAAGTGTGGCAATTTTCGCATGCTGTGACTACATTAGTAATTTAATTGGTAAAATGGTAAAATCTCGGAGCTCGTAGAGTCGTACCCAAAACATCAAATTGAAGCCACCATATGTAGTCTATAAATAATAAATCCCTATACACTAGATAAACCATCATTCCTTCCCTGAAAAACATTGGAGGTTGGAGTTTCAAATGTGTAAATTGTGGAACATTTTGCTCACAATTTGTCAGCATATGTAAACTGACAACTTGTGCTAACAGATTAAAATTTGTGCATGTTATATGTTTAGTCATGATTCATGAAGCACTAGTCGTAGTATGTTGGATGTTTGTGAGTTGGACTTTGCTTCACATCCAGCCGACATCCTCTATATATATTCAATAAACAGCGATGAAGCATGCAATGCACCTCCTAAATCCTATATAGGGAATTAAAATATGGAGAACGAATACCATTAAATCTAGAGAAATTTATAAGAAATAATTTTATAAAAGTTTTATTTTGTGAGAGACAACGTTATAATTTTTTTTGTTATAAACATCTTTTAAACGTTATTTTTTGCGAGATAAAACCTCATGGCCTTTTTCCCAGTGTTAACCAACAAGTTCCGACGTTGACTGGCTATATGTTATACTTACACTCTCTTTCCATCTCTTCTTTTATTAGTTGCACATTTTCATTTCCCCTCCATTTGCTCCTTTATATAAACCCTACTCACCCCCAATGTAAATACAATTTCCCATAAAAAATTCCCTCATACCAAAAATAATTGAGAAGAAATACACAAATAACAAGTCAACACCAGAACTCGTTGGTCAACAGCGGAAAGAGGCCTTGAGGTTTTATCTCACAAAAATAACATTTTAAGGTTGTTTGTTACAACAAAAAAACTGTAAGGTGGTTTCTCACAAAATGGAACTTTTATAAGGTTGTTTCTGACAAATATTTCTTAAATCTATAATTCTTGAAACCTTATCAGTTGTTTGGATAGATGTGACGAGTATTCCCTAGCTAGGAACACTATAGGAGGGAAGATAAATGATAATGGTTACTGATCCGCATACTTATTCATGTGAAATTAAGACAAAGACGACAAAAAAAATTGAAAAAGAAACACAATAAATTTTAGCGAGTAAAACCCTAGAGACACAATATAGAAAGAAACGAACCTGAGTACAAGAAATTTTCACTCGAAACTATTTCATTTAATAGTCTGGACTAATATATTAGAAATGTAGCACCTTTACAAGCGAATCTTTAAAGTGGGGGATGGGGAACTAGGGGAGGGATAAGAAGAGCCCCACTCCCAAAAAGCATAGCTACTTTTTTTTTATTAGGGAAGAAAAACTAAACTAGCTCCTAAAACAAGAGTAGCCTAACTCACCCTTTCAGATGATTACAACAAATTAGTATCGTAAGCCTCGAAACAATAAGTAAGCGACGAACACGAGTGACCCCTGTTAGCGCATAAATCCGTTGCTTTGTTCACCTCCTGGAACAGTCAACCACCTCGAAAATTTCGAAAACCCGCATATTCATTTTCACATTATGAATTATACTATGGATCTCTCTCCCACGACACCTTCCATACTCTTTTTATGAAATTGATTACACAAAGATTGTCGTCTTCAATGATCAAGTTAGAGACCTCAATAAACCTGGCCGCTTTGATATCCTCTCTCATGGATAAAGTTTTGGCCATGAGAATATTGTCGTCGTGGGAAATAGCTTTAATTTGGAACTAGTGAGTAAAAACTTTCCGCAACTATCCCTTAAAACAAAACCCAGTGCAGATCTACCATCTTTTAATTTTGAGCCATCAAAAATTAGCTTAACAGAGAAGGTTGTTTTGGAGCCATCTTAGGTGGAATATTTAAACGTCAAGTCCATCTATTGTCAGAAAGGTTGTTTTGGAGGCCTTGGGCTAGCAAGCTCTAGATTTAACATAGAAGGCATTGTCCGAGGTTGAACCCCAAAAAAGTTTATCTTCAATGCAAATTAGAGGGAATAAGAATGTTCTTAATAGAATTTACTAAAGAAGTTGGCAGGAAATTAAATAACTATTCAACATCCCATTGATGAAAAGGCGTAATAAATTGACTTACCAATGAACTTTCATCCATTTCATAATTAGTACGAAAATCACGGAGAGGGTAAGAAAAAGCCCAATAATCAAGCCAAAATTTAAATAGAGTTTCCATCCAACTTGTCATCTAAAGCCTTTTTTTGAAGCTATCTCTAAGATTCATCAATTTTTTTTCCATTGCCATGGAGTGTTAGAAGAGGGATTATAAGAAAACAAAACTTTTTCCTTAAGGTATTTAAAAGAGACGAGTTTTACCCAAACATTATTTAGGTCTTTAAGCATAGCGGCTAATGAAATTTGAACTTCGAAACTCTAATTAAAGTCACCATTTATTCCTCCTGCTAACTGTATCAAATATTACTCTCTTCTTTTCTATAGAGTTGATATATTCTCTACTTTTGGAGAAACTCTTGGGTGGACCTGGTCCACACTACAGATAATGTAGACCCAATCACATCAAACTCTAACTAATTTCTCCATCTCTTCTCCACTGCTGCAAATCCCATGCCAAGCTAGTGACGCGCACCAAAGCTTGCTGTTCCGTCGCCGATTCTCAAAACCAATAATTACCGGTCTTACTGTGATTGCTGGTGAGCAGAGAGAACATGCTGAAGATCGACGAGGTTTGTGCTATGGTTTTAGAGGTACCGCTCTCCATGTTCAAATTAGAAGTTTAATTAGGGTTTCAGGTTTTTGATAGCTACTGTAATTTGTACATTGTAGTGATAAATCTGATAATTTGAGATGAGTTTTGACTTTGATTTTAGTTTTAATTTTGATTATTACTTTTGTACAATGTAATCGATTGATTTTACTTGTTCATAGCAAATTGGTTTATTAAGATTTTGGCCTCTATTTCTCTTTCCTTTCCCTCTTAATTTTAGTTGTTAATTTGTTTTAGATTATGTTTGTTAAAGTGTTTGGATTATTACTTTTGTTAGTTTTGTACAGTGTAATCGATTTTACTGTTCAGGTTTCCGCAATTTCATCTCTCTTTGTTGCTGAATTTGTAATCAATAATAAAACCAGCAACATCAAATATGATCTTAAAACCTTAACTTTTAATTGCTAAATCTTAACTTTTAATTAGAAAATCTTAACTTTTGCTAAAAAAACCTTACTTTGTCATTCATAACACTTAAGTTTTGATTACAAAACCTTAACTTTTGCTACAAAAAACCTTAACTTTTGCTACAAAAAACCTTAACTTTTGCTACAAAAAACCTTAACTTTTTAATTATAAAATCTTAACTTTTGCTAAAGAAACCTTAACTTTTCATTTATAACACTTAACTTTTGATTAAAAAACCTTAACTTTTAATTACAAAATCTTAACTTTTGCTAAAGAAATCTTAACTTTTTGGTGTGCTATAATTTAACTTTTGCTAAAAAAAACCTTAACTTTTGAGACTTGAACTTGGTCTACAATAAATTTAGTGTAGACCGGGTCTATATTAGACTTACATCTACTTTTGAGGTGTCATTTTCCTATATTCATATATACGTTTAGATATTACCTAGTAATAATACTAAATGTAAACTATCAACTTATGTCTTTTAAAAAACAAGTATCAACTCGACTTATGGAAGTAGTTGGCCACTAACAAATAATGATTCGTTACGTATGACTAAATTAACAATAATGTTCAACTGCTAATGTAATGGAAGGTTCAAACTACTGTAATCAAAAGGCAGAATAACATAACCAGACAATAGTTAGCAATTGGTACAAATTGTATAATCGAAGTTGCGTAGAAAATTCCTGGAATCATTAGGGTTGTGCGTGAGCCTATTGATGCCAAAAGCTAAAATCTAAGTGAGCCTGCATGCAGGTGTTGTCACACAGAGGAACGAGGACAAAAAGTTACTGCTTCACAATCTAGTAGATGATTTTTGTAAAGGGTTTCTGGTACATAATTATCTAAAACTAAAATTTGTGACTTATGCATAAGGAAAAATATAGTTATGTGGGTTCTCGTGGGATTCGTCTCAACTTGTAGTTTTTTATGATCTAATGTTTACAGTTTTTACAAATACATAATTAGAGATACTAATCTTTAAAGTTTTGTCTTGGCCCACATGCCCAAGCAAATTGTTGCATTTATTTCGTTACGTAGAAGTATGAAATTGTGTGATATTATCTCTGGAATTTGGGCTCCATTAGAGTATGTATATCTTGATGTTAGTGACGTTGTTATTAGAATCTGAACTATGAAGATCAGTAGAGGATTGGTTATCCTACAACGGATATCATTCGGTCTTAGAAGGTTATTCGGATGAAAGTTGGATCTCTAATAGAGAGGATCACTCTTCCACAAGTGGATTCATTTTTCTAATTGGGGGAGGTGCTATCTCTTGGGCATCCAAGAAGCAAACTTGCATAGCGGACTCCTCCATGACTTCGGAGTTCATTGTTTTGCCCTCCTCTAGTAAAGAGGCGAAAAATCTCATGATTGAGATACCTTTGTTGCCAAAACTTATATCGCCCATAGCAATCCATTGTGATAATGATGCAACTTTGGCAAGGGCATATAGTCAAGTCTATAATGATAAGTCAAGGCGCATTGGTGTGCGGCATTCTTACATTCAATGACTTGTCAAGGATAGTGTTATCACTGTTGACTATGTGCGGACTACGTATAATCTAGCGGATTGTTTTACTAAGGCCTTGGCTAGAGATACGATGAAGAGGATGGCAATCTGTCTAGGATTGGAGCCCTTTGTTAATCATGAGTGAGGGAATCTTAACTTAACGCCCAATAAGACGTTGGGTCTTAAGTTCAATAAGATTAATTCTTTCATTTTGATGATTGAAGAACATTTTTAAGTATCCTAAAGTATTGTTCTTGTTTGACTATGATGTTGTAAAGAGGTTGTGAATCTTAATAGTTCTTTTGTTATGCTTTGTCATAGTAGCATGCTTGTATAAGAGTTCTACCTATGTAAGTGTGAAGTTTAGCAGCTTCAAGTAGCTATAGGGGCATAGCTGTGATACACTAATGAATGATACGGACACATGGCTTAAAGTGTCAAGTTTAATGAGTTCAAGTAGTTAATATTGTGTGTATGGTATCTTCAAGTTACCCACTTTGTATTGAGATTGGTTCAATCGCTTGCGACACCTTTCGGATACGGATACTTGGAATGTGTATTAAACTAGGTGGAAGTTCAAGTCTTAGTACACTTTCATTGATGCATGAGGTTGTTTTTTTTATGATGTTTGGTGCTTATTATCTTTTAGAATACTCTAAATGGGGGAGGATTGTTGAATATTTAGAGTATTTGGTTGATTAAGTTCATGTAACATTAACTTAAGATGCTTGGTTATGGTGTCGCTACTTAAGTAATGTTTGAATATGCATGTTGTGGTTTATGGCTTTGGAAACTAAGCTTCATGAGGCTTTGTAATTGAGCGAGCAAAGAAGCAAAAGGAAGGAGCAACCGAGGCTCACGGGCCGCGAGATAGGTCGCCCCCCGCAACCTGGGCATTTTGCTTGGTCGCGACTCGCGACGTATGTCGTGACTCGCGACGAGCCTCTGCCATCTTGGTGCTCCGGAATTCCTTAAGGTCGCGGCTCGCGACCTGTATCGCGAGTTGCGACTGGGCCATTTTACGGACATCTTTATTACACTGTTTCATGCTCTTTGAGCTGTTTATGTCGGTTTTCCAAAGCATCAACGTGCATTATAAGAGGATAGTCCTCTGATAAATGAAAGTTAGATTCATTATATTCTCTCACAAAAGCACTCTCTCAAGTTTTCTCTCTATTGTTCATCAAAGCAAAAATCCACACAAACATTTGTTCTCATTTGGTGAATCTCATACAAGCGTGATATTCATTGTTTCTTCTTTGTATCTCGGAAGTGAATGTGCAACACGTGCTTCGTATAGGGTCGAAATATTGCTTTTGGGAAAGTGTTTCCCAACACGCCTAGAGGATCGTTCTTTGTTCGTTGTTATCATCTTCGTGTTCATCTTGTTTCCCGTTTACTAGCACTAACAAACAATACTCATTACCTTACTTTTCAATTATAAAATGCAATTTTAGGCCCCACACCAACCTTCATCCTTAAAATATGTGCCCAAGAGAAACGGAAAATTCTTTGAGGGACAGAGAGAGTATTTTATAATGGGAATAAAGTCTGGTTCACTTCACCTTATTCTAGGTGAATTTAATTTTACATAGGTAAATTTATTTTTACTATACACAACTTATTTGTACAGACAAAATTTTGTTACTAATTCTTTATTGTTTTTCTTCTTTCTAAATTGATTTTTACAAATGTGAACTTACTTTGTTGAATTGAACTTATTGAATTATATTGTTTTAAGGTGAAATGGACACAGCTAACGCAGTTGTCTTGGTTCATCTATTAAGCAAGCAAGATCAGGTATTTGTTACTGCACCATCTTAGGTATAGCTATATAATATAAGAATGATCTACCTAAATACCTAATTACTTGAAGTATGAAAATCATTTCCTCAATATGATCCAAGAAAGGAAAATTCCTTACTAAAATACATCATCTTGTCAGGTTGTAGATGGAACATATTCATCTTCCTACGTGTTTATATATTCATCAAACTCTTCTGTTACAACAATATAATTTTTTTACTGTCACCCAAAAATATCAGGAAATAAGAAGTGCAAAAGGCCTACAATGAGCTCAGTTTCATGTTCTGCAACTGATGACAGAAATGTGAAGTCCCCTAATAGAGTTGTCTCATGGAAGGAGATGTTTCGCTCTGCTTCATTTCGAACACCTAAACCTGATCCTTTTTCTGTGACAAAAGTAACTAATGTTTTCCCTACGGATCACGCCTTACAAACTCAAGAATTAAGCTCATTTTCTTCTAAACCTGAGGTATTTTTTTGAATTTAAGTACTTCCCTTTGTATGTACCTTCCATTTTCTTACTTTTTATTCACGTTTCGTGCTGAGGAGACACAACTTTTATAGATGTAGACGGGATTCAAACCCAGGTCTGCTGGTTAAGAGACTGTTAGTATCATTGTCTGTCTGTCAGTTTTCAGTTTTTTGTTTTGAGATAGTGAAGATCATGTTAAACTTGGAAAATAACACCAAGAATTCTTTTTATCGTTTTCGCTTGTTTCATGTTTTTGAAAAAATTGCCACTAAAAGTAGTACATATAATGAACTAAGCTAGCTACCATTCGCTATATTTGGTGATTTGTGCTTCTATGCTAGGGAATATGCACTAAGTCAAGTCATGCTTGGATTAGGCAATTATATTTTCATACAAAGTGCAGCCCAATTATGTGTATAATGTTGAGTTATGTACCTCTTTTCTCTTTAGCAATATTAGCATCAAGTTAAGAAGGTTGGAGCATTAACTATATGAAACAAAATTCGTGCAACTGCAGATTCTTGCGCTGCGTTCTTTGTCAATGGACCACAATCCTCACAACAGTCTAAACTTCTCCGGTAACTCCCCCAATATCCCTTGGCAAGCCATGTTTCGCACTGCTTCTTTCAGAAGGCCCGATTTATCCCATCGAAACCAATATTCAATGCCAGGGGATAATGCAGCATTATCTAACACAAACGCAGCACACAATAATCTTATAGAATCTAACCTGCTAATTATGCCACTCGAAGAAACAAATGTTTCTGTAAGCACTTCAGAGTCTCCTGGAGCAGTTGCGGAATCTGAACAAAGAAGTGGTTTTCCTTCTGATGTTCTGATATGGGCTGCAATTTATTTTACCTTAGGACAAGCAGTACTCACAGTGCTGCCCTCACTATCCTACGGACTTACGAAATTACTTGAAGAATATATACGCCCAGTTATATGGGCATCTCTTTGCTCGATCCCTCTAAGAGGAATCCAAGACACCCTTGTCGACTTCTGGTCTGAGCCGTTAAGTTCAGGACTAACAGATGCAGTCTTTGCAGTGCCTATAGCTATTTTACGTTCTTTTGCTGGAACAATAATCGATGCTCGTGATGTTCTTTCTTGGGTTTTCTATGGAGACAATAAGAAGCTCGAAGATGTAAAGGCGGAAAAAAATGGCTTCTTAAGGTTAGTCAGAAGGCTTGTTTCTTTCAGTCTATTTGTTTTTGTTTATGACCAGATTGGAAGAATTGGTGCACTTACTCTAATCGGATTAGGCTTCATAATCAGCTCGAATCTCTCTTCTGCAACAATTTCTGCAGTATATACATTGAGAAGTGACAGTTTTCGTCGAAGGAGCACTATACCATCAAGGAAGGAGCATAATCTGATCAAACTTGATAAGATCAGCAGGGTAATTAGTCAATGGGTTTTAAGCAGGCTAAAAACAATTTTAGCAGTGGGATTAATTATCGGAATGATCATCGGAAGCTTAGCTGGTTTGTCATTTTTCACTTATCAAATCGGAACTGAAGGAAAAGATGCTGTAATTTCCATAAAAACCCACATTGAGAAGAGCAATTATGCAGAAAAATTCTGCATTAGGAACTGGATACATGAGAATAATGATGCCATGGAGTTGATAGATTGGTACACTTCTGAATGTTATGAGACGTTATTAGAACAAATAGACAGTTTTGCCTCAAAATACAACTTGTCAGAACTTCTTGAAGTAATCAAGCAATTCGCAATAACACCCTACTATACCGATGATTTCCCTGAAAATTCATCCATGTTCCTTGGCACTTCCGGCACTACCAAGTACACTGTAACTTTGCGAAATCTGATGAGAAAGCCGGTTCTTAATAAAGCGAAATGCCTCACAACTCAAGGGATGAATTTATGGTTTTGGGTATTAACAAACAGCAAGTTCATCTTAGATGGAAGTGCACATTTTCTGCTCTATATAGGACATATAATGGTATCAGGAGGAGCAGGATTTGTGCAATTTTCACTACAACTAACAGTTTTCCTCTGGGTTTTGTACTACCTTCTAACATCAGAATCCGGTGGGGTTACCGAGCAAGTTATGAAAGTTCTTCCTCTCGAAAAACCCATCAAAGATCGATGTGTCGAGGCTCTAAACAATGCCATCTCAGGAGTACTTTTAGCAACAGCAGAAATAGCAGTTTTTCAGGGGTGTTATACTTGGCTTCTTTGTAGGTTATTTTCACTGCATTTCGCTTATATGTCGACTATGCTTGCATTTATCAATCCTTTGCTTCCAGTTTTTCCTGCTTGGCTACCAACTTTGCCAGGAGCAGTGGAGTTAATGTTGGATGGAAGATACATTTTGGGAATCAGCTTTTGCATAATTCATATTATGGTGATGGATTATGGAGCATCTGAAATTGCAGAATATGTGCCTGGTTATACTACTTATCTTACTGGAGTTAGCATCATTGGTGGGATGACTTTGTTGCCTTCCGCATTAGAGGTAAAATTTGATGATTATTTAGCTTTGCTCTTGTTGATTTTGTTAATTTATATACTAGTAGAATACTTGCATTTCGTTTAGTTGATCATGTTATGAATAATGAAAATTTTCATGAGTAGGTCGATGAGGTGTTTGACAATTGGTTGTTGGTTTAACCAGCCGTTTGTATAGACTATTTACGTTGGATGTTGTTGACTATTGACTTTCTAAATAAGTGTTTGGTGACATCAGCGGTTAATGTTCGTTGTTGAGTTCAAAACCAAAGCAAAAACCACTTCAAAATGCTAATATACACAATTTTTTACTTTTTTAGACAGTCAATAGAAAATAGTTTCATTACAAATCGATTTTGATATACTAACAAAAAGGGTTATCAGTATCCGAGAAATACATTAAGGAACCATTTTTAATCAATAGAAAATAGTTTCAATCAACAAATCATGTAATTAGTATGAATAATTGCTTTTATAAAAACCATATGAAGTAAATAAAGTAGAAAACAAGCCGAATATCTCTAGCTAGATAGACTCCCCTTTAAGTTATGGAGTAGTTTTTTCTTAAGGGAAAAAGAGTAGAGTTGTCCACTTGTTATACTTAATGATTTTCTTGCGCTTTTGGTGCCGAGGCTGACTGCTTAAGGTTATGCATGTGAGCTTGTGGTTTTCTTATATTACCAAGTTCCTTTTATTTTTCCTGATAGTACTCTTTTATTAATTGATTGATGAAGTGAGTTTGTACAGTAATATGGAAAAGGAAAAAAGATTTTAGATTGAGTGTTCTTTTTAAAAAATATAATTTCGTTTATAAGTATGAGACTATATTAGGTAAGAAGAAACTCTTGTACAAGTGGGGGATGGAAAGCTCACATCTTTTACAAAGGGTGAGAATCAATCCCTTGTCACAAGGAGAAGAAGGAGAGCTCAACCAAAAGTTAAAAAAGTAATCAAATATCAACGGGGTAAACATACGGAACAAATTAGGCCATGTTCTTTTGGACTGAATTAATTGAAAAACATTTTGATCTAGTTCCATTCATTTTAGTTTAGTTCAGTTCAGCGATTAATTTAATTTCTGTTCAGCTCATCTCCTTTTATCGCACAATTACAGTTCAGTGCAATTCAATTCAGTTTATTTCAAATCAAAAAACAGAGCCTCAGTAACCATATTATATTTTTGTTTACTAAAACTAACTATTGTTATTTTAGCTGATAGTTGTAAGACAATTATTTGACTCATTTTAGCTGATTCACCCGTCAAATCCTCCAATCTTGGTATTACGCTAAAGATTGGAAGAGTTGGTTAGACTCAAAACTCTAATTAAAGAACTAGTAGAAGGAGTTTTTCTCTTTTGTGAGAGAAGATTGATCGTGTTAACAAAAGTAGGTAACATGCTTATTATGCTAATATACAATTAGATGACATCTGTTTACCAAATATTTTTATAGAGGTATAATGTAATTCGCTACACATAATAGAGTTGATGTTATAACAGAGGGTAGATGCTACACATGTTAGTAGGAAGAGAATGGTGCTCACGCTAAAAATGCAGTCCTTTTCATTACTCATAAGTCATATGGACTTCTAACTTTTTCGATTTGAAAAAGTCTCCAAAAATAACATTGAATACATCATGGTATTGACACTCGCGACACCCGAGTCAGGTGTATAATGTATAATTTTCCTGCTAATCTTAATTTGGAAAAAAAAGAAAAGAAAAAACGTCTTACAACTTACTCCCTCCGTTCCATAAAATTTCCTCACTTTCTAAATATATGTGAGATATAAAATAATAAAATGGAAAAAAAATTGTGAGATAGAGGGAGTACAAGTTACAACTGACAGCCACACCATAAAGACACTGATCAGTGATGCATTTTCTTCACCAAAAATCTGGGAAAGCAACCAAAAAAGGGGTGAAACATTTTCAGAGTCCAATCATTTTCAAATTGTCGGCTTACAATAATGGAGTTATTACTATTTGTATAATATCCGAGTCCTATGCTCCTTCACTGGCTGACACCCACACAAACCAATCCTCTCTCATCAATTCTAGTAAGTAACCCAATTATTATCCTCCTTTCTCTTCTTCATTTATTTCTCTATCTTTTGGTCCATCTACACTTTCAAATATTTATATTTTGTACACATCTTTAATTTTAAACTACTATTATGTCTTTTAATTTATATTATATTCATAAAAAAAAAAAGTATCAAAAAAAAATTATATATTAAAATATAAAGCAAATTACACTATTACATTCATTTATGCCCTCTATAGTCTATATGTTTTTTTTTCTTTTTACTTGCTAGGATTATGAGCGTTATTCACATAAATATTTTAATTCTCTTTATTTTGTGTAAGTAAGGAACAATAAACTTATGTGAGATATCTGTTTTATTCATCTCAATGTGTAGTGTGTACATTTCATATATAATTTTTATAATTTTTTCTTCTGTAATTCAAGATATTAATGTTTATTATATTTCAAAAACTATGAAAATCAGTTATAGCAATTAGAAAAAGACAGAGTGAGACAGTGAGTATATAAAACATAATTGTCCAAGTTTTAATTTGTTCATAAAAAATTTCACCATTTTGACTTAGTTTATTTATCTCCTATTTTACCATCGTATGTTTTTTGTATCTCACTTAATCTTTTACAAATGTATTTTCTTTATCATTATTATAAATAAATGTCTTTTAATCTTTTACAAATGTCTTTTAAATATTATAAATAAGCAAAAACTAAGTCATAAACTAATCAATGCAATTATTAATTTAATAATTTTCATTTAGATAAATTCATGTGAACACAATACACCATATTAAAAGCCAAATCAATCTCTAACCCTCTTACAAACACCCCCATCAACCTCATCTTCCAAATAAAAATTAATTTTCTCTCTCATCAATTACCATTTCTTCTCTTCTTCAACCCCACCATCCATTTCTTTTTTTCCTCCACAATCAATCCAATTCAAAATTGTAGCTTTGAAACCCAAAAAAGAACACAAATTAAATATTCCATCTCCCCCCCATCAAAATCCTATCTTTTTTCTTCCTTTAATCAACCCTCAATTTAACAAATTCCACCCCTTAATTAATCTCATTCAATTATTATTATCCCCAAAAACCATCATTCTCCTCCCCTCATCTCAAAATCCCCCCCCCCTCTCTATGGAACTAGTTCCATACTCAGACCCAAATGACCCATCCACAACCACAACACCACCTTGGCAAGACATGTTCCGATCCGCATCGAGCCGTAAACCCACCTCTCCACCCCCTCCACCACCACCCACGACGGGCAGTGAACCCCACGCGCCACCTCAATCATCTCTAACCGGTGATCCCCAAGTCAGGCTAGCTCTATACATAGCCATGGCACACGCATTCCTTCTCTTCTCCATCCTCACCGTCTATGGCGTCTTTCGGCTTCTTGAAGGTTACCTCCGCCCTCTTCAATGGGCGATTCTCTGCTCAATCCCATTACGCGGCATACAGCAAACGCTAGTCTTATTCTGGAAAGACCCATTACAGAAAGGCCTTACTGAAACGGTTCTTGCTGTACCCGTTTCCATCTTCCGGGTCTTTGTGGGTACCATTGTTGAGATCCGGGAGCTTGTTTCCCGGGTCATTTTAAAGAAAAAGATCAAGTCTTTTGATGCCAAACAAACCCGCCGCAACCACCGCCCTCGAACCGGGTTTTCGAGGTGGTTGCGGTGGTTATTGTCATTCAGTATATTTGTCCTTGTTTATGAACGTTTAGGGGTTGTTGGGGCAATTGGGATATTGGGTTTTGGTCTTTTGTTTAGTGCTAATAGTGTTGAGTATACAATGGATGCTGTGTCTAATTTTAGGAATCAGAGTTTTAGGAGAAGTAGAGTTAGTGGTTTCTTTACTTGTAGGATTTTAAAGAGGTTGGAAACTATTGTTGCTGTTGGTTTGATTGTTGTTATGATTATTGGGTTTTTAGCTTGTGTTATATTCTTTTCTTATAAGATTGGTGTTGAAGGTAGGGATGCTGTTTTTGGGTTGAAAACTCATGTGGAGGAAAATAATTATGCTGAGAAAATTGGGTTTAAGAAATGGATGGATGATAATGATGTTCCTGGGATGGTTGATACGTATACGACTAAGTTTTATGAGACGGTTTCTGATCAGATTGATGGGTTAGCAATGCAGTATAATATGACTGAGTTTGTTACTGGGATTAGGCATTTTGTTATTAAGCCTACGAATTCTTCCGAGCGTTCTACTGAGCTGGTTTCGCCTTCTCCTTATGCTGAGAAGCTTATAGCTTTGAGGATGAAGTTTAAGGATCGCGAATGGTGGGATATTTATACTGATGTTGATTCCATTGCTAGGGAGTTGATTGCAAGTAGGGTTGATTTGGTTGAGAAGGTTAAGGGGTATGCTGTGCAAGGACTTGATGTTGCACAACGAGTGTTTTCGAGTAGTAAGTCTGTTCTTGGTGGAGGTGCTAAGTTTATGTTCAATATTGTCAGTTCTATTGTCTCCGGAGCAGCCGGTTTTTTCAACTTCATTTCACAATCGATGGTGTTCTTTTGGGTTTTGTATTACCTTATAACCTCGGAATCTGGGGGTGTTACTGAGCAAGTAATGCATTTACTACCTCTCTCTAATGCAACCAGGACTCGGTGTGTTGAAGTTCTTGATAAAGCCATTTCCGGGGTTATGCTTGCAACTGCTGAGATAGCTTTTGTTCAGGGTTGTTTAACTTGGCTTCTTTTTAGGCTGTTCTCCATTCATTTCTTGTATATGTCTACATTACTTGCATTTGTTACCCCTTTGTTACCCCTTTTCCCGACTTTTGTGGCAACCGTCCCTGCGGCTGTACAGCTTCTTTTAGAGGGTAAATACATATTGGCAGTTTGTTTGTCAATAATTCATCTCGTGCTCTTGGAATATGGGGCTTCGGAAATTCTAGAGGATATACCGGGTCATAGTGCATATCTTACCGGACTTAGCATCATTGGTGGAATGACATTGTTCCCGTCTGCTGTTGAGGTAAAACTATAACAAGGGTGGAACCCTTTTCTAGCTAGTCTTGTTCCTGATTACTTGCTTATCAGCTATATTCATTATCTTCTCCCCTAACTAACCTAAACCGTAGGATCACGGAAAACTAATCATGCTTCTCAGTGATTCATTCTCCGTCTAATTTTAACACCCAGAAAAGTTGTGCTACTCAGACTCCTTAGAATGTGTCGCAGAAGATTAGGGACGTAAGAATCCAACACTAGAGTCGTCTTTAGGATCCTTAACAATGGGGCCATGAATCCCCCTTCTGCCCCCTAACATTTGCAAACGGAGCATAGCAATAGTAAAGAAAACTTGGCATAAGGAAGATTAGGATGTAAAGTGA
The DNA here is from genome assembly GCA_947645195.1 of Patellifolia procumbens. Lineage (NCBI taxonomy): Eukaryota > Viridiplantae > Streptophyta > Magnoliopsida > Caryophyllales > Amaranthaceae > Patellifolia > Patellifolia procumbens. The sequence goes on from CANSGD010001201.1 coordinate 781,737, forward strand.
GTTCTGTCATTGCTTTCCTTTATTTTTCCTTTTATTAACAAGTGTCAATGTCGTGCTGTAATGTAGAGTATCTGATTTGCGTCATGTGTTGTGTTGGCCAGATTGTCGACCCTGACATGCAGGGTGAATTCGAGTGTCGAAATACCAGCCTAGAAATAAATTTTTAAAGCCATAGAATCTTTTTTACAAACTTCAATTCTTGCTAATATAGAGCAGTGTGTTAGAAGTAGTACAATATGATTAATGGTGTCAGTGGCTTTATTTGCAATGCGACTAAGCTTGAAACTTTCTGTTTAATACACAATACCAATCGGGGTATATGTGTTGAATGAATTTTGTGGATATGTGTTCGTGAATCGTAATACTTTAGCTTCTCTTTCCGACTTATTGTTCTTTAGCGCTTTATCTCAAGTATTGAAGGAGTGTGTTCATATAGAGAACAACTCACTGGTGAGCATCTGAGATGGGGAGACTTGGTCAACTATTTTGATCTGGATCCCATTCACTAATTCCTCGCTTTCGTTCATTCATGAACTTGTTCTACCTTTAGCTTTCTTCCTGAAGTCCTATCTGTTCAGGGTTTGTTTTCACTTACTATGAAGCAGTTTGTGTTGTAGTATGGTAACAAATATCTCCTTACTGAGGTTGTTTCTTCTGTAATGCAGGGAGCTATAATGGGACCTTTAATCACAACCGTTGTTATCGCCCTTAAAGACTTATATACTGAATTTGTGCTAGACGAACCAAAGGAAAAGAACGAGTAAGAAATCAAACTTATTCTTCAGAATACATGATTGACTTGTTTCCAATCATTTGGAGAAATGCCCGCGATCACGAACAATGGCTGATCTATTCACATAAGCTACTTCAGAATATGATTATCTTGAACATTGTCCAGAAAGAACTACCAATTGTTGGAAGGGTGATTTGATATTTTGCTTCAAGTTAGATGGTTTTGGCGGATTGAAAGTGATATCAGTCATTTCATTCTTTTGTTGTAACTGAAAGTTATATATAGTTGCATCTGTATATTAGTTTTGTTCATAGTTTTGTTATTGGCTTTATTGAGTCTTTCCATTTTTGTTGTACTTGAAGCCATTTGAATTGTGGTCTATTCAAACATAATGTTGTAAAGATAACGTTTACTACACAAATACATTGTTGAAGTTTTGTACATTTACCATTGTTCTTCATGAGCTCATCACAGTCGAGGTATTTTCCGTGGTGTCCAAATTTGAGGCTATATGACATTTTCGTGGAAAGCCTAATAAAACATGTTGGTATCCTTGCTCAGGAATCAGGATTACAAACAAAATGGCAGAGGAACTTCCTTCGATTCCTTGGGCTATCTCACTACCTCCAAAATTACCATGGTACAATAAAAATTAATCTATTTTAGTTCACAGTCTATAAATGGGCTACCTCAATGTAGTTTCTATCAATGTTTCACTTTTAACTTCTTATAGAATTGTATATACTTTGAAGTGAGCATCATTTCTGTATCAATTTTAATTGCCATGTTGCATGTTTTTAGTTAAAGTGTCAAAAAGAATAACAATTTTTCTTGGACAAAGTATTACCAAAGTTCTTTTCTTCCATTGATTAAATCTATCTGCACAAACGCGTAATATTTCGTGCTTGATTACAAGTTCAATAAGCATTTAGGGGATTGGTATTGATATAAGATTCTCAACAGGCAGCAGCAAGAGACATCATCCTAGAATACACAAGTAGAAAGAACCTTTATAGAGCTTCCAAAGATGAAGTTACATAAAAGCAGACAATTGAACTATAATCCACGATACATTGCTGCATATTCAAATTGCATAACTGCACTGTCACCCAGCAAGAACTAGGACATCCTGTCGCGACATATTGTTACAGAAAACAGGAAAACAATAGCATTCATCTCACGTCTAGCTTCCTTCAATTTACTTCATGTACTTGTGTAGAAATTTCCTGTGGAAATCATTCCTGATAGTATCATTGATAAAGCGTTTAGCTTTCTTTGACTCACCACGTGCTTGATTCTTGAACACGACATCATCGTCCCACCTGCATCACAGATACAAGATAACTCAAGAATCAGGAATCAGTACCACCATTACTCACATTTTGGTCCCCTTGTTTGGCTAGAGTTTTCAAGGCTAACCTTCTTTTCACATTAAAGTTGGTTGGACCAGTAACATTATTAAGTAAAGGATTTCCCCTCATAAGTTCTGCTTCTTTGGTCTTCAATTCTTCCTCTTGCTGTTGCCGATCCTGCAGAAAACACACGGTCAACAGGTCAACACATTTCAACTTTTAACCCACCATCAAGAACAGCATAACGTTTCTGTACCATTGGCAGGAGATAAGAACCCATTGTCCCCAACCGGTAAAACAAAAAAAAAGCAGAACAAAGAAAAAGTGTACAACATATATGAAGAAACCACGGGTGGGGAATCAAATTAGATTAAGCATTAATTGTAGATATTTATGCGAAACCCATCAAACATAAACAGTCACACCTTTCTCATCTTTTCCTCAGCTCTTTCCCTCCTAATCTGTTCAATCTCTGCTAGAAGTGCTTCAGTGTCATCCTCCTCCTCATCATCGTCGTCATCACTGAAAAAAGAGAAAGTTAAACCGTAAGAATCGACATGTTAAACACAGAAATCATATACCTAAACAGGGAAAGCGTCCAAACAATCAAAGAGGATTACCGGAAGAAGTCTGCCTGATTGCTGTTCTTTTTTTTCTTTTTTGGCAAGCAATTGCCTGATTGCTCTAAAGTATTTTTAGGACAAATTTCTAAACAAAATACACAAACATTTATGTAGTTAACAACTTAAAGTTCTCATCAAGAGCTGAAACAACCCTTCAATCATGTTCAGCACTTAACTACGCCTTATGATATGCATCAGAGGTTGAGAGGAACTGTAAGACCAGAAAAATAAAAATAAAAGAAACAAATAAGTTTCTAAACCAGAAGCCTCTAGTTGTAAATAAGTGAGGCTCTGATATCCACATAAGTGATATCTGCAATTCCAGGATTAGAGACGATGGAATAACAATCCATTTTGGCTGACTAAATGTGATGGACCCACATATTCCTGAGCTTAACCACTATAAGGAGTTCCAGATTTTGTATATAATAAGGCACATTTGAATATACAAAGTCCTTTATGCTTCAATCTATACCGTAAATTAATAGGAAAAAAATGGAACAACGGAATGATGTAGAGCAGATGAAGTCTGTGATCAAAAACAAAATCATATCTTTGTCACTCCTCATTCAACATATGTAAAAAAAAGGAGCAAATTGAAGATGAAAGTAGTAATAACAGAATGACTATCTAGTTGGTCTAATAACATAAGTGAAGGCATGAGCAAGTTGAAGCAAAAGAAGTAACAACAGAATGACATGTTTGTTTAACAACCTTTCATCATCACTTTTAACATCCACATCAGAATCATCAGCATCTGCACTTCTAGGAATAATACGGTCTTCAGCTTCCCTCTTTGACCCTGCACAGAAATCGCAACAAATACCCTAAACTATGATATCAAAGTAATAATAAACAGAAAAATGTAAAAAGAGAAGAAAGAAAAGAGACCAAAACCAGGTAGCACCTACCTTCCAGGAGAAGATGGCCTCCCTTTCTACGATCTCTATCCTCTGCATAACACATATATAGCACATATCAGAGTGGAGGAGAGTAAATAAAAATTAATTAACATGATACTACTTGAGAAAGAAATGTAAAAACGATGGCTAAGCACCAAACTAGATTTTAAATGTCTTTTGCTTCATTGCTTACCACCATAAGGTTTATCTTTTGATGAAAAATGCCTTCGCTCACGGTCTTCAAGCTCATCACGGAGGTTCCTCTTCTGAAGTTCATCCTGGGTGTCCTGCCCGTCTCTCCTTCAGAAAACCAAGAACATGACAAGATTAGAGGGGGCTAGACAAAGCAAATCCTTACATGCACCCCAACCTAGAAGTAATTGCAGCATAGGTAACTAGAGGTGGCAATTGGGTCGTTCGGGTCGGGTCGGGCTACTTTTTGGGTTTGAGTATGCTACAGGCATCAGATCGGGGCAACATCGGGACAGGCCCAGATCGGGTCGATGTATTTGCGGTGAAGGTATATAAAAACAGAATATTGTTATAGTTCAGTCTTTTCTCCCTCCCAAATTTGTTCCAATTGTGTTGTTTTCTTTGATGGAGCTCCATGTATTTGCGGTTTTAATTTCTAGTGAGTAGGTAACATGAAAAAGATTAAAAAAAAAAACTTTCTTCCTTTCTTCTTCAAATTATTGGCATTGCCGCTTACACAAGGGCAGCCTACAAAGTATTAGCTTTGTGCTATTATTCACAAAGATTAAGGCCCTAGCTTTGTCCACATACGTTGCAAAAATGGGGACTATACAGAACAGCAAACAATACTATACAACAACAAGAACAAAATACTGTTGCGGTCAGCAATGCTACACATATACTTCAGATACATCAAGTATACAACAATAACAACCAAGTCTTGGTGTGATTAGCTACATAATGTACTTAAGCATCAAGAAGCATAGAACCATCACATTTAGTATACTTCCTCCGTTTCTTTTTAATTGCAACAAACTCAAGTGGGTGGACTCCTGCGCAAAATTTTAGTGTGAGTGTTAAAGTGATGGAGAGAGAAAGTGGGGCATGTGATGAAGAGAGAGATAGAAAGAAATGACTTGTTTAAAAGGAAAGAAAACATTTGTTGCAATTAATTTGATATTTCCATTTTTAGCAATTGTTGCAATTAAAAAGAAAAGGAGGAAGTATAATTTATACAATCATATATCCGCTAATACATCATATAATATAGAGATCACCCGCTTTCAAACCCGAGTGATGCTTTGGCTAAAAGTAATTGTAATCATACTACTCCAAATTGCTTGCTTGTATTACCCAGTAAAGTCTAATATATTTTTAAGCCATAGAGCCATCACATCTAGTATACAATCATACAATCATATAATATCTGCTAATACATCATATAGTTATCGCCAGCTTTCAAACCCGAGTGATGCTTTGGGCTAAAACTAATTGTAATCATACTCCTCCTAGTAACTGGTTGCTTGTATCATACCAGTAAAGCCTAAAATATTTTATAGCATCAAAGAAACTTAGAGCCATCACATGTAGTATATAATCATACAATCATATAATATATACTAATACATCATATAGTTATCGCCAGCTTTTTAACCGGAGCAATGCTTTGGCTAAAACCAATTGTAATCGGTACTCCTAAAATCCTAATTACCGCTTGCTTGTATTACACAAGTAAAGCTATAAAATTAGTACCTGGGCTTTAGATTTGTATGAGCAGCAAGATCCCTGGAAGAGTACTTTTGAGATGGGCCAAAAATCCTTGTACCACCTTGCTCATTGCCACCCTTTGCAGGTGCCCATGTAGGTCTAGCCGCCGTCGTCATTCTTTCTCACAAATTAAATATCTACAAATTAAATCTGCAAAGACATCAGATATACCAAATTAAATACAATTTCCCAATGTTCTAAGCTAATTCGCAGCTCCACACAATCATAAAAATATTTCAATGGATATCTTAATATCATAAAAAGAGCCCCAAAAGCAAGACATGAAACCCTAATTCTCGAATACGCAAACTCTACATGTTTGATCAATATTGAACAACAAGAAGCAATAGCTTACCAATGAAAAAACAGAAATTGAATCACGAATTCTAACTCAAATACATGTAATATAGCAATTTATTAATATTGAAACTCGTATTAGTCCTAAACAAACCTTCGAATATTTGGAAATCCGAGTTTTCGATGTTGACAAGAGAAGTTCAATTTGCGCGCAATCCGTTTCTCTCACTCTTCTAATCTCTTCCGCTGATACAGGGAAAGGTAATTTGATGTTAGAAATCTGAATTTGAGCGTGAATTCGTTGAAGATGAATAGTTGGAAGTGATGGATAGAGAGGGTTGATAAATTCTAATCCAGGGTTAGGGTTAGAGAATTCTTCTTTTCTATGTTTTTCTTTTCTTAAACGAGTCTTTTTATTTGTTTCGTTATGCATAGGGGTTATAAATTTATAATGAGATGAGTACGATCGATTTTCAAGATCTTCAGTCGAGCTCGATCCAATTATTACAATCGAGTCGAGTTTCGATCTAGTTTTGAATTACTCGAGTTAATCTCGAGCTTTTCAATCGGTTTTATACATATAAAAATCGAATATTTAATTCTCTTTTAGATCATTCGAGTTTCTCGCGAGTCTTTTAATCGAGTTTTGTGTATCTCAACTCGACCTCATTAGCCTCCTAAGCCGAACTCGAGTTCTATCCGAGCTAACTCGATTTGAGCGTTGATTGGGCTTTAACCGAATCGGGCTCAAGTAGCTCACGAGCTGTCTGGCTCGGTTAGCACCCCATACTTATGTAGTTATGTTTTCATTTAAAAGAAAAATTAGTGCTTAGGCCCGGGTGATGCCCCGGGATTTTTGCGTGTTACAGATTAGTATTAAAAGATAACTAATATTCAAGTAGAACGTAAGACGTTTTATTCATATTATACATATTATTCATTTACAATATTACAATTGTAATGATAGTTTTATCAAACTTAGTTTTGTACTCCGTATCTAATAAACCTTTGTGCGAATATCCTTAATCGATATATTGTTCAATCTCAAGTTTTTTTAGTTACTTAAAATAACGTTGTTTGCGTTTCCATCATTCTTTTCATCGTTTTAGCTTTCGTCTTTGTGTCCTTCAGTCTTTGTATTCCCCTCAATTTGTAGTGTCGATCTAATTTGGTTGTTACTTCCCTTCCCTGCATAATACAGTACTAGTCTTAATATTGAAACAATGTAATAACAAAATAAAAAAGTTATCAAGCAACTAATTTTTTTTCATTTAATACAATCCTTGAATATTAACAATTGTTTAAACCTATGCAATTGCAACTAGTGACGATATCGATCGTGACCTTGATACGGAGCTGGAGCTGCTATGCAGTGCATTAAAGATGCAGTCATTGATTCTCCCGAGAGGCTACAATTACCGCGCCTAGGCGATAAAATATTTTCAGGAGCAAGCCAATCATAATTATACATTGGAAATTCAACAAACAAATACATTGTAGTGATATTTTATGTAACAAAAATTTAAAATATATAAAAACACGAAATCAAGTGATTAAATAGCTAATCCAGAGAATTAGAGACCGCAACCACAAAGGCTCAAAGCAGTTTCACTATTCCATACTCTAAACAACTCAAACATCCACATCTTCCACCAATCTCCACCATAGTTGCATCAACCTTAGACCTCAGTTAAGCGTCCTCTCTTGTGAAGCATTCTCAATTTGCACAATATTCACATAATTCCTGGTCAACTGGCTTTGTAATACGAAAAGAACCACAATAATACACCAGAAACTATTCTTTTTGCAAATAAAGTCAACAACAAATTCGAAGCACGCATCTTCCTTGCTGCGTTCTTAACAAAACAAACTGAATATTCCACCTCCTCCTTTGTTACTCCCATCTCTCTATTTCACCGCTGCTTTGCAACTTGGAAAATGGAGAATAGAAAAAATATAACTGCTCCCACGATTAAAGGTGGTGAACAATTATATTTTTGAACAATTATAATCGTGGGCTTAAGTTATTTTATAAAGTTTTATTTTTGTAACATTTATAATTGTGGGCTTAAGTTATTTTCTAAATTCTTTTTTTTTGTTCCCTCTCCCATTCGGTTGAAAATGGTGTGGTATAGTATTTTAATTTTTCCTTTTCTTTTCTTTATTTCTTTTTGGTGTCTCATACTCGTTGCCTTATAGAATAGAGATAGGTTGTTAGTTTTTTTTTTGGCAGAGTAGGTTGTTAGTTGAAATCATATATACATCTTGTGTTACTAACTAAAATATAACATACCATTTTTCTAGTTTCTTTTGTTTTCCTTGTCTTCTAGTATTGTTTTTGAGTTTGAAGTTTCTTCTTTGCTTTCCACTTGTTGTTTTGCAGTTTTTTTTTGTTTAATTATAGTGATGCACATTAGGAATAAGTATATATATTTTCGTACATTACTCATTGTTGCTTTATTTAATTTTGTGCAGCATATAAGTTGTTTGTAATGGTAAGCTTTTCGCTGAAAACTTTTTGATAGTTTGCTCAAATAATCTCGGATGCACCATGACCATGGTACACCCAAGTCTGTTTTTTTTGCTCAAATAGCCTTGAGTGTACCATGCTAATAATACGCCTGGGTATATAGTACATTCTCTCATGTTAGACTTACTAAAACAATGATTCCAGGAACATAATTCACTCTCTAATATTTATTGAAAAAGTTGTCTTATTTTCTTATGTGCATAAAAGTCTTAGTTTTACACTTCTTCCGACTTTTTCTATGTGCGTATAAGGGGTATATAGACAATATGGTACAATATATAGGTAACTCGATTGAAGAACAAGTGACATAATTACAATAGGAGTAAATGATAACTAGTACTCCCTCTGTCCCATAATATAAGTCATGTTTTCTTTTATGGTGTCCCAAAATATAAGTCTCATTTCTAAATTAGTCTATTAATTATACCTAAAATACCCTCAACAGAATACTAAAATCCCTAAAATATCCTCATCTTTCCATAAAAAAATGACCCCTAATTAACATGGTTGCTAAACGTAACCTCTCATTACTAAACGCAACCTCCCTAAATACCTAAAATATCCTTCTCATATTCTACCTTTTTCTCCCATACCCCGTTTTCCTCCTCCCTATTTATCACATCTCATGTAAATGATAAAAAATTGAAGAACTTTAGTTTCTTTATAGTCATCTGGTAATTGATTTTTTTAAAAAAGTTAATGCATCTCTAGTAATTGAGCAAGACCTTTTACTGCAATCTACATCCAATATATCTATGCATTTTCACCAAATGAATAAGGTTGAGAAAGTTTTGTTCGATTACCAGAAGGCCTAAGAATTCTAGTATAATGAAGACTCGTGTGTGAAGAAGACTTTTTGGAGTAGGTTTGTTCAATTACTCATACCAAATTAATTGTGAAATATTTTCATTTCAAGCGGCAAAGAACTAAATAAAAAAAATTAGAAATTTTGTTCAATTCACATGAAATCTACATAACTATTTCATACAATGTGTACGAAATCAATATCACTGTTTCATACAACTTGCGTGAAATCAATGATACTATTTCATGAACATTGCACGAAGCAACATGTCAACTTTCATGTGTATTGCACAAATTGGGAGATTTTTCGGAAAAAAATTTCGCAAACTTACCTCTGATTCGCAAAATTAAACTTATTTTCATTGCAAATCCAGTATGATACTTTTCAATTGATTAGTATACTTTATCATCCATTGAAGTTGTTTTTCAATTGATTCCAATGCTTCAAAAATCAGATGTTTTTTTTTTCTCTAGAAGTGGGAGTAGAGGAGAGAGAACATACTTTTTATAAAAAATATAAAATAAGGAATTAGGGGTTGCGTTAAGTAAAGTGAGGTTGCGTTTAGCAATCCCCCTAATTAAATGCATAAATAGAATCTTTAATTTATCTTTCTCTTTAATGTTCAATTTATTGCTAATTACTTCCTCTGTTTTTTTATAAGTGCTACATTTCACTTTAGCACGCTTGCCGAGGCACGTTTTATATCATTTTTATCTTTAATTATGCATTTGTAAAAATTATGACAATTAGATATTAAAAATATATATATCGAGACGAATCAAACGAGATCCAACATGACTATATATTTCCTTATGCCTATATCATAAAAGCCGATCAAATTATAATGATTGAATAGTGTTATAAGTCAAAATGTAGCACTTAAAAAGAAACGGAGGTAGTATTATCAAACTCTAACTCTATCTTACCCTTTTCTTTTCACGGTGAACATTCACCCTCTTCTTTCTCCTCTTTTCCTCCATTACAACTCACTCTTATCCTCTGGTTAAAAAAAAACCCACTTTCTCTCTCTTCAAGTTCTTCCATGTCAACAAATTTCAAAGTTTTCTCATCAATCTTTGTTTTTTTTCATGATTTTCTCACGAAATCTTTGGGCGTGTTCGACGCAGTTTTTCAGTAGCTTTTGTGTAGCTTTTGGGTAGCTTTTAGCTTTCCAAAAATTATATAAGTGTTCGGCGAGGTAGCTTTCAGGTAGCTTTTAGCTTTTGAGTAGCTTTTCTCCAAAGCTAACATTTGTAGCTTTCTGAGTAGCTTTTGTCCAAAGCTAATACTTTTTATAAATATATTATAAGTTATAATTTTATCTACAGCTAATTTTACCGAACACTAATTATTTAAACAGCTAGTTCTACAGTTGAAAGTTAACAGCTACCTTCACAGTTGAAAGCTAAAAATTAAGAGCTGAAGCTATACACTAAAAGCTCACAGCTACTTTGCCGAACAGGCCCTTTGTGTTTGTTAATAATTTTTGTACATATTTAGTTACAAATTTCGAAGGAAAAAACCCCTTTCCGATTTTGAAGACTCGAAATTGCTGGTGCGTTTTTTCTGTTTAAAAAGCCAAATTATCAGTTTTTTTTGTTAGATATTGTTCCGATCTTCTTAATATGAGTTTTCTAAGCTAGGATTTTGTAATTTCATTTGATTTATTCGGATTTGGGGAAGAAATGAGTGTCTTTTTTCGGTTTTGTCAACAGTAGAAATTGTTCGATTTGGGTTTTGTAAATAGTTCAATTGTGATTTTTTGTTCGATTTTTTTTTTTGAGTTTTTGAATTTTCTCTGGCTTTGACTGATCTTAAGAAGGTTGTTTGTTTGGGCAGTGGAGGTAGCTTCCATGGCCATTCAGTCCTTAGCGCAGAGAGAGAGGAGGGAAGGAATATATTCCCAATGAAAATTTAATAAACTATGATTTCCAATGCTAATGAATCTATTTAGCAAATTAATTTCAGATTCTATTAATCTTAATTCTCGCTTAAAAACAGAATTGGGACTTATATTATGGGACGGAGGGAGTATATACTTATTCTATGTATTAAAAAACAGCTTCAATAAAATTCCTCTCCTACCCCACCCAGCCAGCCTTCCCTGCCACGCACACCGTTGCCAAATAATAGGGTCGACTTCTTTCCTTGTTAAAATTTGCCAAATTTGACAACATTAAGTCCATTAAGGCGGCCACTCAATCAACTTCTTTCTATCCACTATCATTCTTCTATGCATCTTCCTTACTTTCACTTTCCCTCTTTTATATACTATATTATATATATGTGCGCTAATTACACCATTATCAGAATCTAATTATTGCCAAAGAGATGGAAAACAAAGATCAACTAGATCATTCGATGCTCTCACTTCGGCCATTAGACATCACCGTCGATGTCGATGATCTTTTGGTATGGGCATCGGATGATCAAGTCACACAATTTTGCAGTTGGGACACCTACACCTCTAGGGAACAGGCCATACACTACATTCATTACTTTGTCCTAAACCATCCATATTACAGGGTTATATGCCTAAACAATACTGCAATTGGTGCTATTTCTGTTACTTCTAATACTGGCAATGATAAGTGTAGGGGAGAACTTGGTTATGTCTTGGCATCCCATTATTGGGGCCGAGGGGTCGCCACGTGGGCGGTCAAATCGGTCGGGTCTACAATCTTTAACGAGCGGCCTGAGTTGGAGAGGCTTGAGGCTCTTGTGGATGTAGAGAATAAGGGGTCTCAAAGGGTTTTGGAGAAGGTTGGGTTTATGAAGGAGGGTGTTTTGAGAAAGTATCGTATTCAGAAAGGGAAGACTCGTGATATGGTCATGTTTAGTTTGCTTTCTACTGATGTATCTCGTTGTTAGTTATCACAAATTTCACTTATTCTCATATTTAGTTTATTGATCAACTAGCTTCTTAGACCCATGCAAAATGCACCACAAAGTTTTGTTTAATTAGTGCATTTATGTCCATAATGTAACGGATAATAGACATGTACAAGTCAATAAATTATGTTTTGTTCTTCTTCCCTTATCTTTGTTTGTCAAGTTTCACTAATTGAAAACAAACAAACTTGATGTGTGGAAAACATGTTATTTAGTCTTTCATGTATTACAATATTAAGGATTGATGATTAACAAATACATTAACCATTTGTTTCTTTCAACAAATAATAGGTTTATTAGGTATTCAAAGTAACCACTTATCGAGCTATCACAGTTGCATATGCTTTTTTACTCGTATTAACCAAAAAAACTAAATGCTGAAAAGTAACATAAAATACTATGGTTAGAATCTAGAGTTCAAATTAAGTATTTTGTGTCATGCTCTGTTCTTTTAAAATTAGAATGAACTGAACTGGACTAAATTGTAATTATGAGACAAAAGGAGAAGAGTTGAACTGAAATTGATAGATATGAACCGAACTGAACTGTTTTTCAATTAATCCACTCTAAAAGAAGAGGATATCGGTATACTAATATTAAAACCGTAAGCATTAATTTTCCCAAATTGTCAAACTTGGGGCAACTCATTGCTTTCATTCTTAGCAGGTTTTACATGATAACCTTGTACAAACGAAGAGTCCCGAAATCTATGTTCTTAGCAGGTTCTTCATTCTCTTTTTTAAGACTTGTTGAATTGTTCAGTACACTACAACAACCTATTGATGGATACACAGATGATCAGCTTCACTATTTCCTTGACAAATGTGAAAAAACTCAATCCCTTAGAGCAGTACAATCCTTTCATGCTCTTACTGTCACTATTGGTTCGTATGCAAGACAACCAACATATTTTGCTAACAATGTTATCTCCATGTATGCATCTTTTCACAAGCTAAACGATGCACATAAGGTGTTCGATGAAATGTCCCAGAGAAGAAATTCAGTATCCTACAATGCTTTGATAAGTGCATATAGTTGCCATGAGCAGGTCGAGGATGCTTGGGGACTTTTTTCTGATATGTGGGTTTGTGGTTTTGTACCGACCCAATTCACTTTCGGCAGTCTTCTTTCTTGTGCTGCTTTGGACTTGAGGAGAGGGTCTGTTATCCATGGATTAATGTTGAAGATTGGATTTCTTTTTGCTGAACCTTATGCTGGCACTGCTTTACTTGGTATGTTCGGCAGACACGGTTGTGTTGATGAGGCCGTTCGAGTTTTTGAAGATATGCCTCATAAGAGTCTTGTCACGTGGAATTCGGTCATTTCTTTGTTAGGATGTCATGGGTTTGTGGAGGAAGCTATGCTGTTATTTTGCAAGCTGATGAGGTCAAGTTATGCACTTTCTGAGAGCACTTTTGTAGGTTTGTTGTCTGGTTTTGTGGGGCAAAACGGGCTAGAACTAGGACAACAAGTGCATTGTGTAGTGATCAAAAATGGGTTTGCTTCGAATATTGCTACTTCAAATGCCCTTCTTAATATGTGTGTGAATTGTGTTGACTTCTCTTTAGCCAAAAGAATGTTTGAGGAGTTGCCCTTTCGTGATGTTGTGACGTACAATATTTTTATTGGGGCATTGGCGAAAAGTGAGAGACCTCATTGGGGATTAGAGCTACTCATGCGTATGCTCTATGAAGGAATTTCTCCTAACACTACCACTTATGTTGGTGTTATCAATTGCTCTGCTAATCTGCAAATACAACTTTGTGGAGAATATATTCACTCAAAGGTTGTAAGAAACTCCATGAATACTGATGTGTTTGTAGGTAGTGCTTTGGTTGATTTTTATGGGAAGTGCGATATGTTGCTTTCTGCTCGACGCTGCTTTAATGAAATATTTGATAAAAATGTGGTTTCATGGAACAGCTTGATTGCAGCCTTCACTTCTAAAAACGGTGGTACTTCTGCTGCTTTCTTCCAAGAGATGCTTCAGTTGGGTTATTGTCCTAATGAGTTCACATTTTCTACAGTGCTAAAAGCATCTTCTGCCTTTAAGCTACGACAATTTCATTGTTTAATTATAAGACTGGGCTACCTAAGAAATGAGTATGTGCTAACCTCGCTGATTACCTCATATGCCAAAAATGGACTTATATCCGAAGCATTGCTCATTGCGACATCTTCAGAGACCCAACTTTCAGTAATTTCCTCCAATGTCATAGCTGCTGCTTATAGTAGAAAGAGTGAGTCGGATAAATCTTTGGAGATCCTTTCTGGACTCGATGAGCCGGACACTGTTTCTTGGAACATTCTAGTGTCCACTTGTTCTCATAATGGGTATCATACGGAAGCGTTTGAAGTTTTTAAGCACATGCTGGAAGTTCAAATTTGTCCCGACAATTATACGATCGTGAGTGTCCTAAGTGGTTGCACTAGTCTGCACTTTCTTGCTTTGGGTAGTTCCATCCATGGTCTTCTAATCAAATCCAATTTCGAACGCTGTGACACATTTGTCTGTAACATCTTAATTGACATGTATGCAAAATGTGGATGTGTTGAAGATTCAATGAAGCTATTTAACATCACACCAAATAAGAACCTTATTACATGGACAACTATAATTTCTGCTCTTGGGCATCATTGCCGTGTTTTTCAGGCTCTGGAAATGTTTAAGGAAATGGAAAACCTGGGAATTAAGCCAGATGCAATAGCATTTGTAGCTGTGCTTTCAGCATGCAGACACGGAGGCTTAGTTAAGGAAGGAATGGAGCTCTTTTCCCGAATGCGCAGATTATATGGGCTTGAGCCTGGGATGGATCATTATCATTGTATGGTTGACCTATTGGCCAGACATGGGCATCTAAAGGAAGCAGAGCAAGTGATCACTAGCATGCCTTTCCCTCCAAATGCTCTCATATGGCGTAGTTTCCTAGAGGGCTGCAAGAGATTGAGGATCACAATAACTTCCAAATAACATATAACTTTGCCGTTCATGATTGGAAGGCTATATCTGTAAGAACTTTCCTTCATTTATTCTGTCTTCTTAAACTAAATCTCGCGGGCGGGCTTAAACAACCCTACTTACTAATTCTTTATGCATGGATGCTGGAAGAGCCTGCCTTGAAGTTAATCTTGCTGTGCATAAGAATCGTCAACCGGATACGTAATATATCAAACTTTAGAAGCAAGGTGACCATGTTGACAATGTGTGATATGGTGAGTCTTAGCTGTGCTTCAGATTTTGCAAACATTTAACAAACTTAAATGTCTTGAAATTCTCATTGTTTCGATTGGTGCCTGGCGTTATGCCCTTATAGTTATCACTGTGAAATGGCTTCAACTGCATAGAGTTGAATTGATGTTTCTGTATGATGGATTATAATTTGGTTTCTTCTCTCATATTGGTTGGACATAGTAACTTGAAGAGAACATAGATTGCTAGAACCTAAATAGGAAGAGTGATTTACTGATCAATCATAAGTATGTATTAGCTTTTCCTCGTTGTTTATATGTGCTATAATCAGGCTTTTTTAGGTTAACTTCTTGATTTCTGGCGACATAAATTGACCGCTTTAAGAGCCACATGGCACATTTTTGTTGAATTCTCACTTAGAGCCTTTTACAAAAATAAATCTCATCGACCCATTTCCCTCTCGCTCTCCCAAAGCCTCGCCTCCTCCACTACCACCCAACTGCTTCACCACCATGGCACCAAGTACCCCCTTCCCAACCACCACCTAGCCACTACGTTAGCTTAAAACTCAACTGATAAGACTGTGGTAACAATAAAACTGTTGACAATTGAAACCTCCATATTCTCATTCTTTTTCCTGACTTTTTTTTTGTCTTATTCATATTTTTAAAAATCTTGAGAGTGGATCCTATGTATGATATGATAATGATCTCTTGACATGAAACTGGAAATGTATTATGGATGTAAACTTCTATTAGATCCGTTTCTTTCATGAGAAAAGTTGGTTTCTCAGTCTAACTTAATCTCAATTAAGCCCACTTTTAATTAGAGATTTTTAGCAATATTGATGGGCCTTAAAGTTAACTACGCTATCATAGTCATTGACCCAAGCTAAGTTAGTGTTTGCTTTACTATGTCCACCACACTGTAGTGTATTGGTAATCTATCAATGCGCGACAACAAAGAATAAGCTTTCTTTTTCATTCAAAAGTATTTGAAATTTGAACGCTTTCTAAGATAGTCTGTGTCTACACAGCTTACTTCTTCATATTTTGAAGAGAGAGCCCCTTCCATGATAGCCAATGATTAATCAGGGGAGGCTATTAGTGACAACTGTTGGTGTTTTTTGAATTGGTGGTAAGATCTTGTACTTAAAACTTGAAATCTCTACGGGTTCTCTTTCTTTTAATACCCCATTCTCCACTTCTAAGTGCTCCCGTGAAGTACACCTGATCCACATTTAAAATTATCCCTTCTCCAAGTGCCTGTTTTGATGCAATCTTTGTTTCCTTTTCTTCTGATCTCACAATAATGATTATTATCATTAAATTGGTGATGATAGTCCATGGGGAATCTGTTGGTCGTGCACGTTCGGATGGGAGATATATTTCCTGATACTCTACTAGTAGTGCATGGTAGAATGAGATGACAAAAGTAAGATTCTATTACCATGGCAGATATTTGGTGGTAGTCTGATGGATGGACATGGAAATTGGAAAAGTCATGTCAAGCTAAAAGTCTTTCATGGGATTATGTTGTACCTTCCGCTAAAGGGGTAACTTTTTCTCGTATTCAAGGCGAATGGAAGGGGAAAATGGTTTCATAGCGGAGGGTGATGGAAAAGTTGTGAAACCCCTAAAATAGTACCAAACATAATTTTCGCTAATATTCAATCAATTTAACAACTTGAAATGCGGAGAATAAATCCTTGGAATACTTGATTTTTTCGTACACTTAGGGTTTGCTATCTTTACCTTAAAAATAAGTTTCTCATGTCCAATTAAAAATCTAGTCCAATTAGATGAATCATGCTGATTAGGTCCAATTAAGTTTGATAAGTTCACGAAAGACAACACACCCTTAAAGTTCCTTCCAGGATGATTTATCTTTTATTTTTTAAAGATCTATATGTACTATCATTCTATCAAGGTTCGTTGCCCGAGGTCCGAGGAGTAAGACAACCACAAGTTACTTAACTAACTAGATGACTTAGAACTAACACTTGCACAATTTTAGCACCAGCTGGTCGGAGCGTTAATGCATCTTGTTGAAGAAGTTGATATTGAGAATGATGCCGATGAAGAAACAAAGGAGTGGAGGTCTCTTTTGATGAACATGAGGTTCTTTTTGAGCTGAGAGGTGTTCATCTAGAAACTCAAAACCTGTGATTGCTTGCATTTGAAGATGCATTTTGTATCATGTATCATATGTATGACAGCATATTCTTGAGAAGATACAACCCTTAGATGACTTTAGATGCATGCTTGTGATCTTCTGTGGATAGGATTCTCTATTTTGTGGTTGTATGTTCGACCCAGGGGAAGGGAGTTATATGAGTAGTTTGCCTTTCTGTTAAGTGTGGTCAATTTTTTTTTTCTTGTTTGGCTCTTGTATCTTGTAAATGTTGTTATCATGGATGGCTTGTCTTAAAGTTTGTTTTACCTCGCTGTGTTCCACAGCCTTACTTTGTGTAATATGGTCTTCCGTCATGGTGTTGACTCTGTTGAGTCTGTTCCTTGTGTATATATTTGACCGCATTGCAGTGTATTGTCTAACAATTTAAATATAGGTGCCTCTGGAGTCATTGCATTTTGGGTTCTCTGTTTTTGGTGGAATGGTTTCTTAGGAGGAAAATGGAGCTCCATTTGATGAATCGGACCCGAATGTTACTCATCAGGTAAGCTGGCAGGCCTCTTATGCTCACTGACAGGCCTATTTTCTTTCTCTGCATTGGGGCTTATTTGCACTTATCGTTTAGAATGTTTAATCTGCTTTACTAAAGACGTTATGCTTCAAAGCTGAGACTGAGAGTAGTTGCTATAGACATTTGTTCACGACGGTTGATCGTAAAAGAATATTGTATTTTGTCTGTCGTCCTATGTTGAGAAGATCTATCTCATTCTTTATTTAAGTTTGACACATTTATGAAATTAGTCTAGTTCTGTATCCTACTTGGTGTGATGTTTCAACAAAATTACGGGCAGAAAATTGATACTCTTCAGACACTTTTTTCTTAAACCTTATCAATCATGATTCCATTTGTTTTCGCTGCTAACAGTTAGGATTGGAGGGTGTTCGACTCTAGCTCTGGAAAAAGTTCACGGGGTGGCGTGGGTGGGTAGAGGGAGAAGATAGAGATGGTGGATGTAGATCTCTGTAGCTGTAGCACGATATAGATCGAGAAAAGTGTGAATAAAATGCTGCATCAAATTATGGTATTAGAACCCAAGAAAAAAAAAAGGTTTGAAGGAAAGAAGAAAAGAATGAGAGAAACTGAGTCACATGTGAATCGAAGTGTTGAATAACTGAAGGAGATTATTTCCGAGAAATATTTTTCGGATCCTCACTTTGTCGTGAAGCAACTTAATTAGATAGGTTGTAACTTGTAACTTGTAAATTATACCTAATTTTACACATAGGAAGTAGAGGTTCTCTAGATTGGAAGTGAGATCATATAGGTGAATCTGACAAAATGTATTAGCATTGTTGGATTAAAAATAGGGTTGGAGTGTTGAATGCCTTGTCGCTTATTTTGTGAAGCGACATTCTCTTCATACTATCACAACTTCACAATTCAAATACATTCGTTTGGGGAAACTAAATGGTTTGTGAAACAATAAACATCAGTTGTTTTTTGGCGTATTAGCACAATGCACGCTTCCCGTTGATGACTAGGTAAGGTTCAATTTGAAGAAAAGCTTTGTTTTTTGAATTACGACGTGGATCTAGTTATATGTGCGCTACTTCACAAGATTCGTCTAGGCAGTAGCGCGCCTCACGTCATCTGATGTAAAGTGCCTCGCTTGGCTTTCCAGAGGCGTTTTGGCCTCCTCCTCGCCTCCCCTCGCCCAAGGATCCTGGTCTTTGATAATGCATGTTGTGTTATATTAGGTTGTCTTTTTTGTTCATAGGTCTTTCTTTAAAAGAACTGGACCTTTGTTGTGCACCTCTAAAAGACTTCCTTTACAAGCCTCTACAATAGGTAGACCTTACACTCGAGTGTATGATGAGCATCATACTCTCGAATGTATATTAGTAGCGTTTAAATGTACATCAGTTCAAATTCAAAAAACACCCAATATTTAAGATGTTCATTTATTTCATGTTATTGTTCATTCACAAACTTAATATGTTCATTTACGGATATCAAATGTACATCACAAAACTAACTTAATTTTTCCCAAAAATCACTTATACTCACCTTTTACATTCAAAAATTTTCAAATTCAAATTTTTGCCAAAAAGGCGGGAATGTACATCAAAAGCATTTAAATGTACATCAGTTCAAATACTGACTTTTGAACTGATGTACATTTAAATGGTTCTAATGTACATTCCCGCCTTTTGTCAAAATTTTGAATTTGAAATTTTTTGAATGAAAATGATGAGTACAAGTGATTTTTGAAAAAAATTAAGTTGGTTTTGTAATGTACATTTGATATCCGTGAATGAACATATTAAGTTTGTGAATGAACATCTTAAATACCGGGACAGTTGTTTTTTGAATTTGAATTGATGTACATTTAAATGCTCCTAATGTACATTCGAGAGTACCATGCGCATCGTACATTCGAGAGTACCATGCGCATCGTACACTCGAGTGTAAGATCTAATTTGCGGAAGCCCATGGGCTTATGCTGTACTTCGGTCATGCACCTACCCCGCTCTCATCTTTTTATCCTTTCTCTTATCATTTGCACTTCGAAGATGGATTGTGCTCATCATTGTTATTTATGATCGTCCAACACAGAAATTGTTTCTTGTGAATATATTCAGCGTCATTGGTTTTTTGATTCTGTAAATGCATGTAAATGCACGTAATCTACTGCCAACTAAGGATTATGTGGTGGGAAGGTATGTACTTGGAAACTAGTTTTTCTGTTCCACCTTTTTGCCATCATTTTTACTAGGGTTGATCTAAAAAATATTTATATGGCTAATGACTATCATTCATGAGTCATGTTTTGGTCTTGTCTTCTGGGTTCTTCATTTTTTAACCTTTTATTCTCTTGAAAGCCCCAAACTTAGAATTTGGAATTATTAGTATTAGTTTGCTTATATTAGATTAGATTCTAAAGTGTGCATGGCTTGAAATGGAAGTGTCAATCATTATAAGTTTAGGAAAAGGAATGATATAAATGTCATCTCATATTTATTGTAAAAGATTGAAAAACTGAGAAGAAGAAAAGGAAGAATAAGAGAGAAGAAAGAAAGGAGATATATATATACAAGAGAAGTGTATTATTGTTATCTGTGTTAGCAATTTGTAAATTGTATAGCTCCTACACATTCATGAAAGGTCATGCTAGGTTCTTGGTTAAAGGTAGAGGTGGTAAAAATTGACCCGACACGACAACTCGACACGAACACGACTCGAAAATAGCGGGTTTGGGTAAAGACTTTTGACACATTTAAGTAAATGGGTTGACTCGACACGACACGTTTATTAAACGGGTTGGGTTAGGGTTGAGCTATTTGACACGAAAACGACACGAACAACCCGTTTATCTACACATATTTTAAAAATTTTCTTATTACGTCTTACCTTCTTTCATTTATTTTTGAATTTATTTTATTTAGTGTTACTTTTATACATTATTAGATGTTATTTTAACTACTGCATGAAATTTAATAAGTTTCAAGCCAAAAATATATGAATTGCGAACATCAAATATATATGGAAAGTTAAACGGGTCAACCCGAACTCGACACGTTTAATTAACGTGCCGGGTTAGAGTCAAGGATCTTGGCACGTTTAAGTAAACGGGTCGGGTTAGGGTTAGGGAAAGATAACCCGCCAACTCGTGAACCCGACACGAACTTGACACGACACGACTCGTTTACCACCTCTAGTTAAAGGGCCTTGGGGTCTTGGCATATGCTGCTCTACATCTTTGTGACCATGTATTAATCATACAGAGGGAGGGTATAATATCAGGATGCAAAAGCTGATACTGCTTGTCGATCAGACCGGTCCTACGTTTATGTTGATTACTGCCACTTCTCTTGATCCAGGGGATGCATCATGCGGTTCCAGGATTTAACTGATCAAGAAATCCCATTCATAGTTTTGTCTAATTGGCATGTTGCAATATGATATTGCAAGACTGAAGACTGAAGAGACTTCAGGTTTTCTGTAAACTTATGCCATGTTAATGCAGGGTCCCTCCACCAAAGCTCTCTCCTTTTGTTGACAATGAGGCAGGAGGGTATCTCCCTGACCATGCTCAGAAAATTGAGCAATTGCAAGCTGCTGCTAGGAAAAAAATCCTCCCAATACCAGCAGCTGGGAACGAAGATCAGGATGACACTCAGAACCTACTGTCGTAAGGTATTTCTGTTCGTGTAGAAGCTACCAAGGTAGCTGAGAGAAAGAAAAAGGTATATTTTTTGGTCCAACTGTTTCTTACAATTTGATTTTGTCTAGCATATTTACTATGTCGACTTCTATTGTGCTTGTAGACTGTAGCCTTGCTGGTTAATTCAGAAGTGTTCTATGTGGATAGCATGCTGCCTAAGGCTGGGCGGCTAGCTAACCTCTCTCGCTCTTTCTTCATTAATATTATCTATGACTTGACTTTAGTTTCTTGGCTGGCTATAAATAGGATTATAATTTTTTTATTAATTGATCGATGTTTTATCAAAAACAGTGATGACCAGGGTCTGCCAAAGGGAGTGCATTGTCTAAGGCATTAGGAAAAGCCGAAAAGGGTCCGGTAGGTTTCGGTAGTTTTTAGAGGCAGTCACTACAGTTTTGGAAGATTTAGAAAATGTAGTTATTGGAGGTAAAAGTGGGCTTGTAGAGTAGACAGATTTCTTTTTAGTTCTTTTACAATAATTTAACATCTAAGCTCACCAAACACCAACTTCAAAAAATCATCTTGACAGTTAATTTATTCATATTAATAATTTGAATGGGAAAAGATGTAGCGAGGCAATAAGGGTCCTAGAGGCTAGGCGTTAGGCTAGAGCAGCAACATTTTTACATTTTATTAAAGAAACTACACTAACTTTTGTTTCAGTTGGATATGTAGCAAGGCAAAAAGTTATCTTCATTCTCAAGTGCATTAGCTAAGCAAGTTACCTTTTGTTTCAATTGAATGATGGTCATCTTTTACATTTTATCATAGAAACTACCATAAGTTTGGACA
Organism: Patellifolia procumbens; assembly: GCA_947645195.1. Taxonomy (NCBI): domain Eukaryota; kingdom Viridiplantae; phylum Streptophyta; class Magnoliopsida; order Caryophyllales; family Amaranthaceae; genus Patellifolia; species Patellifolia procumbens. The sequence continues at coordinate 803,952 of CANSGD010001201.1, forward strand.
ACTTAACGAAAAACCGTTTACAATATCAATTTTGTAATATGACATCATATTACATAACCCATTGTAAACAAGGCTCATGTTTTGCACTGAAAAACAAACTGAATTTGGCTGTTTTGCTTTCTGAACATAGCAAAGGTAAGAAAAAATATATTATTGAGAAGTTACTAAGAAGTTAGTTCATCATATATGTAAAAGAACTGCTGAAAACTAACTGAAAGTCACACTTTTCAAAAGCTCTTTACTGCTTATCGCAGGGCTTTGCTGTTAATGTGGAACTACATGAGTGTCTATCATACTTTTTTTCTTCTTGAGAAGGCAATTAGCGTTTTTCCCGCTTAAAAAATGGGAAATGTGACTGTCAAATTTCTTTTGAAGATCATTAATAATCTGTAGTAATCTCGAATGTGATAGTCAAATTTCTTTTTGATAAATCTGTAGTGATCTTGATTCCCAATATATTCCCTGATTGATATAAGTTCGAGTCTCTTTATGTGAAAAGTGATGATGGGCAGTCTGAGGATTATCTCATGCAGTCCTAGTGTATAACTCGAAAGTGAAGCTGGTACACAGACTTTGATCTTTTAACAAAATTTCATATGAAGTATGTGAATCTAAACCTTCAAACAAAGAAAATACACAACTACACAAGTAGACAGTTCGGTTTAGATGGTTCAAAACTGTATGTATTTCCTGTCAGATTATCTGCATTAGCTATCATTTTTGAACTTTGCTTGTGCATACCTTGACGCATTCCTTGTTTTCGGGGGTTGCTTGTCAAGGAAATTTCTCAAAATCTGTTGCAAATATCTGTAAAATATTGGCAATCACAGCTATCTTTCTTCGGTCTTCATGTTTTGATCATCGTCAGAAAGTATGCTTGAGAAAAGCTTCATTTTTTGGCAGTCTGGTTGGTGATATAAGAGGGCTTTTGTTTGTTGGAGTATAAGAAGGCATTAATGAATTCAAGTTACCTGGGAAGAATTTGTGCTTTCATGATGGTTGTGCAGCTTGTGCTGTATCGTCGTGCATGGGCTTCTCTTCGTTGTTTCTGCAAGAAAAAAACATATCAACGTATTCTATTCTTCAATGCCTTATTTGAGATGCGCACCCAGGGGGGGGGTGGTTGGCTAGATGTTTGCATCCTTATCTCATCATTTGTTTGTGAAGCAAAGGACATGCTACTTCTCTATAAATGAACAGTGCCGACTATGTCGCTTGCCTTTTTAATGTGGTCTGTTAAATTAGAGATTTTGAATTTTAAATCTTCTGGCGACATTGGAAATGGACAACTGATAATGTGATATGAATATGGCTTGACTCATGTCATAATGTACGTAGGAAATTTCATAGCTTGATGCTCACCAGACACCAGAAAGTTTGCTTGGGAGAGAGGGGAGGGGGGCCGGGGGGGGGGGGGACACGAGGGGTTTGAGCTGTGGCTGTTGATCATTTGAAATGTACTTTTATCAATTTGCTCTTTTTCGGGTAATTTGTATGTATTTCCTATAAATAATAAAATGCTAGAAAACAACAAGCGGAAATCTGCATGACTACGTTTCATAAATACACTTGTCAATTTACTGTTGTTCAAGGCGATTGGTCAGACATATTAGTTTCACCTTGGTTTTTTATGCTACTCATAATCTTTTGGCTCATAAATCATAATTGATGATTGCAGATGACAATTCTTGAGAAACAGCATCACGAAGAGCTGAACATGGAACGTTTAGGTGTCATCCAGGCAGCTGGTTCTAAGTATGTTGAGGCTCCGGATCAAGATCAAGCTGATACAGGTCAGATTTCCGAGGGGCCTGACAAATTGGGATTCGCCTCAAGAGAGGGATAATATCAATCAATGCTCTTTAATAAGCAACGAAAGAAGGATAAGCTTGACAAGCTTGAGTCTAGAAAATGAAGAATTGAACAAAGCCAAAAGTGAGGAAAAGATTGAAGCAGTTCCGAAGAGCATATGACTGCAAGTTTGCGGTTCTGCCAATTGTGGTCTTTGTGTATAATTTCTGGTTTAAGTTAAGAGGTTTACGTATTATCTTGATATTTTTGTCTGTTAAAATTTAGGTTACAGGTACGCTTGAATCCTTTTTTCGTGATTAGCTTATTTAATTCAAATTATCCTTACAGGGTTGTCACCAAATCTCTGGACTGGGACTCATGCCCTTTAGTAACATACTAACATGCATGTAGTCTATGTAACATGGAGAGACAAGTTATAATACTTTAGGAGATTGCAACATGAAGAACGGATCAACCATTCATCTCACTTCTAGGCTTCAAGAATGAGAATGTTTTTGCAATTATGCTTCAATCAATTGATTGAATCTATGTTATGATAAGAAGTGTTAGTACTTTTGCCTTACATTCTTTGTGGTTCTGACTTCTGAGTTCTGAAATCTTGAGTTTACATTACTCAATTGTATCTTGTCAAATTATATGGTAGTTATCTTATTGGATTTTATTTGATCATTTTCATTTTTTGATAAGAGTTGGAGTATTACATTAACATGTTCTTTTGACTCCATGAGATATGCAATAGTAACGACTTTTCAGTGAGAACTTTATATGACGTGTATTAAGATTCTCTTCTAATTATTTATCGGTTTGTCTAACAAGGTGCTTTAAAACACTTAAATTGAAATGTTATTATGAGTTCCTTATAATAGTAGTTGTTGAATCTTTTTTTTCTCCATCTTTGTTATCTTATTCTTTTTTTAAAAAAATATTTGCAAAAGTTAAGCAACTTAAGTTATTAAATTCACGAAACACCTAATCTAATATTTTATTATTTTCAGTAACTTATTACTTTTAATTTTCACCTTTTCAATTTTCACCTAATCTAAAAATTTCATCTAACACTACCAAACGTAGTCTAAGTAAATACAAAGTATATATATATATATATTTTTAGCAGTGTACAACTACAAGCTGTATTTAACAATATCCATTTTAAATTTAATAATTGCTAGAGTCTTGCCTGCTTGGTATTGGCTACTGTTACGCTTAAGGATAAGGAAAAATTGGCAAGAATAAGTCAATCTTTTCGCGGTCTTCTTCTAATAAGTTAAACTTTAGATAATCCTGGAATAAGTTAACTTTGATATTACTTAAACTTTTAACAAGTCAAATGACTTATAAATTATTCAACCGGTAATACGTGAGACTTTTCTTAAATTTTAATTTATTATTTTTGTGTTCCTTCTCTTCTTCTACTTTCCATCCCCAACCAGTTTTGTGTTTTTAAACCGGTTTTGACTTGTTAAAAGCAAATACCCTTAAAAGGTTAACTTATTCCAGAATTATTCAAAGTTTAACTTATTAAGAGAAGACCGCGAAAAGGTTGACTTATTCCCGACAGTTGTTCCTAAGGATAAAATAGCAATACATTTATGTATGTGAATCGCGCTGCACAACTTATTGATATTTCAGTTGCATTTCATGTAATGCTACCAAACATAGAACATCTTGTCTTGCAAAAGACCGCCTAATTATTATAGTATTAAAATTAGGCAGGTTTAAACCCAATAAAATTAAGTAGGTCCAACAGCCCATCTACTCTCTCTTTCCAAGACCGATGCTTCCATTATTGCTACGCCATTTTACTTTCTTTTGGCTCCGTTTTATTTTTTGGCAGCACTTTAATTTATTTTGTAACCATTTAATTTCTTTTGACATCAGTTTAATTTCTTTTGGTACCAGTTTAATTTTTTTGGTACCAATTTAATTTTGGCACCAATTTAACTGAAAATGAGGAAGATGAGGGGTTGGAGGAGAATAAGAGATGTCTGATGGGTTAAAATTCTTTGGACCTTGTAAATTTATTTGGGCCTAGATTCGCTAATTTTAACATTAAAATTATGCGGCCTTTTTGGATAATTTGTGAACCTATACTACCCAAATTTTATTTTATTCATTGCTGTTGCTTAGTAGTTGTGAGTCTTGCGCTTAAGGATGAAATAGCATACATATATATATGTGAATTTCTCTGTATATTCCTACCATTATAAGGTAGGACTGTTCAACTTGAAAAATAGAAGACTCGTTCCATGCTGGGTGGACGACTTAGGTGCAACTACCATTTAGAATAAGTCAATGTAATATGTGAAGCCTAGTTGTTCATACACTAAATGAATTTGTTTAATTCAACTTCCAAATTTTAATTATCTCACGAAAATGACATTTAGGAATAAAACAAAAGTCAATATTAGAGGCAACTTGAGTTTTTGAGAGGTGGATAAAACAAAGCAAGAATTATAATAAGATAGCATTATTTCTCAACAAATAAGCACAAGAGAAAAATAAAGCCAGGTTTGTGGTAATGGGGAAACTATGCTGTTCACAAGAGGATGATGAATTAGATATCAGTGGAATCTTAATTGTAATTTTTGTAGCTCTAATGTTGTTCTATGTCTGCCTCCAGCAACCACCTCGGCGTCGCGTCGTTGCTGTTTACCCATGTTATTGAGTACTATGCAATGGTACTTTGTCAAGCTTTGGCTAAGAGGTAAATGAGTCTCAAGTGTTCAAAGAGGGTACTTAATATCAAGTTTATCATTACCTTGATCTTATTTCAAGTGTTTTTTAAAAATTGCTGGAAGTATTATGTTTTGATTTTGAATTTCTGTAAAGATTAATAAGTCTTTGTATTGTTATTGATAAATGATAAGATCATCTTACAACATGAAACTCCGATGAATTTGTTTTGCTTTATCAAAACCTTTGACCTTAGGTCGTACATTTGTACAGATGAGATGCAATTGAGAGATTTGAACGTTTCATTTGATCTTAACATGCCATTGCTTCAATTAGTTTCTTTATTAAGACTAAAGATGTTAGTAGAATGTGTGAACATACGGCTTACCGCATACGGTTAATTCGCTATTGTGTGTGTTGACCGCTGGTTGTGTCTGATCCCATTTTTAAAATGACGCGCAAGACATGATACATAATTTTAAATAGGCCCATGCTAGCAGAACTTGATATGACAAGGCCAATACGACACAAGAAGTAAACCATCTATCAGAGGGTTTATCATTCAGCTCTTTCTAACGTAGTAAGCCAAACAATTTTGTTACCCCCAATTTTTTGATCGAATCAACTCTGTAAACTCAAGTTGCCAACAACATTTCTTTAAAACTGTCATTTCATTCTTACGTATACACCTTGAATGCAACCTGTTCTCTGACTACTCTTAGACTTCACTCAGGACCTTTGTTTAAGCTATCAAGTTTCCTTTAGTCCTTCACTTCTTTGCAGTATGCAAACGCTTGAATAGTTGAATTACAAACTACTAAACAATGAACTTAAAATGATATAGGAAATCGACAATCGCTTTTTGACAACAGATATAGGAACTCAAAATGATATAGGAACAGTAGAAGAAACAATTCAAGAAGCAGAATTGACAAAGTTCTAGTAGAGTTCGATTATCGGCTTTGTTGTTTCGCGAAAATTACTCATTCGTAACTTCAAATGTCAAGGAAGAAAGCTATCCGTAATGGTGACAGGAATACAAAATATTATCATATCCTTGCATCAATGAGAAATAGAAGAAATGCTATTTGCAAAATCAATTTCAAGAATCGTGTTTTAAAGGGGCTTATGAGAATCAAGCAAGCTGCTACCAAAATGTTCAAGTAACTCTACAGTGATGTTGTGTTAGGGAAATAGAATACGGTGGTAGACAACTTCAAGTGATTAAGCAACAACACAAATTATAGAGGCAACTAGCAACAAACCAAGAAACCAACTATAAGCAATGAACAACGAGAAAGACAAGGATTATCGGTGGAAACCCGAGCTCCGGGTGAAAAACCCACCACTATACACTTTGTTTTTCAATGGAGGATGATGAAAACAAGCACTTGCATCAATGACATTCCATCGCAATGCACACACACACAATCTCACAAACCCTAAATTTATACTAGGATTACAAATTGTGAATCTAGCACTCAATGAATGGCATAAACAACCCTCGCAAATTGCTCTCAAGCTCTAAACAACACTCTTAGAACTTACAATTTAGGGTTAAGTGCTCTCTAATACGCTCCGACAAACTTTGGGGAAAAACAGGATCTATTTATAGCTCTTCGCAGATACGCAACGTGGAAATAACAGGGCGGGGCAGTGGGCCATCGCGACCTGCTACATATGTCGCGACCCGCGACCAGGCCGTCGCAACTCGCGACCCTGGTCGCGAGGTGCTACCACAAACTGCCACTCCCCTTTTTCCCTATCTCCCCACTAAACCCCACAATCTCCCACTTGGAGATAGGTCTAAGGAACATGCGACCAACACCCCATTTAACCAAGTGCTTCAGCATCATCCATCCTCCATACACCTCCTACTCAACAAGGAAGTAACACCGAGGTTTCTCCCAACCTCGGGTCAAACACATCACATCTCTCAAGGGACTTTACCTTCGTTCTTGGGCAAGCAATCCTCCGATGCTCCCACTTGAACTCAACACCCTTAGTGATACGACCCAAGCTTTGGGACTTTTCACATGTTCTCCTAGCACTCTTCCCATGCTCTCTCCCGAACATCACACCCTTAGCTTGTGCCAGACACACAACACCCTTATGTGCCACCTTCACCTTGTGCGTTTCTTGGTCCATCTTCATCATTGAAACCCCGAATTTATCACCACGGTTCTCTTCCAATGATCCACTATCGGTAGCTTTTCGACCAAACGACACCCTCCGTGAAGCACCACATCCTAAGCCTCTGGCTACCTTTGTGCTCCCCGAGGTGTACAAGGTACCATGCTTTGCCCCACGAGCTTCAACACGAGCCCCTTTGACAACTCTCCATGAACCTTCCTCAAACACAACTTTGTAGCCAGCATTGTCAAGTTGACCAACCAATGTCAAGTTCTTCTTCAGCTTTGGGATATAATTTACATCCTTCAACTCCAACAAGCCACCATTCGTGCGCTTCACACTCACATCACCACTCCCCAACACCTCCACATGTTCACCATTAGCAAGGTGAAAATCCGCAAGCTTTCCGGAATCAAGCCTCCGAAACAACTCCTTGCTCGGTGTAGAGTGAAACGAAGAACTGGAATCAAGGACCTAAGACTTCATAGAGCAAACCGAGATTACACACAAAGAATCGAAAAAATCATATACTCCGACACGGATGAAGCTTCACCATCCCCATCCTCAACTTGGACATTTCCATTCGCCTTCTTCTTCAACATACACTCTCTCCTTATGTGCCCCTTCTCACCGCAATTCCAGCACAAAATATTTACACCATTCGATCTCCCCGTCCCTCTACTCTTCAATCTCTCATGATGACTTGTGCTCCCACTTTGTTGCCTTCCTCTTCCCCTTTCATCACACGCATGTGCCTCTCTAAATGAATCCCCGATTCTTTCCTTCGAGTGTCCTCAATCAAGATCAAATCCCTCACATCATCACAGTTTAGCTTCTCTTTGCCATAAGAATTGCTAATCGCGGCCACCACCATTTCCCATGACCAAGGCGAAGAAGACAACAAGATCAACGCCTTAACCTCATCATCGAACTTAATATCCGCCGAAGGCAATTGGCCCAATATCGAATTAAACTCATTCATGTGTTCTGCGGCCGAGCTACCATCATCCGTCCTCAACTCAAACAACCTGCGCATCAAGTAAACCTTATACACAGTCGAGGTCTTCTCATACATCTTGATAACGTTTTCATCAAACCTGATGTTGTTTTCTCATCCTTGACATTAAACGCCACACTACGGGCTAATGTCAACCTCACAACACCAAGTGCCTTCCTATCCAACACTTTCCACTCTTCATCCTTCATAGCACTCGGTTTCTTCCCATCAAGAGGCTCATGAAGGTCCTTTTGATACAAATAATCCTCTATTTGCATTTTCCAAAAGCCAAAATCCATCCCGTCAAACCTCTCAATCCTTGTTTTACCTTCTTCCATTGTTTAAATCAACCACAAAGTTCAAGACTAACAAATTTCAATAACAAACAATTGAAATCCTCCAACAAACACTCAAACTTTGAACAAACACCAAAAAATTGAAACCCTAACACCAAAGATTCAACTTTTGGACTTTGCAATCACAAATAACCAAGTTTTACCACACAATCAATCTCAATAACACTACAACAACCGTGGCTCTGATACCAATTAATAGGAAAAGAGAATACGGTGGTAGACAACTTCAAGTGATTAAGCAACAACACAAACAATAGAGGCAACAAGCAACAAACCAAGAAACCAACTATAAGCAATGAACAACGAGAAAGACAAGGATTACCGGTGGAAACCCGAACTCCGGGTGAAAAACCCACCACTATACACTTTGTTTTTCAATGGAGGATGATGAAAACAAGCACTTGCATCAATGACATTGCATCTCAATGCACTCACACACAATCTCACAAACCCTAAATTTATACTAGGATTACAAATTGTGAATCTAGCACTCAATGAATGGCATAAACAACCCTCACAAATTGCTCTCAAGCTCTAAACAACACTCTTAGAACTTACGATTTAGGGTTAATTGCTCTCTAATACGCTCTCATAAACTTTGTTGAAAAACGGGATCTATTTATAACCCTTCGCAAATACGCAACATGGAAATAACAGGGTAGGGGGCAGTGGGCCGTCATGACCCGCGACCAGGCCATCGCGAGTCGCGACCCTGGCCGCGAGGTGCGACCACAAACTGCCACTCCTCTTTTTCCCTATCTCCAGACTAAACTCCACATGTTGGTCTCCCTGACATCACACTCAGTCTTGCTGGTTTTCCAAGACTTTCTTCTGCTCATCAATTGGAACTAGAAAAATTACAGGATGATCTTGAACTAAAACTGCAATGTGCTATTTTAGGTCTCACAAACCCCCAGGGTATGATGATCTGAGTATGATTCATTATAAAATCATGGGATGCAATTGATTGTGATATACCTGATATAATTTTGGACATCTTCACAAATGGCGCGCTACCTAGATCGAGTAATAATACTTGGGTTACCCTTATTTGTTAGGTTAACTATGCAACAAAGTTTAAGGACTTTAGGCCTATAAGCATGGTGGGATGCCTCTTCAAAATAATTTACAAAGATTTTGTCGGAACGATTGAATGAAGGTCCCTTCTGACCTTATTGGCAGGACAGGATATGCTTTTGTCGACAATAGAAAATTTCTTCATGTAGTCCTTATAGCAACGAAGTGGTGCACTAGTTAAAGAACAACAAGGAAAAAGGTGTTTTATTGAATCTACACTTCCACACAGGCCCGATGCTAAGGGTGTGCAAGGTGGGCTGTTGCACAGGGCCCAAAATTTCGGAGGGCCCCATTTTTATTTAGCTAATAAGTATGTTTTGAAGGCAAAATCTTGGTTAATGGCAAGGAGAGTGCAGCGGTGGAAGTGAAACTCTTTCAGCTCCCAGCGCTGGGTTCGAATCCTATGACCCACAAACATAGATTTTATTTGTTTTTTTCCTCTTTGTCTTACGTTCCATATTCATTAATAATTCTATTTTTTTTTTCGTTTTCCTTTTTTTTTTTTTCTATTTCTTTCATTTTCCTTTTTTTTCTTCTATTTCTTTCATTTCTCTTCCTTCTTCCTATCAAAGTATTAGTCACTTTATTCATTTTTATTTTCATTTTCTCCCCTTAAATAATAAACTTTCTTTTTTAAGTTTCATTTTTTCTATTTCTTTCATGTTTTTTTTCCTCTCAATCACTTTATTTATTATTATTTTTAGTTTCCTATTTCTTTGTAGATTGTAAGGCTTTTGTTTATTTTCTTCAATTTTCTTTTTTATTCTCTTGCTATGTTATTGTCAATTACTTTATAATTCACTTGTATTTTCCACCGAAAACTTTGGCGTAATTGCAATTTCTCCTACTTCATCCGTTTATTTTTAATTGTAACAAACTTAAGTGGGTGGACTCCTAGGCAAAATTTTAGTGTGAGTATGAAAGAAACGGAGAGAGAAAGTGGGGCATGTGATAAAGAGAAAGATAGAGAGAAATGACTAGTAAAAAAGGAAAGAAAACATTTGTTGCAATAAATTTGATATTTCCATTTTTGGCAAATGTTGCAATTAAAAAGAAACGGAGGAAGTATTAAAGTTCAATATTGGAGTTGTTGCTTTTTAGAAAATCACTTGTTAAAATATTATTGCATATTGATTTTTTAACGTTATTTAATGTATAAGTTTATCGATTAAGGCCTCATTATCAAATTCAGCACAGGGCCTCTAAATTCTCAGGGACGACCCTGCTTCCACAAAGCCTTTGATACAATTAAGTGGAGCTTTATTGACCATATGCTTGCTATTCTTGGAATCTATATATACAACTTGTGGATATTGGTTAAAGCAGTGTATCACCACAGCTTCAATGTCAATTTTGATCAGTGCTGTTTCAACAGCACCATTCAAGATTCAGAGTGGTATTTTGTAGGGGGATTCAAGAATTTATCCCTAAACAACTCAAATATGTAGTAGTTATTGTAGGATTATAGGTACTATAAGCGGAATTTCATGAATCTAATTCATAAGCACCTAAAACAGGATCTCATGCACATATAATTAAGGATCATATAATAATTAATTACCAACCTCTTGATGCGTGATTTAAACTGGTACGACGGGATTGAATACTTCAAAGTATAGCCAACGATCTTGGAGAAAGAATCCCAAACGTGATTCCTCTACTTAGTCCACCAATTTGGATCAACACTCCACCAATGCTATTTGGAAGGAAGAACGAAATAGTTCTTCTTTTATGGAGTAATGTCAGTTGAGAGAGAGAAAGAGCAGGAGAAAATAATGAGAGATACTGTATCTTATTTTCTGACTGCATGACCTTTATATAGGAATAATTAGGTCAAATAATCTCCTCTCATCTCCCTCTTGGGCCGACTACCCTATAGCCTTTATGGGCTATGGGTTTTTCTTTTGTTGATCCAAATATTATGTGTGACCTTGTAGGATCCATTTAAGTGGGCTTCGGGTTTATTATTTACTAACCCAAAGGTCTATAGCGTTCTCTAGCAAGACGTAAAGACGACCCAATTAAACGAATTATTATCTGCATAATACGATCCATATTATATTTAGTAATTGCATTAGAGTCAAGGACACAATTCCTTCAATCTCCCACTTGTCTGAGACGAGTGTGCAATATTCAAATTCCTAAAGTCTCTTAGTGTCTAATTTGATAGTATGATCACATCTCTATGTTATCCATACTAATCTTCAAATTATTCCTTGAAATCCGAGTTCGAATTGCTAAACAAATGATTATCTTATAATCCATTTGAGCACGGCCATGCATTTTCAGTTCTCACTCTTCAAGAGGCCAAAACACCCATCCTATCTTATATAGGAGGACCTTTTCAATCTTGTGGCAACCAAAACTCCCACTCAACTTTTAGCACAACCCGAATGCTACCTTTGTAGTCCCCTTTTACGGCATGACGTTTGACAACATCAAAGTTATACCAATCATTAAGCTAAATAGTGTTCCACTCATGTCTTAGGAATCCACTAATATAATTACGAAGTTATTCAAACTTCTAAGTAGGTCAGTTCGATCATGTATCAAATATACATATCCATATGATTGACTAAACATCTCTATGTTCCTATAGCCCATGAAACAGCGCTATCAATCAATCTTATATGCTAATCCTTTAATAAGTCATTTATGTCCAATTTAATGACTTGGATTAGGAACATGAATATTCTATGAATTCAGTTCACTTATGGTGTTTCATTCATCAAATCACATATTTGAAAAAACCATTGATTCAAGAATATTTTGGACATTTTATTTAATACTAAACCAAAATTAAATAAGATAAAATTTTATTTCTCATAAACATAAAATAGCAAAACCATGTCTTTACATTATAACAAGTTTCTTCAAACATAATACAATCTAAAGCCATTCTAACATTTGCTTGAAGCTTATAGCTCTAGCATGACTTTCATGCTTGGGTTGAGGTAGAGGTTTAGTAAGCGGATCAGCCACATTCTCATCCGTGTGAACTTTGCAGATCTTGACATCCTTTCTGTCAACTATCTCGCGAATAAGGTGATACTTCCTCATTACATGTTTGGATTTGTTATGTGATCTTGCTTTTTTTTGCTTGTGCAATAGCACCATTATTATCACATAATAGCTCACCTTCCAGAGCACTAGGTACGACACCTAGCTCTGTCAAGAACTTCTTTATCCAAACAGCTTCCTTAGTTGCTTCAACCGCTGCTAAGTATTCAGATTCTGTCGTAGAGTCTGCTACAGTGCTTTGCTTTGAACTCTTCCAGCTCACTGCTCCTCCATTTAGACAAAAGATGTACCCTGACTGAGAGCGGTAATAATCTCTGTCGGTTTGGAAGCTCGCATCAGTATGACCTTTAATAACCAGCTCATTTTCTCCTCCATAGACTAAGAACATGCCTTTAGTTCTTCTCAAGTACTTAAGGATGCTCTTAGATGCAGTCCAGTGTGCTTCACCTGGATTTGCTTGGAATCTACTACACATGCTGAAGGCGTATGCAACATCTGGTCGAGTACTTATCATGGCATACATGATAGATCCTATAGCCGAGGCATAAGGTATGCTATTCATTCGCTTCAACTCATTAGGCTCAGTCGGGCACTGATTCTTGCTAAGCGATAGGCCATGTGACATGAGAACGAATCCTCTCTTCGAGTTTTCCATGTTGAACCTTGCAAGAACTTTATCAATATAAGTTTCTTGACTTAGTCCAATCATCCTTCGAGACCTATCTCTATGGATTTTTATTCCCAATATGTACTCAACCTCTCCAAAGTCCTTCATAGCGAAACAACTTTTCAACCATTCCTTGACTGACTCAAGCATTGGTATGTCATTTCCCATGAGTAGTATGTCATCTACATACAGAACCAAAAAGACTAAGCTACTCCCACTAAATTTCTTGTTAGACACAAGATTCTTCTTCGCTTTTGAGAAAACCAAACTGTTTGATTGCCTCATCAAATAGAAGATTCCAACTCCGAGATGCTTGCTTCAATCCATAAATGGATCTCTGAAGCTTGCAAACCTTTTTAGTATTTTCTGGATCCTCAAAACCCTCAGGTTGTGTCATATACACATCCTCATTCAAGAATTCTTTGAAGAATGCGGTTTTGACATCCATCTGCCAAATTTCGTAATCGTAATATGCAGCAATCGCTAAAAGTATCGGAATCGATTTAAGCATTGCTACTGGAGAAAAGGTCTCGTCATAGTCTATACCATGAACTTGTCTGAATCCTTTTGCAACCAGTCTTGCTTTATAGACATAAATGTTTCCATCTTTGTCTGTTTTCAATTTGAACTCCCACTTGCATCCAATAGGTGTAACCCCATCAGGCAAGTCGACAAGGGTCCAAACTTTATTCTCAGACATGGATTCTAATTCGGTTTTCATGGCCTCAAGCCATTTCTCAGAGTCTGGGCTCGTCAAAGCTTGTTTGTAGGTAGTAGGATCTGAATTCTCCAAGATCATTATTTCAGAGTTTTCAGTTAACAGGAAATCAACCAACCTTTTTTTGGAATCCTGGGTCTACTTGACCTAAGCGGGGCCTGAGCATCAATAGAAATGTTCTCTTCAACATCTTGAAGATTTTCGCTTGAATTAGATTCAAGTGGGACGGTAGGAGTTTCACGCGTTGAATACGTCATCTCCTGAACTTGACTTTCGTCTTGTCGGGCCATCTCTGACATGGTGTGAACCACGTCCATTTGTTGCTCATCTCGAATTTATTCGAGAACTATTTTACTCCCACTTGTCTTTCTGGAAATAAATTCCTTTTCAAGAAAGACACCATCACGAGCAACAAATACCTTGTTCTCTTGACGGTTATAGAAGTAATAACCCCTTGTCTCTTTTGGGTATCCCACAAAGAGACATTTATCTGATTTGGGTGCAAGTTTGTCTGGCAGTAAACGCTTTACATAGACCTCACAACCCCAGATTTTAAGAAAAGATAAGTTTGGAACCTTTCCATTCGACATCTCATATGGAGTCTTTTCTACAGCCTTTGACGGGCTCCTATTTAGTGTGTGTGTAGCTGTTTCGAGAGCATATCCCCAAAAAGAAATCGGAAGATCAGCAAGACTCATCATTGATCGAACCATATCTAATAGAGTTTGATTCCTCCTTTCAGAGACACCATTTAACTGTGGAGTTCCTGGTGGAGTCAATTGTGAAAGTATTCCACAATTTTTCAAATGATCATCGAATTCTTGGCTCAAATATTCGCCACCACGATCGGATCGCAATGCCTTATTGTCTTAACAAGTTGATTTTGTACTTCATTTTGGAATTCTTTGAACTTTTCAAATGATTCCGACTTATGTTTCTTTAAATAGACATACCCATATCTACTTAAATCGTCAGTAAAAGTGATGAAGTACACAAACCCTCCCCTAGCTTTTGTGCTCATAGGCCCACAAACATCTGTATGTATGAGGCCCAAGAGATCACTAGCCTTTTCACCCTTTCCAGTAAAAGGTGATTTAGTCATTTTCCCCACCAAGCATGACTCACATACATCAAAAGATTCGAAATCAAATGATGGAAGGATTCCATCCTGTTGTAACTTTTGGATGCGCTTTTGGTTTATATGACCCATTCGGCAATGCCAAATGTAAGTTAGGTTTGAATCATTCGATTTTTGTTTCTTGCTATCTATGTTATTGACCTGTACTGACCTATCTAATACATATAAGCCATTAATCAATTTTGCACTAGCATAGAACATATTATTGTAAGAAATAGAACAACACTTGTTCTTTATTTCAAAACAAAAACCTTCATCATCCAAAACGGAAACAGAAATAATGTTCTTAGTAATTGACGGAACAAAATAACAATTATTTAGTTCTATAATCAATCCAGAGGGTAAATGTAGACTATAACTTCCAATGGCAAGTGCAGCAACTCTTGCTCCATTTCCAACGCGAAGCTTTACCTCGCCCTTTGCTAGCCTTCTACTTCTTTTTAGTCCTTGCACATCGTTAACAGTGTGAGAACCACAGCCGGTATCTAATACCCATAAAGAAGTAGAAGTCAAATTGATTTCTATAACATAAATACTTGAGGTGGAAGCCCCCGACTTCTTTTCCTCCAAGTATTTGGGGCAATTTTTCTTCCAGTGACCTATCTTTTCACAATGGAAGCACTTGCTTTCCGCGGCTGCTTTTGGCTTAGCGGTCGGCTTAGGTTTTTCAGGAGCAACGACAACTTTCTTGCCTTTGTCCTTCTTGCCTGCCCATTTATTCTTAAAACCCTTTCCCTTTTGAAAGAGTCTTAGGGTCCTTTCCCAATTAAGGAAATTTTCTCCATTCAACCTATCCTTCTCAAGGAAAGGACGAATGTTGAAAACAGAGTTGTTGTTGTTGTTGTTATTCATAGTACCTCTAGACAGAAAAATAAAAGGCAAAGTTTAATTTATGTTTATGAAACAACCTTAAAACATGCAATGGTTTCTAGGTTTGACACTTCATTCAATTTTAATGTCCCAATTTGAATAAGTGAGTACAAGATCCTATCAACATGCAACGATAAGCAGACGGAGGCCTTATCTTAAAGTTACATGCTCAAGGTAAGTAAACTCTTTACTAATTATAACACTTTATAATTCTTGTTTAGATAGGAAAACATCACATGATTAACTATCTCTTGCTTCAAAATCCAAAGCGCTTTTGATGATTTTGTTGAGGACAACCAAACTTAGTATGCAAAATTCGCAATTTCACCCTATCTCCCAAAATTAATGACAATACTCTGCGGAGGCATGACCTATTATCATTAATTAAGGGTTAATAAGCACTTTATGTTTGGAAAAGCTAACCTGAATATTTATGGGACGTAAGTTTATTATGTTGTTATTAATCAGTGAACTCTTAATTATTAATAACCAACATACTATAAACTTATAAGCATTGTAAAATAATACTGCCAAGTTGATTATATCTCCCAGGTAAGAAAGTTACCCACGACGTTAGAGAGAGCCTTCCTAATCCTAGACAGAGTTCATCATCTTAACATAAAATTTTACTAATTACAACAATTGTAATTCTTAGTTGATGAGTGATTGCAAAGGAGATTATAGCTCCTAGGTAAGAAAGTTACCCACGACGTTAGGGAGAGCCTTCCTAATCCTAGACAAAGCTTATCACCTCACATACACCCATCAACTTTGCTTAAAGTCCAAAACCATTTTGATTATTTTATTGGGTCATACTAGTCATCTTACTAGTTATTATAGCAATTACATCAAATATATAAAATTGCCATATAATAAAATCATATATTATTCATGCCAATAATCGAATAATCAAAATGAATTTCCATATTATAATATCACATATTATAAACTCAAAATAATATCACATATTATCATTGCAATAATCAAAATATCACATATTAATTGCCAAATAATAATATCACATATCATGTTTGCCAATAATTAAAATATCAAATATTCTTAATTAAAGCAAGAAGATAAAACATTTAAGCTAGTAAATCTAACTAACTAAAAGAATTATCTTTTCTCAACTAATTTTAATTAGATTAAAGAATCAGATTATGGATTTATCTTATGACCTAGTAAAAGAAAAGATAATTGGAATTGCTTAATATTCTCAAATAAATCATTTTTGTTTGATTTTCAATAATCAAAAGATATTAACTAAAAGTTTTTTTAATGATTTTTTGGTTATTAAAATCATATTTTAATCACCAAAATATTTTAATCATTAAATCTCATAAGATTTTCGGTTATTAAAATCATATTTCAATAACCAAAAGATATAACTTTAAAATCATCAAAAAATTTCGGTTATTAAAATCATATTTCAATAACCAAAAGATATAAGTTTAAAACCATAAAAGATTTTATGATTAAAAGAAAGATAAAAGAAAAAACATATTTTTTTTATTTGAGAAAAAAGGTGGCAGGCTGACTGCACAGCCAGCGACTGTAACCATCGAAGGGCTGCTGCCCAGCCACCGCAGCGCAGACCCGCCACCCGCAGCCCAGCCAAGCAACAGTGCCCACCACCGCAGGCTGAATGCTCACCGGAGAAGTTTCGGCCATCTCGTCGGACGCGCGCAACCTTTGCGCTGCTAGCTTCGCCGGAAAATTGCCCAGAATTTTCGAAAAATTCTGGGCTATATCACGAGAAATCGAAGCTTTCAGGTTAAATTCGAGCATAAAACATATCATACTTCCTCCGTTTCTTTTTAAGTGCTACATATTGACTTTGCTACTATTCATCCATTATAGTTTGACTGGCTTTTACAATTTATGCATAAGAAAAAATATAGTCTTGTTGGATCTTGTTTGATTCGTCTTGATGTATACATTTTTAATATCTTGTTGTCATAATTTTTACAAATGCATAATTAAAGATAAAAACCATACAAAATGTGTCTCGACAAGTGTGAAAAAAGAAATGTAGCACTTAAAAAGAAACAGAGGAAGTATATGCTTTTAACTCCTTCAATTTGAACGTTTCAAACCAATTGGAGTGTTAAGTCTCTATTTATCACCAAATCAAATTGAATTGGGGAAAAACTTAGGGTTTCCATTGTTCTTAACCAAACTCTTTGATTTTGAAACGAAAACAACAATCAAATACATGATTTTGCAATTCGAATCTAAGAAACCAAAGCCCTAAATCAATTTTCCAAAATCTGTGATCAAATTGTTGAATTTGAGTCACAAAATTCGGCCTACCTAATGTCCAACATTAGGGTTCGAAAATTCTGAAAAATAAAATAAAAATTAATATTAAGCAATTATAAGCGGAATTTCATGAATCTAATTCATAAGCACCTAAAACAGGATCTCATGCACATATAATTAAGGATCATATAATAATTAATTACCAACCTCTTGATGCGTGATTTAAACTGGTACGGCGGGATTGAATACTTCAAAGTATAGCCAACGATCTTGGAGAAAGAATCCCAAACGTGATTCCTCTACTTAGTCCACCAATTTGGATCAACACTCCATCAATGCTAGTTGGAAGGAAGAACGAAATCGTTCTTCTTTTATGGAGTAATGTCAGTTGAGAGAGAGAAAGAGCAGGAGAAAATAATGAGAGATATTGTATCTTATTTTCTGACTGCATGACCTTTATATAAGAATAATTAGGTCAAATAATCTCCTCTCATCTCCCTATTGGGCCGACTACCCTATAGCCTTTATGGGCTATGGGTTTCTCTTTTGTTGAGTCAAATATTATGTGTGACCTTGTAGGATCCATTTAAGTGGGCTTCGGGTTTATTATTTACTAACCC
The DNA here is from genome assembly GCA_947645195.1 of Patellifolia procumbens. Classification (NCBI taxonomy): domain Eukaryota; kingdom Viridiplantae; phylum Streptophyta; class Magnoliopsida; order Caryophyllales; family Amaranthaceae; genus Patellifolia; species Patellifolia procumbens. Next base: position 822,296 of record CANSGD010001201.1, read on the forward strand.
AAAGGTCTATAGCGTTCTCTAGCAAGACGTAAAGACGACCCAATTAAACGAATTATTATCTCTATAATACGATCCATATTATATTTAGTAATTGCATTAGAGTCAAGGACACAATTCCTTCAGTTATATACATACATGAGATGATGTTACAAAAAGATTCTATTATAATAATTACATTACATCATCTTTGTTTTCTCTCTACCAATTAATTGAGGTAGTGACGCATTGACAACTCTAATTACTATAAGTTGGGAAATGTAACAACTATTTCAAGAGATCTCAAAGACAATACTTTATACATGTTGGAGTTTGTTCATAAGTGTTGTGAGAAAAACTCTTAATTGCTTCAAAAGAATGTGAAAGGTTTGTAGTCCTAAATAAGAAGCGTAAAAGATAAGTAATGGATTTATTAATATTAGTCTTCCTACTACCTTTTGAGTTGGTGACTTGAGAAGCTTTGATTTCCATTTCCTATTAGTGGGTTGTTTCCACCTTCCCACTACTCCCATTCCACTTCCCCAAAAATAGCCATGATCTGTTTCCACTTCTTCTTCCCAATCCCTATATATACATGGGCTCTGGTATTGTTTTGGGACACAGAAAAATTCCTCATAATCTCTTTTACAATCTCTATTACTGGGCAATATTAAGAGCGTTCTCAAACTGTCTCTCTGTACTTCACCGGCGAGTCAGTGTCGTGTTAACCCTGGAGGTTGGTTTGCCACGAGTCCGTGTGTTCGTAGCGAGGCAATTTCAACTTTAGGGCAGTGATAATATCACGCCACGACAATTCTTCAAATAAGTTTATTATTTTACCAGTCATAATTCCTACAATCTAAAGTTGAAATTATTTTATATCGTAATTTTCTTAGCGAATTAATGGCTGAAAATTCGAGCACTCCCGATGATTTCTTTGTGAGAATTGCGAGCATTTTCTGGTTTGTTGATTTCCGATTTTTGCGAGTATTCTCTTTCTTTATATTTGTTGTGTCACTGATGTGCGAGCAATTCCTTTATACCAAGTTGCTGTTTTTTTTTTTGGATCTGTTCATTGTATTTATGAATGAGTTTTTAAGATTAGTTTGCTCGTGTCTTAGATCCAATTGCTGATTTATGATTGATAAGGTGATTTTCGTCTTATTCGTTTATTAGTGAGTGTTGCCGTGTTGGTGCTCTATCAATAGGTTTTGTTTAAGCTGTTTGCTAAGCAACTTTTATCAATCCAGCATTGAAGTTCATTTTGATTAGTTGAAAGTCAACTCAAATTTGAGTATTACTTTTCTTTGAGTTTGTTAGTTTTGGAGAGTACTTGCATTTCATTAGGATATTTTTTTTGGGCTGTAAATTCAAATCCAATAAGTATAATTGGTATTTGAGACTACTCTTTTAATGTTCTATGATTGGGATGTTTTGGATCTGCTGTTTTCATCGTTGTGAAAAATAATCTGCTAAACCTATGATTTGGGTGAAAACTATCATATCTTCTATGATTTGATTTTCTACGTGCTTTGATTTCAATATGCTAGGGTTTTGTAAACCCTAATTTGAATAGGCTGGTTGGATGGTATGATTTTCGTAGGTTTAATGACAAATTTATTTATGCGAAAGGTTTTGACGAAATCTGCGAAAATCTGCGGAAACTTAAATGTCTCCGATTTTCGTTTTTAAGTAGTGTTTTTTGGGTGGAAATAATGTTTTGAAAAAGACTCACTACATTGTAGTGAGGACTGCCCTTTCGAGTCCAAATTCGATTGGTAAAGGTATTTTTCGAGCAGTTTTAGTTTTCCAAGTCATAATTTAATTTGGATTTTATTCAAAAAACCTTTATCAAGACTATTATTTTAAGACTATCATTGGTATATTGTGTGGGAATAATTTTCTTGATTGCACACCAAGTGTTCGATGAAATGCCTCAAAGGGCAAAGGTTGAAAAGACAGCGGTCAAACGCATATGGAATGCTATCGAGATTTCAATGTGCTTAAGGAAGTTCACTGATCATCCTATATGCTATTAAACTCTAAACTTGCATAATATGTTTATTGAATGCTCAATGCTTGTTTTCATTTACATATTTATCATTGTATTATATTGCAATGTGGGGGTAAGTTAGAGTTTGAAACAAATAGGAATGTTGTTTGGGCTCTCTTTTGAGAGTGTTGGAGAACGAAACTTTCATGTGTTTACTTTGTTTTCTGTGTGGACTTTAATTGCCTATACAAAGTATGATTATTTATTCTGCTAAGTGTGTTGTGTGGGGTCCATTGCTAAATCTCTTGATTGATTAGGATTTGTAGTACTCTATTATGCAAAGTGTCTTGAGTTGATTACCATCCTCCTCAGCCTAGGGAGCAATGGATTTGTAGAGCATGGATTAAGAGCTAAGTTTGAGAAACCCATTGGTTTGATTTTAGAGGAAATAAGTGTTTTCCTAAGTATGTTTTCTAAACTTGATGGTTTTGTGTTGTTCTTAACATGTATTGCTTATGCAATTAGTTTCTCAGCTTATCATATATAAAGCACAAGGTTGTGGATTTGTTTTAGAAAGCGTTTTTCTAAATGACGATGTAACTGAGTTACAAGTCTAATATGCTAGTAATATGTTCCTGACTTGATGTTGTCTTGCAGTAAGAAAGTTTATGATACAAAGCAGTTTTAGTCAATGTACTTTCTATGAGTATTGGTGCGTTGGTTTGAATTACAACGCAAGAGGGGATCGCAAAGTCAACTATGAATTAGGATTCAAATAGTTGAATCAGTCAAGTCAAAAACTTGCTTTTGAAGTTTTTTGCCCATTGTGGGGGTAATTTGATGGCATTGGCCACTTCTTAACGGTTTATATTGTGTTTGTTAAGTTTCATGTCTCTTTGCAGGTATGTTTTGTGTAGCACTCACCATGCATTAAGAGGTTGAGTTGTTTGTCCATGATGTATCTATAGCCTATGTGGTGGTTCTTTAATTGGACTTGATGGATTCATCACTTGTATATGAGATTGGGCAATGAGTGTCCTCAATCTATCTATACTCCATTGAGATGGGGTAGTCCTATGAGAAATCATAGATAAATTGTGTTTATACATTGTGATATCACATGAGTATGTAAAATCTGAGAGGGATATTGTAGATCCTCTCACGAAAGGCCTTTGTAGAAAAATGGTGCTAGAGTTAGCACAAGGAATGGGTTTAAAGCCTATTGTGGAGTGAATTATGATGGATACCCTTCTTAGATATTTTCTAAGTTCAAGGGTCAAACTAATTCATAAAAGAACTCAAGTAGTAGATACTACTACCATTCCTATATTGATAAAAGTGATGTAGTATTTGTTTTTACTGAAATAATATGTGTAAAGATGAGTAAAATGCTCTTAATAAGTTCATAGCCTTGATAAGGTGGTTTGAGACAGTACAAACTTGATGAACTTAACTATGTGAATGTGGGGGTTACGCCCGATCCCCTATGAGATCCCTTAGGCTTCGGATCTCTAGAGCATTCATGAAAATCCAGGCATTGTGGGGCACTTATATATATATCGCGAGAACGTTTCTTATTTTGAAAAAGGTTTAGTGCGCAAGTATTGATTATGAACTCCGTAGAAGGTTCAAAGAGAAATCTACCTAATACGACAATATGACATACTTGTATGCACTGGGTATCAATTCAAGTCTCTAAGACATTGATGCTTACAAAACTGAGTATCTATTGCCCATATCATCATCTTCCAACCCTGTTTCTTTCTGTTTTCTTCTTTTGAATCATGTGGGGGATTGTTGGAGTTTGTTCATAAGTGTTGTGAGAAAAACTCTTAATTGCTTCAAAAGAATGTGAAAGGTTTGTAGTCCTAAATAAGAAGCGTAAAAATAAGTAATGGATTTATTAATATTAGTCTTCCTACTACCTTTTGAGTTGGTGACTTGAGAAGCTTTGATTTCCATTTCCTATTAGTGGGTTGTTTCCACCTTCCCACTACTCCCATTCCACTTCCCCAAAAATAGCCATGATCTGTTTCCACTTCTTCTTCCCAATCCCTATATATACATGGGCTCTGATATTGTTTTGGGACACAGAAAAATTCCTCATAATCTCTTTTACAATCTCTATTACTGGGCAATATTAAGAGCGTTCTCAAACTGTCTCTCTGTACTTCACCGGCGAGTCAGTGTCGTGTTAACCCTGGAGGTTGGTTTGCCACGAGTCCGTGTGTTCGTAACGGGGTAATTTCAACTTTAGGGCAGTGATAATATCACGCCACGACAATTCTTCAGATAAGTTTATTATTTTACCAGTCATAATTCCTACAATACATGTAACTATTATTCTACATGAAAGAAACCTTACGTATCCTTAAATACGATGTAATATCAATTTCGCACCAAATTGAGGACGAAGAGTTCCACGACCAGTCATAGGAGCATGCTCATAGGATGGCGAGAGTTGTAAAGAGAAGCGTTGTAATATCATCGCCAACGCCATCTTAACCTCCATCATTACGAAATTCGATCCAATACATATGCGAGGCCCCCATCCAAATGCAAAGAAACTCATATTTCCTCCTGTGGCCTTCAAAAGACCTTGTGAAAATCTGTTTGGGTTAAATTCCTTTGCATCAGGACCCCATAATTTTTTACTATGATGAATGAATATAGTCGGTAGCATAACATGTACACCAGCGGGTAGAACCATATCTCCTACTCTCATGTCATGGCAAACCTTTCGCCCAAGGGAAAATACTGGTGGATATAGCCGTAGAACCTCATGAAGTATCATGTTTACCTGAGCAAATTAAAACCTTTAAAGATAGGTTGATCATCAAATATGCAATGCATTAAGCTAGTAAATATTGAAAACGACTAATGATTTTGAAGGAAAAAAACTTGTTCTATATCTCTCTTGGTCTTGGTGTTGCTAATAACGTCGTACCGTATTCACTTTGTATACACCCTAAATACACATTTATGTACCGAAATCAATTTTTTTATGTTTTTGCAGGTAAAGAAAAAACTTGAAAGAAGTATGTCATATATCATTATTTAGGATCTTGATTGGAGCAAACCTATTATTAGTATCCGAAATAAAAAAAATCAATATTGAAATGAGCAGTCGATATAAAAAATAATTAGATCATTGATTGTTGGATTTTCAATCAGTTCTGCTCAACCCTAAGCACAAGGCGTCAAAAGTTACCTATTCATTTTCTGTTTGATTATAGCTTTTCGCCCTATCTTTTTTTTTTACACTTGTTAGCAATCAAACACACAATTTTAGAAAGTCTAATGTATGTAATGAGTATGACTTCTTACATTTAACTAAAAGGACCAATTGCTCAAAATATAGAAGTGTACCTTTTTGAGTTTGTTTAAACCCTCGTGATTAGGTGCATTATGGCCAAATGTGGCTAGAACTTCCTCTCGTGCTTGCTCTTGCCAATCTTGGTGCTTGCTTAGCAAAATAAGAGTCCATACCAACAATGATGAAGTGGTGTCTTGTCCAGCAATATAGAACAATTTGCACTCTTCGATTACTTCTTCCATACTCAACTTAACAAGTTGTTTGTCATTTCCATCTTGTATTCCTTCCAAGTTTGATTTCAACAGTAAACCCAACAAGTCATCTTTACCTTCTTCTCCATTTTCCATTGCTTTTTGCCTCCTTTGGATCAAACCTTTTAACAAAGATTTCATTTCCTTAATGATTTTTGCCTCCCTATTATTTGTTTTAGTTGGAAGAAACCTAGATACAAAGATGAGAAATATCAAGTACGATATTTGTATTACGTTGATATAGGGTATTCTTCTTTGTATATAAGCATACCCTGGTTTTAGTTGCAAGAAAGCATTAGTAGTAGCCGTAGGTAAAAGGTGATTAGTTTTTACATAAGATCTAAAACCAATGAACTTTAAGATGACATGAGTATTTTGGAAGCATATAGTAAAGCACCACACACTAGCCTCACACTAGCCTCGTGTGCTCTGTGTCAAAACCAAGGTCTAGGGACAACATCGTACACAACACAAGTCAGTTGGAGTCGACCTTTGTGTCAAAGTTTGTGTTGTGTGTCATGTCTTTGGTTTTGTAATCTAAAAATGCTAGCAATGCAAAGTTAGTTCCATTAGTCCAAATAGTATTGTGTCATGTTGTGTCTACCTCATATTATTGGATTTTTCCGTACTTTTCCCATATTGGATTTTGTCGTATTTTGGGCTAGGCCAACCTGGCCTAGTGCCATCCATGATAGCTTTACGAGCGAGCTAAAATTAGGTCTATTTACCTACAACTGGAGTCTGTGTAAAAAAATCTGCCAAATATTATCCTAATGAAACAATTACCTGGATCCCGGAATATAAACTGATTGCAATGCTTCAACAGTGATTGAAATGTGTTCTCTCAAAAGTTCAAAGACCCTTTTTCCTTCTTGAAAACTACTTCCAAATGCCGCACGTGAGATTGCATCTGCTGAAAGATTGTGTAGAAATGACCATATTTCTATCTCTTCCGATCCTGTTTGTGATGTCATCTTCTCCCATTCTTGGATCATCTCATCGCAACTCGCATGAAATGCTGGCACCATATGCTATTAAATATTTTACAAAAAACAATATCGTAAAATATATGGTATTTTCATAAAAAAACAACACAATAGTACAACTATTATCATGCACCCGGATACAATCTGGGAACAGTTATATACTAAAAGCGTGCAGCATGTAACATGAAGGCTGCTTAGCCCAGTTGGTCAGCGTGCCTATCATCAATGCTTGAGTTGTTGGATGGTCGCGGGTTCGACTCTCTTGCCAAGCAACTTATTTGGTTTTTTCAATTTTGTCTTTTTCTCACAATATTTGTCTTTTAAATCTCATTTTTCCTTCTACAATTATTCTTAAAATAATATTATTTTTTCTTCCAAAGTCTTACTTCTTATTTTTGTTTATTTATTCTTTTCATTTATTTTTCATATTGTTGTACAATAATTATTGTTTCTAAATTATTAAATATTTAATTTTACGGGTAAAATATATAGTTAATTTAAATTCACTTTAATTTTTAAGCTTCCAATATATGACTAGAATGAGCAATACATCATACATAGTTCGAATGAGCGATGTATTTTAAATGAGCAAATATCTTTTTCTAATGTATTGAAATAAAATATAAAAAGAGTCATAAAAAATAAGAAAATGAATAATATTGCTTTCAAATGAGTAGTAGATTTACACTCGAATGTGAAAAATAAATAAATGAGTAATTTATCTTTTAAATGAGCAATTCTATAATTTTCTTTATTGACTAGTAAAGATGTGTATATTGTTTCACATTGATGAATATATTACCAAAATGATCAGTTCATATTTCAAATGAGAAATATATTTGATTTTACTCGTTTGACCAAATGCGCAATCTATTTACAGAGGAAGATCAGTAAAGATTCTGATCTTGAGTGAAGTACGATAAATTGACAAAAGAGCATTTTTGTTTAGATAAGTAAACATTTTGATCTCAAGTGAGGTAAAATAAACCTGCTCATTCACAAAATGAGCAGTTTTATTTACTCATTTGATCAAATGAGTAAAATAAAATTTATCATTTGATCAAATGAGTAAATAAAACTGCTCATTTGATCAAATGAGCAATCGTTTTTTCACAGGAAGATCAGTAATCTCATCTTGAGTGAGGTAAAATAAATCTGCTCATTTACCAAATGAGATGTTTTATTTTACTCATTTGATGAAATGAGCAATCTTTTTTGCACAAAAAGATCAGTTAACATTCTAATCTTGAGTGAGCTAAAATAAATATGCTCAATCACAAAATGAGCTGTTTTATTTTACTCATTTGATCAAATGAGCAATTTTTATTTGCACAGGATGATAAGTCTACAATATGATCTTGAGTGAGTTAGAATAAATCTACTTATTTAAGAAATGAGCGACTATTATGAGTTCTGGTATTTTTTATTCTAAACCCATATTTTTTCATCTAAGCCCTTATTTTTTATTTCATGAAACAATCGTTCATCTTTTTAAAATAATCAATTCCATTTTGAATGAGCAATTTTCGTTTCAGATGAACAACTGCGTGAACAAGAAAAATAATGAGGGAAGACGACAAAATAAAATAATGACAATTTTTTTTATGGTTTTGAAATGAGCAATTTTTCAAATTAGCAATTCCCTAAGCAAGAAAAATAGGGGGAAAGATAAATAAAAAAAGAGGAACTTAAAAAAATCGGGGAATAAAAAATAGAAGAAAAGGATGTTATAAAAATAAATTGAAAAAAATAATAAAAAATAAAAATGAATTCAAGGGGGCTCGAACCCGCGACCTCCTGAACATTCACTAAGATGGAATGCTAGTTCAACCATTGTGCTACACTTTCTTTATTGTAGAATGTTGGCGGAAATAGTATTAGATCTTTTATGCTGAAGTTCGCGAATATTACGATTATGTCACCGGGTGCACCGTGCGCATTAGCCCCCACTACAAATGAGAACGATGATTTACCATCATCATTCCCTAATAGCCATGATCGTAAATATGTTTTGGAGTATTTATGAAAGTGAGAAATACAAAAGATGTATTTACCATTGCCTTAAATATGGTTTTTATGGCATAAATGAGAGCGGTTATTTAGAAGTTAATTAACTCCCTGAAACATATCTGATTAACTTCTCTTAATCACACATGTGCACACGTCTCACACCATTTGCTAGGTATTTGATTGGAAATCTAATTATCAATAATTACATTAGCCCACCCAACATATTATAGCATTACAAAGCCCAAACCCAAGGACGAATCCATCTTACTAGATTTTATCATTAAATGAAGGTGACATGCATATATATGTATTAGTATGTGATATCTTCCGTATCTTTTCACGTGAGACTTTCATTTACTCAACATTAGACTATATTTAATAGTTAGACAGCTTAGACTCTCCGAAAACACAGTCATGTCATTGAAGATTTTATATATAACAACTAGTATTAGGCCCGACTGCCCGGACAATGCCTCGAAATCTTAATTCGTTGCAATTTAGTAGTATATAAAGATAACTAATGTCATTTAGTGTTGCAAAATATATGACAAAACAATCATTTATAATAGGAAAATTTGTCAAGAATAAGTCAACTTTTGCGTTGACCGCTTTTAACAAGTCAAGCTTCGTTTATTCCAGTAGCAAGTAAACCTTGTACACACTTTTGTTTTTAACAAGTATTTTTACCTGTGACTTGATAAACCTGTAAACCCACTTTTTAATTCACCCATTTTCGTTTGACTTTTTGAATTTGAAGAAAACTTTTAATTCTAAATTAAACCCACCCCACCCCCCACCCAGGCACCCACTGCTCCCCCTCCTTTCCATTTTAAAGACATAACCACCTTCCATCCCCACCCCCACCCCCACTCCCACTCCATAGCTGCCTCCTCTCTCTCCATCATCATCTCAACGCTTCTTCTCCTCCTCCTACTCCATGCGGGGATCTTCATCTTCATTGAGATGCTCTCACATATCATTTGCGTTGATAATAAATGATGGCCATGAATCTGATCCTCATGTCGAAGAAATCTATGCCAAGAAGCGTTCTCTTCGTTCTCAGATTCGTAAACAGCTCAAGAACATGAGCCCAACTCTTAGAGCTCAAGAAGGTTCATTCTTTTTCTTAATTCTTCCGCTCAATATAGTTAGATTGAATACTTGAGCTAAGAAAATCAAAGTGATTGCACAAAGAGTATGAGCTGGGAATTGGAGCAATAAAAAAGAGGAATTACCCATCCTTTCCTTTCTTCTTTGGTGAATCCTGTTCATGAGGTGAAAATCTGCTCCTTGTGCTTGTCCTTGTTTGAAGATGAATTTGGAGCAGAAATAGGAAGTTTTTGGAGTAGAACAGGGGGTTGTTGTGTCTGGCTGCGGGGTTGGTGCGGGGTTGCTGGGCGGCGTGCAGCGATTGAGGGTGGTCCGACCGGAGGTCCGGCGAGGGTTAGGCGCGGTTCAGTGGGTATGATTGTTTGTGGTGGTGAAATGGTGGTTAGAATTTTGTTTTAATGGTGGTTGATAAAAATCAGAAATTAAAGAGAAGCAGAAAAGAGGATTGAATCAGAAATCGAAGCGTCGCGTGAACTCCGACGAGATTTCTTCAACAGTGGCAGATTCCGGTGCCTGATATTTTATGGATAAGGGAGGGTAGGTGGTTGGCTGGGGAAGGGTGGTGGGAAAGGTGGTGTTTAGGAGGGAGGAGGTATATGGGTTTTTTATTCTTTATGTTCTAATTATAAATTATAAATTATAAATTATAAATTTTAAAATATTCAATAAAAGAGTGACATGTATTACTTTAACCTGTTAAAAAGGTTAATAAGAGGTCTTATCCGGTAAAAACTTGTTAAAAGAAAAACTACCTACAAGGTTTACTTGCTACTGGAATAAACGAAGCTTGACTTGTTAAAAGCGGTCAACGCAAAGGTTGACTTATTCTTGACAAATTTTCCTTTATAATATAAGTTTCAAACTTATGAGCTAACGTTTGATTTTCATTCATATATCATCTTAAATTTTGATGAAAGAAACAATATTAGTGTGATGGAGAAGTGATTGAAGCTTTGTCTTTCATACTTGAAGTTGTGGGTTCGAATCTTCACATTGAATATTTCTTTTTAACATATAAGAATGGCATGGATAGAATGTTATTGAAAGAGGGATGGTGACACGTGGCAGATTGCAACTCTTGTCTATGATTTTTAATATATATATATATATATAGATATAGATGATCTTGTAATAGTGATCGAGTAGTGTCTAAATAAATTTTTTTGGTGAAGTAATCAACAGCATAAAGTTATTTTTTTTTATGTATTTCTTTAAATGCACATTTATTTAGTCATCTAGTGATACCATTTTTTCTTAGTCCAACTCCATTAAAAAATTACACTTGTAAATGATAGATTTTAATGGGCTTTCGCATAAGCACACTTTGGACGAGATTTTGACCACACTTAAACCCAGATAGATCAGAGTTTCATCCTAAAACCATTTGATAATAAGTGGGGTAACCCATTAAACTTATATGTTTGTCATCCTTGCTCTAATTCTATAATGTGGGATAAACTTACATATGAGTTAACTCTTTAACAATACATCTTGTAATAGCGATTGAATATCGAAGTATTAACTATAATTTTTTCATTTTTGAAATGCTTTATTTAGTATTATGTTCGAAGTGTTGACTATAAGTTCCTCTTACATTTTTCTAGTTATAGAAACTAAAAAATAAGATACTTCATCCATTTTCTAAAAATTGCAGCAATTTGACTTTCATACTAGCTAATATATAATTTTGGCAATTAATACCGTGGATTATACATTCATGAAAATGATAAAGAGCTAATATTATAAAAAGGAAAATTTGTCAAATAAACCTTTTAAAAGATCATTTTTGCCAAAAAAAAACTTTTAAAATTGATTGACAATAAAAAAAATCCACCAACTTGGTTTTCTTACAAGAAGAAACCTTCATTCATTTTCCGGCGTTGACTTCCATTTTATGGCGTTGACCCCTATTTTTCCCGGAATTTTTTTGTGGAAACTAAATGAAATTAAATGGATAAAAAACCCTTAAAAAGGGTCAATTCAATAACAAACAACAGCTACTACCACATTATCTAAGGGTTTTCCAATTTATTTTTCGCTAAAATGACGGAAAAAATAGGGGTCAACGCCGAAAAATGGAAGTCAACGGTAGAAAATGGAGGACGGTTTTTTCTTGCAAAAAAAAAAACTAAATTGGAGGTTTTTTATTGCCAAAAAAATATATTGTAAAAAAAACTTTTAAAATGTTTTTTTGGCAAAATTTCCTTTAAAAATAAACATTTAAGAAAAATCTAATTAATAGGAAAGTATTCGTCATATACTAATAGTTGTAAAATAATAACATATAGTACATACTAACTAATTATTTTATACTTATAATTTGTTAAAGATATCGGTCAAAATGAAATACTTGAATAATGCAAAAGTCTGTTTTTTTTTTTTATAAAGAAAACAGAGGTACTACTATATTTGACATACTATCTAAATATGAATCTAGCAAGAGAGGTCAACATAGGGAGTAGCTGTTATTAGCATAAATCTTCAAATTGAATGCACTAAATTCTTAGTTATCCTCTAAATTTACTGGAATTAGTCATTCTAATTTCTATCATAAATTAAATTTGATTAACCTAATTTAAGGACAGATATCAACCTTTATTTTCTCCATATGGAAGGCAGGGTTAAGCAGCTTTCTTTCTTGAGCCCATTTGTCGCCTTCCAGCCTAATTAAGCCATTGGTAAGCCTCTTCATATGTGGAGTTGCTGGCTTCTGAAAGTCATAAATCTTCAACATTATTTCTCTTATTTCTTCTGGTTTGGTTATGATCACTGTTGGTGTTGGTCCATTCCATAAGAATGATTTTTCACCTACACGTTAATCTATAGTTTAACATTCATGCTTATTATTTATTAAGGCAAAAGCTAACAAGTAAGACCAGAGAAGAATATGTAATAATTACAAAAGTTGGTTTCTGAATTTTTTTATATCGAGATGAATCTAGCGATATTTTATATTTTAATGTGGATTTACTTACTTATAAATATCACCAATTACATAAGGACCAAAAATGTATTAGTAGGGCATGCAAAAGTACACAATATATAATTATATATATTAGAAATGGAGTAATTTATTTAATTTTTGTCAATCGAAAAAAGCCAATCAATTTTTTTTACTTTATCATGAATCGCAATGAGTATATCGAATAAAATCGTTTGGTAAAATAAGTTGTTATATGCTTATAAATATGTAAAATGTTTATCGTTTTTAGTCCATGAAAGTCTCTTTGCCAAAACTTGCCTACAAAGAAAGCTTTTGATCCAACTGAATAATTATATGCCAAATAAATCTTTTAACTTCGCTTATTGACCACATTCGAAAGGTAGTCTAAATCATATTCCAAGTAAGATTTCTTGCAAACATTTGATTGTAAAGTATTCATTACTATGGGCCTGTTATGTTCAGCTTATTTTCAGTTCAGTTCAGTTCAGCTCTAATAAGTTCAGTTCAGTTCAGCTCTAATAAATTCAGTTCAGTTCAGTTCAGCTCCAATAAGTTCAGTTCAGTTCAGTTCAGCTCTAATAAGTTCAGTTCAGTTCAGTTCAGCTCCAATAAGTTCAGTTCAGTTCAGTTCAGCTCCAATAAATTCAGTTTAGTTCAGTTCAGCTCTATTCATTATTTAACCAATTTGTTTAATATTATTATTGTTGTTCTAATTTATTTTACTTATTATTATTGTTATTATATAATAATAGTTATTAGTATTATTTATATATATTATTTTTTTATTATATCTTTACTCATTATTATTACTATTATTATTATTATGGCTCAGCAAAGTTTGGGTTTGATGCACGGTTTAACCAAATTTCATGTCAATACGAGTATTCTAATTTGCAATTGTTGCTTTATTTTACTGAATAAAATTCACTATTACATCATACAAATAAGCTACAAAAAGCTAGAAGATATGAAAAAATTACAAAGTTGCTAATAATACTGCAGTACTATTTAAAATACGACATTGTCGTTACGTTGTATATTAAATATACTTTGCGGTTTGGTGTATTTCTATCATAGACCAACCCACCACAAATCGTGGTTTGGTTAGAAGCACACATCAACCCATGTTTTAAGCTAATTATTATTATAAGGAAAAGAATAAGTCAACCCTTGCGTTGACCGCTTTTAACAAGTCTACCTTCATTTATTCCCTTAACAAGTAAACCTTGTAACTACTTTTTCTTTTAACAAGTTTTTACCGGCTTATACCTCTTAATAACGTGTTTAACAGGTAAAAGTAATACGTGTCACTATTTTATTGAATAATACAAATTTTAAAATTTATATTGAAGAAAACACTTTTAAAAAAAATCCTCTCCCTCACCTTCATCCCCACGCTCACACTCACACTACCACCATCACTAACACCCAAACACCACCATACTCAATGGCACTCTCTACCGAAGCAGACTGGGGAGAGAGCATACCAAATCCCCCTCCCATAATACAATTACTTTTTGTACTACCCTCTCTCTTACTCTATCAGATACTCCTTCATTCTCATACACACCCACACTCATTCACTCCCAATTTCTCTCATTTCTATCTCCTTTTCAAACCTGTATAAAACTCCAGAAAAAAAACACCAATAATTATGGTGAATTCAATCTTTCTAATTTCATGATAAACATTGAGTTTTTTATTCATAATTTGAATTATGTTAGTCAATTTGCAGGTGGGTGTTGGTTCATTTCCGACATGGTTAGATGCTCTGTTAAATGAGAAATTCTTTGAGCCATGTTTGGTTCACTCTGATCCTTCTGATAAAAAAATTGAGAAAAACGTTTATGCTTTGGCTGCTCTACTAGTGTTTGTCCTAAATGTCTTTTTCGTCACTGCAAACACATCCTTCTTCAAGTATTTAATTCATTCATTTGTCTTCTTTAAAAATTTCTTCTTCTTTTTTCCTTAAAATTTAGAGTGCAAACCTTTAATGGCTTCTCTCTTCAGATTTTCCCTTAAAATGGCTAACTTCTCTATTTCCTCTCTCTCACAATCTCACTCATCGTCTACAATTACCTTTATTTGGATCCATGGTCACCCGAATCTCCGACTCAAATTCGTACTCACATCTCTAAAATAAAGGTCCAATCACGGTTTCATTCCAACATTATCCGAATTCTTCGCGCCGAGGTTGAATACCAGAGTGAATATACTCCTCCTGGCGAGGTAATATGGTTGTGGACCCTTGTGGTTGTTGTGGGTTTGGACAACAGGGAGGTGGTGGTTTTTGGGGATGGAGAAAGCAGGGATGTGTTGGTTTTCGGGAATGGAGGAAACAGGAAGGTGGTGCTGTGGTGGTTGTGTCAAGAAAATAGGAGAGAGAAAAAGAGGAGTTGGAGCTGTAGTGGTCAGGGAAGGAGGAAGGAAGAGAAAAAGAAAAAAAGGAATTGATATTAAATAAATTAATTAATTAAAACTAATTGTAATAAGACACGTGGACAAATCACCTAAGATAACAAGTTATTACTAGGTCACCGGTAAAAAAACTTGTTAAAAGCAAAAATGGTTACAAGGTTTACTTGTTAGTGGAATAAATGAAGGTAGACTTGTTAAAAGCGGTCAACGCAAAGGTTGACTTATTCCTGACAAATTTTCCTTATTATAATGGTAATACTTTAATTTACTTCTTAGGCATTATATTATATCATCATCATCAAGTATTAATATATTAATACTAATAATTGTAATTACTCATTATTATAAATTATTATTATTATTATCAGTAATTATTATTTTTAAAATTAATTTATTATTATTATTTATTTATTTATAACTATCATAATAACATCAAAATAATATTGTCATTATTCATTTGATATTATTCTAAATTATTAATTTAATTATTATAACTGATTATTTAATATTCATAATAATTATTATTACTTAGAATTATTATTACTGATTATTTAATATTCATAATAATTATTATTTACTTATTATTCATATACTTATTTTAATTTAATTCAATTCAATTCAGTTCAGTTCAGTTCAGTTCAGCTCCAATAAGTTCAGTTAGTTCAGTTCAGTTCCAATAAGTTCAGTTCAGTTCAGTTCAGCTCCAATAAGTTCAGTTCAGTTCAGTTCAGTTCAGCTCCAATAACTTCAGTTCAGTTCAGTTCAGCTCCAATAAGTTCAGTTCAGTTCAGCTAGAATTAGCCGAAGAGAACAGACCCTATAAAGGCTTGCTCATATTAACAAAGTTATTAATTCTTCATGATAATATATAGATTACTATTAGGCTTGCTAATGTATAAATAGTGTATTGATACTACTATCCATTGTATGATTCTATACTTGATAGTAGTATATATGAATGCTCTATATAAATAATTATTGTACATTACAACCATAAACACAATAGTAGTATCAGAAGGCTACGGACATGCTTGAATTGAGGATTATGTATTATGGAGATAATAGAGATCAATTGAAAGAAAATGAAAATGAACATAATGTATCCCCACTTCGAAGGTAATACATTATCCTAGAGTGATGGTGGATAATTATTACTCCCAAGATGAGGTTACAACCCTCCTCCTTATGCATTGAATACATATCTCCATCTCTTCTCAAAGTAAAAAAAACATATCTCCATCTACTACTACTACCTTTAGCCCCTTCATTCTCTACTTTTTCTTACATCACCCTTTTAATACAAGCATGCCCTAAGTCTAAAACATCAACCGTAAGAAAGAATACAAAGATCACTCCATGAAATGTATACCTTTAAGCTTACAAAGTTATATTTTTTTCCTCATATGATTTAACACAATTTGAGTAATCTAGTCAAACTTTACAAACATTGACCATATCTTTCAATAATATATAAATAATATTATGTTGATTTGTCATGTTATTTGATTCAACTGAGATTATAATTTTCAAAGTATCAAAATTTTATAATATTATATCACATATAAATTAGGAAAAATTGATTGGAATAATCCCAACTATGACCGTTCCGCTCAAAATAATCCCAACTATGAGTTATTCTAGAATAATCCAAAATATGGGGGGTACCTTCTCAAAATAATCCAAACTCTTAATTCTATTATATATAGTAGTCCCATATTGGATCATTGAAGGTAAGGAAAAATGAAGTTTGGAAAGGTACACCTAATAGTTTGGATTATTCTAGAATAACTCATAGTTGGGATTATTTTGAGCGGAACGGTCGTAGTTGGGATTATTCCAGTCCATTTTTCCTATAAATAAAGAATTAAATAATTCATTTAGAGATCATAATTTTTAAGTGTTTAAACTAATTTTTGACTTTGAGTATATACAAGGAAGTACTTGTTTTGAATCCACCCTTCATGTTAAATCCAACAACCTCTAAGGGGCATAAAAATTAAGTAGAACAATAGATTTTGTAACGTACATATAAATACAAGTGTAAAGTAAAACATACCATAGTTCTTGATAGTTTGGTGATGAAATGGGAAGATCCTAAGGATATAATCATTGGAAAAGTGCTCCATGGGCTTAGAAGTGGTTTCTTTCACCATCTTAGCTATTATTTTGGTGTCACCATACAATACCTTATAAGAGTGGCCTTGAAATCCTTGTTTTGTAAGGCATCTCTCTAGTCTTTTTGGGTTCAACCACACCCAATTTAGTGCTTTCCATATCCATGCTATTGTAAAAATACAGACCAAGGGAGTTGCAACATTGCTCAAGGTTACCTCCATTATTGTCTACTATTATACTTTTTTTTAATGTGCGTTTGGTTATGAAAGAAGAGAAAAAGAGAATGATAAGTAGTTGTTTTGGACCAAATATTATGAGGAAGAGTTACTATTTATAAGCATAGTGCTTTGACTTTTGAGGCCAACATAAGGTGCATGATTATTGACGTTAATACTATAAGTCTTTTCTTAAGGGTTGGATAATTCCTAATTTTTAATTAATATTGTGGGTCACCCCCAATCACCAATACATCACTCATGTAAGTATAGTCATGGATGACCAAGACATCATTTAGCTACAATCATCTTCAATAATTGTACATATAATATAGTATAATGTAATTTATGTTCCTTTTTTCTTTGAGGCAGTGCTTTAATTTTCATATTTGTCAATATTTAATTTGGATTATTAACATCGTTAGACATTTAGTTGTAAAATAAATATAATGACAAACACATTATTTAGCTACAAGCCTACAACCATTTTCAATAATTATTACCTGAAACTAATTTCTTTGAAGATGAAGTGAATATAATTTTATTAAGAATAATGATCACTTACTGGTACTTTCTAAAATTTTGTAATTCCTAAGTGAAAGTAAGTTCGAGGAGTATAGAGTTTAACCATGTAAGGTATCTATCCGCAACTTTATTAAACTTCCTTTTTCTTGAATGAATTAAAGTCCGTTGATCTTAGGTTGACAAACAAGTTTAGGGGAATCGGAAGTTCCTGGAAAATAGAATATTTACAAGTTGTTTGGTTAACCAAAACACATGAGTCCAATACTTCCCGTGAATTTCTACTTCCCACAAAATGGTGACATTTAATTATGAAATTCTTTCTTGGTAAGTAGAAATTTTTCACAGGAATTCCAATTTCATTCATTCAACCAAACAATTTTCCATTCTCTTCCTGAAAATTGGAAATTTATGGTAATTGCAAATTCATTGGAAGATCTACATCCCGCATACAAGCAAATAAAGTTCAATAGTATTCATATATGAAGTTCAAGTATAATTTTTTAATGTTTTAATATCTAATTATGTTCTTTGATAATATTATCAATCTTTCTAGACATTATTGTTGAAACTTTTCATAAACCATATCACTATTATAATTGTTTTTTTTAAATATTGTCATAATATTAGCTAACTTATTAGACATTATCTCATAATTATTACTATACTCTTTTATTATTATTATTATTAGCATTATTATTAATTTAAAAAGTTTAATTCGTTCCAAGTTGGCTCAAATTAATATGATATTTGCATTAAAAGTACATTATATTTTTCTAAATAAAACTTCTACTTATAATTTCCTAATTAATCATCTTTTTCCATATGATCTCTCACCTCTTTATTTTCTTCTACATGATCATCATTATCATCTTCATGGCCAGCTTGTCATGCATCAATCAGTTTCATGTCTTTCCAAATCATCTTAGCTAATCTTTTTCTTTTTTCAAACATGATGCTTCCCAATCGTCATATATATTATCTATTAACAACATTAAAGTTATAATTATTACAATACTTGAAATTATTATTCGAAACATAATAATTACTACCTCCGTTTTTTTTAATATGCACCTAAGGCTTTGCACTAGAACCAAGGAAAAAGTGCAAAAGTAAGAGAGAATGTTAGTAAAAGTAAGGAAAAAGTGAAAAAGGTAGAGAGAAGGAAAAAAAAAGTAGGAGAGAAGTGTAATAATTAGGTGGGCCAACCTTCCATTTATGGCAAAAGGTAGAAAGGTACCAATTTAAAAAAACACCCTAAACTGGAGAAATGTGCATATTAAAAAAAGCGGAGGGAGTATACTACAAAAATAATAATATGATAATAATAACCATATTATTATTATTTATATTAATATTATAAGTTATATTATTATTATTATTAGGGTTAATCATATTAAGTTATATTAAAAAATATTAGTATCAGCCTTACTCATTTCGTAATAAATAAGTTAAGTTCATTTCAGTTCAGTTCAATTTTGTTCAGTTCAGTTCAATTCAGTTGTATAAATTTCATTCAACCTCATTTATTCCAAACGAACAAAAGGCTAAATATATGATGAGTAAAGGTTGGAAAGATAACCAGTCAAGTCTATGAAACAAGTTTAGACGATCTTCAGCTAAGCACGTAAACCACTTCGCAATTACCATTTACCAATCCTATAACCATTGGTTAATATACTTTTGTCCACCTACTAATTAGCTTACTAACAACTGCCGCCTTTAATTCTCGGGCCACCAACTATAGTTAATTAGTTAGTTAATACTTAATGGATGCATTTTAGCAATGCCGTGATGTCACTGCTTTCGTTTGTTGGGTTGTAACTATCAAGTAACCCGACGGCCAATTGACAAGATATTATAATACTAACTAGTTTTGGGTCGGGCACGTCCAGGGTATGAATATGTAATAATTGAGTAGTTTTAAAATAACTAATTAAAGTCCAAAGTAAGTTATTTTGTTCATATTATGTATTTGCAAAATTCTAAACATAATTCTTGATCTTCATTGAAAATCCATAAACCATCAATGATATTGATAATATATAGAAGCACTAATAGTTTTGTGGAATGATGATTAGATTGAAGGATTTTGTCCTTCGATCGTGTAATAATCTAAATATGTAAGGATAATTTATAGAGATAATTATTCAATAATATTAGGTGATCGTAACGTTTTGCTAGAAGCTAATTACGCTTTGTTGGACTAATTAGATTGAGGTCACACATTGTAGCATTTGGTTGGATATTACCCAAACCCAATTGAGAAATGGGTTGGCCGGGAATATTGATGGATGAAGGAGTTTGTAACTCATAAGGTTTATGTCTTATAATGTACTTCCTCCGTTTCGCAATACTCGCAACATAAGAATAGTAGCCACTATTTATAAACCAATCTTATGTTATATTTTTTTACAAGTGTATAAAAAACATAGTCAAGTGGGTCTTATTTGATTCGTCTTAATGCATACTATCATAATATCAACTTTTTATAATTTTTACTTATCAATAATTAGAGATATTAAGGTTCAAAGTATTGCATTGGATAGTGTACAAACAAGAAACGTTGCGAGTATTGCGAAACGAAGGAAGTATGACATTATGACACTAATAAAACCTCATGATGCCACACATTGTAACCTCTCTACATACTTGATGATGTAGAGATTACAAAGTTGTAACTATTGTCGTTATTATTAGCTCCATAATGTATGACATTATGTGACTAATAAAACTTCATAAAATATGGCATTATGACCCTAATGAAGCCACAAGTAATTCCCTTTGTAACTTCACTATATAAGTAATGTAGAGATGACAAAGGAGAGACACACTTGAGTTGATCATCTTTTCTCTCCAAAATCTGGTTTTTGAGAGTTTCTTATCTACTCCATCTTCTCCCCATTTTCGGTCTCATTCATCATAAAGAGTAAGAGAGTGAAACTTGTTCATCTCTTCCATACTAGCATACGTGGTGATTCATCCATTACTCGTGGACAAATACTAGAGAAATGACATTTGACGTTCTATAAAGGATCTCCACTAGAACTCTAGAAGTACCTTGTTAAGAGGATTCACGCATCAAAAGGTATGGTTCTATACTACATTTGATTCATATTGATTTATATGCATGTTGATGTTGGGGATAGATGTTAAGTATATGATACTTGAAATTCCGCTAAATACATCTAAGTTCCTACATAGATCTCCATCTTTCATACTTGAGATTGTGGGTTCAAATCTTCTCATCAATAATATTTATATATCTTAACTAAAAAGAATAATGCGGATAATAACTATTAGAAAAAAGGAGGGTGACACCACTAAACACACGTCCCTATATTTTAGAAGGTTTATTGGAGTCAGTAAATATGATAAAATAATGTGCATTAGGGTGTTGAGAGTTACAAGGAAAAGATACAAATAATTTCCTATACATCTTAGGGATTTCAATCCTAGAAGGATTTACCTCTTAACTAACATGTGAATGTGAAATTGGCTGTAATAACAAACTTAAGAGAAATCATTAGAGTCAGCTTTAATGTCACAAGTTCTTCTACGACCACGATTTAGTGAAACATTGTTGATGGGAAAGAATATGAGATAGTGGGAGCACTTGAACTCAGATTGTGTACATGGAGTGCGAAGCAAATACTATTACTTGCTCATATCACTATAGATAGTAAAGGTCTGAGTATTTGAACTTCATCTGACTTAATTTGGATTCATGAAAAAGTACATTCTAAGTTCCTAGTTGAGTCAGATTCCAAGTTCTAAAGTTCCTTTCATACAAGAGTTCTACTTTAATTTAAGTTAAACAAATACTAGTTCTCTATTTGGGGGAGTAATCAATGGTTAAATAAACTCTTGTAATGGGATTTGAGTTAATGTCTTAAGGGAAATTTATAACCTTCAAAAGGGTTTGAGTAACGTATAAAGGGGAAGGAACTTACGTGAGTTTCAACGTAAGTGTGAGGATTAATTAGAGTTAAGCCTAGAGTCCAGAGAGAGGATTTCCAGGAAAGTCAATGAAAGGAACACACCAGTTAGAGAGAATTGTTATTGGGACCTGAGTTTGTAGAGGAGGTCAAGAAGTGGTCGAGAGATAATAGGTTTGGAATAGAGTCATTTAGTCTATTTCAGTGAAAGAGTAAAAAAAGTCAAACTCTCTTATGCTCAATGTCGTTTCTTCCTTTTAGGCCTAGGAAGCTTTTCCTCGTAAAAAATTCTTTTGCCTCTTTGTTCCTTATAGCTAGCTTTTAGTTTTAAATTACGCAAATTTCAACTATAAATATCACACTATAAATCACCACCCCTCTTGTAGTATTCCATCAAAAACGACATATACCATATAGTTTATTGGGATAGATTTCAGTAGAATAGGATTAGTATTTAAAAGTACAAGTATTTGTTGATTGGATGCGTGTGCATAACATACTCCACGCCCCCTCCATGTTTTATATAAAAAGAGTATTGGATGTTGGGGTTGTAGAGATTGTTTGACCATCTTAGGAGCCAAGGAAGATTATTGGTCACGAGGAACGTTCCTGATGTATAGGAAGTTGGGCAGGCATTAGGTCGCAGGGGGCGACATGGGTCCTAGACCCCGACCTGCGGCTTTCGTTGCTTGTTTTTTGCTAGGGTGTATAAATGCTCCCCCTTTTCCATGTTTTAAAGAGAACGACCATCACACATTAAACCCTAATTGCAAACACTAAGAGAGTTAGAGTTTGAGTTAGAGTTTGAGAGCAAGAGGGGATATTTATGTCATATAAATTGAGTGCTTGTTCTTACAAATTGTAATTTTATAAGTTAGGGTAATGATTTTATGAGGTAGCATTGCAATGGTATGTCATTGATGCTTATGTGCGCTCATTATCATCCTCCATTAATACATAAAGTGCATAAAGTTGGAATGTTGCCCCGCAACTCGGGATCTCCTGGTAAATCCTTGTCACTTTCTTGTTTGTCTCCTTCTATTCTTGTTGTTTCCTCTTCATGTTTGATTATTGTTGATGTGAGTTAATCACAAATATTTGTTTGAACACTCTCTGATTCCCAACAGTTGGTATCAGAGCCACAGTTGTTGTTGGTTTGATTTGGGTTAGATTGTGCCGTAAAACTTGTTTGTTTGTGATCGAAAGTCCAAATCATGAATTATCAGTGTTAGAATATCAATTTTTTTGGTGTGTACGTGTTCAAAATTTGAGTCTTTGGGAATGATTTCTATTGTTTTTATTAAAATTTGGTGTCTTGAACTTTGTGGTTAATTTAAACAATGAAAGAGGGTAAAACAACAATTGAGCGGTTTGATGGGAAAACACTAAGAGTTAGAGTTATAGAGCATTTGAGAGGGGTTATTATGTCATACAAATTGAGTCCTTGTTCTTAAAAATTATAATCCTAGAATTCAAGGTTTGTGAGTTTGATGTATCACATATATATATATATATAGTTTTTAGATGGATTTACATTGCATCTAGAACCTCTTTTAGAGCATTTAGGTGCATAATGTCATGAATTACTTAAGTTGTGCTCTACTACTCCCCGTTTGTGTGTTTCGATGATTTTCTGTTTATTTTGATACTAATTGATCATGATTATCAAGGATCTAGCCTATTAATCATTGAGGATCAAGGTAGCTTGTACAAGGATCACAATACATCCGTTTGAAACAATTTTGAGTTGGAAAGAAGCAAAGAGTTAGTGAAAGAAGTGCCAAAACTGACACATGTTCACTATTTTGATCATAACTATTGATAAAAAATTTCTAATAAAGAAATTCCAATAGGTTTGGAATCTAGACTTCAAGTGCTTTCCAACGATAGGTCACAAGCTCCAATCGGAAATATGGTTAAGGAGATACGGCCTTCGCAAGTTGATCCAGTTTTTCGCCTTTTTGGGCCTATATTGTAACCCTTCTCCTATCTAGTTTAGAGTTTAGCATGAATAGTTAGATTCTTTTATTTTGTGAGACACTTTGTTTTCCATTGTTCTTAGTTTAGTTTTAAGAGCTTTCTTAGAGTAAACACTTTTATATTAGTTTGGAGGAGATCAAACCTCGGATTATATTTCGATTACAGTTATTGTTTTCAGTCGTTCGGTATTGTTCTTCTCTCTTAGTTTTTTTAATTAATTTTTGTTTTCTTAATTAATTAGTTCATAATGCAAAGTTTAGGTTTGTATATTAGATTCTTCATTGTTGATTCGATTATGTGTGAGTAGTCATCTTTCTAGGGTTTTGGGAGGAAAACCATGTTATACCAGGATTCATATTTGAATTGCTATTAGTGTTTAGGATTTGATTAGATTGACTATGCAGTGATTTGTTCTTGATGAGTAATTAATGTTATTGTGCAGTTTCATTGATTGCTTGTGGTTATTAATTATCTGACAGATCCGTCTTACTTTTAGAGGCCCTATTACACATCAGTAATTCTGATTATGGTAGTGAACATTCGACATATGTTTAATTATGAGCGTTAAGACTTAACCACATCTTAATATGTGCTCTAATCTCTCGACTCTTGACCTAGGTATTGATAGTTGTTTGATCCTTTTGATTGATATAAGCATAGTTGACCAAACTAATGTCCTAGATCTTTAATCCATAATTCAAATCCCACCTTTATATTGCTTTCTTTGGTTTAATTAGTAGTTCAACTGATTCTTCCCTAATCTTGTCTGAAGTAGCTTTTTAACTGAATATCAACTCTGAAAACCTACTGTCGCCCAGTGGATTCGACCCTACTTCCCTGACTATTGTATTTTAGAGGAATTTAGGATGTACTTTTGATTAGGTGATACGACTTTAGCCTATCAGAGTTTGTGAGGTAGCATTGCATTGCTTGTGTGTGTTCATTATCATCCATACATCCTCTGTTTATACATATATAGTGCATAAAGGTGTGTTTTGCCACGGAGCTTGGGTTTCTAACGGTATATCTTGTCATTTTCTTGTTTGTCTCCTTTCATAGTTGTTGATTGTTATTCTTGTTGGTGCCTCTTCAAGTTTGATAATTTTTGATGTGGTGTAATCACAAATAGTAGTTTAAACACTCTTCGATTCCCAACATTGGTGGGTTCTCCTATTTTTCTGGCCTATATGAGGAAGATCACTCTCATTTCTTCTTTCGCTAGGTATTCAGTGTCGAAATTATTTTTCCTTGAGTATCCGAAGTGTTCATAAATGCAAGAATTCTGAATTTGAATGATTATGTTGCTTTAGCCTCCTCCACATATGGTGGATAAAAAATGATGTTTTTTGGAATAGAAAATTTAAGTTAATAGATTATAATATTCAGAGAAAATCATATTGAATAATGTAAAATGAATTAAAGTTGGCTGGCCTAGTAAAGCTTCAAGTAGAGCCTAGTTTTGGGTTTGGATAAAGTTGAGTTTTTCATAGATACTCAAATATCTTGGTTGTGCAGTATCCATAGTAAGTGGAGTCCTTCCTAGATAGTTTTCGTTTACTAGGTAGGGCTTAAGTTGTAAAATCTTTTTGAGTTTGAATTAATTCTATTTACTCACTGATAATAAAAAGGTTGAATTCGCTCCATCATTAATTTGAGAAGAAGATTCTTGTATTGACTTGGCAAACTGTAGACTGATTAATATTTTCCATCACAAATATGGTGGATAATAGTCCATAGAATAAAAGGGCTCGGTTTATTATTTTACATTTAATAAATATTAAGTTCTAGCAAGTCACAACTAATGCAAGTACAAGAGTATAACTACCTATCGTTTTGGTGAAATATGTTGCTGATAAGAGGTTTTTAGTGTGTTGTTAAGGGACTAAGAACCGATTAGCAAACAAAACTTATAAACCTAACGAGCAACTACTAAGAACGTAGTAATGGCAAGTCAAGGGTCGAACCACAAGGAAATTGGGATTGACTATAGTCTACTAAGTCCAAAACTACCCAAGCAAAGAGTTTTGTGGGTTTAAGATTGAATTAGGTACCAACTAATCAACTAGCTATCGAATACCAACTAATAATCAAATAAGAGAATTAATATAATAAGGAAAACACTAGAGTTCAGGCTACTCGTATGAACTTGGGGTAGACAACGATAATCAACACTATAGCGATTCACAACGATGACAATACAAGGTTAAGTTTCCCTCTAATTTACTTGAGTCCTCTCTCGAATGGTCCTCAAGAGTAATCAATTAATCAAACAACCAAATCCTCTCTCGAATGGCATTTGGTCAATTGATTAATAAATTCAATGAGCTTGGAAAACCCCTAATTAAAGGATCCCTTTAATTCCTACCCAATCCCTTGGTCTAGAAATCAAGTCGAAACATGGGGAATGACAAAAGGGATAAAGTTCGATTAAGAACAATAGAAACCCTAAGTGCCCTACCATAAACGTGATCAAGATCTATCCTAGGGTGTCAAAACACCACATTCAATGCATGAACATTCAATTGAATCATAAAAAGCATTAACAATCTACATTAAGCCCTTAATTCATACTTTCGCCCAAACTCTAGATAATGAACTACTCACTAATCATGGATTCTAAGCAAAAGAGATTAAATAAATTAAACATGATTAATAAAGCAATAGAAATAAAGAGAAGAGAGATTGAAAGAAAATTACTTGAATTGAATTAATGATTCGATCTTCAAAGTTGGAACAATGAGAAAACTTAGAGTTTGAGAGAGTTTAGAGAAGTTAACTAAGCAATTAGAGTGTAAAGTGTGAGATAATGTCGACTAAAAATTCCCTAAGCTAAATAAAAGGTTCATTAAACTAAGACGAAAAAAGGGGGTCAAAACCCGAAGTCAAGTCGCCACGGTCGTGGCGCCTTAAAATCGTCTAGGCAGCAGCTAATCTCCAAATGGACTGACTCGAGAAGTCAGGTCACCACGGCCGTGGTGATTTTGCCACGACCGTGGCCCCTAACTTTCATAGGATTAGTTCCAAATCTTCAACAGTCTGTCTTGCTTGCTACAGGTCCCCACGACCGTGGTGACCTACTGGTCAGCGGAAAACTCAACTTCGAACAATCATATCTCTCTCGTCTCTTATCGGTATTGGGATCATGACCAGTCGTTGGAAAGCTATCGAAACAAGCTAACACCTCCCGCTGGAATCACCTTAATCTGAATGATGGATCAAACGTTATGTATATTTGAAGTTCGATAGTCAAAAACTAGTCTTCCAATGATCATATGACTTTAAAAACCTGCAAGTTAGCCTGGAAATCATCCAAAAATAACTAAACAGATCATGAAGCGACAATATAACTCAAAGGTGACAAAAACCATGCAATGCTAGGCTTAAATGCTCTAAATTACATGCAAGAACACTAAAAATGACCTACAATTAAGCACAATAAAGTGCTTATCAGTTGCAAAATTCTCTCAAAATTTTGCTCCATTTTAGACAACTCTCTTGTAATGAATAGAATTATACTCTAGATGACTTACCATATCTTCCCTCTAAAGTAAGCTCAATTTCTCTGTTTGTGTAACACCATAATAGTAATAGAGTGATATAATAATAATAGTTATTATCGTTATAATAATTATTGTATATATATTAGGAATATGATCTGGTAAAAACTATTTTATACGGTGAAAACAATGTAAAAGAGGTACGTGTATTTCATTAGTCACATTTTTGTAAATACTGACAGCTTTGATATTAAAAATACGTGTATTTTATTAGTTTTATCGACATTTATGTAAACGTTATATGTACTCCCTTTTTCAAGTTTTCACAATTTTCTCCAAATTTGTGGTTTTTTGTATATACTTATATATTTAATCTACAATGATTCAACTTAACAGGTAGAGATAATCTTAACAAGTATAGATAATTTACTATGATTCAACTTAAGGAGAAATACCGACATGCGAACTCACATTATTGTTGATGGAGAAGGAGGATGTCATACATCACACGTACAAGTCTCGTGGGGGTACTCCACCTATCACTGATTGATTTTAGGATATAATTAACCTCATTTGGGTTTTATGCATGTGTAGTCAAACTTCGGTTCCAACCTAGGTGTGTAGGCCTATTGAAAATTTATCATGGTATTAGATTAGATGATCTTGACTCATTACCATTCCTAAGAAAGGAGGCCCCAATTTTCTAAAAATGGCAATTAGAGAGGATTTAAAAAATTATTTGGACCAGGTTGCCCAATATTATTGCATGTAGTAGTGGTGTTCATAAAAATCTGATTCGAGCAATCCGATCCGCGTTCCAACCGATCTGATTCGAAATTTTCGGATCACCCTTTTACCATATTCAGAAAGGTGGGGAAAATAACATTTATACGGATCAACACCAGAAATAGCTGACCCGATACTTTTTCATTAAATTAAATTGATTTTAAAGTTTTTCTTCCAAAAAAAGGATCAAATCTGGTATCTGAGTTTTTCGGATCGGATTCGGATCACCATCCTCCCAATCTGATCGGACAATCCGAAATGAACACCTTTAGTATAGTGCTTGTGGTCAACCCAGATTGCAAAGTTGAAGATGGACTCACATGTGAGGGAAGAATTAAGGAGAAATACTTACATGTGATCCTACATCGATGAAGAAGAAGGATATGATAATACACATTATACATAAAAGGTATTTGGTGGGCTACACCACCTATAACCAATTGGTTTTTAGCATGAAACCTTATATCGGCTTTCTCTTTTTCTCTAGTTTCATATGAAAGATATTAAACCTTTTTATTCTATGGCTCTAATGTGTGGAAAAACTCTCCTCCGACATAGGCCTAACGAGCAATCCCATTGAACATTTACCATATGGAAAGATCGATATGCCAAACTCGAGATTATTCCTCTAAGAAAACCACAGTTGGGATTTATAATAATAATAAATCCCTTAGTTACGAAAAAAACTATTTATAACATAATCAAAGCTGTTAGACTTAGGACTTTATGTCCTATATACTTTTGATGATGATAAACATAATTAGTTGATCTAACATGTTTGGTGAAGTTTTTGTTGCAGATGCCTAAACGAAGTCTCGAAGAAACTCTTGTCAAAAGCTTTAGACTAAGGACATTTGTAAAAATGTGTGTTTGTAAATAACAGATCAAAGTGCTAAGGTGTAATATTAGAGATTGTAGATATTTTACTTGAGATAGTAAAATAAATGCAATCTATAATATAACACCTAAATAAAACGATTTGCGAAAACAAAAAAAAAGGGAAAATCGTTTTTTGAAAAAATTGTTTTAAAAAAATCTGGAATATATTTTTTCGGAAAAGATAAGTTTTGGAATAAAAGGTTTTTAGAAATTTCTGATTTTAAAATAAAAGAATCGGTCTATAAAAATCAGCCCTAATACTATTAGGAAACAAATATCTTAAAGAAGATAAAATCTTCTTTAAAAGATAATTGCTTGCTTAAGTTTAGGAAACTATCAAGTGGACAATTCTATCTTTGTAAAGCTTAAAAACTGATTTTGAAAACGTGAGCCTTGACAAAGAATAAAAAGATCAGAAAATATAAAAGATACGGATTTCCAGTAATTGTTTTAGAGAGCCTTTTTCGGAAACATATCTTTAACATCTCTGAGATCAGCACTGAGATCTGTGACAGAAAAACACATATTTAAGCTCGATAAATACCACTAAACTGCTTAACTAAGAAGCACACAAAAAAGAGGATTCAAACCTTTCTGTAATTTCATCTTTTATAGAGAGTGTTAAGTTGAGTTTCTAA
Source organism: Patellifolia procumbens (assembly GCA_947645195.1). Taxonomy (NCBI): domain Eukaryota; kingdom Viridiplantae; phylum Streptophyta; class Magnoliopsida; order Caryophyllales; family Amaranthaceae; genus Patellifolia; species Patellifolia procumbens. The sequence goes on from CANSGD010001201.1 coordinate 851,870, forward strand.
GGGAATTAAACTTAATTTGGCAACACTTAGAGTTAGGTGTTGGGGTGCACTACTAGGGTTAGTAGTGGGGGAATTGTGTATCAAGGGTGTGATAATTGCAATTCAAAAGTAATAAAAAGAATAGTTAGGGTGGACGTAGATCTCAAAGGTGAGATTGAACCACGGTAAATTGCTTGTCTCTTATCTTTATTACAGTCTTGCTCTTTACTATTCTAGAAAGTCTTATTGATTTAATAAATACTCATATACACAACTCAAAAGCTCAGAGAAGGTCTCTGAGATTTTAAAGGAAAGTTCGATAAAATTTAGAAAATACCACACTCAATTCAACCCGCCCCTTCTTGAGTGTCTCCTTGTGATCCAACAATTGGTATCAGAGCCTAATATTCTTGTAAGGTTAATCCCTAGAGAATAACTAGCATGAATTCACAAGAAGACTCCCGAGACCGACACTCGAAGTGTCCCATCTTCAACGGCAAAGACTACGGATGGTGGAAGACCAGAATGAGAATATACATTCAAGGGTCCGACTTTGAATGCTGGAAGATAATAAGAAAAGGACCCATCCCCATCCAGACGAAAGACAAAGAAGGAAAGATGATCGAGAAGGATGAGGATGACTATGACTCCGTTGACTATGGGAAGGCCGAAAAGAACTTCAAAGCCATGAGTATTCTTCAGTACGGTATTGGACCAGAAGAATACTCAAGAATCTCCGCATGCTCTACAGCAAAAGAAATATGGGACACTCTTGAGTTAGCCCACGAAGGTACGAACGAGGTAAAGCAATCTCGTATTGATTTATTAGTACAACAATATGAGTTATTTACTATGAATAAAGATGAGTCAATAAAAGAAATGTTCACTCGTTTTACCATAATCACTAACGAATTACGTTCTCTTGGAAAGATCTATGCTTCGGAAGATCTGGTTAGGAAAGTCTTGAGGAGTTTGTCAGGTCGTTGGCTTCCCAAAATAACGGCTATTCAAGAAGCCAAAGACTTGACAACCCTATCTCTAGAACAATAAATTGGGTCACTTATGACACATGAACTTGTTCTTGATACAAAGGCTCCCGAACCAAAAAGCAAAGGTCTTGCTTTGAAAACTGATTTTAACGATGATGAAAGTGATAGTGATGAGGATGTTGCCTTTCTAACTAGAAGATTTAAAAGTTTTCTACAAAATAACAAAAATTTTAATAACAAAAATGGAAACTTTAAAGGCAAAAACACCAATTTTGTTCCAAAGAAAAGTGCTACTAACTCTGGATGTTTTAAGTGTGGAGAATATAGCCACAGGATCAAGGAATGTCCCTTGTGGGAAAATGAAAGACCCAAAGACAAAAGAGAACAATCAAAAAGGGAGTTCAAGAAGGCCATGGTAGCAGCCGTATGGGGAGAATTCGAGTCTGATGAAGAACAGTCAGAGGCACTGAGCCAAGAGGCAAAACTTTGCCTAAATGCAACAAAAGGATCTCAGAGAAGGTCTCAGTACCTAGATGACTCGCATCTATGTCTTATGGCGAAAACATCCACCTCTCAAGATGAGGAGAACGATGCAGAGGTAAATCTCACCTCTTTGAAATCTAAGATTCCTCTATTATCCAAAAACAAACTAATTGCCTTGCTTAGCAATGTTATTGATGATTGTCAAGAAATGCGTGATGAATTTTTAAACATGAAAAAGGATTTGAAAAACATCACTAAGCAAAAAATTGGTTTGGAATTGGAATATAAGGAATTGCTGGATGATAACAAGGACATGGTCAAAAGAAATAAAGAATTGGACAAAATGATAAATGACCAAGTCGTTGAGATAAGTGCGCTAAAATATGAAAAAGCTCTCGCTAAAGAAATTGTAGACAGCACTGTGCCCTATACTGAGCTTGAGGCTAAGAATCTTAACTTTGAAAAACAAATAAACGTTTTGAACCTTGAACTACTGGAACTGAAAAATGAAAATGAAAACTCTAGGGTTGACCTTATTAATGAAGGACAAGGTACAAAACTTTATGAAGATTTCGAAAAAGCCAAACATGACTTAAACACCCTAAATGACAAAAATAAAAACTTGAAAGCAACAATTGAGTCTTTGAAGGTGCAACTGCAGAAGTCAAAGATTGCCACCCCTGGTAGTAATATCCTAGACCATATGATCTCTCAAACAAACAATCGAAACAGACATGGTTTAGGATATACTGACCAGAAGCTCAGTACAGGTCTCAGAGCTAAAAATTATGAAAGAGACTTTCGAAAGCGAAAGTATGTCGATCTTCCCGAATATTTGATTTGCTATTTCTGTGGAAAAAATGGTCACATCCAAGATAAATGCACAGTCAAGAAAAATTATATGGAAAAAAATATGAAACATGCAAAACAAATATGGGTAAGAAAAGACATATTATATGCGCAAAAGAAAGAGAAGGGACCCAAGAAAATCTGGGTTCCCAAGACTAACGTTTGAAAATTTTGCAGGTGAACATGAGAGGGAGCAGCTTATGGTACTTGGACAGCGGCTGCTCACGACACATGACTGGAGACAAAAAACAATTCCTCTCATTAGTAGCCTATCAAGGAGGGTGTGTCACATTTGGCGACAATAAAAAGGGAGAAATCATTGGTATTGGAAAAGTCGGCAAATGCTTGACACACTCCATAGAAAATGTCTTGTTAGTAAGTGGTTTGAAACACAACTTGTTGAGCATCTCACAGTTGTGTGATCGAGGTAACACAGTAGAATTTCATGCCAATCTTTGTAAAATTATAAACAAGGACTCAAAAGAGATGATATTAGAAGGGAAGAGAATAAATAACGTTTACATGACTTGTCTAAGCAATCTCCCTGATAATACCATCTCTTGCATGAGCGTTTTGCACGACAATCCATGGCTTTGGCATAAAAGACTCGGACATGTTAGTTCTAGATTGCTTAACAAACTTAGAAAATTGGAGTTGGTTGATGGTTTACCCTCAATAAACTTCGATTGGGAAATGGTTTGTCAAGCATGTGCTAGATGTAAACATGTTCGATCGTCTTTTAAATCAAAGAAATTTGTTAGCACCTCTAAACCATTGGAACTAATTCATATGGATCTTTGTGGGCCAATGCGAGTTAGAAGTAGAGGTGGTAGCAAATACGTGCTAGTCCTTGTGGATGACTTCACTAGATATGTATGGACATTATTCATTGGTGGAAAAGATGAAACCTTCGAGGTATTTCTTGTCCATATTCGTAAAGTCCAAAATCAACTAAATTGCAAATTACTATCAGTACGCACTGATCATGGCACTGAGTTTGAAAACACTAATTTTGAAGTATTTTGCAATGAGAATGGTATTGATCATAATTTCTCCGCTCCAAGGACTCCACAGCAAAATGGAGTGGTAGAAAGGATGAATCGTACTCTGGAAGACATGTCCCGTACTATGTTATTGTATAGTGCCTTACCTAGAAATTTTTGGGCCGAGGCGGTAAATACGGCATGTTACATTTACAATAGAACTATGATTCGAAAGATTTTAAACAAAACCCCCTATGAACTTTTAAAGGGGCGAAAACCAAATATTTCTCACCTAAGATGCTTTGGTTGCAAGTGCTATGTGCATAATAACGGTAAGAACAATTTGGGAAAATTTGATCCTAGAAGTGATGAAACAATTTTTATTGGATACTCCTCCCATAGTAAAGCCTACAAGGTTTACAATAAAAGAACAATGAGAATGGAGGAGAGTATCCACATAATATTTGATGAAACTGACCATACTGAGCAAGTAGTGCAGGTTGATGATGAGGACTTCTCAATTGGATTAATAGGAGAATCATCAAATGCACCAGACGATCGTCATGCTCAAAAACGATTCGAGGTACAATCAGGGGCACAGTCAGAAGCTCTGAGAGAGGCACAGTCAGAAGTTCAAAAGAAAAATCAAATGGACAATATTCCTGAAAATGTCAATGCTATACAGAATACAGAAACAGGAATTAATAGAGATGAGATAAACTGTTCTGATTTAGAAGAAAATCAAACTCCAACCTCAATCTCAGTGGAAGGCACTGAGCAGCTCTCTGTAAAAGGCACTGTGCCTACACATCTTCCTTTCACTCCGAGAAAGTGGAAACATCAAAGCTCACATCCTACTGATCTGATTATGACAGATATTGCAAAAGGAGTATAAACAAGATCATCTCTTAAAAACTTTTGTGCTTTCAACTCTTTTATATCTGAAATTGAACCTACAAATTTCAAAGTTGCTTTAACTGATCCTGATTGGATTCTTGCCATGCAAGATGAACTTGACCAATTTAAAAGAAATGAAGTCTGGCATTTGGAACCTCGTCCCACTACTCAATCCGTTATTGGTACAAAATGGGTTTTTCGGAATAAGTTGGATGATAGTGGGATGATTGTTCGAAATAAAGCCAGACTTGTATGTCAAGGATTCAATCAACAAGAGGGAATTGACTTTGATGAGACTTTTTCTCCAGTAGCACGTCTAGAAGCTATAAGAATTCTTATTGCCTTTGCTGCCCATAAAAATATCACCCTCTTTCAAATGGATGTTAAGACCGCCTTTCTTAACGGCTATTTGAAAGAAACTGTTTATGTTGAACAACCCCCCGGTTTTGTTGACCCTGATTTTCCTAACTATGTGTTTAAACTGGACAAAGCTCTATATGGGTTAAAACTAGGGGTGTTCATTTCGGATTATCCGATCCGATCCGATCCGAAATTTCGGATATCCGAAATTTTCGGATCGGGAAAAGTGTGATCCGAATCCGATCCGAAAATTTCGGATACCCATTTTTTCGGATATCCGAAATTTCGGATCGGATACCCGGATTATCCGATCCGATTTTTATGGGGGAAAAAAGTTTAAAATCAAATTTATTTAATGAAAAAATTTACGGATATTTCGGATCGGATCGGATAATTATCCGAAAAATATCCGATTTTTTAAACATTTTTCGGATAATTCGGATTTTTCGGATATCCGAAAAAGCCAAAATGGTGATCCGAATCCGATCCGAAAAATTTCGGATATCCGATCCGAATTATCCGAAACACTATATTTCGGATCGGATATCCGAATTTTCGGATCGGATCTACCGGATCGCGGATCGGATCAATCGGATCGGATATTTGTGAACACCCCTAGTTAAAACAAGCTCCTCGAGCTTGGTATGAACGCTTGTCAAATTTTTTATTGGAAAATGGATTTAAGCGTGGCTCAGTGGATAGAACTTTGTTTCTAAAAACTAAGGGGGAAGAACTGTTAGTTGTTCAAATTTATGTGGATGATATCATTTTTGGGGCCACAAACGATGTGATGTGCCATTATTTTGCTGAACTAATGAAAAGTGAGTTTGAAATGTCAATGATGGGAGAATTAGGTTTCTTCCTAGGCTTGCAGATTAAACAACTTTCCACAGGAACCATGATACATCAACAAAAGTATGTGAAGGAAATTCTTAAGAAATATGGGATGGAAGACTCGAAAACTCATACCACTCCCATGGCAACAGCGTGCAAACTGGGTATTGACGACAAAGGTAATAAAATTGATGAGACGGTCTATAGAGGTATGATTGGCTCACTTCTCTATCTCACTGCTAGTAGACCCGATATTCTACATAGTGTGTGCCTTTGTGCTCGATTTCAATCCTGTCCTAAAGAGTCTCATCTTAAAGCCGTGAAGCGAATCCTTCGCTATTTAAGAGGCTCTTCTAGTCTGTATCTGTGGTACCCCAAAGAAGGGAACTTTGACTTGGTTGGTTTTTCAGATGCTGATTATGCAGGTTTTTTGGTAGATAGAAAGAGTACCTCCGGGATGGCAACTTTTATAGGACCATGCTTAATCTCATGGGCCTCGAAAAACAGCATTCAGTTGCCCTTTCCACCGCTGAGGCTGAGTATGTCTCTGCTGCATCGTGTTGCTCTCAAATACTTTGGGTAAGGCAGCAACTCCGTGATTTCGGAGTAATTATTGACAATGTGCCTATCATGTGTGACAATACAAGTGCAATTAACATTTCAAAAAATCCGGTTCAACATTCACGCACCAAACATATTGAAATAAGATTTCACTTTTTGCGTGACAATGTTGAAAAGGGTAATATATCACTTGAATTCGTCAACACTGATGACCAAATAGCTGATATTTTCACAAAACCACTTGCTCGAGAACGTTTTGAGAAATTACGAGTGGCTTTGGGATTAATCCATGGAAATTAGTGTGCGTAATGTGCCTTTGACTCTCCTAAAACTCATGTGAATTTGGATTTCAATTCATATTTATGTGCCTCTTGTGTGATAGAGTCAATGAAATATTCAATGAAAAACTCGCCTAGTCTATTGATGCTGTCCTCATAGTCAAAACCTAAGTTGCCCTTTTGTAAGATCATCCAGAACATTGTAATTTCTGTGCTTTCGAAAATATCCTGAATCTGCTTTTCAAAACAAAAAGTTTTACTTGATTTCGAAAATTCTGTTAACAAAGGAAGCAAAGCTAACAAGCATGGAGATCCAACATAAAGCAGACCCACTCTCCACAATTTCCCTTTAGCCCACTCCTCTACTTATCCCTCTTACTTAGCCCACTTCCCAAGCCCACTAACCTACCCAAATCCCACACACACCGACCCCCCTAAACCCTGCAAACCCACTTCATTTCCTCTTTCCCACCCTCCCAAACCTTTCTCACTCCCTCGACCTCCCACCTTCCTCCCTTCCTCCCACCGTCATCAACTCTCAACCCTTCATCTCACCATGGTGAGGGTCAAGCTCAACAAACCACCCAAACGCAAAACTACCCGCAAACCACCTCAAAAACCAAAACCCATCACCACCACTCCACCACCAAAACAAAAACCCATCACCACCACTCCTGGCACGCGTCGAACCACACGCGCAAAGACATCCTCCTCTCCGCTGCTCGAGAACATGATCGCTACTCAGACCACGCAACCATCTTCACCACCATCATCGCCGCCGGCTCCATCTTCACCACCGTCGTCGCCACCTTCTCGATCTTCACCACCATCTTCTCCTAAGGTCGTCAAGAAGAGAAAATGAGCTGCATCTCAAAGTACTGGGCATTGGTTCCCCATCAAGTTCAAACCCTACCAAAAAATCCAAAGGTGACCCAAATATTCTTCATGGTCGAATTTTTCCTAATTCTTGGTTTCGTAGGCCTGAATTTCATACTCTTTCTGATTTGGTTGCGTTACAAGGATGGAATGCTTTGCTTAGTTACTCTGATTATGTCTTTGAGTCTGAAGTTCGTCAATTCTACAATACTGTGATAATAACTGATGATTTGGCTTTTGGTGCTGAAGTTAATGGGAAGAATTTGTTTTATTCTGTTAAAGACTTTGCAGCAATTCTTGGAGTTCCTTGTGTTGGTTTAAGTGATTATAATGCCAAACATTGGCCTTTACTTTCTGGTATTGACAATGCATCAATCAGCACCTCTCTTTCTGGCCAACCTTTCACTCATGGCCAAAATTTCTCCTCCTCTTACCTTTCGGCTGATTTCAAGCTTTCTCGAATGTTGATCACCAAAACCCTCCTGCCTCGTACTGAAAATCGAGGGGATTGCTTAATCATGGATCAAGTGCTTCTTTGGCACTTTGCTCAAAACTTGCCTGTGAGTCTGCCCCATCTCATTCTTCACCATATTAAACACATTCAATCCTTAAATAGTTCCTTTCTTCCCTATGGGGTTTGGCTTACTAGATTGTTTAGAGCTGCTAAGGTTATTCAGGATGATGATCAGGGTATGTCTCCTAAAGATATCATGCATGATGGGATTCTTACCAAGATGGACTTGTGTGTTTTGGGTGGCGAGTTGCTGAAAAAGGATTATCTGGGATTTCGGCCTCGTGAGGCATGTGTGGGTTGCTTGAAACTTCATGATTGTGTTCTAAAACAGGGGAGGCAGTTACAGCAGCTTGTGGCACAGATTCGTGTTCAGGAGAGGCGCCATCGCCAAGTCATGTCCCTTCTTGCCATATCAGCTTCTCGTCCTCCACCTCGTTAACTCCATTGCTGCTTGTGGTTTCTTTTGCTCTGTTGGTGATGCACTATCTTTAACAAACTTTTTTTCTTAGCTGCTTTTGGAAATATTTTGTGAATGATGATCTAACTTTTGGGATTGTGAGTTGGTTTAACTGTAGCACCAGCATCACTAGATTATTGTGCTAGAGCCATTTCTGCCTTTATTTGTCTACTCTTGATATGCTCGGCACTGGATGTAGTTTTTTGATCCTCCTTTTTGATAATGTCAAAAGGGGGAAGACTAGGCACTTACATAACTGTTTCCTAAGAAGATCCCATGTTCTTTATAGTATATATGCTATTGGGCCTATTGTTATATGCTGTTGTTTTCCCAAGTAATTATAATACATGATGCATCATTTGAGGGGGAAATATTTGAATATGTTTGTCATCATCAAAAAGGGGGAATTTGTTAGACTTAGGACTTTATGTCCTATATACTTTTGATGATGATAAACATAATAAGTTGATCTAACATGTTTGGTGAAGTTTTTGTTGCAGATGCCTAAACGAAGTCTCGAAGAAACTCTTGTCAAAAGCTTTAGACTAAGGACATTTGTAAAAATGTGTGTTTGTAAATAACAGATCAAAGTGCTAAGGTGTAATATTAGAGATTGTAGATATTTTAATTGAGATAGTAAAATAAATGCAATCTATAATATAACACCTAAATAAAACGATTTGCGAAAACAAAAAAAAGGGAAAATCGTTTTTTGAAAAAAATTGTTTTAAAAAAATCTGGAATATATTTTTTCGGAAAAGATAAGTTTTGGAATAAAAGGTTTTAGAAATTTCTGATTTTAAAATAAAAGAATCTGTCTATAAAAATCAGCCCTAATACTATTAGGAAACAAATATCTTAAAGAAGATAAAATCTTCTTTAAAAGATAATTGCTTGCTTAAGTTTAGGAAACTATCAAGTGGACAATTCTATCTTTGTAAAGCTTAAAAACTGATTTTGAAAACGTGAGCCTTGACAAAGAATAAAAAGATCAGAAAATATAAAAGATACGGATTTCCAGTAATTGTTTTAGAGAGCCTTTTTCGGAAACATATCTTTAACATCTCTGAGATCAGCACTGAGATCTGTGACAGAAAAACACATATTTAAGCTCGATAAATACCTCTAAACTGCTTAACTAAGAAGCACACAAAAAAGAGGATTCAAACCTTTCTGTAATTTCATCTTTTATAGAGAGTGTTAAGTTGAGTTTCTAAGGGAATTAAACTTAATTTGGCAACACTTAGAGTTAGGTGTTGGGGTGCACTACTAGGGTTAGTAGTGGGGGAATTGTGTATCAAGGGTGTGATAATTGCAATTCAAAAGTAATAAAAAGAATAGTTAGGGTGGACGTAGATCTCAAAGGTGAGATTGAACCACGGTAAATTGCTTGTCTCTTCTCTTTATTACAGTCTTGCTCTTTACTATTCTAGAAAGTCTTATTGATTTAATAAATACTCATATACACAACTCAAAAGCTCAGAGAAGGTCTCTGAGATTTTAAAGGAAAGTTCGATAAAATTTAGAAAATACCACACTCAATTCAACCCCCCTTCTTGAGTGTCTCCTTGTGATCCAACAAAAGCATTGTATTTATATACCTAAAGACGATGTAGAATTAAGTTTGCACCAAATTGTGGACGAAGGGTTCCATGATTACTAGTCGGAGCATGAGCATAAGATGGTGATAATTCCAAGGAGAATCGTTGCAAAATCATAGCCAACGCCATTTTAGCCTCTACCATTGAAAAATTTGATCCTATGCAAATGCGAGGCCCCCACCCAAATGCGAAAAAACACATGTTTCCTTCGGTTGCCTTCATAATCCCTTGCGAAAATCTTTCTGGATTAAATTCTTTTGCATCAGGACCCCATAATTTTTCATTGTGATGAACATAAATTATTGGCAACTTAACCTGTACACCAGCTGGAAGAACTACATCTCCTACTTTCATGTCATGACAAACTTTTCGTGTAAGAGAAGGTCCTGGTTGATAAAGTCGAAGAACCTCGTGAAGTATCATGTTCACCTAAGAAAATAACAACAAGATATATATATATATATATATGTCAAATGCCAACTATCTAGGTTGAGTAAGGAATATGTAGACATCCACAAACAAATCAAATGGTGTTTTGCTTAGTTGGAAAAGAGGTTGTCCTAGCTTAATAAAATGTCTCGGGTTCGAGCTATGTTAATGCAAAAATATTTATAGGAAGGGTTTTTCCACTAATCGAAATTAATAGCATTAAAAAGTGGTTAGTATTTCAAAAATAAGATTAACAAGGGTTGCTCTTGCTTTGAAGTCCATTAAACCACTAAGAGGGGAGTTACTAAAGACCAAATATTTGGTCTTCAACATAATATTATATATTAAAATTACCTTTCTCTCTCCTCAAACTACCTAACACCAAGTGTTTGGTCTTTATAAAATGACTTCATGAAGTCAGTTCTTCCTTAGTCTTCTTTAGCTCTCTTCTTTTCTCTATCATTCTCTTTTTACTTTTTAATTTTATGATGCATCCTCTCTCTTAAAACCAAACATTTGGTCTTTACTAACTATGTCATAATAGACATGTACCTCAAAACTTCAATCCTAAGTCTGCCACTAGTTATGACTATGAGCATAAAGTCACATTTGTTGAGAGATTTTGGCACTATATTAATGTGAGTAATAGTTGTAATTAGCACGAAAATTAAAGCTTCTATAAATGCAGATATACCTAATATATCAAAACTCATTGCCCATGAAGCATTTACATCAATGATAATAGTTTTATCCCCTTTATTCCTCGAAGTTCAATCTTTCTATTATAGTTACAGAAACCAAGACAAGGAGGAAAAATTATACATGTGGTTTTATTTCTTCTTGTTTTTTAAAGTAGGGGGAGAGAATATGGTTGTGATAGATTGGGAATTTGGAATAAAGTGGTGCCAAGAAGCGGAATAATATTGGGTGAAAAGAGGGAAAATGTATACCAAATTGGGATAAAGGCAAAATTAGAAAGATATTTGAGGAACAAATGTAAACGGAAAGTAATAAGAAGATTTGAGAAAAGGAGGAAAAATATATTCCCTCCGTCTCAATTTGATTTTCCCATTTGGAATATGGGGGAAAACGAATGCAAATTGAGGTGGATGGGAATTTTTTTATTTTATATTGTATAAAGTGTACTTTAATACCTTTTTGCTTTAAAAAAATAAGAGAGAGAAAGAAAAGTGGGTGATTGAGAAATAAAAGATTCTAAAGTGGGTCATGTGTTAGACAAAAAGTAAAAAAGTATAGTAAATAATTGGTTGTTAAAGGGTAAGATGGAGAAATAAATATTCTTAAAATGGAAAAGATTCAAAGTGGGAAAAACCATTTTAAAACATCTCAAAAAAGAAAATGGGAACATCAAATTGAGACCGATGGAGTTTATACTATCAAATTAGCAATATAGTAAAAACTAAGAAAAACTTTGTGGAACTATTGAAAATGGAAAGTACGAAGATTTTTAGAAAAAGAGAAAAAATATATACCAAATTAGCAACAAATGAAATCTCCGAAGAACTTTGAGGAAGTTGCTAAAGCGAAAGTAGAAAGATTTTTGAGGAATTGATCGAGTAATTATGGTAGAATAGATATATTGAAACTAAACTTTACTCAACTAACATAAATAAACAAAACTAAACTGAGCTAAATTAAATTGTCATCAAAAGAACATAACCTTTCCCCAATCAAGTTTGTCGGCTCTCCAATCTTAATGGTTGGACTCTATTAGACTATGATCGTGTCGGCTAGTTTTATAAACAAAGAATGGTTCTTTTCTAAATGAATAAAAAATACCTTTTTTAGTTGAGTTAAGTCTTCCATATTATCGGGAGTATTTTTGCCAAATGTGGCAAGAATCTCCTCTCGTGCTTGCTCTTGCCAATTCTGATGCTTGCTTAGCAAAATCAGAGTCCATACTAAAAAGGATGAAGTGGGTTCTTGTCCGACCAAGTAAAACAGCTTGCACTCTTCTATCACCTCTTTCATATTCAACTTAATATTTTGATGTCTCTTACTTTCATCTTGTATTTCTTCTAAGTTTGATTTCAAGAGTAAACCCAACAAATCACTTTTTGCTTCTTCTCCATTCTCCATCGCCTTTTGCCTCCGTTGAATCATATTTTTCAGCAAAGATTCAACTTCCTTGGTGATTATTGTTGCCCTCTTGTTTGTTTTAGTAGGAAAAAACCTAGATACCAAGAAGAAAAAGATTAGCATATCATGTGCTAATGACTAATTAATAACCATCTTTCATTGTATGGTGTGTTTGGCTAAGTGAATTCAAATACAAGATGGAGTCAAGGGTCTAAATTATCTCATTTGAAGGACAAGTGGTGAAAAGAAAGAAATTAGATGGATTCATTAACCTTCTTGATTAATAAATATCTTTTTCACAATAAATACAAGTTTTTTTATTAAATTTTTTTTTCTAGTTTCAAACTCATGGCTTGCATGGTTATTTGAGAGATTTACCAAGTATATTATTTATTTTTCATGAATGATGCTTTTTATGTTATTTAAAATATTTATGTTATTTTTAATAGATTTATTAATTTATCAAGTATGTATATTGTATTCACTTTGATAGTCAAGCAATCAATATTGATTTTTATTGGTGCCAAAATAGGTGTAACATCTATTATTTCTGTGAGAATAAGAAAACTTTGAAGTGTTTTTTTTATTTCAATTATCTCAATCATTACTATATAGTATTAATGCAATAAAGGGTTATATGATCTATGAGAATCAAAATAAATTGCCTCAAATATCATATTTCCTTTTTTAAAAATTCGTAGCCAATTAAATTAGAGTTTAGATTTAAAAGTACAAAAATAAAATTATTAGAAGAGTTTAAATGATTGGATGGAAAACGGTAGGCTGTTTATAAATAATTTTTGGAGCTCTTTGAGTAATATAGAATAGAATGATTATTGAATTATCGACTATGAATCTTTGGACTCACTTTGATGTTTAAACATATAAATTTATGTACCTAGTCCAATGATCACTTTTGATTTTCTTAGGTGCCAAAGTTGGTGTAAGTCTAATTATTTCTTTGAGGATAAGAAAAAATTAAAGTGTATTTTATATCAATCATCTCAATAATTTCTATATATTAATACAAAAGTGTCATATGATCTTCGAAAATCTGAATAAACAACCATGTGTATATTGGGACTCATTTTGATAATTAAAAAATATAAAGTTATGTACATAGTCCAATAATCACTGTTGATTCTTACAGGTGCTAAAATAGGCGTAACATCTAATTATTTATTTGGGAAGAAGAAAAAATACAAACAATTTTATTTCATTCATCTCAATCAATACTATAAGGGCGCATGATATTTTGGCACGTGACTTTACCTCCATATTGTTGCCTAGTTTTTCACTATCCATTTCTTTCTCATATTAAAAAATTGTGTATGTTAAGATTTGAACCCACGACCATAAGTATGCTAAAAAATAGTTTCAACCACTAGACCAACATACTATTTGTATTCCATGTTTCAGCCGGATAAACAAGAAATAATTGGTAGCTTATAAAAATGATTACAATTGACATATCAAACACACCTGGAATGAGAGCATGATAAACTCCTTAATCAATCACCTTACTTTTTTTACTGAGGATCTTTTTCTTTATCAATCATACAACACCGAACAATCTATGTAAATTTTGTCATCCTACCTCTATCAAACACATAACATCAATTGAAGTGATACAAAGTATGCGAGAATGATATAAAATTTAATATATATGTATATATAAGAATTTTATTGTCATTTGAAACGATAATGAACTTCTTTTTTTCTATGAAACATACGTATCGTGTGCATATCAGGTTAATATCAATAAAATAAAGTGTCATATGATATTTGAAAATTAGAATAAAATGCAGTAAATATCACATTTTCCTTTTTTAAAATTTCATTATCGATTAAATTAGAGTTTAGAGTAAATAAATAAATAAAAGTAGTAGAAGCGTTAAGAAGATTAGGTGGGGAAATGTAGGTTATTTTGGATAATTTTTGAAACTTTTTTAGTATTATAAAATGATTTGCTATATTTCTCTCGTCTCATTTTCTATGATTCTCAACAAAGGCATTGTAAAGTAGGAGTTACAACTCATAAATCTCAAGTGATGAACTCCATTTAAAAATGTTATATTCCACGTCAAAATCATTAAATCTTCTTACATTTATAGAAAGGCTAGGTGTGTAATTCGATAACGATGTTACTTCTTTTCGTCATATCTCTCTAACTCATCATGATATTGGCCCTTTCTTATTAAATTTTCTTATTTTGTGTCATTCGACAAATTAGATTTTATGTTTTACGGAAAAGACTTGCATATTTGTTTGCACTTTCATTTATTACAAGTTCAACTAAGGATGGATTGTCTTGTCCCATTATTTGTTTAGACGGAAAGAATAGGTAAATTTTCTATTAGCGTAAGTAAACAATATTACCTGGACCCAGGAATATAAACTGACTTTGAGGCTTGAACTGTAATTGCAAGGTGTTCTCTTAGAAGTTCAAACACCCTCCTTCCTTCTTGAAAACTACTACCAAATGCTGCACGAGATATTGCATCGGCTGAAAATTTGTGTACAAATGACCACATTTCTAGCTCTTGAGATCCTATTTCGGATGTCATCTTCTCCCATTCTTGGATCATCTCATTGCAACTCGCATGAAATGCTGGCACCATATGCTTTAACAATAATAAAAATCCAAATCAAATGCAAAGTATACTAAATTTTTGGTGCATAAGGAAAGGCAACATTCCATTTTCTAATGAAACCAAATACACTTTATTCTTTGATTTTGGAGTATGATGGAATAAAGTCAAAAGGCTTCCTAAACTAGCCGCACTTATCATATTACAAAGTCACAAGTGGTCAATGCATTTTCGATGTAATTTTCATTTTTTGGGTCATCTAGAAACAACTTGTTTTTGTATTTAACACAAGCAGTAAGGTTGCGAACATCCTACACTCTCCGTTACCTCGCCTTATAGAGAGAACCTTTGAGGCACTAGGCTGATGTTATTTTTTATTGTTTCAAGGGGGTTGCGAAGGCGGGATGAGGATCGTGTCCAAGGCATTAGGAATTAAAAGGAATGATTTATTCATTTGAGATATCCCTTAATATGAAATTAGTAGAGTAATTAATCAAATATATATGTTGTATGCATATCTAATTTAATGATTTATCATTGCATATGATAAAGTATCGTATATAGTATGAAATATTCTCTTGCTAATTAATAACTCCATATGAATATGATATTTAATGTGCAATACATTCGTAGCGTGGATTTAAAAGCCACTTAACTAATATAATTTTCAGAGAGCAAAGTATTTGATTTATGTATCAATTACATGCATGGTGCTAATTATTTCTATATCATATGCATGGATGACTCCTCTGCGAGAAAACCAAAACATAAAATACTATACTCCACTTAGCAATATTGTTATAACTAATTGGTGCCAACAGCACCAACTATTCGTTTGGTGCATAAAACAGCACAAACTAAAGAAGGTGCAGTGCACAACACAAACTTTATGTGATGGGTGCACAAAACAACACAAGGAGATTTTGGCCTGAGATTCTACTTAGAATTCATGTTGTTTTGTGCACCAATCACATAGAGTTTGTGTTGTGCACCTACCACAATATTCGTTTGTGTTATTTTGTGCACCCATCACATAAAGTTTGTGCTGTACACTGCACCTTCTTTAGTTTGTGCTGTTTTGTGCACCAAATCAAAAGTTGGTGTTGTTGACGCCAATTTTTCCTTTTTTATATCCTATGCATGAATGACTTCTCTACGAGAAAACAACGATCGAGCGTTTACCTACTCTATTTTTGCACCAAGGAAAATTACCAAATAACATGTGAAGGTCAGATTGTTGTTTCCTTCACTTAATTTTTTCAAAACTTGAGAATTCTTTCACGGGTTAATTTTGATTTTTAATTGATAGAGTTTTATTTATTGTCATATACATATAATGTTTTTGCAAAATGGACCTTTCTTTGGTGTGTTTTAATGGTGAAAGACAAAGTTGGAGACTTGACCAAAGAAAAGGGAAAGTAAAAGAAACAATGAAAACAATAAATGGCAAGAGAGATTACCGAGGTTCACCTCCAATTTAGGCCTATGCCCTCCTAGGATGAGTGTAAGTATACTTATGAGCTTAAAATGAGTATTTAAGGATATTACACTTGGAGAACAAAGAAGGGGGGAAGACCTTAGCTAAAATCGGATAATAAATGACGAATCCAAAAGAAAAGGCTGGTGAAATGTTAGGTGCCCATCCGGACGTTCTACTCCTCAGTTCCCCGTGATCGAAAACGCTTGTCCGAAAGTGGGGTTAGTGCTCGCCATGCATCAAAATACTCATCCGGAAGCATTCAAGACTCAAGAATTCATAGGCACATTCAATAGTCTCCATATTGCCTTCAACTCCTCCAACTTCAACACAACACCCCTTCGTCACACACTTATCACTACCACCATACTCCACATCATCTCATAGTTATGATACTCATCAATCATGCCCTCAAAAAGCCCAAATCAAACACGGACAAAGATCAACCAAATCCTGTGAATTTGTTGGTTATCAAAGGTTTAATCAACATGTCAGTGAGGTTGTCATTTGTACCAATCTTCATCAAACCAAGATTCTTGCATTGTTTTGGATCTCGTCACAAATAACATATTACCTCACCTCAATATGCTTATTTCTTCTATGAAACAAATTTTGATTCTTAGCGAAATAAATGGCACTTTGGTTATCACAAAATACATTCAACAAACCCCTACTTGGACACATCTCACCAACAAGATGTTGGAGTTTGTAAGAAGAGTAAAACAAAAACTCTTGAGCTGCTTCAAAAGAATATGAAGAGTTGGGGATCCCATATAGGAAGAATAAGAGGTGAGTGGTGAGTTTATTAATAGTTATGTTCCTAGTATCTATTGAGTTGGTGACTTGGTAGGCTTTTGTGGTTGGGCTCTTGATTGGGCTAGTCCACACACGCGCGCCACCGCCCGGACCGGGTCGGGGCGTGGGCCGTGGGAAATAACTTAACTAAATTTTTACTGGAAAAATCTGTCATCCTTTTATGACTGTTATGGAATCAGTCAATTCCTTGATCCACTCCTTAATTGACTGCTTCCACTAGCCGTTAGTGGGCAGTTTCCATTACCCATTAATTACCGTTTTTAACACGGTTTTAGGAGTCAGTTTTCCCTTCTTCTGTCCCTATATATACCCCCTTCCTGGCACAGTTTTTAACACACAAAAAATTATCCTCTCATACTTCTCTCTGTTAATCTCTCAAATACTGGGCAATATTAAGAGCGTTCTCAAACTGTCTCTCTGTACTTCACCGGCGAGTCAGTGTTGTGTTAACCCTGGAGGTTGGTTTGCCACGAGTCCGTGTGTTCGTAGCGGGGCAATTTCAACTTTAGGGCAGTGATAATATCACGGCACAACAATTTTACATATAAGTTATTAATCTACCAGTCATACTTCCTACAATCTAAAGTTGAAATTTTTTTTCGTTTATTATACTGTTATTATGGCTGGTATTCCTGTTGCTGTTCCTCTTAATTCTGTCAACCCCTTTGTTCCTGATATGTCGAAATTAGACCCTTTGGATGGAAAAAATTATATTAGGTGGTCTGATAAAATAGAATTCTTTTTAGGCCAAATTGGGGTAGATTACTGCTTAACTATTGATGCTGCTCCTGTTGACGCAGTTAGGGATTTTGAGAAAGATAATAAGACATGTAGGGGAATGTTATTGCATTATATGACTGCTCCTTTATATATGATTTATAGTAAGTCGAAAAAGGCAAAGGATATTTGGGATGCACTTAAGGTTAAGTATGGACTAGATGATTTTGGGACTAAGAAATATGCTTGTAGTCGTTGGTTAAAATTTACTATGACTGATGACAAACCTGTTTTAGACCAAGTCCATGACTATGAACATTTGTGTGCTGAACTTGCTGCTGAAAGTATGGTTATTCCTGATTTATTTCAAGCTATTTGCCTTTTAGAGAAACTGCCACCCTCTTGGGAGACCTATGTTCACTCTATGAAACATAAGCAAAAAGACTTTACCCTTCAGGAATTAGTTTCCCACAGTAAGATTGAGGAACAAAACCGGATTCAGACTAAAGGAAAGACCGACCATTCTTCCTCTTTAGCCAACCTTATTGAGTCTAAAAATTCTGGAAAAGGGAAAAAGGGTAAAAGTCAGAACCATGTTCACGGGACTAGGCAGAATGGTAATGGGTTTAAGGGTAAGAAGCAATTTCAGGGTAACTGCTATGTTTGTGGTAAATTTAGACATGCTGCTAGGGATTGTAGAAACAAACAGGCTTCTTCAAATGCTGTTGTCACCAAACCAAAAGACAACAAAGCACAAGTCAACCTTGTTGAAGATGACATTATTGCTGCTGTGGTGTCCGAGGTGAACCTGATTAGCAACGTTTCTGAATGGGTCGTGGACACTGGAGCTACCCGCCACATCTGCTCAAGCAAGGAAATGTTCCAGACTTATGATAAAGTTTCAGAAGGAGAATGTGTCTTCATAGGAAACTCAAGCACTGTGAGTGTGTTAGGCAAAGAAAAGGTTTTTCTAAAGTTAACCTCTGGAAAAACCATTGCTTTGCAAAATGTCTTGCATGTTCCTGATATCCGCAGAAACCTCATATCTGGTGCACTTTTAAACAAGGCTGGAATTAAATTAACTTTTGAATCTGACAGACTTGTATTAACCAGAAATGGTGATTTTGTGGGTAAAGGATTTTGTAATGCTGGACTCTTTGTTTTGGATGTAATTTCTGATAACAAAATTTGTACTGCTTCCGTTTATATTGCTGAGTCTGTTTCTTTATGGCATTCTAGACTAGGTCATGTGAATGTTGCATCCATTAAAAGGCTAAAACGACTTAGTCTTATTTCTGACTTTAGCAATACCTCTTTTGACAAATGTAAAGTATGTGTAGAGGCCAAACACCCTAAGAAAGCATTCAACAAGAGTGTTTCTCGTTCCTCTACCTTATTAGAACTAGTCCATAGTGACTTAGGTGACTTTAAGAACTCTATGAGTAGGGGAGGGAAGAGATATTATATTACATTTGTTGATGACTTCTCACGTTATACTAAGGTCTACTTGTTAAGTACGAAAGATGAGGCTGAAGAGAAATTTCTTATTTATAAAGCCGAAGTAGAAAACCAGTTAGACCTTAAGATAAAGAGAGTGAGATCCGATAGGGGTGGAGAATATGATGGACTTCCACTTAAGAAATTTTGTGAATTTAATGGGATTATACATGAGGTTACAGCTCCCTATACACCTGAACAAAATGGAATAGCTGAGCGGAAAAACAGAACTCTTAAGGATATGATGAATGCTATGCTTATAAGTTCAGGGATGCCTACTAACATGTGGGGGGAGGCAATACTTTCTGCTTGCTATGTGCTTAACCGAGTTCCCCATAAGAAGTTAGATAAGACTCCCTATGAATTGTGGAAAGGTTTTAAACCTAATTTGGGTTACCTTAAAGTGTGGGGGTGCTTGGGAAAAATAGGAATTCCTGACTTTCAAAGGAGTAAGATTGGACCTAAGACTGTTGATGAAATCTTTATTGGGTATGCTTCTAACAGTGCTGCATATAGACTTATTCTTAAGGATGCTTCTGGCTTTGGTCCTATTAGAGAGTCAAGGGATGTAGAATTCTTTGAGCATATTTTTCCTATGAAAGTTAGTGTGCAATCATGCTTGCCCGTTGCATCTTCTTCTACTTTGCATCATAACATTGCTTCATCTAGTGAGACTTTAGAACCTAGAAGGAGTAAAAGAACTAGAACTGAGACTAGTTATGGACCTGACTTCATTACTTCCTTCCTAGCTGAAAAAGGATTTCTAGATGAGCAAAGAGTAAGTGCTTTTATATTGGAAGAGAACCCTAGAACTTTTGGGGAGGCCATGAGATCTGTTGACTCTAGTTTTTGGATGGAGGCTATTAACAGTGAAATAGAGTCTATTATAAGTAACAACACATGGATTTTGACTGACCTTCCTAGGGGTTGTAAGGCTTTGAGTAGTAAGTGGATTTTTACTAAGAAGTGCAAGCCTGATGGGACATTAGAAAAATATAAAGCTAGACTTGTGGTTGGAGGACATCACCAAAAGAAAGGTCTAGACTTTTTTGACACTTATTCACCAGTGACCAAGGTAGCCACTATTAGAGCATTAATTGCACTTGTATCCATTCATGATCTTGTTGTGCATCAAATGGATGTGAAAACTGCTTTTTTGAATGGTGAGCTAAATGAAGAGATCTATATGAAGCAACCTGAAGGATGTGTTGCTCCTGGTCAAGAGGACAAGGTATGCAAGCTCATTAGATCTTTGTATGGTTTAAAACAAGCACCAAAACAATGGTATGATAAATTTCATCAAACCATTACTTCAAATGGTTTTTTAGTAAATGATTCTGATGCTTGTGTTTATTCCAAAACAGATGGTATTGGTTGTGTTTTCATATGTCTATATGTGGATGATATGTTGATTATTGGAACCAATATAGACATAGTAAATGCAACTAAAAGTTTCCTAAATTCGTGTTTTGAAATGAAGGATTTAGGAGAGGCTGATGTTATTCTTGGGATAAAGATTACTAGAACGTCATATGGAATATCTTTAAATCAATCCCATTATATTGAGAAAATTTTAAAGAAGTTTGATCGATATGATTGTGTTCCTATGAAAACTCTATATGATTCTAGTATTCATTTGAAAAAGAATAAAGGAGATAGTATATCACAAGAACAATATGCAAAAATTATTGGTAGTGTAATGTTCTTGATGAACTATACTAGACCGGATATAGCTTATGCTGTTAGTAGATTGAGTAGGTATACTCACAATCCTAATCAGGAGTATTGGGGTGCTTTGATTAGATTGTTGAAGTATTTAAAAGGCACTATCAATTGGGGTTTGCATTATCAAAGAACACCTTGTGTTCTTGAAGGATATTGTGATGCTAATTGGGTGTCTGATAATGATGAGATTCAATCTACTAGTGGCTTTGTTTTTACTCTAGCTAGTGGAGCTATATCATGGAAATCATCAAAGCATACTTGTATTGCCAAATCTACTATGGAATCTGAATTTATTGCTTTAGAATTGGCAGGACAGGAAGCTGAATGGTTAAGGAGTTTGCTAGCTGATATTCCATTGTGGGGGAAGCCACCTCCATCAGTTTCAATGCGGTGTGACTCACAAGCTGCAATTGGGGTCGCGAATAATCAAGCGTATAATGGAAATAGGAGGCATATTCGCTTGAGGCATGCTATAGTTAGAAATCTGATTAGAAATAATGTAATTTCACTCGAGTTTGTAAAGTCAGAGAGGAATATTGCAGATCCTCTCACCAAAGGCCTTTGTAGAAAAATGGTGCTAGAGTCGGCACAAGGAATGGGTTTAAAGCCTATTGTGGAGTGAATTATGATGGATACCCTTCTTAGAAAGTTTCTAAGTTCAAAGGTCAAACTAAGTCATAAAAGAACTCAAGTAGTAGATACTACTACCATTCTTATATTAATAAAAGTGATGTAGTATTTGTTTTTTACTGTAAAATGTGTAAGGATGAGTAAAATACTCTTAATAAGTTCATAGCCTTGATAAGGTGGTTTGAAACAGTACAAACTTGATGAACTTACCTATGTGAATGTGGGGGTTACGCCCAATCCCCTATGAGATCCCTAAGGCTTAGGATCTCTAGAGCATTCATGAAAATCCAGGCTTTGTGGGGCACTTATATATATATCGCGAGAACGTTTCTTATTTTGAAAAAGGTTTAGTGCGCAAGTATTGATTATGAACTCCGTAGAAGGTTCAAAGAGAAATCTACCTAATACGACAATATGACATACTTGTATGCACTGGGTATCAATTCAAGTCTCTAAGACATTGATGCTTACAAAACTGAGTATCTATTGCCCAAATCTTCTTTTTGAGCCCTGTTTCTTTCTGTCTCTTCTTTTGAATCATGTGGGGGATTGTTGGAGTTTGTGAGAAGAGTAATACAAAAACTCTTGAGTTGCTTCAAAAGAATATGAAGAGTTGGGGATCCCATATAGGAAGAATAAGAGGTGAGTGGTGAGTTTATTAATAGTTATGTTCCTAGTATCTATTGAGTTGGTGACTTGGTAGGTTTTTGTGGTTGGGCTCTTGATTGGGCTAGTCCACAAGCGCGCGCCGCCGCCGCCCGGACCGGACCGAGTTGGGGCATGGGCCGTGGGCCATGGACCATGGGCTTTGGGCTTTGGGAAATAACTTAACTTAACTAAATTTTTACTGGAAAAATCTGTCATCCGTGAGCGTTCTCAAACTGTCTCTCTGTACTTCACCGGCGAGTCAGTGTTGTGTTAACCCTGGAGGTTGGTTTGCCATGAGTCCGTGTGTTCGTAGCGGGGCAATTTCAACTTTAGGGCAGTGATAATATCACGGCACAGCAATTTTACAGATAAGTTATTAATCTACCAGTCATACTTCCTACACAAGACCCTTTAATCAATAGGATTCTTTGAAAGCTTCCATGATGGGCATGTACTTCCACGTCGTTGTGGAATGCATGGTCACATCTTGGAGTGTTGATTGCACACTCATTGTCGTTCCATCCAGTGTAAACACATAACCAAAAGTTAATTTTCGGCAATCTAAATCTCAGACATAGTTCGAGCCTCAAAACCTAGTCACATCACTTCAGTCCCTTCTAAACCGAAGACAAAATCTTGAAGTACCTTTTAAAGTATCTCAACAACGATTTCACGTCTTCCTAATGGCCTTTGTCCGACCTCGACATATACCGCCTAATAACTCTCACCACTTGAGTTATGTCCGGTCTTGAGCACACCTTAGCATACACTAGACTCCCAATGACAGTAGTGTAAGGTTTGATGTGCAATTTGCTTTTCTTCTTCATCGCATTGAGAACAAGTGCCCAAGAGAGATTAAAGTGAGAGGCCCATGGAGTGGACACAAACTTGTCATTCTTTATGGTAAAGCATTCAATCACCATCTGAATTTATCTACTTAGACAAAGACACAACACAACATTCTTCTACTCCCTAATGATCTCTATCCCAAGAATCTTTTTGGCTTCACCAAGATCTTTCATGTCAAACTCACTACTCAACAAAATTTTCAAGTTTCTCATCTAACATTTCACTACAAGACACCAACATGTCATCAACATAAAGTAGATAGATCAAGGCACCACCCACAAGCTTCTTGTAGTACACACAACTATCTTAGGAGATTCTTGTGCAATCATGAGTTACCATGAACGAATTTAATTGCTTATATAATTACCTTGGACATTGCTTCCACCTATAGAGTTATTTCCTAAAGCGACACACATGATCCTCCTTTCCTTCTACGCCGAACCCTTCTAGTTGCTTCATGTAGGTCTCTTCCTCCAACTCACCATGGAGAAAAGCGGTATTTAAATCATGTTGGTGAAGCTCTAAGTCATACATGGCTACACAAGGCAAGCAAAACTCTAATGGAGGAGTGCTTCACCACTAGTGAGAACACCACATGTGTTGGAATCCTTCAAAGTTTGTTCCTATTATGTAGGCACCTAGGTATCAAAGTAGTGGTTTGATAAATTGGTTAGTGGGGGACTTATATTTACTAAGTCAAAGTACATTTACGTTAAAAGAGTTTGTTAGTGCCTTAGTGGAGTTATAGGGTTTAGTTGTTAGTGGTCAATGGTCATAGGTTAGTGGATAAACGTGGGTTTGCTTTGCTTAGTTTTAGGGATGTTAGTTGTTTATTGTTTGCTATATATTTTACTTTGTACTCAATTCAATTAAGCAAGAAATATTATCAGTTTGTGTTTTGTTAAACTCTATCTTTTACTAGCTTTTTCTTCACATAATTTAACTTCAACAACATGAAATCGAATACCTTCAACTTGGGTAAACTCCTTTGCAACAACTCTTGATTTGTAGATTAAACTATTAGAACCTGGTGCAATCTCTTTCTTCGCACGCCACAATGTTCTTGTTTCTCGGTGCATGCTTCAACTAGCTTCCAAGTCCTGTTTTTATGCAAGGATTTCATCTCTTGCTTATCGCCAAATACCACTTTCCGGCAACTCATGAGGCCATATATTTCTTGAAAGAGTTGGGGTCATCAAACCCTTCCATCTTTCTTTCTATGAAGAGTGCATAAGAAACAAAGTCACGCTCCTTAATGTATCTTCTTAGAGCTTTGGCTTGCCTCTTTTGTCTTTATTTGACACTTGTTGTTGGTTTCTCTTGTGGGGGAAAAATCAACCATAGGAGACCATGAAGTCTTGACCTCTTATTGGGTACCATGTACCTACATCATTATCAATGAAGCGATCCACTAGAGAAGTAATCTACATGATTCATAAAAATATGACATCTCTGAGTAATTACTCCTTCTAAACTTTTTAAACCATACTATATGTGCATTGACAGCTAAACCATAACCCAATAAAATACATTTCCTAGCCCTAGGTTCAAGTTTCCCTTCATTTAAATTATGTAGGCCGGACCACCAAAACTCTAAGATTAGAATAATAATCAACGGTCCTATGCCTCTTAAAGACACTTGAAATTCAGGGCGGAATATGGTAGGCGCTTGACCAAATAGCATGTCGTAGACACGACTTCAGCCAAAAATGCTTCCCAAATTAGCTTGACTTAACATGCTTCTAGGTCTCTCCAAGAGAGTCTTGTTCATCCTCTTCGCAACACCGTTTTGGTGAGGTCTTCCGGCACAAGTTATATAGCTCACAATGCCATGTTTGGAAAAATATTGAAGGAACTTCATCTCAACAAACTCAAGACCATTCTCGGTCCTCAAAGTCTTTATACTTCGTTCTTCTCTATTATGGCTTTCCAGCCTAGGAAAACGTCAAAACAATATAACATCCTTGTGCTTAATGGATTAGCACCAAACCTTCCTTGAGAAGTCATCAATAAAGGTGAGCAAATAGTTAAAACCACCAATAAAAATCTGAGTTTATTGTCAGAAACAACCTTTTATAATCATTTTTTTTGCCAAAAACAACCTTTAATTTTTTTTTTTGCAACTTACAACCTAAAACCAATCTTATTTTGCGAAATGAAACCTTTTTCTAATTTTCGTCATTGACCGTTAACTGAAATCCATTGACCGTTAGTTTGATATATTTTTTTGTTTCACTTTTTTGTCTACTCCTTCTTTTCCCTGCCCCTTCTCATACACCACCCCAGAACCACCCCGACACCACCACTACCCCACCCGAAACCACCCCAAAACCACCCCCACCCTAAACCACCCCAAAACCATCCCTCCCCACCCAAAACTACCCTAGAACCAGCCTACCCCATCTGAAACCACCCTAGAACCACCCTACAACACCTGAAACCACCACTACCCTAGCCGAAACCACCCCCAAAACCAGCCCAGCCTACCCAAAACCACCACTACCCCACCTAAAACCACCCCTAAAACCAGTCCGGCTCACTCGAAACCGCCCTAAAACCAGCCCAACCCACACAAAACCACACCTGAAACCACCCCCACCCGAAACCACCACACCTGAAACCACCTCGAAACCACCCCAAAACCAGCCCAACCCACCACTTTGATAACAATCAATGGTCTATGTTTAACGGTCAATGACAAAAATTAGAAAAAGGTTTCATTTTACACAAAAAATTTGGTTTAAGGTTGTAAGTTGTAAAAAAAAAATTAAAGGTTGTTTTTCGCAGAAAAATGATTATAAAAGGTTGTTTCTGACAAACTACTCTAAAAATCTTCCTAGAAGGACCCCAGCAATGGGGGTGAATGTAATTAAGAACTCCTTTGATTTTGTGGATGACCGACTTTAAAATAACTCATTTATGCTTGTTATACACACATTGCTCTCAAATTCCAAGGTTGCCTACCTTAAGTTAATTATCTAGCACACCTTACATGCAAATCTCATTCATGACATGTTCCCCCATATGGCCTAATATGAAGTCATTATTTGGTGTCACTAATTTTCATTAGTACCTGTGGAGCTGGAGTTAGTTGAACCTTGTAGCGTATAAAAGCTACCGACCTTGGTCCCTCTCATCAACAGTCGAGCGCTTCTCACAATCTTCAGTCTCCACTTTCACCACTATACCGGCAACCATGAAGGTATGAGGTGCCAAGAAATCAAATGTTTCTTCGAATCCGGAACATGGAGGACCTCGATCAGAGTTCTCACAACTCCATAAAACATCTTGTTTCAAACACTCCCAACACCAACTATTTCGCAAGTACTCATCCATTAACCACCTCATATATGGGGACGACATCCTTGTTGGGGGTAATGTGAAACGAATAACCCGATTCCAATATCCATTCATCCTTACCGGCCTTAAATTCATGATTGGAAACAAGAGCCAACATCAGCATAGCTAGCTTTCGCGTAGCTTGAATCTTCCTTGCCCTTCCCGGACTTACTCTCCCCCCATTGATAGCTTCTCTTTTCATTCCTAACAATCCTTCTTAATGTGACCCTTAAGATAAAAATAGTTGCAAGTCTTGTTTTCTGTTTCCACCCTTTGACTTGTCCCCACCTTTACCTCCATTACCACTTCCACGAGTGATCTTGGATGTTAATTAAATGCTTGAGGCTCGGGATGACAACAGGTTTTGGACCCGACCTAGATCCACTTGGACCCAGTTGATTTACAAGGGTCTGAGTCTAACTTTTTAGACCCAACAGCTCCCGGAGTGCATGGGTGAGGTCTAGGTACATCTCCAAATATGTCAAACCCAGATCTGACTCACATGCTCATTTGAGTTTTTGTGAATTACTTTTAAATTTTGTTAAGACAATGCTTTTACCGACAACATAGTTGTAACATTTTTAACTTTTACGAGTTATTTTTTAATTTTGTTAAGAAAGTGTTTAGCCCATGGCCACGCGAACCTATAAAAGAGGATGAAACAATCTATTAGATTCAAATATGCGATTAAAACTTAAAATTAAGAAGTACCCATTATTGACCCATGGACGCGCCACACCCTAGGGGTCTGTGTCAGGTTTGAAAATTCTAGACTTATCCGGTCTAGACTGGAAAAAATTAACGGGTCTGAATTTGGTTCTAGGTGGACCTTATCCAGACCCGACTCATTGCCATCTCTACTTGAGGCTAACCCTAACGTTGACTCGTGAAAATTATTTTTTATCTTATGAATAATAACAATGCTTGGTCCCAAACAAAAGCCAAAACTGAAAAACAAAAGTTGAAGCAAAAATAAAAGATTCGGGAAATGCATGATGCCCATGTGGCTGTTCGTTTAGGCGTCTTGCTCCTCATTCATCTAGGCTGAAAAACGCTCATCCAAGACCGGGGGGTAATGATAACCTTTGTTTTCCTTCTAGGTGCTCGCCCAGGCATATACGAGGCTCGAAAATTCAAAAGCACATTCAACAAGAGTATGTGGTTTTTGTTAATGAAACCATTTTGACTACTAAATGTTGTTTTTGGACCGAAAAAGAACAAGTGTGTAATACTCTTTAAAAAGATTCGCCTTAACACGCAGTACTTAATAATAGAAGGAAAAATTGTTTTAAATAAGTCAACCTTTATCACATCTTCTTATATTAAGTTAACCTATGCATAATCCTAGAATAAGTAAACCTTGTATGTTAATTAATTTTAAACAGGTCATATTACCAATTACCTGTTTAACAGGTAAATAAAAAATTTGACCCACCCTCCTTACCTTTGACCACCACCACAAAACCACTCACC
Source organism: Patellifolia procumbens (assembly GCA_947645195.1). Classification (NCBI taxonomy): domain Eukaryota; kingdom Viridiplantae; phylum Streptophyta; class Magnoliopsida; order Caryophyllales; family Amaranthaceae; genus Patellifolia; species Patellifolia procumbens. Next base: position 879,822 of record CANSGD010001201.1, read on the forward strand.
TAATATCTAACCCACACTACCACCAAAAAAAGAAACACCACCACTGATCCTACCCCGTACACCTCACTTCACCACCATCCCAAACCAACTAGCCCACTTCACCCCACCATCCCTACCCCCATCGACCTACAATCAACTCGGATCAGAAATTGAAGGACGTTTGCTACAACCACCACCAATGAAGGACGTTTGCTACAAACGCCACCACTGAAGGACGTTTGCTAATTGCTACAATCTGCGTTACCCGGAATGAGAAATTTGTGGTGATTGGAATTTTTGCCGGGTTTGAAGAATTATATGAGAGGAATTGAAGCTAAGATAATATTTTCATTGAATCTAGAAATGCTAAGAATTGAGATGAATTTCAAAAACCTATCAAAACCTACCTATCACAGAAAATAGAAGGGAATCCTAAAGAAACTGAGATGAATTTTTGAAACCTAGTAAAATCTATGCCAAGATATCTACAATTGAACTTACATCAGAGATGAGCAAAAAAAGGAAAATTTTGCTTATTTGGGATTCAAGGCTGACAATGAAATGAGAAAAACATTTGAGTTTGGGTTCTTTTATGTATCAAGTGATTCAAGTCCTTCACCTACATCCAATTGAATTGAGGAGCAAATCTTCTTATGATAGGTTATGCTTAATGCTGAGGGAAAAACAGGGTGGGGATGGGAAAGTGACACCATCACCGAATCCGAGCGGCAGCCAACTCGGGAGAGAGAAGAAGAGGGAGTTGGGGTGGGAAAAGTAACGGGCTGGGGGTGGCTGATTAGGTGGTTTGGTGGGTATGGGGTGGGTTCAGGTGGGGTTTTAATGGTTTTAGTGGGTGGGGGTGGGGTTAGTGTTTGTGGGGATGGCTGAAGAAGAGATACGGTGGCCAAAGAATGAAGGTTAAAAAAAATTAAAAGATAACCGGCTATTAAAAAAATTCAGCTTGTTTAAAATCAATTGACATACAAGGTTTACTTATTCTAGGATTATGCATAGGTTAACTTAATATAAGAAGATAGGATAAAGATTGACTTATTTAAAACAAATTTTCCAAAATAGAAACAATCAACACTTATTTTTTTTTGAGATATGTTATAAGTGAAGTTTATATATATAACATAAATTTAAACTAAACCTCTTTTACACTAACTAGAATTAGTCCTATATGTTCCATCAATTCCACAAAGACATTCCTTCTTTTTGCTTAGGGGTTCCATAGAATTATTCCTTATTTTTTATTCCATTTTAGAATTTTTTTTCTCTATTTTACCCATTTCACCAAATGCATCCATTTAAGCCATATTTATTCATCAGTCATCTTAAAACAATATTATTTAGTAAAAACAAGTTTAGTTTAGTAAAATTAACTTTAGTTCAGCAAATATAACCTCGATTCACAGTAAAATTAAGTCAAATTCGGTGAAAATCAGTAGTATAAAGAAGAACAAAAATGTGAATCAGTAAAAAGAACTCCATTTTAATAAAAATAAGTTCAATTTACCAAAAATAAATTACCTTAAGTAAATATAGGTTTAGTTGATTAAAATTAAGGTGAAGTAAACACGGTATTTGTCCATTCCTAAACACCTCAAAGTTAAATATAGGACAGAGCCAGAGGAACTGAGGAAGTATATATGAACCAAATGGAAGATATGATTGCAACACAAACAAAAAAAATCATGCAACCTTTAGTTGTTCGACATGAAAAGCAGAGTTAATCAACTTTCTATGTTGAGACCATTTAGGACCTTCTAGCCTTGCCAACCCATTGCTAAGCATCTTCACGAGTGGATTGGCCATTGCCTTTTGAAAATCATAATTTTTCATCAATATCTCTCTTATCTCTTCTGGCTTTGTTATAATCACTGTTGGGGTTGGTCCCTCCCATACATATGATTTTTCACCTGCATTTTAGCACGTATCGTATTTTTAGAAATGATGTCCGCACAAAAATACTTAAAAAATATTATAATTTATTTAAAATTCGATTCTATAAGAAACGGAAGCTATTCAAATATATTATATTTATTATAAATACCTGTAAAAATCCACAAATAACTTGTGTTTTACTTATTAGTATTCAATCCAATGCACAAATTTAACTATATTTGTATCAGATTATGAAAATTTGACATTGTTGGATTTTAAAAGGATTGGGGCGTTGAATTGAGACAATATGTGAGCTTATATCAAGGGAAAGTATTAGTATAATCTGTTAGATAACTTCGTACTAAAGATCCGAGGTGTTAAAAAAATGCGACCTATGTCACGACCTATTGTTCCGCGACCCGCATTTAAAAAAACCAGGTAATTATTGTTAGGGACGAAGTGGAGAACGAGTAAGAATGAGGAAAACGTGAAGAAAGAGAAAGAGAGATAAGATGAAGATAAAGGAGGGGGTGCTCACACCTCTCGAATAGTGTCACATCCCGCTATCGAGGAATCCACAAGGCAACAGCAGAATAGGAATAGCTCATGACTCGCGAGCAGTCTCGCACCTCGCAACCATGTGCACGACTTGCGAGCGAGGAGATTTTGTTAATCTTTTTTTTTTAGTCAGTTTAGGTTTTCCTCTACCCTATTAATATGTTTCAAACGTTTAAATCATACTGATTATTCTTGCTCGGGCTTTCTAGCAAAAAAATTTGTGTACTTTATTGATTATTCTTATTACTCTAGTCTCTTGGTTTTTCCATATATCATAATCTGAATCGCACATTTATTTGTGAGGTCTAAAGTGAGTATTAGATTCTTACAAGTGGTATCAAGGCCTAGGTAGCGGTGTGCGACTATATCTTTCTGAATAGGTATAACCGATGACTAGAATGTGAGGATCGATACAATCGATGGAAAAGACATTAGTTTTTTTGGAAGATGCATATTGAGATTTTTCGGTACTAGAAAGATTAGTTCCGACCTCTTGCAGATAAGGACCTTGAAGCAAAGAAAGAGAAATATTGGAAAACATTAGATCGTATGGCATTAGGTGTTACTCGTTTGACATTCACAAAAAACGTGGCTTTATTGTCAAAGATGTGAAGACAATGACGGAGTTGATATCAACTTTGTCTGATTTGTATGAGAAACCTTCTGCAGTAAACAAGGTAAATTTGATGTGTCGTTGATTTAAACTTAAGATGACTGATGGTAGTTCTATTGCAGAATTTATTTATGAATTTAATATAATTATTCGTCAGTTAGCTTATGTAAATATTACCTTTGAGGATGAGGTAGAAGTTTTTATTTTTTTGTATTCCGTAACTAAAGACTAGGAGAATAGTGTTTCTTCTATTAGCAATTGCGATCCTCGGGGAACGAGGAACTAAAACTGGATGATGTTAGGGATTTAGCTTTGAATGAGAGTACTCGAAGGAGGAATTCTGGTGAGTCATCTAAGGAGCATTAAATATTGATATTATACGGAGGAGGCATACAACAAAAGAGATTTAATAAGCATGAGAATTCTAGGGGTAAGAGAAGTAGAAGCATAATCGGGCAAAGGGTGAGTGTTAGGAATGTAGTGAGAAAGGTCCCTTTAGGAGACAATGCCAAAATTCTAAAGACAATGCTGAAGTGAAGAAAAAGAAGAAAGAGAATCAAGACAATGATAATGATAGTGATGCTTGAACAAACACAGTTTTGGAGTATGTTTTTGACGCTTAGCAATTAATGCAGAAAGCTCAACGATTTTGTAGATCTCGGATTTCGGGTTCTTATTGTCATTCTTCACCTAGTACAGAGTTGTTTCAAAATTTAAAAGTTGAGAAACTCGAGGCAGTGTACCTTGCAGATGATAGACCTTTGGAGATTCAAGGCAAGAGAGACATGAATGTGAAGCTTGCGAGTGAGGACATGTTAGGGTCTAAGGATATCAAATTTATCCCAGATTTAAAAAATAACTTGATATTGATTAGTCATCTTGACAAGTCTGATCATAAGGTAGTGTTCGAGGGTGGTTCATGGAAAGTTGTCAAGGCTTCTACGGTGATAGCTTAACGGGCAAGTTGTGGAATAATGTACACAACGAGGGACATGACAAAGGTTACAATTTTTTCAAACAAAAAGTACTATGTTAGGGTCGGCATAAGAGTTCTTATTCTTCATATCATAAGAAAAAATTACAATTTTATAATAAGGGATGAAGGTTGCTTCATGAAGGGTGTCATTTGGCCAAACGTCTTTCAACAAGCTAGTGAAGGAGAACCGTGGGAGTAAATTGTGGCCTTTTCAGTGAGTGTGGATCCTGAAACGAAGAATGTGAAGGGGAAGGCACGCAAGAGAGTTGTGATGGAGACTCGGGATTGAGTGAGGCCTCGGTCTTGCTATCTTTGTGAGTAGATTGTTGGGATTGTACTAGGTGTTGTTAATAAAGAGAGTGACGATGACAGAAGGTGTATTGGCTTTATTTATCGGGGTGGTCTACACTCATATTGAAGTTGAAGTGGATATCGATTAAGAGAGAATAAAACGTGGAAGGAAGAGAAAGAGGATTAGCGTGAAGATAAAGGAGAAGGTGCATTCTTGCACCTTGCAAACTGTGTCACGACATGCGGCCGAGGAGTTCATGACGCAGAAGATGCAGAGTAGGAATAGCTTGCGACTCACGAGTAGTCTCGCATCTCGCAATAGGGAGGCCGCATCTCGCAACCATTTGTGCGACATGCGATCAGGGAGATTTTTTTTATCTATGTTTATTCTTCTTCAAGTCAGTATAGGTTTTATCTACCTTATAAATATGTATTCACTCGGCTCGTTTATTTCATTATGTAGAGAAAAGAGAGTTATTTTAATCTTGAGAGGTCTAAGAACTCTTACGAAGAGATTTGAGAACCTGGAGAGTTTGAGAATTCCTCTAGTAATCTCATACTATCGTAAAATCTTAGTGCAAATTAAGTGTTTTTCGCCTGAATTTCGAGATTTCTTGCTATTTTATGGCGTTTTCATTATTGCTTATTTTCTTCTCTCTTTTTTTTCTGCATATTAAAATGAGTTTTAGATCCTTTCAACTATATAATGTTTTATTTTAGGAAAACTCCCAATAGTGGCCCTTCGGTCTCAGGAATTCCCAGTGGTAGAAACTCCAAAATAACTTTCCCGGTGGTAGCCTTGTTTTACAAGTTATTCCCAAACATAACATATTCCATTAGTTAATCGTTAAAGTGGTCACTCGCACGTAAAACGAGACAATTTGGGCCTTTTTTGCCCTTAAGGGTTGATTTTAGGGTGTTAGTTTTAGACCTTAATGGTTTATTTTGAAGTTGAAATTGGCTAAAAATGACTCAAAATACCTCGTTTTATGTACGAGTCACCGCCTTAATTGTTACCTAACGGAATATAATTTATTATTAACTGAATATTATTCATTAAATTTATGTTTGGGAATAATTTTGAAAGTATGGCTATCAGCGGGAAAGTTTTTTTGAAATTTCCACCAGTGGGAATTCCTGAGACATAAGGGCCACCATTATTTATAGTGGGCTGGATCCCAACCCAGTACTAATGTAATAAGATGGGTCGGGTCACAGGTAGAGCTTATTTTGAGAAACGGAGGGAGTATAAGCTAGCGATTAAAGGTGATTAGCTGGTTATAATGTATCATGACTTAAATGAAAGCAATGGAGTAGTAAAGGTAGCAACTCCATCTAAAGCATATGTTTTTTTATTGTTTTGAAATTAGAGAAAATTAACAAGAATAATCTGAACTATTGCCCGTCTTCCACATTTAATCCCAACTATCACCCTCTTCTCCCAAAACAGTCCCATATTACTTATAACTTGTTAAATAGGTAAAAAATAACACTTGGCACGTTTCTATTGATTAAACATAAAAAAAAACCTCCACCCACCCAACCACCGTTACTTCCCTTACTCCCACACCAGCCAAACCTCTCCCCACCCTTAATCTATAAACACCAGCCAGCCTACTCCCTTCTTGCAAACGCCGACCAAATCCCACCGCCCCCTTCCCTTCCACACACAAACCAACCCCACCCCCTTCGCCTACAAACGTCGGCCAAAACCCCACCCCCTTCGCCCACAAAGGTCTGCCAAAACCCCAACCCCCTTTGCCTACAAACGCCGGCCAAAACCCCCACGCCCTTCGCCTACAAAGGCCAGCCAAAACCCCCACCCAATTCCTTGCAAACGAGAACCACCATCAAAACCCTAGATTTGCAAAACGCAACTATGCGATGGTGGTTGTGTGAGTGGGAGATTGCAGCCACATGATGGTGGTTTTCGGGGAGTTTGCAGGGGAAAGGGAAGGGGTGGGATAATTGTCGTTGCAGGGGAAAGGGGGTGGGGGTGGATGTCGTTTGCACGAGAAGGTGGTAAGAGGCATTTGGTCGGCGTTTCAGGGTAAGGGGGTGGGGTGGTTTTCGGTTCGTGGGGTGATTTTTTTTGGGTATGGGCGGTTTTTGCGGTGGTGGTATATTATTTTCGGTTCGTGGGGTGGTTTCAGGCTACTTATGGGCGGTTTCGCGGTGGTGATGGATTGTTTTAGGGGCGTGGGGTGGTTTTAGGTGGTTCTTGAGGTGTGGGTAGTGGTTGTCAGATTGTGGTGGCTGGAACGTGGAGGAGAAGGTGGTGTTGACTGGGGTGGGAGGATTTTAATTTTCTTTTTATTTTTTAATTTTTTTGGCCAATGATATTATGACACGTGGTATTTTAACTTGTTTAACACGTTCCAAATCAAGTGGGACTATTTTCGGAAGGGATGGTGATAGTTGGGATTGTTTTGGGAATTATTAAAGTTGGGATTAAATATGGAAGTCGGACAATAGTTGGATTATTCTTGTTAATTTTCCCTTGAAATTAAACTAGTTTTTAAGTTCTACCATTCCCGAGCTTGTGTGTATAGCAAAGTAATAAGAGATTAGAACTGTAATATAAAAGTAGAAAATAAGTCATTTTATTTATATTATGGGCTTACAATCTTCTAAAATAACTCTTGATTTTTGTTTGGGCTCAGTCCAGTCTTAGTCCACTTTATCATTGAAAGTACAAAAATACCCCTAGAGGTGTGATATTATCATTTTGCCCCTAGGGCTTCTCTAAGACAGAAAGTACAAACAATCGGTGCGGTCCACTAACCGACGGCCTTCATGACATCATCAAGTCGGGTTTTCGCGCACGTATTCTGAGACATGTTTTCAGGACGGAAGACGATGTTTTTTCGAAAAACGGATACTGTCGTATGTCCTTTATGGGCATGGAAAACTCATCTTGAAATAGTACGTGCCCAAAAACCCGGCATATTGAAACTCATTTCGTAGGAAAACTCGAAATTCGTACCCATAAAGGCGTACAACAGTGTACGTGGTTCGGAAAATCGTTGTTTTCATTCCGAAAAACCCGTCTCGAAGTACGTGCCCGAAAACTCGACTTGTTGGTATTCGTTTCGTAGGGATTCTCTAAATTCATGCCTAGAAAAGGTGAGCGGCAGTGTCCGTTTTTCAAAAAAAAATGTTGTCTTCATTTTGAAAAACCCGTCTCGAAGTACGTGACCGAAAACCCGACTTGTTGGTACTATTTTCATAGGAATTCTCAATTTCGTGCTCATGAAGGGTGCACGACGGTATCCGTTTTTCGAAAAAATGTCATTTTCAGTCCAAAAAACGCGATTAAATATCGTCTCGAAATACGTCCCCTTACTATGTCATGTATCAAAAACTGATATTTTTAAAATATTGTAAAATTGAATAAAATTAATAAGTTTTATAACATGCTAAACATGACTTGACCGGTCAAACTATACATAAGTAGTGTAATTAGTGAAAATGACAACAAGTTACTTAGAGATTAATCTTTCATAGCAGTATTCAAAAGAAAAAAAAAGATGATGGATATAATTAACAAAAGGGATTATTAAATGGAAAATTTGTCAGAAAGGACCTTTTAAAAGAGTTTTTTTTTGTGAGAAAGGACCTTTTAAATTTTTTTTGGCTTTTAAAACCTTAAACAAAAAAAATTTTGCGAGAAGAGACCTTGAGCTTTTTTTCCGTCGTTGACCATCGAAAACCGGCGTTGACTAATATTTTCTTCCTATTTGCAATCCTGATCTGGTCTTATGTTTCTTTTCGCTTCCCTTCTCATCCTCGTGGTTGGGCCAGCACGGACCTACACCACCACGAACGCACACCACCACCTGCCGCCGACACGACTACCTTCCTCGTCTTCCCCTGCTCGCCTTTCACTCACTCAAACCAGCTTCCTCAGCTACGGCAGATTCAGCAATGATACCATACTCTGGGTTCTCAACACCAATGACAGCCTCTTCTTTCTCAACTCCCATCTCCATACCATCAGGATTTACATTCTCATCAACATTGATGGGCCCTTCTTTCACAGCTCCCTCTCAATATTATCAGGCTCCCCGTCTTCAATATCATTAGGCGCACCAATGTCTAACGAGCTCTTCCTGCAAACCCCTTGTCATCAACTTCCGTCTCTTGAGCTCTTCCTTAAGTTTCGGCGACGTCCTATATATGTTGGTGGTGTACCGTGTGGTGGCAGAAGCAAACAGAGGGGGGATTGAGAGGAGAGAGGCACAAAAATTGATGGAGGTTGCGGCAGGGTTGTGGGTACCGTGTGGTGGGTAGCCTCGCCGGCAAACTCCGACGAAGATGGGGTGGGGATGAGGTTGGCGGTGGCTGGTTAAGGGAGGAGGTGGGAGGTGGGATGTGGGTGGGGGGAGGAGAGAGAGGTGAGGGTTGTTAATGAATGGACCTTTTAAAAGAGTTTTTTTGTGAGAAAATATTAGTTAACAAGCTCAAGGTCTCTTCTCGCAAAAAAAATTTTGTTTAAGGTTGTTAAAAGCCAAAAAAAAATTAAAAGGTCCTTTCTTACAAACAAACTCTTTTAAAAGGTCCTTTTTGACAAATTTTCCTAATTAAATAGATATTTTTTGGACAGAACTCAGATATTGACTGCCCCTTTGTTAGACTTGGGACTTTATGTCCTATATACTTTTGATGATGATAAACATAAATAGTTGATCTAACATGTTTGGTGAAGTTTTTGTTGCAGATGCCTAGACGAAGTCTCGAAGAAACTCTTGTCAAAAGCTTTAGACTAAGGACATTTGTAAAAATGTGTGTTTGTAAATAACAGATCAAAGTGCTAAGGTGTAATATTAGAGATTGTAGATATTTTACTTGAGATAGTAAAATAAATGCAATCTATAATATAACACCTAAATAAAACGATTTGCGAAAACAGAAAAAAAAGGGAAAATCGTTTTTTGGAAAAAATTATTTTAAAAAATCTGGAATATATTTTTTCGGAAAAGATAAGTTTTGGAATAAAAGGTTTTTAGAAATCTCTGATTTTAAAGAAAAGAATCTGTCTATAAAAATCAGCCCTAACACTATTAGGAAACAAATATCTTAAAGAAGATAAAATCTTCTTTAAAAGATAATTGCTTGCTTAAGTTTAGGAAACTATCAAGTGGACAATTCTATCTTTGTAAAGCTTAAAAACTGATTTTGAAAACGTGAGCCTTGACAAAGAATAAAAAGATCAGAAAATATAAAAGATACGGATTTTCCAGAGAGCATTTTTCGGAAACATATCTTTGACATCTCTGAGATCAGCACTGAGATCTGTGACAGAAAAAACACATATTTAAGCTCGATAAATACCTCTAAACTGCTTAACTAAGAAGCACACAAAAAAGAGGATTCAAACCTTTCTGTAATTTCATATTTGATAGAGAGTGTTAAGTTGAGTTTCTAAGGAAATCAAACTTAATTTGGCAACACTTAGAGTTAGGTGTTGGGGTGCACTACTAGGGTTAGTAGTGGGGGAATTGTGTATCAAGGGTGTGATAATTGCAATTCAAAAGTAATAAAAAGAATAGTTAGGGTGGACGTAGATCTCAAAGGTGAGATTGAACCACGGTAAATTGCTTGTCTCTTCTCTTTATTACAGTCTTGCTCTTTACTATTCTAGAAAGTCTTATTGATTTAATAATACTCATATACACAACTCAAAAGCTCAGAGAAGGTCTCTGAGATTTTAAAGGAAAGTTCGATAAAATTTAGAAAATACCACACTCAATTCAACCCCCCTTCTTGAGTGTCTCCTTGTGATCCAACACCCTTGCCGTTAAAAAATTCAAAAGTTAATTTTTTAAAAACTATGTTACATAAAACGAACCTAATAAGACCATACTAATATATTTGTATATATCAAATATATTTGTATATATCAACGTGAATTTCCGATAAGAGGTGTAAAGTTTAACCAAGATGAGAACTCAAATAAAATGGAAAATATATATATAAAAAAAATAACATACCATAGATCTCTATAGTTTGATGATGGAACGGGAAGATCCGCGGAAAATAATCATTGGAAAAGTGGTGCATGGGATTGGAAGTAGTCCTTTTCACTAACTCTGATATGTCGTTTGAATCGCCAAACAAGACCCTATAAGAATGGCCTTTAAATCCTTGTTTTTTAAGGCATCTTTCTAGTCTTTTAGGGGTCAACCATACCCAATTCACTGTTTTTAATACCCATCCTATTATGAAGATACTTACAAAGGATGTTGCAATGTTGCTTAAGGTTACCTCCATTCTTGTTCTCTTATATCTTTTTAGTTTGCTTGAGAGAGATGAAGAAAGAGGAATTGGGAACTGTTTGTTTGAAGAAAATATGAGGTAATATTACTTATATTTATATGTCTCGTGCTATGACCTTTATCACTAAACGGTCCATGCATTATATTCTTCTGTTGTAAGTCAATATTCCTTCTAATTTATTACGACCACCATGGTCCATAAATCATAGTCCATGCCCACCATATATTAATTTTATTTATTGGTAAGAAGAAGGACTTGACGAAATCTCAACAGTTTATTAGTCTAATATTTAAGATCAGAGTAAGGAGAAAGATAAAGGAAAATTCTTATCTCAAACGCACCTAATAAAATTTGGTCTCATGACTTTAAAATTGTGATTCATAATTAAACCCATACTATTAGGCCAAGCTTACCTGTTATGCCCACCATATATGAATATATTCTTCAAGAGTTGAATGGAAATCTTCATACATAAGGCTATACAAATTGGCCAAGTAATTAAAAGTCGTGAACATGACATATTCATCTTCTAGACTTCTACAATAATTGTGTTATTATATAGCTTAATGTATGGGAGGCTTTTTTTTTTAGGGAATGCATATGTACCGTTTAGTATAATATATTAAAACAAAAACCAACAATACCATGTGTCATTTTCATAATAATTTTCTCTTTTAAGACATTATTTATTTTTCCTTTATTTTATGTTTTTACAAATTTCATAAAGAATTTGTTACCGTATATAAAGAATTTGGATTGATACACTATTTTCAAAGATATGATTATATAAAAAAAAAATTGATTTTTTTTCAAGATTTCACTAATATTATCCCCTTGGCCCTTAGAGTCTGTTCTTTTAAATTTATTTTTTATCTCAACTTGTCTGAACTTATCAGAACTTACATTAACTTATCTAGAACTTAAAAGAACTTATGCGAAGGAGTTTAGGCTCTTCAAGGCCGCGCTTTGCTGCAATTTCTTTTCTTACCCCTTACTAAGAGCTGCCAAACCAACAAGGTAGAGAAGGAAAGGATCAAAAACTCTCTTTTGTCAAACAATTTACCCATATAGTTCTGAACATATTTTTATTATTAGACCTTATTTTATCTTAGATGAAACCTATTTTGACCTTATTCGATCTTACGTAACCTTATTTCACCTCATTAGACCTTATCTGAACTTATTTTTCTGATAAAAAATGAAAATAATTTTAAAAGAACGGGCCTCTTATCACAACTCTAATCCTACATCTTAAACTTATTTTTGAAATAATTATGTAATAGTTATGTAAAATAACTTTTTCTTTTGATATTCGAGCATAGCTCACCTACGTAAAAGACTAGTATGTGATTATAGTGAACCAGTACGAATGAATTTCTCCTTTAATCTACTAAAATTCTCTCTTACAGTCTCCAAAATTTATAATTAAAAGCATTTACTAGTACAACTATATGCATTGTTCCATCCTGAAAGACCTGATGACACGAATCGAACATTCGAATTAATAACCTTGTAATTAAAAGTTTAAGGAGAAACTTCCCGCTAAAAAACTATGAGGACTATTGCCTTTTCCTAATTATTCACTCGTATGCGAAACTATATTAAGTTGTGTATAAGCTTATAATAGCTATGGAAAGCGAGAAGTGAAACAAGATTATGAAAAGGAGAATAGAAAACGATAGTTTGTTCAAAAGGGGAGAGTTATGCCTATTAATTAGAATTTTAAAAAATAATACTCCCTCCTTTTTTTTTTAATATGCACCTAAGGGTTTTCACAAGAACCAAAGAAAAAGTGCAAAAGTAAGAGAGAAGGTTGGTAAAAGTAAGGAAAAAGTGAAAAAGGTAGAGAGAAGGAAAGAAAAAGTAGGAGAGAAGTGTAATAATTAGGTGGGCCAACCTTCCATTTATGGCAAAAGGTAGAAAGGTGCCAATTAAAAAAAAACACCTCAAAATGGAGAAATGTGCATATTAAAAAAAAACGGAGGTAGTATTAATTTTTGGTGTCCCCCCACCTCCTCCATAAAATAGAGATATTTTACTTGCATACCAATATTCTATTATTAGCTGAGCATCACTTGGCATTTTTTTATGGGAAAACCATTAGTGCAATATCATTAAGTAATGGATAAAGCGTCCATGAGTACATAAGGGGGAACTTTCAGGGGACAATGATTCCCCCATCGTTACTCGACTCCAAACGGAATTAATCTAACTAGAGAGTGAGACACAATACTACCGTCCCTCTTTGTATGAAACTAAAAAATCGGCTGAAAATGACTACTGTCATCATATCTACCATAACTCCATCCAAATTAAACGCACAAGTTAAGTAATTAACAAAAAAATAATAGAAGTAAACAAAGAAAATTTGTGCTTTGCTAGAGTATCAATTCGAAATAGTATTTTGGTTTAGTTGATACTTTTTTCTAATTATTTTAGGTTGTTTATTTAGAAATTATGTGAGATTTTTTAATTAGAAAATAGTTTTTAGTTAACTAATAAATAAATTAAATTTATATATTATATTCATTTGTGTTTTCTATATTCCCAAAAAAATACTAAATACTCCCTCCGTCCCATATTAGATGATACACTTTCTTTATTTGTCCGTCCCACATTAGTTGATACACTTTGATAAATGGCATGAGAGTACAATAGAAATATTATTTTTTAATAATAATGGATCCCCACATATAATTAATTTAGTAACCTCACCCACCCCAAACCCCTATGATATGCCACACCAACATGTACTTTATGTATTAAAATAAATATCAATAATCAACTAATTTCAATAAAATAAATTTGTTGTATATTTAGGAACACTACAAGATGAGCGTGAATTGTATGTATGGGAAGTGAACGTACTTTTTGCGGAATCAAAAAACAATGAAAGGAACAATAGAAAGACACAAGAGATTTTAAATTCAACTCTTTCACTATAATAGGCCAAACACCTTTGTTAATAACTTATTAACTCTCATGCCACTACTTGAGTTCCTCTACAAGCTCAAGTCCCAACAACATTTTCCTCTAACTGTTGTTCCTCTCGAACTTCAATCAAAGTTCCATTTTCTTTATCTTGCTTCACTTAAAGCATCACACTTTACAGGAGTTCACTCAAACCCATTACCCAAACTCAAACTACAAAAGTTCCTTTCAACTCTTTTCTTAACTCGAAATACAGAATAACAAAAGAGTATTAAACACTAATGGAACAATGAACTCATTAGGTAATGGAACTTGCTAACTTTGGTGGTACTGACTCAGTATGCATGGTACTTTTTTAGATTAATATCACTTTGTCAGACACTTTAGAACTTAGTTAATTGTTTGTCAATTAAATAAACGTGGTTTACATCATGGGATAATGGAGTAGTGGAGCTAACTGACACGGTCGTTGCACGTGCCAACTTAAATACCTAACTTAGCCTAATATAGGGCAAGAAAGGATCGAATCCACGGGGAAACAAGGATTAGTCAAGGTTGGAAAGCGATTAAACGATCTAAGTCTATTTTTAGTGGTTTTTGAGATTAATGATTAAGTAAGAAATAGTGAACTAATTTAACATTAAACTAAATGATTAGATTTAACTATAATAAGAAAACACTAGGGATAGGGGAATCACTATTAACTATTAGCTAACCTATTAGTCTAGCCAAGGGGATTCATTAGGGTCAATTAAGGGACTAAGTCATTCAAAGGTTTCCTAATTACTCTCTCGAGCTAATTAGCAGGACTTAATCAACCGATTCTACCTATTCTCATGGTAAAATCAATTAATCAAGCATTTCCACAACTCATAGTGATCCAAATAAGGTCCTAGGAAGTCAATCACCTATTCTCATGGTGAAGTCAACCTATTGACTAGTCTAAGGTCAATCCAAGGCTTCATTTCTCAATCCTTCACCTTGGATTCCCAAATCAAGTTCAAATGGTGATCAATCAATTAAACTAGGCAATAAAATAAGCTAGACAACCTAATTTCACCTAGGTCTAACCCCTAAGCTTGACTTTTAGGGTCTACTAATGATCACCTAGGTCATCCCCTTCCCCTAGCTAGTAAACTACTCACTAGCCATGAAAAGCATGAAAGAAAAAGCTTCAATCAACAATGGTGATTAAATAATGGTAAAAATTATCTCAACAAAGCTAATAAACAACTAATCACTACTAATCAAATGCTCAACCAAAATAAAGCAAGTATTAAAGCAAATAAAGAGAAGAGTAAGAAGAAATCAAAAATGGATGAAAATCAATTGCCAAACTCCATTGAAATAACTTCAATAATCAACATTAAACTCTTAGATCTAGTTTCTCTCACTAAGTTCTACTTCTCTCTCTAAAAACACTCTTTAATTAGAACACATTAATTCAGAAATTAAAAGATTAGTTTTAATAATTATTACAAAATGGATTTTTATACCCCGTAAGCATAAGGGCAAAAATGTAAAAGATGACACAAAAAAGGCAGTTCTGGGCAACCTAACTACATGCAAATGAACCAAAACTAAATGCAAAGCATATGAATATGAGAAAGGATGAAAAAGGGGAAGAAAAGAAAACTATATGGCCTAAAATGCATCTAAATGACCTACAACTAAATGCAAATAAGTGAACCTAAGTCCACTTATCAGTAACCCATGTTCGTTCATATGCTTAAGGAACAAGGAAGCATTATCCCACTAACCACACGTTCAATTGAACGCTTAACGGATGAATGCATTTTCCTAAAATCAAGCAATTAATTAGGTTAACTTTTGACTAAGAAAATAATTAAAAACTTATTTAAATCTTTTCTTAACAAATAATATCTTAAAAAGATTTCTATAATTAAAATATTTTATTTTCGAAAACAATAAATACCTTTTAGAAATATCGAAAATATCTTTGAAAATCTTTTCCTAAATTTTCTCCAGTTAACTGATTCTAGGCGAGTGATAAGAGGAACAAACAAAATTTGCTTGTTCCTTTATTTAAAGACAATAATTGTTCCTTTGCATAAAAACATTAGGCGTGAGATTTATTTTCTAAAACAAATTTGCTTGTTCCTTTAGATTAAAACATTACTTGTTCCTTTGTTGAAAGCATTGCTAAAGGAACAGACAAACATTCTATTTTTAGACACATGTTTCTTATATCAGTTTCACTAACATAGTGCCATAGGAATAGTTTCATTTCCTTATCATCTAACGATGTTTGTTCTTTACATAAGAAACCTAATTACACCCTTATGTAACTAAGCTCCTTTTTCTTGGAGTTCCCACTCAAGAACTTCATTCTTCTCTTGGAGTTCCAACTCAAGAACTTCACTTATTATCTTCATAAAGCACCATTGCTAATTCATGATCCTTGCACGCATAAAAGTTATAAACCTTGTTAGTTATTACTCTAGTTTGTCATCATCAAAACCATATAGGATCAACAAAAGAAGTCAAAGAAAACTACTAAAACTTTATATCAGTCAAACGGTATCCTCTCTTATAGGACGGAGGGAGTAAATAAAATTCATAGGATGTCCGCACTCAAACTCCAACCTTAACTCCTTAAGGCCCAATTAAACCTCTTCTCGGTTGCTAATATGAGGATTTCAACTCGTGGGCAAAGCCCCGGATTTCAAAGTACTCTGGTTGACTTATAAGTATAACTAGTTCTTCTGGGCTATAACGATTATATATAAAAAATTCATATAATTTTTATGGTATTTATCTGATACTATGAATATCATTTACAAATATATTCTTATTAGAAACCACACAGGGGAAGTGCAAATAGCTTATACCCGATCTTTGTCTACAATTTGCTTTATACACTCGAATGCATCATGAGAATAGTATATTTAAGGCTACTTTTTACACAAAGAGTCTTAGGTGTATCATGAGTATGGTACATCAATTTTTTTTCTCAAATAGCCTTGATGTACATTTCACATAGTACACCCGGGTGTATAATGGATACTCTCGTCTTTATCTAAATAGTAGTGTTAATTGTTAAGAGGGTGTGAGAAGAGCTGATGACCTTAATATATTTTACTCCCTCCGTCCCCCAAAGGATTTCCAATTTTCTTTCCACACAAAGTTTAAGGAAGGAGATTGGTGTGGGGCTAAAGTTTAATTACTTCCTCCGTTTTTTTTTAAATGTGACACTTTCTATTTTAGAATGTTTTAAATTAAATGTGACACTTTCTTTTTTGGTCAATAAACTCTCTCTATCTCTCTCCTCTCACATGGGTCCCCTTATTTTTTCTCTCTATCTCTTTCCTTCCCAAAAATTGCCTAGGAGTCCGTGAATTTAAAAGTGTCACATTTAAATAAAAACGGAGGAAGTATATCATTGAGAAGTAAGGTAGTGGACTTGTGGATATCTTTTAGAATTGTTTATTAACAGAGAGAGTGTGGGGTCATATGCTTTTTGTAAGGAAATTAATATTATAATAAGTGGACCACATCCAAATAAGGAAATAGAAATATAATTGGGAAAAAACAAAATGAAAAAATGAGAAATTCTTTGAGAGACGGAAAAGGTATTTAATTATTGAGGTAGATACGCTCTCCATTATTGAAATTGCTATAAGTGTTTGGAATTTTCTATGGGAATTTTGAATATAATCTGTGTAACTCCTTTCAGATTGCCCGATTTCAACATTACTTCAAAGAAGTGCATAAGGTTGCAGATTTCATGGTCAACAGAGGACATGGGGCACCCACTTTACTTCTCTATTTCCCTCCTTTCAATGTTGATTTATTTCCCTTTATCCGACAGAGTATTTTAGGTTGGCTTCCAAATTAAAGTGTAACCTAGTTTTTCTCTCTTAATTTAAACTATAATATACTGTATACAACAAAATAATTTTGTGTCACATGTCGTTGTCACATAGTCACATCAATCTTATCTTTGTGAAAAGAAAAATAGAACACTGATTACTAATTAATCCACACCGGAATACAATCTAGGAGTTACTTGAGTGAGTAAACCATCTTGAATGGACTCCTCAACAAAACACAACAGACAACTAGACCATCAACCAAACGATCACACAACTATATAGAGATTATCAAACTAATAATCTTTATCAATAGTAGAAATTTTACTTGGTAAACTAATAATCTCTACTCATAATGGCATATTGCATAGCCTTAAACTTAGTCTCAGGCTGCCAATCTTACTATTCCAACATACATCATTCCTAGAACACCAGAATGTATAAGCAATGACATTAAGTCCAGAAACCCAGACCAACTTCTGGAATTTAGATGTATTTGATCTTGTGATCCTATTTGAACCAAAACTTCAAACTTCTCTCAACCCTTTCTATTCCTATCCATTTCAGCACAACATTGATAATCTATTAGCTGAAGTAACACTGAAAGAACAGGAGTGAATGAGACTCAAGGGTTGTAGAACAAATCAACCAATCGGCTAAACAGCTAACAACCCATTGAGATAATCTCTCATGCTTTCGCAACCTTTTCTTATTCGCCAATCAACTTAGTCCTGTTTAGTTCATCTTGTTTCTATTAAATTGAACTTATTTTTATTGCAATTGAACTTATTTCTACTGAACTGAACATAACTTATTTTTGCTGAACATAACTTATTTTTGCTGAAGTAAACTTCTTTTTACTAATTTATATTGTTTTTTTCTTCTTTGCACTACTGATCTTTACTTGTCAGATTTCATGAATGGAGATAGACGTTGAACTCCATTCATGAAATAATGAAGCTTAAAGAGAGGAAAAACTAAAGAAGCGGTAGAGGGAGCAAGAGAGAGATAAGCAGATTGAGAGACTACATTGTATTATGAATTTAATGGTTAATGAACAATTACAATATCAACCTATTTATACTAATTACTCCCTCCGTCTCAATTTGATGTTCCCATTTGGAATATGGGGGAAAACCAATGCAAATTAATTTTTAATTTTATATTGTATAAAGTATACTTTAGTACATTTTTGCTTTTAAAAAAGTAAAAGAGAGAAACAAAAGTGGGTAATTGAGAAATATAAGATTCTAAAGTGAGTCATGTGTAAAACAAAAAGTAAAAAAGTGTAATAAATAATGGGTTGTTAAAGGATAAATGGAGAAATCAATATTCTTAAAATGGAAAATATTCAAAGTGGGAAGAACTTTTTGAAATATCCCAAAAAGAAAAATGGGAACATCAAATTGAGACGGAGGGAGTACAACACTAAACAAACTAAGATTGATTTAAGGGAGCTACTAACAACCTTAGATCTATATACTTCAGTATCCCCCGCAAACTGGACATGTTTGAAAAACATTACCAGCTTGAACAATTCTTACTTAAAAAAAAACTTTGTGTAATGCTAAGCTGTTGTTGCCATACTAGAAGAACAACCAACGAATTGCATCAATCGTCAACACCACGAATGAGAAAGCATCATGTAACTCGACCTCAACTAATACCATGATCACCGAATGCCCGTGTCCAAACCACCCATAAGCAACCACAACCAATCCTCCAAACAAAAACAAAACTACGAATGCACAATCATGTGCTACATCAACAAACCACAATCACCTATCAAGCCACTATGGGCATTCAAAAGCCACTATGGGCATCAACAAGAAGCCACTATGGGCATCAACAAGAAGCCACTATGGGCATCAACAAGCCACTATGGGCAAAAGACCAACTATGGGTCATGAGAAGAAGACCAACTACGGGTCATGAAAGAGCCTCTATGGGCATAAGAAACCACAATGGGTTGAAACAAACAAGCCTTTTGGGCGTAAAAACTGACCTTTAAGGGTCTTGAAATGAGAAAAGAAAATAGGAAATTTTTTGAGAGCATTAGAACAAGAAAACAAAGTATCAAGAAAAGGAGAGAGACTTGACATTCTGAAAATAATGAGAGTATTAGAATGAATGGTAGAAATTAAACCAAGGAGTAGAAGAGTGGAAAAATTGTAAAAAATAGAGATATGTTTGTGGTGAAGAACAAAGAATTAAGAAAACAAAACAAAGAGCAGAAGGAAATGTGGCAGAAGAGGAGGAAATGAAGTAATTGACTTTAGAGTAGAAGTGTATTTGAACCTAGAATCAGTAGCACATTTAGTGGAGGATGTAGATCACAAACAAATCATACCAAATAGAATCAGCCATATCAAACCACAACGCAGCACCAAACCGCCAAAACATAATCACGGAATGTGATCATTCATGGATCAAAATCAATCAAGAAGCAAATATCACAGCCATGTCATCCCATTAATCAGCGAAATCAGCCATATTTCATCACCAAACAAACTAGAACCCACCAAAATCAATCCGAAAATTCTCCCAAAAATGAAGAAAAGATTGTTGCCAATCCCTAGCATTCGAAGACAACGCATCAAAAAATCAGAGATCTTTAACCCCCAGCAACATAAAAAACCAAAAATACAACCCAGAACTTCAATTCAAGAACGCACATAATCGAACCCAAAAATTCAACATAACTTGAGAGAATTGTAATCTTACATCACAAATTTACCCAAGAAATAAGAGAAACCCAACTTTGCTGTCATCGGATGAAAACCCATGTAATAAGACCAATGGATGATTTCATCATCACCATGGCGAAACTCTAAGTGTAAACACAGACAGAAACCAAAAAACTGAAGTAGTGAATTGCAAACGAATCATAATCTCACTGTGATTTTGTTTAAACACAACAACCAAGGACGGAGTAGCGAAACTCTGAAGTAGTAAGTGTAAACGAATCTGAAGTAGTGAAGTAGTTATTTCAGCGAAGTTGCATACTTAAACAACAACATGAATCGACAACAAAGACGAAACCAGAACCAATGCGAATCGCAGCAAAGACAGAAAAAGAAATTGTCCATTCAAAGCAATGATAACCCAGAAAATTGGGAATTTAAGTACCCATAAATAGAGGTGGTAAACGAGTCGTGTCGTGTCAAGTTCGTGTTGGGTTCACGAGTTGGCGGGTTATCTTCCCCTAACCCTAACCCGGCCCGTTTACTTAAACGTGTCAAGATCCTTGACTCTAACTCGGCACGTTGATTAAACGTGTCGAATTCAGGTTGACCCGTTGAACTTTCCATAGATAATTGATGTTCGCAATTCATATATTTTTGGATTGGAACTTATTAAATTTTATGCAATAGTTAAATAACATCTAATAATGTATAAAAGTAACACTAAATAAAATAAATTCAAAAATAAATGTATGAAGGCAAGATGTAATAAGAAATTTTTTTAAAATATGTGTAGATAAACGGGTTGTTCGTGTCATTTTCGTGTCAAATAGCTCGACCCTAACCCAACCCGTTTAATAAACGTGTCGTGTTGAGTCAACCCATTTACTTAAACGTGTCAAAAGTCTTTACCCAAACCTGCTAATTTCGAGTCGGGTTCATGTCGGGTTGTCGTGTCGTGTCAATATTTACCAACTCTACCCATAAAACCTTAAAAATTGGGGAGATGAGATAAATTTTGTCGAACGTAGAAATGAAAATTTGTGGATTTTGTTGAACAAGAATCAATGTTTCGCTCTGATATGTAAACAAAATGAAAAGAAATCACGAAATTGAAGACTTAATTCGTTGAAAATGAGGTTGATTGAAGAAGGGAATAAAATGAAGTTCAAACCCTAGAAGATGCGAATTTGTGAGAAGAAGAAAGAAGAATATAGCTACTCTGATACCATGTGAGATCTTATGAATGGAGATGGAGGTTGAACTCCATTCATGAAATACTGAAGCTTAAGGAGAGGAAAAACTAAAGAAGCAGTAAAGGGATCAAGAGAGAGATAAGCAGAGCAACATTGATGGACTACATTGTATTATGAATTGAATGGTTAATGAACAATTACAATATCAACCTATTTATACTAATTACAACACTTAACAAACTAAGCTTGATTTAAGGGAGCTACTAACAACCTCTAACAACCTAATATCTATATACTTCAACATTACTGAACTAAACTTATTTTTACTAAACTGAACTTATTTGCTGAACATAACTTATTTTTACTGAATTGAACTTATTTATGCTAAATATTGTTATTATTGAACAGGGCCTTATAACCATGTAGGTTTTGGATCTTGCTCTTGAGATCTAGATTAGAACGGTAGATAGATTTGCTTATTAGATTTTTCTTTTTAAATAAAATGGAAAAATAGTAGGTAAATACGGTAGCTAACAATGTTATACTCTAAACTTGTAAAGTATAAGTTTGACAAAAACATATTATTCAAACCTCTAAAGTAACAATTATAATAAAGACGCTGCTCCGAACATCTATATAAGTTATAACTATTAAAAATTTTGGAGATTTTTTATTTTATCCATACTAAAATTATACTTAATCAATCCCATATTATAGAGCTTGTATTCTACTTTGGGTGTCCCAAATTATTGTTTTTGTTTCTCATATGTCCATTTACCCTCAGTTTTTCACTACAAAAATAGATCCAAATAATATTTTATTCCAAAATATTTGTAACATCCCGTCTTTTACCAACTAAGATTTAACTTAAATAAATGTAACAACGATTAAATCAGTGGTAGCGGAAATACCACCGAGACGAGAATGTCACTCTATGGGGTAAAATTAAAACTAAAATAAACAAAGAGTCCCATAATAGTAATCGAAACTCCAAATCATATATATATAAAGAGGAATGAGGTCCCATACCCTCATCTCTAACTAAACAAGCCAAGTCCATAACCATAACTATCCATAATCTCGAAACTTAACCAAATTCAAAATATGAAACCAAAATCCAAAAGATCAACTCTAAAACTAACATTCAAACTAACAAAGGTAAACTACTTGAGACCAACTAGAAAACTAGTCCTAATCTCAGACTCATAATGCTCGTCCACTATGACTAGCACAACCTTCTTGCTTACACGGGTAAACGCACAACCCCGATCCATATAGTAACAACTCTAAACAGCATCGTCATCTGCAATATATATTAACAAAAATTCCACAATCATTGGGGAGTAACTAGCAGTTCTCCCAGCCCAATTTAGGAAACAAATAGTAAACTTAAATAAAGTTAGAACAAACGTCAAAGACAAGACAACACAAATAGCAATAAAAGAAGGCAAAGTACACATTGCAACAAACGTCAAACTTTAGCATAAAGTACTAAGAAGGATGCTTTAGATGTTTAAAATAAAGAATTTCGAAAGATCAACATCAAAGGGATCACAGAAACACCAACAATTTGAAAATAAACAATTTAACATAGAGAGAGCGAACGCTAGTGACCCGCAGCCCACCTCCTCAAGAAATGTCAGGTCGCAACCTCCAGAACGGCCTATGGGTTACGATCCCTACCGTCTGTGTCTAAGAATGGCCAAACTCCCGATGCGGGACAATACACGCAGTATCTCCCGACCTCTCGGACGACAACAAGTCCTAGGTATCTCCAATGCAGGGTAACACCCAACGTGATGTCCCCTGACCCCTCGGAGTGCATGTTCGTTACCTTCGGGACACCGTCCCTTAGGCTACTCAACTCAATTAAAAACCAAACTTCAAATTCAAAGACAAAATAATATACTTCAAATCATCAAATCATCAAATTCATCAAATTCGTCAAATTCGTCAAATTCATCAAATTCGTCAAAATCATCAAATTCGTCAAAACGATTAGATCCATCAAAGTCATTAAAATCATCAAAGGTATCAAAAACATTAAAACCATTAAAACCGTCAAAATCATTAAAAATCATTTAAATTATTAAAATCATTAAAATCATCACATCCTCAAAATCATCGAAGTTCACAAATCCCAAATTGATACGGTAAACTAATCAAAGTATACTACAAATACAACAAAAGGCATACAAAACATCAAAATGTCATCTGAGTTTGGGTACGAAGTAAATTATGATCAAGTCACAATAATCTCCGTACATAACTCTTGGCGAAGTGATGCTAAGGGCAATGTTATTCTCCCCAAACATTACGACGTCGACAACTCAAACTTGGCATAAGAATTAATAAATGGTATCAAGTACTAAAATTATACTTTCAAACATGCCTTAGGATACTCCACAATACTACCAAAGTCATTTACGAAACACAGAATCATGCTGCAAGCTAACTATGCACAGAATGTACACAACAACAACTTTAAACAGACCTAACACTCAGCACAGATAATATTTTTAGAAAATTCCAATGGGACATTAAAATTTAGCTCGTTATCTTTCCAACGACTGGTCACAAGCTCAATTCCAATAATAAACGAGTGAGATATGACCATTTGAAAACAGGCTGGCCAATCTGTTCGCGGACAACGAATTGGGTCACGGGCCGCGACCACACAGCTTCGCGGGTTTGTTTGACAAAACCTCAAGGCATTGAACATCATACAAAATCATCACAAGTTAAAACCAACCAATCACCATACAAAATGAATTGCTTAGCATCAAAAATCATAAGTTCCTCAAATTCCCAAATCATTCACATAAATCAAAATTTAAAGTTTCCATTCATTTACAATCAAGTCATTTCAACAACACAATAACAACGGCATAATAAGGAAACATTAGATATATAAATTCAAGTAAAAACTTAGCCTAACATAATTTTAATAAGAGTAGTACAAATACAATCTTCTAAGTTCATCCTAACATGATACTAAATTCTCTAACGATAATTCTAACAACCTAAGTTACTTCTCATTTCCTAACGTGATAGAAAAACGCTAGTTACCTCGATCTTCGAGAGGAGTGCCGCAAAACATAATATAGTAGCCTAGAAAACGTGTGGATCATCAAAACCTTCTTCTCCCTTGAAGACTTCTCCTCCATTGAACAAAGTATTCCCCTTTTAAACGATTTTAGGGTCCTCTAAAACAGTCAGTGGTGTTCTGTCCACGATTTCCAGTGATATAAAGCTCGGATTAAACATTCCTCCGGTCAAAGTGAAGGTATAGATGTTAAGAACATGCTGTCCAAATTTGAAGACGATCCAACGGTTAGATCTACGGTGATGTTCATTTTAGTGAGAGTGTGCAGGGGAAAAACGGGGAGACTTTCTCTCTTTCTTTTCCTTTCCTTTTTGCTTGGTGAATGGCGTGTGAATGGGATGGGGAGGGGTTGATTTTTCTGAGTTTCTAACTCAGCATAAGGGGAAGTAATAAGGGTGAATTAATTTGGCACATAATGGCCATGATGAGGGTGGTTTATGAGGGTGAATGAAGGGGTATGACTTTTGATTATCATAAACGTTACAAAGGTGAGTAAGCTATCCAAGAAATCCCCTTAATGCAAAGACTAAAATTTGGACCCCCATAATACTAGGTATGGTGTAGCGTAAACAAGATCCACGATTATTTATATAAACGCTCATAACAAAAATATGCACTAAAACTTTTATAAATAAAAATTATTAATATTAACGTATATAAATATACACCTACTAAAACTTACACACATTTTATACTCCGCATACACGAGCACTACATTACCCTTTCAAACAACCGGCATGAGCATGAGTATTGAAAATATGCCAAAAAAAACACTACATTCTATTATACGATATAAAAATATATATATAAATATTCCCAAGATAAAAATGTAGGAGTAAATATAAGCTTTATGGAAATATAATCGTAAATATAATTTAGCGTCGAATATATATATATAATTTAACGCTCAAAATTTAATCACACAACACTTAAATTTATAACTAACTACATTATAAAATTAATACTCATAATACATTATCCACCGAAATATTTTTCGCCTTCAAATATGACCATTTATTTAATAGAATATAATTTTATAAATGAAATTATATTTAGAGTTATAAATAACAATGTAAACCATATAAATTAACGCGCGAAATTTCTAGTGAAATTACGGGGTGTTACAATATTCCTCTCTTATGTACTTGAAAAAGTTTTTCATTTGTCCTTTTCTCCTTACTTTACAGCTTTAAAGTTGTTGTTTAATTGTCATAAGTACTCTAATCATTGATTTAATTAATTTGAAAATATTATTTCTTGTAAAAAAAGAAACAAACACTATATTATGGGACAGAGCGATTATATATGTATTTTTTGTTTTCAAAAGTACACATAATTGTTTAAAAAGTTTATATGATTTTTTTTTATTTAAAAAAGGATAAATCCTTTTCGGATTCGCAAATAATTTTGTAAGCCAAATGTTAGAGATCCTACTTCACTCCTTCAGGCTCTCTCTCTCCTCTAATAAGCCAAATTGTCACTTAATAACATGCAGTTCACCCTAACCCTAAGTCATTTTGTAATATTATTAAAGATTGTTGTTTATTTGTCATAAACTTTCAATCTTATTGTTGAATTTGTTGTACTAAACTTCAATGATCGATTATTTGGACATCAACAGATGAAGATGTGAAATGATGTTGTTATGTTATTTAAAAATAATTACTGTGAAAATTAGGGTTATTTGAAGAAAATAGGTAAGGATCCGTTTTGGATCGTTTCGGACTTGGATCCTTAGGACCCATTTGGGTCTAGATCTAGGTCCTCATATAAGTATTTATCTTGTCAAAAACGGATCTAGACCTAGGTCCTAGAGGACTCTGTCTCCGGCCCATTTGCATCTCTAGTTATAGCAATATGTACTTACCTATTTAATGAAAGGGTATGAGTTATTCTATGAGAACGCTTTCTTAATTCCTAACTGTTAGGGAACGAATCTTGTTTATGAAAAAAGTTATGGGGGAACCAACAAGGAATATGAAGAGGGCTCTTTAGAAAGTGTTATAAATTTTAATTCAAATAGCAGTTTCGTATAAGTCAAATAGCATCTTTCGAAATTTCATGGGGAACCAACGAGAAAAAAATTCATGGAGATCTAACAAGAAAAGAAGTTCATAATCGTTAGAAAAATTGAGTTCCGCCCATAAGCTAATAACGAATAAAATATCTGAATTACCATAGGGTTTTAGAGAGAAGAGACAACCCTTCTCTCTAGAAACCTCGTCCCCCCCACCGTCAATTTTACCGCCTCACACCGCCAATCTCACCTCCCTCCCAAAGCCACTCTCACCGCCCTCCCTTTCTTATCCTTCCATGGTTTCCTTTGGATGGAAACTTTACATCCCCTCTCTTTTTCCTGAAGTTTTGATCTCCTTTTCAACCTAGGGGTTTCAAAAGCCCATCTTTCAAGTTTGAAGATCTTTGAAGTAAAGTCACTTCGTCGTCGCGTCCCTTTGCCTTAAGCAGTAGGAATTGGTCCGGAAGTTGCATGAGCAAAATGCGAACCGCACGGGGGTTCGTCGTTGGAGTCACCGCCGTCGGTGAGAAGATGTATAACTCTACAATTTTCCGTTGCTGCTGTCTAGATCTGGCCCAAGTCGGTGCACCACCGACTCCGCCCGCTTCATTGAGAAGCCCAGATTAGCTTTACTGTTTCTAGTTTTAGTTTTCTTTTTCAGTGTTTTTAGTAAGTTTATTTTAATAGTTTCTAAGTTCTAGTTTTTTTAAAAAAAATTTAGTTCTTAGTTTTCGACTATTTGTTAATCCCTGAAATAGGGTAACCTCTAGTTTATCTTTGTACCGGTTCAAAAAAAAAATAACGAATAAAATGTCTAAATTTCTTTAGCTTCGTATAAGTCAAAGACAAATTATTAAATATTTTAACATAAAATTAGACCAACCAAAGGCTATATTATACTAACAAACTCATTCTATCTTACTCTACCCCAATACTATTCCTAGACATGTAGCACCACTCTAGCCGTTCATTCTCTTCTCCTTTCCTTATTTCAATTTTAGTCTCGAAATATAATAAACGATTCCTAAGAAAAATATATGACTTAATTTAACAATGTGAGTATTGAATGAACTAAACAGGTCACGAAATGGGTTAAGTAGGTCACAAAATGGATTAAACTAATCCCTATTTTCAAAAGACGGTTTGTTGATTTGTTCTCTTCTTTTTATTGGGCAGTTGGGCTTATTGGGCCATTACCTACTTTGTCTCTTACAATTTCAGCTATACGTCAAATAGCAATTCTAAAATTTCACTTAAAAAAAAAATTGCTGCAGCCAGGAGTTGAACCTGGAATCTTAGAAAGATTTAACCAATGCGCTACTGCAGCTTCTCATGTTACAATTTTACAAGAAAATTTACTTTGACGGTAAGCTAACACTGGCCCACTGTGACTCGGTTTACTACTTTACCGAACATAAGTTGTGGGTTTTCGAAGCCTAAACGAAAATCCACTAACAGAAGCCTAATTTGCACACTTCATTTTGAATAATTGGCCAACTATTCATTGAGTTCCATGTACATGACGTTAGAGCCCAACTAGAACTGATGACTAGGCTGGCCGGGAAGGGTCAAACAAATCGAATTAAGAGTGAGATAATATAAATAAGAAAAATTGATTTTGATAATCCAATTTTTACTCGTTTCGCTTTTAATAATCTCATCTTTGACTAATTTGACAACAATTTAATCTTGGAAAAATTGTCAGGAATAAGTCAACTTTTGCGTTGACCGCTTTTAACAAGTCTACCTTAATTTATTCCATTAACAAGTCAACTTTGTAACCACTTTTCTTTTAACAAGTCAAAACCGGCTACTATATTTTATTAACCTATTTAACAGGTTAAAGTGACATGTGTCACTCTTTTATTGGACATTTAAAATTTATTAATTTATATTTAAAAACAAAAAAAAACTATCCCTCCTCCCCCTCTCCTTCCTCCCCCCATCATATATCAGACCCCCCACCCATGCACCACCGCCTTCCCTGCACCCTGTCTCTCTCTCATCATCCACCCAAAACCTTATGAACAAAATGATGACCCGCAATACTTTCAATATCAGGAATACTAACACGGTTTGCAAGTGACAAAAACCTGGAACTCGCAGTCCAAGCGCGACATACTTGAGAAAACTGCGAATTCAACTTGTATACCACACCATCTAAGGAATGAAATTGCTGCTTTAAAGCCACTGTCAACTATGGAAGCTCCAACCAGTGCTCCAACTACATCTGCAATTATTTTCTTGGTTAGCCAATGATGATTCCTACTGCATCTCACTTGATGATTATCAATCCCATTTCTGAAATTAGCTTCAGAGTCACAATGGATTGAACTTTCTGTCTGCTTGGTGCATATGACAGAGCAAGGCCGACCAAGAGCAAAATATTGGCTAGGATCAAATTCTCGATCACGTATGTATCCCTAAAGTATGGAAACGCTGCAATACAGTTAGATGTTCATTCCCAACACATATTAACGCATTCCGCTACCAATTATATGCAGGTAGGAGTCATAGCAGACTTGGCAACACAACAATCTCTCTCCTCTCTTCCTCACTCCCAATCTCTCTCCTCTCCTCAATTTCTCATTCAATTTCCTCCTTCAAAAACCCATCAATCCCCAAAACTCCATCTTCTCCGCCATTAAAGAAACCTCGAAGATCTTCTCGAAACTCATCGACCCACATCAAAGAATCACCTCATCAAAAAAACCCATCTTCACAATCTTCAAATTTGCGCTTACATTGCCCTAATTTGTACTAAACATCCCAAACGCCTTTTCGGCCGAGGATTTGTTCCCTGTTGTTAGAGAATTACATGATAATTTGATCCTTTTTGAGTTTGATAATTCTCAAAAAACACCAACAAATTGTTCCAATCTCGCACCAAAGTCAGTTGAATCTAACTATATTAAGGAGAGAGTGGAGGCAGCTATGGAGTGGGGGTGGAAGGTGGTTATGGCAGAATGGAAATGAGGGGGTGGCAGTGGGTGGGGGTGGGTGGGGTGTAAATTTTTTTAATCTGAAGTTCATTTAATATATAAATTAGAATTCTTCAAAAGTCAAGAAGTCAAAGGAAATTGGGGAATTAAGAAGTGGGTTTATAGGTCTATCAGGTTACCGGTTAAAAAACTTGTTAAAAGAAAAGTGGTTACAAGGTTGACTTATTAATGGAATTAATTAAGGTAGACTTGTTAAAAGCGGTCAACGCAAAGGTTGACTTATTCCTGACAATTTTTCCTTTAATCTTTGCACCATATTTACTTTTAGTGGGTCATGACCTATTAGTGACCTCTTCAAAAGGTTAAAGGGACACGTGTCTTTTATTATTGGTCTATATATCTTTATTTAAAAATAAAACCTAAATTAAAACAAAAATAAAAAAGTATTATAAAAACTATTAATAAAGTTCCTATGAAACGAATACGAATAAACCGGGTTTTCAAGCACACAGTTCTCGATAAATTTTTCGGATTTTTCTAGCCGCAAAAGATGATTTCCGTAAACAGAAATCACTGTGCGCCCTTAAGAATCCATATGAAACGAGTACCGATAAGCCGAATTTTTGGGAACACCGTTCTAGATGAATTTTTCAGCCTTTTCGAGTTGAAGAAGATGTTTTTTCGAAAAACATACACCGCCGTGCATCCTTTATGGGGACGAATTTCGAGAATTCCTACAAATCGAGTACCAATAATCCGATTTTTCGGACAAGCAGTTCGTGAGGACTTTTTTCGGGTTTTCCAAGCTGAAGATGAAATTTTTGGGGAAAACGGCACCGCCATGCGTCTTTTAAAGGCACGAACTTTTAGAATTCCTGCGAAACGAGTGCTAATACCCGGGTTTTTCTTCTTTTTGTTGTTTCCTATGTCTTTTTAATTTTTTCAATTATTTTAGAAAGGTAAAAGACAAAAGTAACTTGTTCACCAAGTTGAAGGTGATTATGGTTCATTAAAAATGGATGGGATGCAAGGGATGGATTCTTTTCGAATTAGTCAAATGTGGGATTGTTAAAAGAGGAATGGACAAAGGTTTGATTATTGAAATTAATTTTTTCTATAAAATAAACGCAATGCGTGTGAGAGTGGTTAAAATTTAATCTTAATTTTTTGAAATAGTAAAATAATAAGGATATTTTATTTATTATTTTTAGGTGTCCACCCCTTCTTTCCTTGTATAATAAAGATTTATCAGGTTGAGCTTTGTGAGTCAATAAGAAGTTGGATAACATGCGAGTCATTAAAGGAACAAGGAGATAGGAAAGAAAAGTATGCACAAATAAAAACCGAGTCATACGTTGGACTTATAATTACTTTATTTTACGCTCTTACAAAATAATTCGGTTACAAATTGGGTCTGGTATTGATCAGGTCCAATAGAAGCTTAGTTTTATAAAAGACGGCCTATTTATCTAAAATTTGATAACGACTTAAGCCCAATATTATTAATAAGTTTCTCCTTTCCTTATTTCAATTTTAGTCTCGAAATATAACAAACGATTTCTAAAAAAACAATGTATCATTTTTCTAAATATAGTAAAATGAACTGTCTACTTTTATGTTAATTTTATATCGTCTATTCTAAAAACTTTTATAGAAGTATTTGTAACTTTAACCTATACTTTTAAGTTAACTCCCTTGGTCTACCCTGCACAAATCCTAGCCTAAGTGGTGCAATTTCTTTAATTTTAAACTAGTTTTTAGGCCCGTGCAAGAATGCACGGAATTTTTTGTTGGTTTATATAATTTTTTAAAATTAAACTACATAATAAAATTATTTTATGTGAATAATTTTACGGATGCATTATTATCATATATCAATATTATTTAAGTTATATTCGTACTATTTTGGATTTTATTAATCTACAATGTGAAAAGGACATTAAAATTTCGGAGGATATACATAACATGCACACATAATTAGATAGATATCAATCAAACAAATATATATACCAACAATATATATACCAAACATTAAAATATAAATATAAGGTTATACTTTTTTTAACTAAGAATATAATATTTTTTAAAACAATTGTTAATTTTATCTAAATATATTATACCAACAATATGTATACAAAAAAAAAACTAAATAAACATAATAATAGTCTGATAGTACTTTAACATAAAGTAATTTATCAAATACCTATATTTTATGTATGTAAAAGAAAATTTCTATAATACTTTAACATTGTCTTTTATACAATGATAAAACAAAAGTTGCTACAAAATGTATATGAATAGTATCAAACTCATTTAACATATAAAAAAAAGATACATATACTTTGCTTTTATAGAAAAGTAGGAATAAGTTCGAATAAATTGTATATCAATAGTGATGAAACATCAACATAACAAATAAAAATTAACAGAGTAAAAATTAGGATAAGATTATACCATAATACGCACAAATTCGAAATTTAACATACAATTTATATATTCATAAGTATTATTTTCATTAGTCCTAAGTCTAACTTTAGTATTACATGTCTCATTTTCTCATTCTCACCTTCACCAAATTCCGTTCCTTTTGCTTCTAGACCTTTTCAGAAATCCTCATTTCATCGATTCTCCCTCCCTCTCTTTGTCTCTCTTAGCTCTCATTCCTCTATGTTTGTCATTCGAAAGATCATATCCTTCCCTAACACTTTTCTACAACTCTTCTCTCTTTCTTTCTTTATAATAAATTCACTTGAAATGAAAAATAATATTAAATTGGATGTAAAATGTTGTTGTGAAATTAAAAAAAATGAGACTCTACATCGTGAATAATGCACAACCAAATATTTAGACAAATGTACTTGCGTTAAGTTCATCGATTTAAGAGATATTAGAGCTTACAAACAGTTTTGTAGCATAATAAAAATTAGATACACGATTTTCTCTTACAAAAAGGTACACATCAGATACACATACTTTAGTACATTGGTATAATATTCTTTTTCCAGATTGCATGACAACCAGAATTGGGATATTTGTATTTTCCTTATCGTTTGATTGTTTGGTTGCAAAAAATAATTATATATCAATGTATAAATTCAACAATTTATAAGACCAAGCTAAAAATAAAAGAAGTAAAGATCTTACAGAATTGGGATATTTGTATTTTCCTTATCGTTTGAGTATCTTAGATGATGTGATTGGTTCTACACCACTATATCCAGTGAATACTCTAATGACATCTTAGAAGAAAAATCAAAAATATTACACGTGACATCTTGAGATTTGTTGACGTAGTAAAATATAGTATTACTACCAAATGTTGATGGCTTTATACCTATATAGTATACACCAGATTGTTTTATTGCAAGCATATGGCACGAATTCATATCCATATTGGGAAATTGCAAGATTTCATTATGATGATTGGTACTTGAATGACACACGAACTGGATTCGGTAGTTAAATCAATGACTTGGACATTGGAGAAGGTCATAGTGGGATGAGAAGTGTATGTATGTTCAAAATAGTACGGAGAACAATATATATATATATATATATATATATATATATATATATATATATATATATATATGTATTGGTCTAGCCATGATAATGACTATACAGTGATAATATGCAAGATTCCCAAGATATAACTTAAATGCCAAAAAAAATCGAAAAGAAAGTTTGACTGAAAAATTCGAATTAAAAAAATTCAAATAATGTTAATGATATTCTTATCTTTATTATATATATTTGAATTCAAAGTTTTCAGGTGAACCTTATAATTGATATGCATATTGATGATTATTTATTAGCTCATCTTTTTTTAAAACCTAATAAAATGTTATTATCAAATATTTATAAATGATCTCAAAAGGTTAGTAATTATTTAGGAAAAAAAAGGTATTAGAGATGTTTAGGGAAGATTAATTATGGAAGGTTAGATATTTTTCGCTAACAATTTTTAATATTTAAAAAAAATTGCAGATTCTGTCTAATATGATATAATATAACCTCCTAAAAATAAGTTAAATTATCTATATAACAATATTGCCTAAAATTGTTTGACATCCTGAAAATTATGTCATTTAGCTGAATTTTATGTTACTTATAATACAAATTGCCTAAAAACGTTTGATGTCCTGAAAGATAAAGTTAGATAGCTTCCTAAAAATCAGCTAAATATTCTGTAAGAAAATGATATAAAATCATTATATCCTAATAGAAAAAGTGAGAGTATGTTATTTGCCTATAATACAACTGATACGCTATAATATCCTAAAGCGTGAGATCTAAAACCGTGTTTAAAAATCTCTATTATATAAGTGAAGAGGTGGGGGTGGACACCAAAAAGAAAAAAAAAGAAAAATAAATAAAATAAATCATTGAGTTTATTAAGTAATTAATTTTTATTTCTAAATTTAGCCATGAGATTTTTAATAAAAGATGTTCAAAACTTCTAATTAAAATATCTAAAAACTTACAAAGTAAAAACAATTAAAAAAATATCAACAATTATATTTTCTTAAGATCTATAGATAGACACCCACTTTGCTATATTTTTATATACTTTTAAATTTTTTATTTTGAAATACATGATTAATTGATTGTTCATTAGTGAAGGTACATTTGATCAAATTGATCATGATAAAGTATTTTAGCATGACTGAGAAATATGATAAAGTATTTTCAAAGTACTTTTGAATTTTTCTCATTTGGACAATGAGCAAAAAATACCTTACCGGGTACTATATATAACAAAAGTTGTAGTTGATGGTGGGGAGTAAGGAGTGTTTTCAAAGAAAAATGAGCCAAAATGAAATTAGCTTGAAAACAAAATATGTTGTGTACCTTCACATTTTATCATGTTAGAGTAGCCAAAACACACATCGTATGCAAATAAAATTAGGATTTTTTTGTTCAAAACCACCTAAAATTTTCATGTTTTTAGAAACTCCCACGAGTCCCACCTTAATGAATTTTTCTTTTAAATTTCCACCAATCATTCTCAATTTTATTAGAAACTCCCACCATTTAATGATTTTTGTTAAATTCCACTAACAAAACCGTAAAGTGAGTCCCACATATGCATTTTATTATTAGTTTACGCTGAAATTGAAGTCAATTTCATCAATTCAAGGGCAATCCTCAACAAATTTAGAGCAAATTTGGAACGAATTACAACTATTTGGAACGAATTGCAACTATTTCAAGTTTCATTTTTTTAACAAAATGCATATGTGGGGCCCACTTAACAGTTTTGTTGATGAAATTTGATAAAAACCATTAAGTGGTGGGAGTTTTTTATAAAATTGTAAATGTTAAGTTGGGAGTTTCTAAAAACATGAAAAATTATGGTAAAATGCGACTATCTATAAAATTATCTACTGTAGATTATGAAATTTCATAATAACATTAGTGTCGCACGCATCGCGTGCATAGAAATCTAGTATATAGAAAGTGAGGTTATTTTAAAAAAATTCCTAAATAAGTAAATATCATATGATTTGCATAGAGCCATTTGATAACTTTAAAAAATCATATCAGTTAGTTTCCTAAAAAAAAGCTAATATCCTAAAATAAACTAATACAAAATCTATATATCCTATTTCAATTACCAATTAAATTGTATATTCTACATTTCAAATATATTTTGACAGCAATGAGAATTTTTGTTACATTATTTTGAAATATTATTTTTTAGAAACATATACGCCAATTTAAAAATATTATTTAAAAAGTCAAATTATCTTATTTGCCTATAATAATGACTGATATGCTAAATTTTTTGCCTAAATCCTCAAATATTCCAAAGTCAGATTATTTATATGCTATGTTTTTAGATCAAGATCAGTCAAGATGTACTCCCTCCGTTTCTTTTTGTTTGTCCCATTTACTGTAACTCCAAATGCCAAGGAAGATGATGTCATAAGCATGTGGTGGGGACAACAATTAAGGATTACACTTATTTTATTGTAAATGTGGTGATTAAAGTAGGTGAAAGAAGATTATAAGGTACACGTACGACCAAAAAATGACAAAGTAGGGATAAATGAGT
Organism: Patellifolia procumbens; assembly: GCA_947645195.1. NCBI lineage: Eukaryota > Viridiplantae > Streptophyta > Magnoliopsida > Caryophyllales > Amaranthaceae > Patellifolia > Patellifolia procumbens. The sequence goes on from CANSGD010001201.1 coordinate 915,172, forward strand.
AATATAATATTTCCATATAGGGAAAGATAAAAAGGTAGGACAAACAAAAAGAAACGGACAAAAACAGAAAGTAGGACAAACAAAAAGAAATGGAGGAAGTATTATTTAGAGCCAAATCAGTCAAGAAAAATTAAGCAAGCGCAAAATAGCCTTTATTTACGATTTAGAATCAATTGACTTTATCTTCTCATATTTTCGATCAATTCTAAAATTTTGCAAATCATGCTATTTTAGCAAATAAAATAATCTCATTCTTCTTTAAGAACTTTTTTTTATAGAAAACACAAAAAATCTTAGAAATCTATCTTTTTTATCATGTTATATGAAGGAAATTTTGGTGATTTTTTAGCATATCACATGATGATTTTTAGTAAAGAATCAATGGACACGTTTTTTTATAGCAATTTAAAGTCAATCATTATCTTTTTTATTCTGTTCAAGTCATGATAATCTTTAGCAAATCATGCTCATTTTTAGCATTTTAAAAAATCTGCAAGTAATAAAGATAAAATTCTGCTTGATATGCTATTATATTATAGGCAAATTATACAATCTCACCGGGAACATTTATTAAGAAAATTTATTATGGAAGATTACACATTGCTGAAATCTTCAAGAGTGAAATTCCTAACCGAAAGATTTTTAGGGGGAGGTTAGATAGTTTCCCATGTATTTTTCGGTGTTTAGCAAAATTTGCAGATTTTGCCTGATATGCTATTAAATAACCTCCTAAAAGTCAGCTAAATTACATGTATAATAATATTGCCTAAAACCATTTGATATCACTTTAAATCATGTCATTTAGCGACTAATATGCTAAAAAATCTCCCTAAAATGTATGATATCCCAAACAATCAGCTAAATAGCGTATTAAAAATCTGCCAAAAACTTCTAATATTTTAAGGGCTTCCATACATTTTAGGAATTCATTTATAAATGGAAATGAAGACTTGAAGGGCTTTATTTACACTAATATTCTTAAGATTAAAATAAATAGAAATTAATCAAGGATGACAACTTAGGAAACTAAATTTGACATAAAAGTGTATTATCTTAAAATTTCCAAAAAAAATGACTATAAAAATTCGGACTTTAAAAATAAAATTTAAATTAATGTTACTCTTATATTTATTATCTTTGGTTTAATTATGGTGAGTGATCATCCAAATTAGTAAAATGTAGCAAGAAATTTAAAAGTTATCAGTGTAAATATTATATAGGTATTTAGAATCTATATTTTTTAAAAAAATTCCTATTTCAAAAGAAGAAAATCTGTAGTAATCAAAATTAAGATTAAGTAGAATTTAGTAATCAAAATCTTTTTAAAAGAAGAAAATCTACTGAAATCAAGGAATAACCTAATTTAAAAGAAGAAAATCACAATGATTTTATTATTATGCAATAATTTTGAAACGATAACAAATAAAATTATTACTCCTTTTAAGTCTTAACAATAGGAAATATTTTTAAATTAAGCTTATTATTCACGTCATTTGTTAATTTTCACGCTAAAACTGAAAAATTATAAAGTTAGGCAAATAGAATAAATGAAATCAGTAAAAACAAAAATATCTACTTAACTTAGGAAATGTTTGCCAAACATAAGCGTTATTGAATCATTTACAAAAATTACTATAAAAAACAGAAAATCACATATTGGTCAAAACATTTTTAAAATAAGACAATCTACAGAATTTAAGGAATAAACAAATTTAAAAGATTTTTTAGAAAAGCGGCCATTATTATGCAGGCCGTATCTTAAACTTATAAAAGTATGCATAATTTGAGGAATAACCGAATAACTGAATTTAAAAAAATTTCAACATACAATATGGAAAATAATTCAAAAGATATTATAGTATTTTAAATATAAGTATATTTAGATTATTATTATTGATTACAAATGGAAAGTATTTTCATTATTTAAGAGTAAATTTAATTCTCCTAAAAACCTAATATATTTCAAATTTTAATGGTTTCCAAAAAAGGAAAATAATCTTTATTATTTTTTGAAATATATTAGGGTTGAGTGATGATAATTAAGATTCTTTATTATTTTAATATCTCTATACTATAATCAATATTATATATTAATATAAATAATTTAGAGATTTTATTCCATAATAAGGCTCATGATAACTAAAAATATGCGAACTAAATTTCTTAACTTTATCAGCAAAATATTTAGAGAAACTTTGTTCTATAAAAATAGGCAAATATTATCATTAGTTTTGGAAACAATTTAGGGTAGATTGATGACAAATAAGATTCTATAATCTTTAAATATTTTGTACCATAGTTAAGGCCGAGAATAAATAAATTTAAGGCAATAAATCAATATAAATTTTGGATTATAATAGGGTTAAAAATGGTAAGTTTCTTAATTAATATACGAAATAAAATCATGGTTGATTGATTATACTTCAAATTCTATACTATATTAATATTTTGTTTCATATTCAAGGTGAGGATAAATAAAAATAAGGAAACAAAATATAATATTTTTAGGAATGTAACTTTATGTACTCCCTCCGTTCCCTTAAGTTGTTCCCATTTTCCGAATTGGTGTTCCTTTAAGTTCTTCCCATTTAGAATCTTTCCTAATTAATCAAAACTAAATGACCATTTCCCGAATTTATACTCTTCTTTAGTGGCCAAAAAAATGAAAAAAAAAATCAAGATGGCATTAAATATTGCAATCTGTGTGCAAAGGACTCTTGTGATTTGATTGGCTTTCTAATTTGCTAATCCTTCTTTAATGTAAACTTGATCTCTAATTGGTGGAAATAAAAAGTCACCTCTTTTGTTGTACAGTAATCCGTAGTTCCTAGCTTTGTGCATTGATTTCTTTGTTTTTCTTTATTTTTTGCTTTGGTAAGGTAATAATTAACCAAGAATCTCTATTTTTTATTCATTCTCTCTCTCTTAAGATTCACTTTTCTTAATCCCCTCCCCGATTCTAAATGGGAACAACTTAAGGGAACGGAGGGAGTAGCATATTATTATCTTCAAAAATGGTATGTTTTTTCAATAATTAAGAGTAAATTTTATAATAATTGATTGATTAATTGATTGATTGTTTAAGATAAGCTAACCAATATGATAAATATAACCTGATTAATAATTACAATTTATATATTAATTGATTACTTGTGATTATAAAATCAATGTGATTAATATCATTAGATAATCAAGGTAACATAATAATATAATTACCATTAATAAATCGTATCAAATAATTTAATTTTAATTTAAAATAATTTTGGTAAGTACTAAGTATCAAAAGCTAATTAAGGTAACATAATAGAATATTTACCATTTAGCTAATCAATGTGATTGATATTATAAGCTAATCAAGGCAAATCTATATCAAAATTTCATAATTGATTTTCGGATTTTAGTAGATTTATGATAATTATAGTTTAACATATTTTTGGTATTAAATATTTTTTAGTAGTATTTGAACTTTAATATTATAAAAAAAAATGGTAATAAATTAATACTTTAGTTTTATTTCAAATTTTTATAGTTTTATATTTTTGGTAAGTACTTAACTATCATAAGCTACTCAAGGTAACATAATAGTATCATAAGCTAATCAAGGCAATTTGATATTAGAATTACCATTCCTAAAAAATATGACATATTAAACTTTGAATTACCATTTCTTAAAAGTATGATATATTACTATTTGAATTTATACTTTCAGATTTTTATGGTCTATATTATCTTTATATTCTAAATTCTAAATGCTAAAAAACGTTAGTATAGAAAAACTTAATTACTAATATACGTATAATAATTAATTAACGTATAATCTTTTTATCAATTAGTCTAGAATTAATAACGAATATATGTATGATATTTACGGATTTTGATTTAAATATTGTGAATGATAGATATATATTGAAAGGTTAGAATATTGTAAATTAGGCTATAAACAATTCAAAATAAAATTATTTTATTATGAAAGAGAAGAATAAGACTAAAGTATAATCAAAATATAAGAAGAAGACTAAAATTTACTCAATTAAAATAGAAGAAGAACATTGTATGAAACATTAGAACATAAACAAGCTATAAAATATATACTCAATTGGAATAGGAAGAACAACAAAATGTGTTATTGATAATTCATATTAATAAATAATCTAAGATGATATTCATAATTTGCGAAGTACAACAACAAATAAAAGTCAAATACAATCCTTAAAAATACTAATAATCTTGCCATCATTAGATAATTGTAATGATTAAGACTCTCACACGAGCCTTCATATCAACTGGATCAAGAACAATACTTGGTATTTCAGGTTTATGAAAGAAATCGAAAATTATATTGCTTGGATAATTCTTGCAAACTTGACATACCCCAATTGTAGAATTTTCTTGGCAATTTGAGAAGGAAGATAGGAGAGAAATTAATATCAAAGTATTAAAAAAATGCTTGGCAATTTGAGAAGCAACGAAGGAGAGAATAGCCTTCACATGAATTAGAAAGGAGAGAAAGATGGGTGAATCTTGAATTAGGGTTGAATGTGAAGGCTAATGAATGAAAATGTGCTCCTATTTATAATTAGTGGTGGTCCATATAATTTTTCCTAAGTTAGGCAATTAATTAATTACAATACCAGGCAAGTTAGAAGATTCACATAAATTATTGCTTAATTAGATTTTCATATCCGGCAGTTATGTTTTTTTTAAAAAAATTAAATCGGTTTTCAATATTTAAAATATCAACAATCGTAAGGAATTAAAAAACAATTTCCTTCATTTTAGCTAGATTTGGTTTTATAAATGGAATAGTTGTTATGGCATTATTATATCTATTTTAATGGCAAAAAAGTATTCCCTATTTAAAAGATGTCAAATCGTAGATTTGGTATTTAAAATGGCGATAGTTGTTATGGCAATATTATACCTAGTTTAATGGCAAGTAATATTCCCTATTTAGAAGATGTCAAACCGGAATTTCAGGGATTCTTTCCCCATGATATTTGCCTAAGCCGGTTTTATTCCCCCTAATTAAGGCCTAAACCAGTTTAATTATGCTCAATTGATGTAAATAAGGGCATTATTTTCGGAATATTTTATTCCTTTAATTAAGGAAACATAGGCTAATTACACGGAAATATATTTAAAAAATGCAAAACAACACTAATTTGACACGTATGTATTTTAATTAGTATAATGCATTTTAAAAAAAGAAAAAAATATGTTGCTGACACGTGGCTTCTATAAAGGCTAGGATGCTTGAGGGATCAAGGTTTCCTTTGGATTAATCTAGTGACGACACGTGGCGAAAACCATTTTGCTTTAATGTTATATATAGATAAATTAAGAGTTGGATAGATTGGAATAGAGCTTTTCGGTCCAATGAAGTGTAGACATTACTCATATAAATGTCAAATCAGGTTCAATAAATTCTATTTAGGTAAAATAAAGTACAATTCTTAGAACCACCTCAATACTAACACAAATCACGACAAAAAAATTAAACATACAAAAAGAGAGAGAAATTATGCTAAATGCTATTTTTTAAATAACAATATGCTAATCTTTTTCTAATAACAATTAATGGTAACTACTTAATTTAAATAACAATAACACTACTTGACTATTGTGTGACATAATTTGTAAGTTCAAGTTCCTCCCGTGAACAAGTAAGGAAAAAAAATGTGTAATGTTCCTTAGTTTGGTACTTCCTTCGTTTCTTTCTAATTGTTATATTGCATAATAAAATAAAGTTTTAAGATATATACTAGTATTTAGACTTAGGTGATGCTCCGAAATTTTTATGTGTAACAATTTAGGACCTGTTCGTTATCGTTTTTAATATGTACAAAAAAAGTATTACTTCCTCCGTTCCATATTGATGGCAACATCGAGAACTTTCACGTCTAGCTTCCAATGCACAACTTTAAACGTTTATATCTTTAATTATGTTTTCAAAAAATTACAAAAGTGGATATTAATTACTCCCTTCGTTCTCTTTTGTTCTTCCTATATTGACTTTTTTTGTCTCTTAGAAAAATTCCAAATAGGAAAAACAAAAGAGAATGGAAGAAGTAAAACTTAGAGGTATATATGGAGATGAATTTAACAAGATCTCACATTACTATTTTATCGGTATTTACGAAACATAATAGAAGGTAAAATGAGACTTTATATATAATGGAATAGAGGTAGTATGAAAAAGAGACAATAATTCATCTCTTTAACAATATAGATTTTAAAAGTTATGATTTAACTCTTAGTTTCATTCATATATCATCCCGTATTTTGACAAAACAAGCAACAAATATATGATAAAGTGATGGTTGGAACCAAGGTTATTAAAATCGAGATTCTAATTTAAATCGGAAATGCATGTTAAAATCGGATCATGGAATCGAATCGTAAAATCGTAAAATTCTACATATTTTGCGAAAATAGAGATTTATGATCACTATGTAACTTATTTAGCCCTTTTTCTCATCAAATGACTTTAAGAATATTACTTAGTTATTTGGTCCTTTTATAATACGATAAATTATTAAATACGGTTAGATTAGAAGTGCAAGGCCACCAATCGGGCATTAACGAATTGCTACTAGTATCATTGTTGATGAAAAAACGAGTTTGAGTAAATTGACTAAGCTTAATAAAAAAATTTAACGAATTGCCCAAGATACAATTTTGTTTGTGAAAACAAACATCGAGGCAAAAATTCGGCGTTGACTCAAGTATGGACATACACTTTTTCAAGTCAATCATCGCTCTTCAAATAGCATTTTATCGGCATTATTCTCACATATTAAAATAGGAAAAATTGCAAGAAACCACTATTTTGCGAGAAACCACCTCTTAAAACTTTTTGCCAAAAGTAACCTAAAATAAAAAAATTATTTGTTAAAAGAAACCTCAGGCATTAGAATACCCTTTTTTATTTAGAGGTATATTTTAAAACATAAAAGGAGGGAAAAAATAATTAGAGTGTGCTAATATCAATTTTAGTTGGTTGACATGAATAAAGGTATGTCAATGCTTAATTTTTGTCTTGCAATTCTTGTCAATACTTTATATATATACTCCCTCCGTTTGTTTTTGTTTGTCTCATTTACTGTAGCTCCAAATGCCAAGAAAGATGATGTCATATGCATGTGGGTGGGGACAACAAGTAAGGAGTCAACTTATTTTATAATAAATGTAGTGATTAAAGTAGGTGAGATAAACTTTTAAGGTACATGTGGGACCAAAAAGTGATAAAGTAGGGGTAAATGAGTGAATTTATTATGCCATATAAGGAAAGATGAAAAAGTAGGACAAACAAAAAGAAACGGAGGGAGTATATAAAAAGTGATGCGAGTATAAAAAACGGAGGAAATATATATATAGAGTCAGGTTCTGCTGAAAACCACAAATTTGCTGAAAACCGTAAAATTTTGAAAAAAAAAGGTACATATAAGGTTTACAGGGGTTACATGTTAAGATAAAGGGGTACGCGTGTTTTCACATCAAAGTTGTTAGTATTTACAAAAATGTCATTAATTAATAAAAGCACGCGTACCCCTTTACCTTAACATGTAATCCTTTTACTTGGTTTTCACGGTGAAAATATACCAGATCCTCTTCCTATATAAGAATCTTTGTCAGTATAATGAATGGTCGTGCACGTACCTTTTGCATTTGCAGTATACCCAATAAGGGAGAGTGCTTCTTAAGGGATACGAACTTTACGAATGCATCACATACCCAACAAAGGAGAGTGCTCCTTGAGGGATATAAAGTTTATATACCCAAGAAAGGAGAGTGTTCATTGAGGAATACGAAGTAATGAGTGTTGTGCAAACCCAACAAGTAAGAGTGCTCCTTAAGGGATACCAAATTTATGAATGTTGCGTATATCAAACAAGGGTGGAGTTCTCCTTGAGAGATACCAAGATGATGAATCGTTGTACATCCAACAAAGGAGAGTGCTCCTTGAGAAGTATTACAATGTTAAAATATTATACCCAACAAGGGAGAATGCTCCTTGATGAATATTTTGTATTACACCCAATAAGGGAGAGTGCTCCTTGTGGGATACTCTATAGTACACACATCAAGGGAGAGTGCTCCTTAAGGGGTACCACAATAAGAATGAATGATATATGAAGCGCACGATGGATCCAACAAGAGATAGTACTCCTTGAGGACTATATATCGAAAGGTGGGAGACATCCAGTAAGTCTGTACTAGCCAGTTATCAAGTTAAAAGATAACGATGCTAGAAATTACGATATTTTAAGCCAAATATGTTAATGTTGTTTGATCAAATTACTTTGAATCAATCTTATGTAAGGTTTTATGTAGTTTTACTATTCTTTTCTCTATGATTGCAAATAAAATGCATTGAAATGAATTTACAATTTAGTATGTTACTGAGCCTCGACTCATGACATTTTGCTTTTCTGTGGTAGGTATTATTCGAATTGTCACAGTACCCTGGTGGAGAGATTCTGATTATGATCGACAATGATGTTTATGAACAAGTTACTCAGTAATTGATTTGAGAAGTTATGTGATACGTTTATGTTCTAAAGGAGACATTATGGATGATTAATGATAAGGGAAATTTCTCTATTAAGGGAATCGAGTTGTATTATAAGAAAATTTTATTGTGGGCCCATAACCCACATGATTGTGGATGTTTTCGTTATCGTTAATGAATAAGTTATGATTCATTATGAGCTATTTATGGTTAATTGGGATTTATTAAGGTCTCCTAATTTCGGAGCGTCACACCATCTTGATTGTTGCTAGTGGATAGTGATAGAGGGAATTCACATGCGTCCAATTCTCATAAAGATCATGCTACCAAAGTTCATCTGATGGAATTCATGCTTCAACTAAAATTTATTCGATAATTAATATATTTCATTGGTTGTTAGTGTGTGGATCTTGGGACAAGGTTAAGATAAATTGTTTATCATGTTCTAGACTAGTAAGAATTAATTTATTAAAAACTTAACATATGAGTATATCCCCCACTACTAATAGACATAAGTAGTTAATGGTATCCAACTCAACAATATTTAACATATATTAATCTTTTATAAGAAGCAGGGTAAATTACTCGGTGGATGAATCTAGCTATCTTCCTACTCAACCGAGTTATCTCTTACTCTCATAGTCTCATATTCCTCTTTGTTGGCATATCTGCCTATTACTTTTGCTCAAACCTTGGGCAAGATCTATTAGAGATTTAGAGTGACACAAAGCTCAAACCTATTTTTGGTGTGGTGAAAAATTATGACAAGGACATAGCAAAAGAAACAACATAGTATATGCTACCAGACTACTTACTCCAGGTGCTAATCATCTTAGAAAGGAGGGCCATGCTACTATATGAAGGCAATATAATCCAAACCACTGGTTGGATTAGGTGGCCAACTAAGCTACCTTAAACATCCTCTAAACCCGTCAAAACTCAAATAAATCCATGAAAATGACACAAAAATTCTTAATTTTGCATGAAACTTGGATTGGTAAACCATCTCTGACAATTCCACTTCAACCATATCAAACCCAGATCCTAACTACTTCTCTAAGCTCAATTACATACAAGATTAGAGTTTTTGAGTTATTAATTTCTTGCTTTAATGAACTAAAATACTACTCGTTAGGCCAACAATTGTTTTAGAATTTTCCCTTTATGTCTATTTGTTCATCCTTTCTCACCAATTCCTCTTATGGGTACTGCTTAAAACCTCAAAAACTCCCTTGTTATCAAAGCAAAGGAGTGTTTTGTTGGGTTGTTGGTCACCATCTAAAAACTCAACTTCACCTTCCTATCTTGTTCTTCAAAGCTCACCTTTCAACTACCCAAGATTAAATACTCTTCAATTCCCCCATCTATGAAGTACGAAAACCTCTGGGACTTGAATACCTATGAACTAAACTTGTGTCTTCGAGTTTTACCTCATCGAAAATAGTATTCACTTTTTTTTTCTTATGGGGTTTTCTAAGCATGTTCCGTTCTCATCATCAAGATTTTGTCATGGTGAAACACGAGAAGGAGAAGGAGAAAACGCGCATGGAGTTCCTACTAATGATCAAATAAGACCGGTAAGAGAAGTTTCTGCTTCAATGGTGGTAAGGATGGCAATGAGAGTGTCAAGAGCAAAGTGGTTTACTTTCCTTAGAAGGGTTTTTCATTACCAAAATGTTTCAAGATCACACCTTGGAGCAAACCCTTTTAATTCTTATGGTTGGATGATGCTTGAATTTTTGACACTTATGGTACAAATTTGTGTAACTTTGATTACTCTTTTTGTTTCCAAGGCAGAGAGGCCTGTTTCGCCCATGAGAATATGGATTGTTGGGTATGATTTTGGTTGTGTTATGAGTCTTTTCATTCTTTATTGGAGGTGTAGACATCACCATTTGGGACAAGAAGACAATGGCCTTAACTTTCCAGATTTGGAACAACAGAGAAACAGTGAAGAATCAAGGTACTTATTGTGTTTGAATTCACAATTATGTTATTTAATTAGCTAGTAATCACACTGTACTTCATATTTGCTTGATTAGCTAGGGTGCTTTATCGTACCTATTAAGCCTAGGACTTACCCACCAATTTAATGTTTCCTCCGTTCTACAATGTTCTTTCCAATTTATTATTTTATACCTCACATATATTCAAGTAGTGGGAAGAACATTGTGGGACGGAGGGAGTACTATCCAATAGCTTAACTTCTTATAATTATAATTTTAGTTAAGCCCAAAATCAGAGTTCAAAACACGATATTTCAACCATAAACCTAAGATATACCTCGAAAAAAAAAAGATTAAATTGACCTGAAAACTGGCATATACCGATTCTAAATGCACCCTACTCAAACTTATTTTCCCAACTTATTTGACACGTCTACCAACCGTTACAAGAAATAAAAATGTTTACCCCCAAAGAAACATTTGTATATTGCATGCATCTTTTTTTGCAAATATGTTTAATTCATGATTGATCTAATAACACAATTAACATGCAAGCCAAGTTGCGGGATTATTGAATATGATTAACTCGGATTAAGTGTTACCTAACTACACATTCGCCACATAAAACATCATTACATCTTGAGATTATGCATCATACACGCGGGTGTACCATGAGCATGGTACACCCAAAGATATTTGAGCTAAAAAAGCCTTGAGTGTACCATTGGGTGTACCATGCTCATGGTACACCCAAGACTATTTGAGCAAAAAAATAACCTTGCGTGTTCCATGCTTATGGTACACCCGAGTACATAATAAAAATTGTATTACATCTTCGTTCATGAGTATGCAAAAACACATCTTAATTTAGGGTAACATCTTACGCATCTTGTTTTGAGCAGGGGTTTGCATTTGGTGAACAGATGCAGGGCATCTCTAGACTTGTTCTTTGCAATGTGGTTTGTGATGGGCAATGTGTGGATATTTGATTCGAGATTCGGATCCTTCAGCCGAGCCCCGAAGCTTCACATACTTTGTATAACCATATTGGCTTGGAATGCCATAACCTACTCTTTCCCTTTCCTTTTATTTCTTCTGCTTTGCATTTTTGTTCCATTAGTAAGTAGCTTAATTGGCTACAATATGAGCTTGGGTTATGCTGAAAAGGGGGCCTCTGATGATCAAATTTCCCACTTACTTTGCTGGAGATATAAAATGGTTGACAGCAGCTTAGATTCTGAAAATTCCTCCCCTACCAAGGACAACCCAGTAAGTTTCAGCATTCTAAAATACTAGTAAAGTATGTTTTAAATTTGACACATACATGTGAGCCCAGCACAGGCTGAGCCTTGCTGTCTCAGGTATTGGCCCAGCCCGGTTGAAGGTGTATGTCCTCTCCACCAATGCTCCACTAAAATCTAATTTGGCTGAAAGCACAAGTCAAAGCTAATAAAACTTCATTTTAGAGGTCCCAATAGTTGGCGAACATGTTTTATGGGGCCCAACTATCAATAATCGAGTCTAGGTTTCATTTATGGACGTTGTTTCTCAAAATAATCTAAACTCAAGTATTATTTTCTTATATGTAGCGGACCTAGAAATGACATAACGAAAACAATAAAATAATATTTTGGATTGTTTTTAGAAGCAGTCCTCTTAGTTTGGACCTGCATTAGATAATTGATAGTTGAGATCTTTAGAAAATGTATGCCCATACTTAGAACCCCTAACGTCAATTTTTGATTTCAAATTTAAATTTACATGATTGCATAAAGAAATGAACTTAATTTAGAACGTAAAAAAGAGTAGTGAATTTACAAGTATTTCATTTTTGGTATGTTACTTAGCTTGAAAAATTAGCACTGACGCTGTTAATCAATCAACTTCACAGGAGTGTTGTATATGCCTAGCAAAGTACAAGGACAGAGAAGAGATAAGGCAATTGCCATGTTCTCATATTTTCCACCAAAAATGTGTGGACCAATGGCTCAGGATTATATCATGCTGTCCTTTATGTAAACAAGGATTAGATGGGTAAATGTTGACAGGATGATCAAATCCAAACGACAAATCCTTCATGTACATAAGTTTTATTAAGTTTTTCTTTTACTTTTTTGAGATGTGTTTTAGTGAACCAAAACCTCTCATTAGTCGATCTTCTCCAATTAAAGGCAAGGGCATCTGGAGTAGCATTCACATCTTAAAAATACCCTTAGTGCAGATTAATCCCACAATCTTTTCCACAAGATCAAGTATTATAGAAAAATAGAGATTACAGAGTGTCAGTATCATCCCATAAATACTTGTACATTGGGCAGTATACACAACTATATTATTGTACAGCTTGTAGCCTTAACTTGTGACATAATAAACCTACCCTATTGTGAATATAAATGGATGAGATTATAGTTATGTCTTTTACATTCAAGATGGCGTAGTTTTATTTTTTATCAAGTTGAAATTGAATATACCTTCATTATAATTAAAAACGTGTGCGGCTAAACACAGCCCGTATTTACTAGCTCACAGCCCGTATACGTATAAATACGTGGTATAAAAGTCTAAATTGCCCCTCTTCCTTTACTCACTTCCTTTTAAAAAATTTAAAAAAAAAAATTTAAAAAAAAAACTGATAATTTCACGGAACCGGATTGACTTTCCGGTACCGTGTACCGGAAATTCCATCCGGTTCCGTCAAAACTGATAATTTCACGGAACCGGATGGAATTTCCGGTACCGTGTACCGGAAAGTCAATCCGGTTCCGTGAAAATTCAATTTTTTTATTAAAAAAAAAATTTTTTTTTTGATTTTTTTTTAAAAATGGATTTTTACGGTACCGGATTGACTTTCCGGTACACGGAACCGGAAAGTCAATCCGGTTCCGTGAAAATTCAAATTTTAAAATTTTTTTTTTTTTTTGAATTTTTTTTTAAAAAAATGGATTTTTACGGTACCGGATTGACTTTCCGGTACACGGTACCGGAAAGTCAATCCGGTTCCGTGAATATTCAAATTTTAAAAAAATTTTTTTTTTTTTGAATTTTGTTTTTTAAAAATGGATTTTTACGGTACCGGATTGACTTTTCGGTACACGGTACCGGAAACTCCATCCGGTTCCGTGAAAATTCAATTTTTTTTTAAAATTTTTTTTTTTAATTTTTTTTTAAACTTTTTAAAAAATAATTTTTTTTTTGGATTTTTTTATAAAAAAAACCGGACATAATTATATTTAATAAGGGTATTTTGGACAATTTGCTATAAAATACGGGCTGTGAGATAGTAAATACGGGCTATGTTTAGTAACACCCTTAAAAACCTAGAAGGTGAGATAAAAAAACTGAAATACAAAGTGTTGAGTATAACGGTTATACCATATCTATGGTGCAATAGCCTAAACCTTTCTCCTTCTCTGCTCCAGCCTCTTAGTCTCTTCTTCCTCTACTCCACTTTCCTCCTTCCTCATCTGATCCCCTTCTGCCGCCGCTTCCTCCGTCATCGTCGAGTGATGGGTGACGAGGGATTGGGATACGGCCAAAAACTTGATGGTTTTATTCTAATACCACAAGTGAACGGTGTCGTACCACATATGGTTTGATTTCACAAGAAGTTGCAAGATTAAATACTAGTCGATTGTGGACTGTGAAATAACAAAACGATTTGTAAATGATGGAAAAATCTAACTAATTAATGATTAGTTAACTAATTAACAAGAGATCATGAGAACAATAACTTTGATGATAAAATTCCAAGGACTAAGCGTCACCACTAACATGAATGAATCAAACATAAAACACATCCTACTAAGCGAATCAAAGCTTAGGAAAGATTGACATTCTTTCGAAAACGGAACACCTTAATATCACTTTCATGACAACAAAAGGTCTAACTATTGTGCATGCTTCTTATTTTCATCATGGCAACCCATACATAATTTGAAGCATTAAATAAGATCTAATAATGCCGATAAAGTTCCTAATCTCAATCCCCACTATTTTCATGAGAGAATTTAAATCAATGACAAGTCAATCTCAATTGAATCTCAACTTTCATTGGTGGACTTAATTAATAAAGTATTTCAATTCTCATTGACAATATAAATTAAGGGTAAACATGATGCAAAATTGATCATAGACAACAAACTTACCAAACCCTAAGCTCGAACTCTAATAACATGGGATGAGAGAGGAAACAACCGACCATCCAAATCAGGGCTCAACTGCATCTTAGATAAAGAATTACTCAGTAATCATGGGATCATAGCGATAGAAAGAAATACACAGTTGAAAACATAATTGAATTAAGGACAAGAGAATAAAGAAAATAAAACTTGAATTAATAGTACTTTGATGAATGGATGAATTGAGTCATCAATGAACATGCGATCTTCGTTCTTCCAAATTGATCAAAAACAATGTTTAGGGCTAAAAACTAATAATTATGATGATAAAATTTTAAATAAATGACAAATAAATTCAGCTAAGTATTTATATTACTCATAAAACAAACTAAAATAAAACTGACCAGAATCCTAATCCGCAATTTATTGCGTGCACCATGGAGTACACAACTCCCAGTGGCATATTAGTAAATATTCAAGCTTGTGTGGGTATAAGTGGTTTTTGCCAGCAGCCATTGAGGTTATATTTGGTAGTTCGCATTTATTGGGGTTTCTCAGATCTGAAGCCATAAGCTGATTCCGGATTTTGCGGCGCTCGATTCTCTTTCTTATCTCTCTCGATCTGAAGACTGCCATGAATGAGACGGTGATTTCTCCAAGAGCAGTTTATGATGTTTATTGATTTCATATTCAATGCTCAATTGAGTTTTGTTCTTAATTTACATATTTGTTGTTGTTGTTTTTTTACAGCCTTCATCATTTATTATTGAATTGAGCATGTAATTATGCAAATGACCACATTCATTACATCATTCTGTGTTTATTATTCATGTTTATATTTTATATTTCATTTTATAAAATATGGAATTGAGCATGTTTATAGATTTTTGGAATTCAGTATGATAATATGAAAATGAGTACAATGAATATTTTATATAGGAATTGAGGGTATGCAAATGAGTACAATAATGTTTTATGTTGCGATGAATGTTTTATGGCGCAAATGAGTGTTAATATAAAAATGAGTACAATGAATGTTTTATGGTGTAAATGAGTATATAATATGGAAATGAGTATGATGAATATTTTAGGTGCAAAGAATTGATTATACATGTTTATAGTTATGGATTTTGGAAACGAGCATGATGTATGTGAATGAGTATATCTGATTAGATGAATATTTTATGCAGTCTATAGTACACTACTGGAATCAGTATACATGTTGAGAAGAAAAACTCATACTCATTTGAAAATTTCTCATTAGGCTAAGTCATACTCATTTGAAAAACTCATACTCATTTTAGCAATTTCTCTTAAAGCTAACTCATACTCATTTGGCTAGTCATACTCATAGAAAAACTCATACTCATTTGGCTTCATACTCATTTAGGTAACTCGTACTCATTTGGAATATTCATACTCATTTGGCTTCGTACTAATTTTAACTAACTCGTACTCATTTTGCTTCGTACTCATTTTGACCAACACATAATCATTTTGCTTCGTACTCATTTTAACCAACTCATACTCATTTGGTGCACGTAGAGGTACGTACACCAAGGTGTTCCTTTTACCTTCTCATCCTAATTCGCATCCATCGCAAAGCACTATGCAAGAAGCGAGTCGAGGCAAGCAGTACCGCGAGTCGTGTGCCTGTTCGCTCCTTACTTTCCGCGCTGGCCACGAGCTAATGTTGTCATGCGAACCAAGATATATTTGGGGCATTCTTCTTATCTGAATTTTTCGAATAGGCAAGAATTATGTGTTCATGTGTATGTTGTATAAAACTTATAAACTTCAACTTCAACTTCAACTTAATCAATAAAATTCTTAAAAGCCTTAATCCTCCCTCAGATCCGCATCTTTATCATTTTTTACAAAACTAGGCATGAATCTCTCAAAACTCGCACTATATTAATTGATGTGATCCCTCAAATGTGCAATCAGAAGTACAAAATACGGTAGAAAGTCTAATATAGACCCGGTCTACACTAAACTTATTGTAGACCAAGGCCAAGTCCCAAAAGTTAAGGTTTTTTTAGCAAAAGTTAAATTATAGCTCACCAAAAGTTAAGATTTTCTTAGCAAAAGTTAAGATTTTGTAATTAAAAGTTAAGGTTTTGTAATCAAAAGTTAAGTGTTATAAATGAAAAGTTAAGGTTTCTTTAGCAAAAGTTAAGATTTTATAGTTAAAAAGTTAAGGTTTAGCAATCAAAAGTTAAGTGTTATAAATGAAAAGTTAAGGTTTCTTTAGCAAAAGTTTAGATTTTGTAATTAAAAGTTAAGGTTTAGCAATCAAAATTTAAGGTTTTGTAATAATAAATTCAGTATTATGAATGAAAAGTTAAGGTTTTTTTAACAAAAGTTAGGATTTTATAATTAAAAGTTACGGTTTAATAACTAAAAGTTAAGATTAAGTAGCTAAAAGTTATACCATTGTAACTAAAAGCACCTGATGATAAAAAGGATAAAAATGAATAAAAAGATAAAATATAAAATATAAAACCCATTATCCCTCTATAGTTTCTCACAAATCAAACTCTAACCCCTTCTAATACTTTTGCAGAGAAGAAATCCAAAGAAAGAAAAACCATGTCGTCGATATTCAACCCACAAGCAAACCCTTGGATCTAACCCCTTCTAGTATAGAAAATTCAGTAAAATTCATCTCATCAAGCCTCCATTTTAGAACACGTCAAACCCTTGGATTTAACCAACCAATATACTATCAACTCAGCTTCATTTGTACCTTCTGTTGCAATCATGGTGTTATTGGTGGGTGGAATTTCGTTAAGAAACAAGCTTTGTGCTTGGTTAGTGATACAATTGATGTACACTTCACTTGGATTTATGGGTTTAAACTATATTGGAGACATGATGTCGAACGAAAGCAGATATTTGAATGTGGATTTTGCCTTTGTGTTTTGTGGCGATTTGGTTTGCTTTGGTTTACTTAATCTCATCCGTTTACCTAGTTGTCATCATCAAGGCTGTTAAAATCGGGATTCTACTTTGAATCGTTCGGCGGTCTTAGAATCGGATCGTAAAATCGACTCCTAGAATCGTAAGATTCTACAAACATGTATGATCTAAATATTGCTAATTTTAGAAGTTTAAAATGTTTAATGATTGATAAAAGTAATTGTTTAGCCAATAAATAGACGATATCTGAACATATATGTCTATTAAAAGCGTCTGTAGCTTGAATAAATTTGATTTAGATGTATTAGCTTTTCGCTAGCACACAAAAATGTATAAAATCGTATAGAATCGTGAATCGAATCGTATGATCATAATTGAATCGTAAAATCGTAAGATTCTACGATTTGAATCGAGATTTTAACAACTATGGTCGTCATTACCCCATATGATAACAAGATCAACCTAAAATCCGCAATTTTCTTCACTCTAACACAAATACAGAAGAAAGAATTTTGAGAGCAAGATGAATTCCTCGCGAAGGAGCTTCGCCGGCGAATTTGGAGGAGAAATCTCCGGTCATTGGTGATCGGATTCCAGCGAATTTGGAGGAGAAAGAAAGTGGAAGAGAGGAGAGAGAAAGTTGGGGGTTGAGCAAGATGAGCTTTGCGACCAAATCCTGGGAAGAAAAATAATAGGTCTACATTATTGCTATTGTGGACCAGGTCCACCCAAGTCTTTTTGAAAATACGGACTTAGCAGGTATATACAACTATATACTTGTATGGCATGTAGCCATATCTTGTGATATAATAAACCTAGAATCACCATTATGAATATAAATGGATGAGATTTTAGTTTTTGTCTTTTAGTTTCATTTTTAATCAAATTGAAGGTATTGGATACACCTGCATTATAATTAAACTCTAGAAGGTGAGATGAAAATTGTTAGGTATAACATTATACCATATAACAACCCACTCCTTTCTCCATCTTTGTCTCTCCCTCCTCTACTTCACCCTCCTCCTCTCTCCATCCTCATCTCTGCAATTGCCTCATTTGTCATTTTCGGATGGTGGGTGATGATGGATTGGGGGTACATGTTGTGTTTTGGGGGTGGAGATGGAGTTTTAGGGGGGTGTTGTTGTATTTGTTGTTATATTGTCGGTCGTTAGGAGTTCTATATTTAATTATTTAAAAGACTTGATTTAGATTGCAGAATTCACATTTTCATTATCTCCACGACAGATGGCTCTGTGGAAATCTCAACAGGCAGACCGTATTTCTAATTGTATTAGGGTGGTCCCAACTTCATGTTCGGGATGGACGATAATTGGTGGGACTTATCGTTGTGTATTATGTTACCGGTTGGATATTCCCTTATTTTCTGTTTCAAAGTCGCGTTTAGCTTGCTGTAGGGTTTTTGTTAGGAATACTTATGGAGGCCATGTTGCATCCTGTGCTGGTGTTGTTGGTATTAAACATTGACGTAATGTTATGCACAATACCCTTGTATACATCTGCTAGCGATCCGCGATTTCATCAGCTAGTAAGGAAGCTGTTATTGGGTTCAGCGGCGGGCGCGGAAAACTCCTACGTCCAGTGAACATGTTACTCTACTGATGGGGTGGGGGGCTTGATGTGTGTGTCGATCTGACTGGGTCATTGCCCTTGTGTTATACAAACACTCACAAAAAGCGTCGTAATATAGTGTAGCGACACGGGATAAGCCAATGTATATGAAAGCATTTGTAAAAGCTCTTACGAAGCTTTTTAGCTCCTTGATAGCCTTCCTTATAGCGTCGTAAAATCTCATTTCTCTAGTAGTGACACAATCTGGGATGTCTTACTTCGTGGCCGGTCGTGTGGTGATTGATGTAGCAAAACGCAAACGTGTCAAGTATAAGGCTAAGTTTGTGACTATTGGATATGGTTTTCTCCCTTTCATCTTCTCTTCTTTAGGGGAATTAGAGAAGGCTGATGTTGTCTTACTTAAACGAATATAAAAATTCTCTATGACTCAAGATATTGAGCACGAGAAGATGCTCATATCTTTACTAGGATTAGTTTTGCTGTAGCTAAAGGAGTTGGGGTCCAGATAGTAGCTAGGCTTCCCACTAATATTTTGTAATTTGTTTGATATATAATAATAATAACAATAACAATAATAATAATGAGGAAAAATTGCCTAGAATAATGCAACTTTTTTCCCTTTCGCAAATAATAATGCAACCCAAAGATTATTTTGAAATAATGCAACCTTAATACCATTTTAATTTTTTTTAAACATGACAAATGACCAGTGACCTTAACCATTGGTAATTTTTATTTTAAACTTTTTCAATTTTTTAATTAAAACTTTTGATTCTAATTCATATATTAAATAAATTAAAATTAAATAACCCACCCCCACCTCCCACCCCCTCCACATGCTATCAACTTCAACCCCCAACGTCCAACCCAACTAGTGATGGCAAATGGGTGGGCCGGGCTGGGCTGGGTCGGGTTTGTGGCGGGCTAGGTTGGCCATTTTTGAATCGGTGCGGGCCGGGAAAATAGGTGGGCTGGGTGGGTCGGTGGGTTGGGTTGGGGAGGCAACCCACAACCGGTTTGGGTGGGCCTGAAACGGTTAATTGGGCGGGCTGGGCTGGTTAATGGGTTGGGTGGGCTGGTTAATGGGTTGGGTGGGCTGGGTGGTTTGGGCTGGGTGGGCTGGGCTGGTTGCGTGTGTTCGGTTGGGCTGGGTGGGCTTAGTGGGTTGGGCCGAAAAAATTGTGCAAGATTTCTTTTTATTTTCATATTCGGTCATATTTCAGAAATTTGAATTTAGAATTTGATGAATCTAATCTGAATGAGTGAGTTGATTATGGGTTGGTGACAAAATAATGAAAAGAAAGATAAATGTAAAATCCCCTAATTCCCCTCAATTTGTTTGGCTGGACAAGAAAAATACTTTAACGCTAAAATACAAAGAAGATTTCAGTGGGGGTTTAAGGTGGGTCAGGCGCGCTGGGCTAGGTGGTTTATGCGGGTAACAGGTGGGCTGGGTGGTTCGGGCTTAATGGGCTGGTGGGCTGGGTGGTTTGGGTGGTTAGGGCTGGGTGGGTTGGTGGGCTGGATGGTTTGGGTGGTTAGGGCTGGGTGGGCTGGGCTGGGTGGGTTAGTGGGCGGTTAGTTGGTTGGGTGGTTACTATTGGGCTGGGTCACAACAAACGAGCCCGGTACGGGTTTTCCTTTTTCACGGGTTGAACCGGGCTAGGTAACGGGCCAAACGGGTCTGGCCCTCGAAACGGGTTGGGTTGGGTGGGCTGGGCTGGCCCGGCCCATATGCCATCTCTAAACCCAACCCTTCCCCTACACTGCCACCTCATCCCTCCCCTTCTCCAACCAAAAAACACCCACCCCACCTATAAAGTTTAATATGGGGTAGTCCGTCCTAACAACATACTTTATATGAAACCATTGTTCAATTTTCCACGAATTTATAGTGATTCAACTCCAAAACTAGTCAAACAAGCTAGCAACCAAAATCTCAAAATTGACAAACAACTCAACAAAGCATATATACTGAATAATAACCCAACAAAGAAAAGAAAAGGAAAGGAAAAAGAATGAAGAAATCCATACTAATATTGTCGGGTATAGCTTGAGATAGAGGTATCATCAACTCCAACTTGACGTGAATGTGAAAGTTGATCATTTTCCTTTAAATTGTCGACCGCAAAGCAAACGCTTATGCTCCATTTTCCTCTCTTCAATGAGACTAAACTTAATATTGGACTCCTTGTTGTTGTACTTGTTGTTACAGATTTGGGGAGAGTTGGATGCGTTGAATTAAGGAAGAATGTGTTGAAGCAGCAGTTAGTGGTAGTACTGTTGAGATGTGGTAAAGGAAGGAGAAGTGGTGGTCCGGGATTTATGGGTGGGGTTAGAGGGGTTTCCGGGGCGGGGATTTATGGGTGGGGTTAGGGGTGTTTTCTGGTGGGCGGGGATTCTGGTGGCAAGAGGTGGGGTGGGGGGTTCTGGGTAACGGGTCAGGGGAGGGGTAGTTTATTTTTTGTTTTATCTTTTTTTTAAATTTTTTAATAAATTTGTTTATTAGAATCAATTATTAGCTGACACATGTTCCAATAAATCTATTATTCAGGTCATACCCGGTTTGTCATATTTAAAATAAACGGGGTGTAAAGGTTGCATCATTTTAGAATAATCGAAAGATTGCTTTATTATTTGCGAATCGCCAAAATATTGCATTATTCTAGGCAATTTTTCTAATAATTATAATAATATCAACTAAAATGGTTAAATGATTAATGAAGTTGCACTGAATTATTTAAAACCCAACTAAATTGAACTAAAAATAAGTTGGAGAGACCATACCCTAACTCTTATATTTCACTATTCTTTTCAATTCAGTTCAATTTAGCTTCTTTCATATTAGGGTCTGTTTAGATTTACTGAAAACAACTGAACTGCACTGATTGCAGCTGAACTGAACTAAACTGAACTGATTGGCGTTGAACTGAAATGAACTGAACTGAACTGAACTGAATTTAATAAATATATAAAGAATATTTAAACAATAATAATATGAATATTAAATAATAATTATGATGATAGATAATAATAATGAATAATTATTAATGAATAATAATAATTGTATTTTGGATATTTTTAAATCATAATTATAAATAAATAATATTAATAATCATAAATTAATAATAATAATGATAAATGATTATAATGATAATTAATAATAATTATTTTATAGTCTTTGTATTAATATACTAATACCTGATGATGATTATATAGTAACAATAATATCTAAGAATTAAATTAATATTACTATGTTAAAATTAGATTGAATTATATATTCATATTTATTGATAAAATAATGATTGGATTGGACCGTACAAAATTACATCATAAATCGTTTTGACGTGATTTGATTGGATTATGGGCTGAAAACACTGGTTTATTTATCCTTTTAACCTAAAGCATGTTCCTCCCTAATGATAATAGTAATAATAATGAATAAAGCTATAATAAACAAAATAATATACAGATAATAATAATAATACTTAATAATAATAATATAAAAATAAATACTAATACTAATAATAATAGAATAATAATAATAATAATAATAATAATAATAACAGCAATTAGTAAAATAAATTAGACCAACATAATAATATTTAACAAAATGGTTATAAAAGAATGGAGTTGAACTGAACGGAACTGAACTGAACTGATTGGAGTTGAACTGAACTGAAATTAAGCTGAAATGAACAGTTTTAGTTCAATAACAATTCAGCTCAATTATTTTCAACCGAATAGAACAAACTTTAACAACCAATTCCGATCAAAAACCTAATCATAAATTTCTAACCAACCTCTGTCCCCCTTCCCTCACCATTACAAATTCACTTTCTCGATTAATTTCTCATACTTGCATGGTTTGATGTGCAAAAATGTCTCCCATATGCAAACTGTTATTGCTTTAAAGACATCTATTCCTTTATGCAACAATGTTATTCGACTAAAAATTAAATTAAAACCATAATTATCCAAGTTTAAGGAATGTGATTAGACAGCTTCCTAAAGATAGACCCCCTTTAGAAACATAATTATGAAACATTAATAAATAAAAAAGAATGACATATCATAGTACTAAAATAATTTTAATTGTATCATTATATATCTATATTTGCTGGAAAGAGGAAGTACGCATCAAAGCATATCTGCTTTTGCCCATACTAGTGGAAAATCTCCCACATCCACTTCGTGACATGCATGATTTCATATGGAGTACTACTTTAATTATGCAGAATTATGGAGGAAAATCCTATAATGCTTCCGTTAATGGGACCATGCAACTTTTAGTTCAAACATTTAGAATCAAAACATATAACCTGACCCGTTTGGTAGATTCTTTTTTTTACAAGCTTACAAGCAAAAAGCAACAAGCAAGAAAAACAACAAGGGCCCTTACCTAGCTCGATCAGCTAGATGCGAAGGGCCTGAGACACAAACACAACTAAGACCATAGGACTCATAAAAATAGGACGTGGAGTGCTAATACTAAGACTCCGAGATTTCTTGCGAATGTGAACACAAATGTCCAATGCTGGTGGAGTGGAGGCCTTCCGTTTCACTCCGAGAACAAACATGGTTGATGTTGACTGCACCATCGTTAAGTTGCATCCCGAACTGGCAATAAGGCAAGCACTCTTGCCATGGCTGGAGCTTGTGGATCTACAGCTGGCGACACTGACTGAGCTAGGCTTCCTTTTGGATCGAATCCATCCCTCTTCCAACAACCTTGGCCATGCTTGTCTCTTTCGTCCAATGAGTGTCGTACGTTCTTGGACCTACGCAAAAAAGAACTTACCTTGCCTCTGGCGGGTGTTAAGAGACTTGTTTGGAAGGGTAGTCTTGTGTCTCGGGCGCTTCACGAAACTGAGAACCCGCACCACGCTTACCTTGTGCCCATCGACTTGATCCTCTAGGATAGCCTCAAATACTTTAGGTGGTGAGATGCACCTCTTTGGTTCAGTTACCCCTATACTGAACTCAGGTGGTAGGGTGGAAACCATTGCTTCCCACGAGTGAGTATCGTGGATTCGTGGTTGGCTTCCGTCATGAACTCTGACGAAGATGAAGGAGGGGATTCCGTCGAGATGATATTTTTTGGAGTGAGGATACGCACCCTTACAAAAGAGTAGGAGAAAGGCTGGTAGTGTTGGAGCTCTTTCCCATTACACAACTTCTCGAAATCCTTACTGCAGATACTCATGTCGTGATCTGGCTTCCTACAATGTTGGAACGCATACTTGGCTTGCCTCTCCGTAGCCGCATGACGACCTTTAATGTCGCTTGGAGGACCACTATCTTCATGGTTGGAAGTTACCATAGTCTGCACACTCTCCTTATTCTCGAAGACAGTCTCTACAGACTCACTGTCTGCAACAGATACCTTAGTGGAGCAGGAATATTGTCGCAGGCTTTCGATATGAGGGAATTCACCCGATGGCGACCTAGCTCCCTCTAATGTCGCCATAGTATCCACTAGAACTTCCTTAGCCTTAACAGGGGGGTAAACCTTGACCTAACCCCTTAGGTACACACACATCACTAGCACTACAACCAGCACTACCTACAGACGCTACGTTCGATCCTTTACCAAGTTCATCCTCCACATGAGCTAATGCTTTGTTAATATCTTTGTTATGCGGCTCTATACTTCTCGCCACACGAAGATCCTTTACAGCCGTACATAGGTTTCCTAATTGAGCATAAGACAAGCCTCGTCTAAAGAGAGCCTTAACATTCCTCTTATCAATTCTCAGAATCATTGAACAAACTAATATGGCTTCATCAAAATCAGCTAATTTCATATCACAAGCAGCAACATTTAGATGTAGAGAAAAAGTAAGTCTTTGAAAAGAGGATTATGCTCACAGTCTTCGACATTCTCACATAAACAAGTGGCCGCAAAACAAAAATTTTATAGCTCGTTTGTAATTGATAATGGCGTCATTAAATTTTTGGGATTTAAACAAGAAATTACCCTCTTCTTTTAACAATGAGACTACGGGTAGAACTTCGTCCAGACCATCCAATTGAAGAAAAAGCCCTTCTAGTTCACTGTCATCCTCTTGAATACAGATCAAGTGTGCAGAGATTAATGACCCAATTGAAGAAACTTCAGTTAAACTTGGTGAAAATGCCATAACTACCACAAGAAACCTCAACTAAAACAAGTACAAAAGATGGAAAGGAAACAGAGAAAAGATAAAGCTAAGAAAGTAGAGGAGACAGGCTCGCCGGCGCTAGAAGAAACCAGAGGCTACCGTCGCCGGCGAGCCTGAAGTGCCCAGATCTGACGAGCGGCGCAAGACAGGGGATGCGAAGGGCGGTTTCCTCTTGTTTGGTAAATAATACTGTAATAAATAGTGTTAATGGTAATTGATTTATATGAGTATCAAGTGAAAGTACATAGTAGTGTTTGTCTATTATTAAGCTTGTAACGTTTTTTGTAAAAATTAATTACCACCTTAAAGGTGGTTTTGAGTGGAAAAGGAAATATTTAAAGAAAATTATATAAATAAGGACGATCATACTTTTTTATTGACAAGTTATTATTTCATCCGTTTTTTAGTTGTGACACTTGGACCAAAACCGTCAAAACTTTTTGGTCAAAATGTCGCAACTAAAATAACAAAGAAAATATTATAATACTTAAAGTAACCCTGTCGAAGATAAAAATTGTTCTAATGCATAGAAGGGTAATCCAATTACAAACAACTTTGAAAACGTTCATTATACGGAATAAAAAGTTAACTTTACTTCAATAAAATGGTAGATTTTTTTTAATGAGTTATAATAAATTTTTAGGGGATCTAAATAAATCTGCATGAGAGGAGCATATAGGTTTACGATAAATATATTATAAACTTGATCAACGCAAATATTTTTGATGGATTAGTATTTGGGGAGAAGTGAGAATTGAACCCATTTGTGTAAATAAGATCCTAAATATTTGGTCTGATTGAGTTATTTCACCCAAAATAATGTAAAGACAAAAGCGATAAGCTCTATGTTAGATCTGAATCTTATGGATTTTGTTGAAAAATCTGGTAATTTACATAATCACAAGATGTTTTTGCTGTAAAATAATATTCATGACATTTGACAGGCATTTTTAAAACAGAATAACAGTTGAGTTGATCAAAGAAGTACGACAACGTTTGGAGTTTCGAATTGGAGGAGATCGAGGAAGACGTGCAGCACGTGCGAAATAATGTAGTTGAATGTAAGTGGTTTTAGTGGCTCCCAACTCCTACCTATTTAAAGTCTTTATTGCCCTCCTCGGTGTCCTTAATAACTGTGTATGCCATCCTGTACTATGCTATTTGGCCTATATTGCATACTTCATAATCTAACAATTAAAGTGATGGAAAAATTGATTCTACCACAGAAGTCGCATTAAGGCTGCTTTAAAAGTGAGTTTTTTTTCCACCATGCAGAATTTTCCAAGCTACACAATTATTACAATGTAGAATTTTTTTCATAAACGTCGTGTTCTATTTTTATTTGAGCTGGTAAATGTGTTGTATCATGTCATTTTTCGTGCCAATCGCTTGTATAAATGGGATGAACCCCTCCAATCCTAACTCGATCTCGTTTACTAAACGATCATAATGTGTCAAACTGTTTAGTTAAATGCGCCAAAAAACTTTGACCCAGACCCGTTTATCTTAAGTTGTGTTGACGTATCATGTCATTTTTTACATTCTAAAGTAGAAAATTGAGTGAAAGCATGTCATGATGTGTCAACTCATTTATTTAAATGCGTTGAAGCCATCCAACCCTAACCCCACATGTTTAAACGTGTCATATTTTGTCAATCCGTGTACTTAAACAAGTCATCCTTGACAGTTTCCTATGACTTAAACTGGTTATCATATTGATTTCGATTTAGAAACTTCAATACTAACCCAACTCGTATGGTAACTATCATGTTGAATCAACCTCCTTATTTATATTAATCCAAACCTGCTAATTTCATTTCAAGTTCGATCGGAATTTGTGAGTTGTATTACTTTTTACATCTCTACTTCAAAGTTAAAATGAGTCGCAACTAAAATAAGTTCGCAATTTTGTAAAATTTGACGAAAAAGGTACGATTAGTAAATTAAAATAGTATGTATAAAGATCAAACCTGCACTACTTTAATTTGCACTTTGGCATAATTTTTCTCACAGTATTCCTTGCTCTTCTCCCTTATCGTTAACCTTTTCATCTTAACTTAGGGATGTTTGACTTGAAAAAGTCTGCTTGTAGGTACCTCCTAGCATGCCCGTCTAAGGCCCTGTGCGGGATGGGCGCCCGCACAGGGCCAGGGCCCTGTCCGGTAGAGGGGGCCCTTAATTTACAGTTCACGTATACTAACATATTGATGCATTTATGTTGCAATATAATTTCTTGGCTCAGCGGTAGTGTCATGTTGGATATAGTAATTGGGAGAGATGAGAGTGGTGCGGGGTTCGAATCTCAACTGCCTCAAACCCTTTATTTATTATTTTGACTTTGGCTTTACTTTATTAGTTGTCAGCCACACATTTCCTTTTTTTTCTTTTGATTTTATTTCTTCATTTGGTGAAGCTATTTATTTTTAGTTTTATATTTTATAGAGATACTTTCCCAGTACCTTTTCTCTTTCTTTTTCTTAGTGATGTTTTCTTATTCAATTATAAAAAACTTATGGAAATTTTTTATAATTGAATTTTGTAATGTTTTTCTTTATATAGTTGCAACGTGGAACTTCTTTTAGTTGCGACTCATTTTAACTTTGAAGTAGAGATGTAAAAAGTAATACAACTCACAAAAGAAATTTTTTATCCTATATGTTTGTTTTGACACCTTTATCCTTATTCAAAATCAAAGATATGATTTTCATTTTAGCACTTTGTTTTTTTACATGTTTTTGTTTTTTTTTATCCCAACTTTAGAATGGTTATAAATGACACATTTTTTTAGAATAGCAAAAAAAATGCTCTTGTATATTTTGATATAGAAACTTATATAACTAATATTATTTTATTCTTTTAGAGCATAAATAAGATTCTACAATTTGATAGATTGGGCTATGCTAATTGGGGAAATATAGACGATTCTATATGCTAAAATAAGAATAATTGAAAGTTGATATGTTATTCTATTGTTGTAATCTTGTAGTGGTCTAAGTTTTGATTTTGCACGGGCCCCACTTTCTACGAGACGGTCCTGGTCCTAGTCTGCAAGACTTCTCCTGCCTCCCCCTGATGTTTAACTATAGATCCAAGGGCACCTGCTTTTAACCTCTGGGGCACCCTGCTCTTATATATTGTGCACGTCCACTTCACCACCTGATCTCCCTCTTTTTTTCTCTTTTTTTTTTTCTCTTCACCTCTCAATAACTTTGTTAGTAAGAGGGGAGGGGATATAACCCAAGGCAATGCAATATTCTCCAAAAACTACTTGCAAAGAGGATATAGGATAATTAATAAAAATATGGATTTAAAATGCAAATGATATGCCTAAAATGCCCTAAAATAAATGCACTAAAGATATGATTTTCAAGTAAACTTTTTTGAAGTCTATTTATAAGAAGACTAAATCTTGACTTTACTCATTTGAATAACTTAATTTTTTTTTGAGAAGGATCAAAAATAAGTTGAACAAATTGAGCTCTAAGACTAACCTAAGAGATTAAGACCAAGAGGATAATCTATTTGTTTGAAGGATAAAAATTAAGTTAACTTCAACTTAATTCAGACAAAGTGAGTTTAGTTTAATTCAACTATGTTAGTTTCCTCTCATAATTTTCCGCTCCTAAATTATTTCATTTAGTGTAAATTAATTCAATTTAATACAATCCATTCTAGTTCAATTCAGTCGTAATTCTTCACTAGCTACATAAACTTATCATAATCGTTACAAAAAATATAATCATATTAGTTTTGGCCGTAGAACTAGGCACCCAACCGGTTGCGGCTCTAAAAAAAAATTGAATTCCGAAGTTGAAAAATCAGCTAAGAGCGTACTCCTAATTTTATCACCCGCATTCAGACCCCAAATCCAGTTTCGAATCACCTAATCTGTTTACAAAACCGTTGTTTCATACCTTTAATTTTTAGGTAAAAATTCCAAGTACTCAAATCTTTTCTCCACCCTACTACTTAACAGAAAATACATATAGATACTGTACAGACCCAAACTTTCTTTCTCAATAATTAGGAAAAATTGTCAGAAAATACTAAGGTTTTAGCACTTTTTCAAAATAAATGCCAAGGAGTTGCGAAATGTAGAATAAATACCAACAAGTTATGTTTTTCTTAGAAATCCATACCAAATAACAAATATTCGTCTATTTTTCCGTCTTAGAAATCCATACCGACTATCAGAAATCCATTCAACTTCATCTGTGAACAACATAAAATCTAAGATGAGTTAAATTTGGGTGAGAAAGTGATGGAAAAATAGACGGATATTTGTTAGTTGGTATGGATTTCTAAGAAAAACATAATTTGTTGATATTTATTTCACATTTCACAACTCCTTGATATTTATATTGAAAAAGTGCTAAAATCTTGGTATTTTCTGACAATTTTTCCCAATAATTATTCAAAATGCACTTATAGAGTATAGACTTATATTAGAATGTTATTCACACATTAGAGACATTTACAGTTGTAAATTAGTAAACACGGAAAGCTCCACTGCATCTGCAATATTACTCGCGAACCGCCCCTTCCCCAATCGGCTTTCGGCAGTGGCAATCTCCGAAAATAAACGGAAGCAAAGACCTATTATAGTCTCCGAACAACAAGTCAAGAAGTGCCAAACTGTGCTGTTGTTCTCACTCGTGAATTTTGTGACCTCCTGAATTTCCAACGTCAAACTTCTCACTCATTCATTTCCATCTTTCTTTACATATAAAAACAAACTACAAACATCCATTCCCACCCTCATCTCTCTCTCTTTCTGATTTGTCAATTCAATTTTTGCAAATAAGAACAGAAAGAGTTGAATAGCAAATTCAGAAACAATGAGCGATCTGAGATCAAAGTTTCTTCAAGTTTATGAAGTTCTTAAATCTGAGCTTCTTAATGACCCTGCTTTCGAATGGACTGACACTTCTCGCCAATGGGTTGAAAGGGTACTCTTCAATCTCACATTTTCTTCACTTTTGCTTTATTTATTTTTCTGGGTTTTTGTTATTTTTTGTTGTTATTGAGGATTATTTGCACTTGTTTTGAATGGGCAATTGGGTTTTTCTTTATTAAGTGTTACTTTTGATAGATTAGTGAATTTTAGCTTGATTTATTGATCTGGGTTTACTTCATTTATTATATTTCATTTGTCTATTTTTATTGTATTCCTCCTGAGCTGAGATGTTCATTGATGCAATGTGCATTATTTGGATTTCATTATTTTAATTATTGTTCTTTTATGGTAATACAAGAAAAGCTCTAAATGACATCAATGGCCAAAATTGGATATTTATAGTATCTTGGTTAAAGATTTAGAGAATGCTTTATAACTTTTCCAAAAATAATAATTTGGGTTGGAATTTAATTTCCTTCATGGAGCAACAATATTAAGTTTTAAACATTATGAGGGCTGTATTTTTGGATCAAAATTGGATGATTACACATCTTGGTTAATTTTGATTGGAAATTAGGATGATAATCTGCCGATTTCACTCCAATAGTGAGTTAAAAAAGGTGAAAATAGATGAAGAAGGGAATGAACATTGGGGAAAGGAAGTCTTGTTTTCTCTTTTTGGGGGATGGTATTATTCACTTGTTGGGGTGCATAAGGAATATTTTACGGCCATGCTTAGAATGAAGGTAATGTATTAAAGGGTAATGAAAGTCAAACTAATGAAATCACATGGTTAAGGAGGTGATTTGGTGGTTGAAAGAAAATGAGCTGGTAGTGAAGGAGGTGATGCAATGGTGGTGACATAAGGAGCGAGGAAGGAGGGAACTATTACCCTCACTTAGAGCAATAATAGCTACTTGATGGAGGCAGTGGGTTAATAATCCCCCCCATTAGTCCATCTCCTTTATACTATTACTACTTTATCACATTAAAATAACTCGACTCTTATGTAACTAGTCATGGGATCTCTATATTTTTGCACTGTATGGTTTATATCATTGCTATGAGGCAGGGGACATGAGCAGAAGTTGAGAGAACTACAGCTTTTAAATATATACTCCAAGTATAGATATTTAATAATTTTACATGGTGTGTTATTAAAGGTTCTAAGATGCTCCTTTTGTGCTCTATTGGCAGATGCTGGATTACAATGTTCCAGGAGGTGAGGAGGCGTTGTCCTTGTCAATTTTCTCATTGCTTCATAAATGTTCGGCCACATTTGGAACATTAAGGATGTTGGGCTTCCTTGTCAGAAAATTAAATGATTCATCATAACCAAATTAAAATGTTTAGATGAGTTACAAACTGACATGTAGGATAGTATGTTAAGAGAACCTGTGCCTTTATTCCACTTCTTTTTAGTTCCAAATATTGTATTGTCTTACAATCCGGTGCTGGTTTTTGTGGCTGGCAGGGAAGCTAAACCGTGGGCTTTCTGTTATTGACAGCTACAAACTGTTGAAAGAGGGAAAAGAGCTAACTGATGATGAAATCTTTCTTGCTTCGGCCCTTGGGTGGTGTATTGAATGGGTATATATAGATGTGGCTTATATTGTTTGTTGTATACCACTTTCTTCTTTCCTTTCAAGGGAAATCAATAATGATCGTTTTTTGTCTCTGCCTCAAACAGCTTCAAGCATATTTTCTTGTTCTTGATGACATCATGGATAACTCTCACACAAGGCGAGGTCAGCCATGTTGGTTCAGAGTTCCTAAGGTGTGCATCGGTTTTGAAAGTTAACCTCTTTGATGCTTGCGAAATCTGTTGTCAAAAAGAATTTTTACCTTTGCAAGGTTGGGATGATTGCTGTCAATGATGGTATAATCCTTCGAAACCAAATCCCGAGAATTCTCAAGAAACATTTCAGGGACAAGAAGTACTATGTGGACTTGTTGGATTTATTTAACGAGGTAACCAAACTTCAAATGAATTTGGTTTTTAATACGAAATATGTATGAATAAGTTCTGATGATTTGAAGCGTTTTTTCCTTTTATTGCAGGTAGAATTTCAGACTGCCAGTGGACAGATGATTGATCTTATCACCACCATTGAAGGCGAGAAAGATCTTTCAAAATATTCATTAGACCTGTAAGTGGAAGTGAGACAGCTTTCCTTCTCACAACAAACTTTGCACATATGATCTCAAGTTGGTTTTTTGTGTGATGCAGTCATCGTCGCATTGTTCAGTACAAAACCGCTTATTACTCATTTTATCTTTCCGTAAGTTCAATTCTTGAACTTGTTTATCTTCTTTTTTCTGTGAAATGTTAACACATTATGGATGAAACATTTGTTGGTCTTCGCTGATTGAGCAGAGTATTATTCCACTTCCTAGATTATCCTTTCAAGAAATAAGTCATATACATGATTTTGTAGACTACAACTCCCCGTTTAAACATTCAAATATTAAAGCAGGCTTTTGCTTTCATTTTGCTGCCAAATACCTCTTGTAGCATTTATGTTGGAGTATTTGTATATCTATCTATTTTATTGATGAAGTAAGATAATTGGTTCAAGTTAACATAATGTTAGGCCCCGCAATTCGGGGTGATACTTCACTGAGCTACCAGGCTCTTCCTCTTTGAGTATTTGTATATGAAAATGCCTAAACTAATTGTTAGATATCAAAATGGGAGTTAGAGAAATGGGGGGGCCCACGTGAAGTGAAACTACAAAAATGCCCCATAGACTCATATTCCAAAATTTAGATATCTATTTGTACTCTACGAATAAAGCTCATGCATTGGTGATAACTGTGGTAGAAAGTAGCAAATAGCAACAGAGAAGCTTTCAAGTATCTTGTTCTGACAAGCTCTCATATCACACAGGTCGCTTGTGCTTTACTCATGTCTGGTGAGAAGCTCGACGATCATGTTGATGTCAAAAACATTTTGATTGATATGGGAATATATTTCCAAGTACAGGTCAGTTTTACAGCATACAAAGGAATGTGGAATTTTATCTATTACATTGCCTTGTGAAGCGGGTATACAAAAAGTTTGATGCTGATTTTTCTCATTTATAGGATGATTATCTCGATTGTTTTGGCGATCCACAATTCATTGGCAAGGTGAGATGCAAACCTGTTACTTATAATGTTCTTGAAGGCACACATCCTTTTAATAGAAAATCTTTAACTTATGATATTCTATCCCCAGATTGGAACCGACATTGAAGATTTTAAATGCTCTTGGTTGGTTGTGAAAGCTCTAGAACTTTGTAACGATGAACAGAAGACAGTATTACATGTAAGTTAGCACTGTTAATCTCTTGCATTTTAAGATCTTGCGTTATGCCACCTTATATATTCTTGTGCAACTTTTTTTTTCTTAGGAAAATTATGGCAAAGAAGATCCAGCATGTGTTGCAAGAGTAAAAGAACTCTACAATGTACTTGATCTTCAGGTTAGTAGACCTTTCTGTAGTATGTTAGACAAGTCTCATCTCGCCTTTGGATGGCGAGGCTAAAAGGCAAACGAATAACGATTAAGGTGGTGTGAGCCCATAGGTCCATACCGGTCACTCTCTCTTGCTCCTTCGTGAACTTGTCTTCCATTTACCCTTTTCTTATTTCATTGGCTACCTTTGTTTTTTACTGAATCTTTGTGATAATCTTGTGCAGGGTGCATTTGCCGAATTTGAGAGCCAGAGTTATGAAAAACTGATTGAATCTATTGAAGCACATCCTAGCACAGCAGTACAGGCTGTTCTAAAGTCATTCTT
Source organism: Patellifolia procumbens (assembly GCA_947645195.1). Classification (NCBI taxonomy): domain Eukaryota; kingdom Viridiplantae; phylum Streptophyta; class Magnoliopsida; order Caryophyllales; family Amaranthaceae; genus Patellifolia; species Patellifolia procumbens. The sequence continues at coordinate 949,106 of CANSGD010001201.1, forward strand.
GGCGAAAATATACAAGAGGCTGAAATGAAGTCTTGTTAGATTCCCCCTCTTTGATTTTTTTTTTGGCTTGGTTTTGATTTATTATTTGTAGGTGATTTGTTATTTCCATAGGTGGCTTTGTAATTTGATTTTCTGCAGATACAGTTTATATTATTGATCCTTCCATGCTCGAAGGTTGTTGTCTTTGCATCTCTTTTTCCCTGATCAAGTTCTAGTATCTAAATTTTTGTTTCATCTGCACAACTTAAGTTCTTCATGTCACTCCAGATAACTGTATCAAATTCTACACATTCTGACATGAATATGCACATTTCACACTTCATTTGGACCCTAGACATGATAATAAATCATATAACGGTTAAGCTCACTTGGACATATATTCGTATAACACGAGGACACAAATTCAGGTAACTGATCGATGCTAGTTAGCAAACAAGATGAGGGAGGTCATGCATGTAATTCTATTTTGTATTGCTGATAAATTGCTTGTTTTGCAATTATCATATTTTCTCCTCCCATCTTTTATGTTCGTCAGCCTTGAGATTTCTTACATTAACACTGTACAATTTGAGCATACTTTTCCTTTCTTTTTGCAACACAGAAGTAACTGCGAAGTAAATGTTCGAATCCTACAATCCAAAATATTGGCTAGTTGATCCCTATTTGACATGAAGGGAGCTTCCTCTCTTTCTTCAAAGTGTAAAATAATATGATAAGGGAAAATATGCGAATAATAATGTTCAGGTGAGAACTGGAATATAGTAAACCTTTTTGATGAAAATCTAACCTTTTTTATTTTAACAAAAAGAATGTAATATTTTAGCCAAAATAGATTACCTATTGTTAAAGTAGAATGCCAATGTTAGACAAATGATTAGGAGTATATTTTAGCAATAATAGATTACGTGTTGGATTAGTTTAAAAGGATTAGGACAGAGTTTTCTCATGTTCGCGCTAGAACCATATATACCTTGTATATTAAGTTCTTTGTAAAATTATATAGGATATCTAAAAAAAAGTACTAACAACATGGTAAAACTAAAAAGTTAATTTAACAAATAATTAATCTTTTTATTGGTGTGTAGAGAGCGACAAAACATATCTTAGGTTCACCAACTAAAATAAATGAAATCGAAACATAAAAAATAATTGTGAAGATGAAAAGTCTCAATGTTCTCACCTTATTTTCTTTGGCGGGAAGATAGAGATATCGTACTAGTATTTTTGATGGTAAATAAATCTCCACCAAAGTTGTTAAACTTTGGAGAAGATACACCACAACAACAACTTACAGAGAACAACCCAACCTCCAACATTGCAATTAAAACTCGTTATGATAAGACAAAGTCCTTCATTATTATGGCCGGAGGATGGTCATTACATCACGAACATGAGGTGGCATCTCTTTCACAGGGTTGTCAGCTCCACTAATTTTCAGTACTAATTTTTGAAGACTTGGCAAAGCCCCTGATATTATTCTGGGTCTGTTGTACGCACAGTGAACAACCAAACTTCGAAGGTTTCTGAATCCAGTTGAACCAAATTCCATCCTCTCCATGAAAAATTTGATGCGAAGGCTCTCAAGAGAATGCATATGCTGAAGTTTTTGAAGTTGATCATCATTCGAATACTCTAATCCGATTTGTAATGATAAACTTAATAAGTTATTTAGGTCTCCAACCCAGCGCGGCGTCCTGTTTGCTAACGGGTCAAGGAAGTGTAGACTTTTCAACTTCATAAGGTCAATATCCAGGAGCGAATTATCCGACAACCAATGCACATAAAGTGAACCAAGTTCAGTCATTTCTTTTAACGCACGGAAAAATGCTGGCCCAGTTTCTTTATGAACCTTATAAATTGCCAACTTCCTCAGATGAATCAAAAATTGTAACTCGTCTATTACGCCAGGTTTAGATCCATCTATTTTTTCAAGGGTACGCAACTCAGTCAATTTCTCCAAAACCCCTTTTGGAATTCTGAAATATGGTTTTAATATAAGATGTTGTAGCTTGGTAAGCCTGCTGATCTCTCTTGGAAGTTCAATCTTACCAGTAGTACTGATTTCCAAGGTTTCAAGATTTAAAAGTTTAGAGATAAATGATTCTAGAAGTTGTTGGATCTCAGAGAGCTTAGGCATATTACTCGACCCCAAAAGTCGTTTGTTCTCCATATCTGCCGCATCTTTAGAGATATCATCAATTGTATTTCTTTCTCCTATATACAATACTCTTAGCCAAGTGGCTTTTTCAAAAACAACAGACGATGTTACCAGCTTTGGATGAAATATCAAGATACTGCGGGTGCTATAAGAATTACTTGACCCAAAACCTCTTTTTTCAAACGCACTAGATGTTTGCATTGACAATCGCCGGCATTGCACGTCTCTACTACTAGTATAGTTCCTTGATTGAACTTCACCAAAACCCAAGTCTTCTAACTTGGTCAATATAATCTCATGAAGGATATCATGAACCTTTACGTACCTTTTTTCAGCAAAATTAACTGAAGAAAAAACCTCTACTTCACTAAATGATAATAATCCCCTGCGGATGAGATTATTCAAATATTTTTCAGCAAGCTCTTCAATTGTATAGCCTCTCCTGCTCTTTATAAAGCCCTCTGCGATCCATATCCTAATGAGTGTCTCAACTTCCACCTGGTAATCTTCAGGAAACATGCCAAGGTATAAGAAACAAGGCTTAAGCTCATATGGTAATTCATGATAGCTATACAGTATTATCCTCTTTGTACTTTCATAGTCAGGAGCATCTCTGAACTCACGACCAAGATTATCACGTACTTCCCTCCACTCTGATACAGTTCTCCGTTTGGTAGAAAGAAGTCCGGCTATTGTGATAATTACAAGTGGTAAGCGTCCACATTTTCCCACGATATCTAGTGATAGTTCATCCAATTCCGGTTCAGGGCAATGATCCTCTGTGAATACCTTCTTAAAAAATAGAAGCCTTGCATCTTCTTCGGACAAGCGTATGAGTTGATAGATGCTTCCACCTAAGTTAGGTGCCCAATAGCTTGCAATATCTTCATTACGAGTTGTCATCAGTATCCTACTCCCCTCTTGGTTAGAAGATAAGCCACAATTTATATATTGAAATAACTCGTTGTTCCAAACATCATCAAAAACAACAATGTAGCTGCATAAAAACAAAATCAAAGTTACAAAAAGGTTGCGGTTTTTGTTTTCACTGACAACACACACAGCTTGTTTGAATATTCAAATTAGGAGGGAAAGGGAAAGGGAAAAGGAGGGGAGGGGAGGGGAAGGGAGATGGCAAAAATCCATTGTTTGAATACCGAGTGAAGGGGGTGAGGGATTTGGAGGGGAGGGAAATGAAATGATCAATTTGTGAGAAATTCCTTCCTCCAACATCAGAGAGATTTGGAAGGAAAACTCATTTTTATTCCATTCCCTTCTTTTCATTTCCATTTTTTTTATCCAAACACACTGTAACACATTGTTTGGATTGGAGAAAATGGAAGAAAAGGGAGAGAAGTGAAAGGAAGGGGGACAATTTCACGTGTTTGGATAAATGATTGGGGGAGGGAAGGGGACGGAGAGGAAGGGACCATTTTTCCTCCTTATTTAATAAGCTTAATCCCTTCAAAATTAAAAAGTTTTGAAGGGAAAATAGAACATACATCTTCTTTTCCTTTCTCTTCCCTCCCCTTCCCCTTCCTTTCCCTCCCCTTCCTTTCCCTCCTTCTATGATATCCAAACATAGTGTTAGAATATGACCTTCAACTCATGTACTTTACCTCTTGTTGGATTCTAAAAAACAGACTTTAAATTAATAATGTATGTACCTTCAACTTCGCGCCAAAAAACAATACTACCTTCTTTTCATAATTTTTTTCCTTTCAACCTCTTATTTCCATCCATTTTAGAGGATCCGCTTTCATATTTTCTCAGCTTTTTCATGGTTTTTATTACTCCCTATGTCCTTTTTTACCCGTTATATTGAATTTTTTAGGGTTAAAATTCATAAACTTTGACCACCTCTTTATATTAATGAAATAATTATGGTGTCAGAACTTTTTTAGATTATTAGTCCTAATGTATATTTTTGTGATATCAACTCATTTTAACTTTTCGTAATAAAAAACTGAAGGATATTAATTGTCTATATTAATGTTTAAATTGTGCAAAAGCAAATGTCCCATGTAATTATAGACGAAGGAATACTACCTTACTAGAAGTTAGGTAATATGGAGAATATAGATTACTTTCACTTATCTTCTGTGGTTTATGTTGCATTTATGATTCTCTCTATATGTCTAATCTGGGAATATCTATCCATAACACTAGTTGGTAGTCACTCTATTTACTCATTGGACATAGGAAATCACAGAGGAACGTTGACTAAGAGAGTCTTTTTTGGGACTTCAAGTACTAACCGGAAATTAGGCTTTTGCTTGAGAGGTATAGATTTGTAAACCGAAGTGTTTGGTCTATTATAGTCAAAATAACTGCATTACGTGACTCCAAACATTTCACAAAGTTCATATGGAGAATTGGTTGGTTAATTGATCAATTGATGACCCACGAATTGCATTTAGAAACTCAAGACGCTGAAAGTTCCTACAAATATGCATCAGCACTAAAGGTCAATGAATGGGATGATTCTGGCCTTGATGTTGAAGAAACTAGGAAGATTAATGGGAAGTTCAAAATGCTGCACCAAACTGAAATCGAACAAAAATAAAGCTAAGAAATCTTCTAGCAAAGTAACTTAACTTGCATAATTGTTACAAGTGTTCCAGTTTAGAGTACTACATATTTTGCTGGAACACTTGTGTGTTAGGGAAATAATGAAGGGTGGTATGACTAACCCACAACAACAAACAATGACTAACAAAGAGGCAACAAGTAAGCAAACAAACAAGAAACTAACTATAAGTAAGGAAACAAAAAGAAAGACAAGGATTACCGGTGGCAAACCGAGATTCGGGGAAAAAACCCACCTCTATACACTTTGTATTTCAATGAAGGATGATGAAGAACAAGCACTTGCATCAATGGCACACCATTGCAATGTCGATCACAAACTCAAAAACCCTAACTTTCCTAGAATTATAATTTGAAGTATGACATAAACAACCCCTAACAATTGCTCCCAAACTGTAATCAACTCACTTAAAGTTTGCAATTAGGTTTAATGTGCAAAAAACGCTCTCTTATGTAAACTTGGGGTAAAAAGGGGAGTAGTTATACTCTCCCGCAAAAACGGTTGAGGAAATAACAGGGCAAAACCAGAACTTAGGTCGCGACCTGCCACTGGGGTCGCACCTCTCGACCAGAGCACGTCGCGGCCCGTAAACCTAATCGCCCCCTGCGACCAGCAGCAACCAACAGCTCCAAACAAGCACGAACTCCTTCACAGCGACACCTATCACGACTCACGACGACCTTCTTTCTTGACCATCTCCACACTAGACCCCAACAATCTCCCACTTAGAGGTCGGTCTAAGAAAAATGCACCCAACACCCCAAACAACCACGTGAAACATCATCATCCATCCTCCATTCAACTCCTACTCAACAAGGAAGTAACACCGAGGTTTCCTCCAACCTCGGATCAAACACATCACATTTCTCAAGGGACTTTACCTTGGTTCTTGGGCAAGCAATGCTCCCATGGTCCCACATGAACTCAACGCCCTTAGTGATACAACTCAAGCTTTGGGACTTTCCACATGTTCTCCGAGCACTGTTTCCATGCTCTCCCTCGAACAACACACCCTTAGATTGTGCCACACACACAACACCCTTGTGTGCCACCTTCACCTCGTGCGTTTGCCGGTCTATTTTCATCATTGAGACACCGACTTTATCATCACGGTTCTCTTTCAATGATCTACTATCGATAGCTTTTCGACCGGGCGACACCTTCCATGAAGAACTACATCCCAAACCTCTGGCTACCTTTGTGCTTCCCAAGGTGTACAAGGTATCATGCTTTGTCCCACGGGTTTCAACACGAGCCCCTTTGACAACCCTCCAAGAACCTTCCTCAAACACAACCTTGTAGCCGGCATTTTTGAGTTGACCAACCGATATCAAATTCTTCAACTTTGGGATATACTTGAGATCCTTCAGCTCCAACAAGCCCCCATTCTTGAATTTAACACTTACCTCACCACTCCCCAACACCTTCATATGCTCACCATTTTCAAGGTGAGCATCTGCAATCAAGCCTCCGAAACAACCCCTTGCACGATGTAAAGTGTAATGAAGAACCGAAATCAAGGACCAAAGACTTCATGGAGAAACCCGAGCTTACACACAAAGCATCGAAATCATACTCCGACATGGATGAAGCTTCACCATCTCGATCCTCAACTTGGCCCTTCCTATTCACCTTCTTCTTCAACGGACACTCTCTCCTCATGTGTCCCTTCTCACCACAATTCCAACACAACACATTTACACCATTCGATCTCCTCGGCCCTCTATTCTTGGATCTCCCATGATGACTAGTGCTCCCACCTTGTTGCCTTCCTCTTCCCCTTCCATCACATGTGTGGGCCTCTCCAAACGAATCCCATATTCTTTCCTTCGAGTGCCGTCACTCAAGATTCAATCCCTCACATCATCACATTTCATCTTCTCTTTGCCACAAGAGTTTCTAATCGCGGCCGCCACCGTTTTCCATAACTAAGGCAAAGAAGGCAACATGATCAACGCCTTAACCTCATCGAACTTAGTATCCACCGAAGAAAATTGGCCCAATATTGAATTGAACTCATTAATGTGTTATGCAGCCGAGCTACCATCATCCTTCCTCAACTCTAACAACTGGTGCATCAAGTAAACCTTATTCACCGCCGAGTGCTTCTCATACAAACTTGACAACGTTTTCATCAAACCACCAGTTGTTTTCTCATCCTTAAAATTAAATCTCACACTCCGGATTAGGGTTGTTCAAAATTCGGTCCGGACCGGTAAAGTGGACCGGACCGGACCGGTCACAACCGGTCCGGTCTTCGGGTCAAAGATTTTAATTTTCCGGTCTTCGGTCCGGTCCGGTCCAAAACCCTGTAAAAATCGGTCTTGGACCGGACCGATTTTTCATTCAAAAATATGAATATCGAAGATCAAAAAATATAATTTTCTCCTTTTGTATGTTTTAGATTATATTTTATTAGTAACCAATTTAGATTAAAGTCTCAAAAAAGACCTTGAAAAATTCATTTTGAAGATTTACTTTTATAATATTTCCTTATAATGATCAAAAGTATTAAAAAGAGTGTTAAAAAGTGAAAGCCCGGTCTAATTCGGTCCGGCTCAGGGTTTGGACCGGTTTTTCCAGTCCGATCCGGTCCCGGTCCAATGAAAAATCGGTCCGGTCTTCGGGTCTTAAATTTAAGAATTTCGGTCTTCGGTCCGGTCTGGGTTTGGACCTGTGAACAGCCCTACTCCGGATTAATGTCAATCTCACAACACCAAGTGCCTTCCTATCCAACACTTTCCAATCTTCATCCTTCACAGTACGCAGTTTCTTCCCAACAAGAGGTTCATGAAGGTCCTTTTGATACAAATAATCCTCTATTGCATTTTTAAAAGTCAAAATCCTTCCCATCAAACCTCTCAATCCTTGTTTTACTCTTTTCCATTGTTTAAATCAAATACAAAGTTCAAGATTTAGAAATTTCAATAACAAACAATTGAAATACTTTACAAACACTCAAATTTGAACAAACACCAAAAAAATTGAAACTCTAAAACCAACAAATTTTAGACTTTTCAATCACAAATAACCAAGTTTTACAACACAATCAATCCCAAATAACACCACAACAACCGTAGCTCTAATACCAATGACTAACAGGAGTTCTTGTGATTGACCCACAACAACAAACAATGACTAACAAAGAGGCAACAAGCAAACAAACAAGAAACCAACTATAAGTAAGGAAACCACAAGAAAGACAACGATTACCGGTGAGAACCCGAGCTCCGGCGGAAAACCCCACCTCTATACATTAAACAAATCCGTGCGGGCTAGACCCAAAGCGGAAAATATCATTCTAATGTGTGTATGAGCGTGAGTTGGCGGCCCAACAAATGGTATCAAAGCCGGGCGATTCGGTCTAGGACGGGAGGCTGCCGTCCCGTGGCGGTGTGTGGGACTCCCTCATGTGTCCTCGAAATTAGTGATCTGGTGGGCCCTTGTATCGAAAGTCCTTCAGATGGTGTGTTCATCTGTGTTGAACGGAGGATGCCCTAAGACTGGTGGTTGTTGCCCTGTAGCTCGTGGTCGGAGTGAGTGGGCATGTTGTCCAGTTAGTCGTGGTCTAGTAGATGTTTTACGGTCAGATGGTTGTCCCTGTAACTCAAGGAGATCGAGTGGACATGTGGCCGAGAGCGAACAGTGGTAGCTTACGATGTAGTCAGGCGGCGGGTCTCGTGGGAAATATCGTTTGGGCACTAGGTCATCCAAGTACATAACTAGCCATTTGTTTCAATTTCCTCACTAAAAATTAAGGAATGTAATTAATTAATGTAGAGGACACAATTTCATGAACTGGTAAAGGGTAAGGTATTTCGTAATCCTCCAATGGCTTATTTTGCATTAGTGTCGTTAGAGATTTTAATAATTTTTCAAAAATAGCTAAACCTTTCACTCAATTGTTTCTTAAGGATGCCCATTTATTTTCACTGATGCTTGTGTGGAGTGTTTAGATAGGATTAAGAAAGCATTGATCACTGCCCCCATTATACAACCACCTGATTGGGATCTTCTCTTTAAGATTATGTGCGATGCCAGTGAGTATGATGTTGGGGCAGTATTTGGCCAAAGGAAGGATAAAGTGCTCCATGCTATTTACTATACCAGTATGACTTTGAAGAAGCCCAGGTTAATTATGCTACAACAAAGAAGGAATTGTTGGCTATAGTTTACGCTTTGGACAAGTTCGGACCTATCTGATAGGTTTGAAGGTGATAGTCCACACTGACCTTGCAGCACCTAAGTATTTGTTGGCTAAGAAGGAGGCCAACCTCGATTGATTCGATGGATATTGTTGCTACAGGAGTTCGACTTAGATATCAGAGAAAAGAAAGATGTGGAGAACGTGGTTGCTGACCATCTCTCCAAGTTGATGTTTGAGTTTTTTTTTGATTTTCCGATAGATGATTGTTTCGCTGATGATCCATTATTTTCAGTCTCTTGCCAGTCCCCCTGGTATGCTTATTTTGCCAATTATTGGGTTGGTGGTTCTCATCCTCCGATCTTACCTATCAGTAGAAAAAAAGTTTTATCATGACCCAATTGGAAGGGCGCTTGGCCCGATCAGGTGGGCGACACGAAGAGGCATTTTTATTCTCCGACTTATTTTTATTCGCTTTCCTAGGCTATTATAAATACTTTTTAGTTACTTTTTGCAAACATCTTTTCATTATCTAATACATTGTTAAGAGTTTTAGAGAGTTTTTATAGTTTTCTACTTCGTATGATACCGAACCTTTGGATCGTTTTTAATAAAGTTATTCATTTTCGTAAATTGGTATTCCTCTTTATTCTAGCTTTCATATTCATCTCTTATTGCTTCAACATAGTTTATTATTCATTATGAAAAGTGTTGATTTTTATATCAGTTTCATTGTCTTTCCTTCGAATAAGAGTGAGTAGTCTTCTTTCTAGGGTTTTAGGGAGGGAAGTTATGTTTATCCCATGATTGATACTTAAATTACTATAGTTTCTAGGTTGTGATTAGCGCTTGTAATGTGATTGTTTCTTGATTTGTGATTATCGTTATTGTGCAGTTTTATTGATTGCATCTGGTTAATAATCAGTCGTACAGACCGGTCTTACTTTTAGAGGCCTAAAACACACTTGTGATTCTGATTATGTTTGCTATCATACGATATTAAGTTGAATTATGGACGTTAAGACCTAACCATAGGATTGACGCTTGCTCTAATCACTCGACTCTAGACCTATGTATTATTAGTTGTTTGACCTTTGATTGGTATAAGCATGGTGGACCGAATTATTGCCCTTGGCTTTTAATTTTAAAAAAATTCTCGTATTAATCCTAATTTCATTTGTTTAATATTAGTTTGGATTTGTTCATTTTAAATAGTAATGATGTTTTTTTTCTTTTTACATTGATGTTTATTTGGTGATATTTATTTGATTTGAATGAATGGTCATTTTATTTGATAATATTGGACATGTGGTTTTTATTAAAGTGCATATATGTTCATCTGAAAATCATCATTGTTCATGAGTGTTATTCCAATGTTCATTTTCTACACACGTACATGTTTTTTTTGGAATGTTCATTCATAACAATAATGATGTTCTTTATATTTGCATTGATGTTCACTACGTATTTGATGTATATTAGAGTTATATGTTTTTTAAATATTTATGCAAAATAATAATGATGTTAATTTCTTTTCCATTGATGTATATATTTGGTAATACTCCCTCCGTTTATTTTTAATTGTTACGGTTTGCTTTGTGGATGACCAAGAAAATTTATAAAATCTACGCAATGATTTGTTTCTAGAATATATAAAATTGTTTGGAGAATAGATAAAGTATGAGAGATAAATGTTGAAAAGCAAAAAGTGTGGGGTGATTGTGTATTTAATGCAAAAAGAAAAGGACAAGTAGGTCCCAAAAGTGTGGGAAATTGGAATATAAAGATGTGAAAGTTTAGCAAAAATAGTAAAGTGAATTTATAACAATTAAAAAGAAACGTTTAAAAAAGGAAAGCATAACAATTAAAAACAAACAGAGGTAATTTTCATTTTATATGATTGAATATTCAACTTATTTGAAAAAATGTTCTATTTTTGACAATATTGGGTAACTTTGTTTGTAGTTAATGTGCATATGTGTTCATCTGATTATCCTCATTGATCATGTGTGTGATTTAAATTTTCATTGTCTTCTTAAAATTTCCAATTGTTCATTTTATCTATATTTGTGTTAATTATCTAACTGACATAGTTGCATAGAGTGTTTGTAATACACCGAATTTTAACTTACTTTATTATTAACTAATTTAGATTATTTAACTTAGATATGAACTTGTTATTTTAATAAACAGATATTAAGATTTCTTATTAAAATATATTTTATTGAATTTTTAAATGATTTTAAGTACGAATTGTATTCATTATTAATAACGATCGTTGACTTAGTTTATTACAAATGATGATGGAATATATTCTTACATGATGATGATGGAAACAAGCCTATGAATGGCGAAGAACAGGGGTTGGGGATTTGGGGGCTAGGTTGATTGGTTCTGCATGTTTAATTCAAAGAAGCACTGTGTAATTAGGAGAGAGATGTTTTCACACACTTTTTTTAAAGCAAGAGAGTGGTTGTTAAGAAAGTCAATGTCAGAAAATTGATTTTTTTTGCCGAAAAAAATATATGGGTCTTAATAACAAATATATTTGATTATTGGATGGTGGTTCACAATTAAAATATTAATGGGGACCTGCTCCCAGCCAAAATGTTGTAAAAGATTATTTATGACAAAATTTTCTAATTAATATGTAAGAAATTTTATCTTTTTTCCAACTTTACAAATGCCTAAGCATTATACATGAAGCTTTGAAACAACGATATAGAGTTTAGATTTTCGGTTTCTTTCTTCTTTATGTTAAACTCTCTCTTTCTCATTCTTTTTTTTGTTTGTCCTACTTTTTCATCTTTCCCTATATGAAAAATTATATAACCCATCTACCCCTATTATATCACTTTTTGGTCCCACATATACATTACAATTTTCTCTCATCTACTTTAATCACCACATTTATTATAAAATAAGTTGACTCCTTAATTGTTGTTCCAACCCATATGCCTATGATCTTATCTTGCTTAACATTTGAAAGTACAAAAAATAGTTAAATAAAAAGAAACGAATGGAGTATATTAATTAAATGTGGTATGAGAACGTTTAATCCAACTAACCAACCTTGTGTTTCTATACAATACCAGTTCAACCTTCTTTTTGTCCGAGAGAGAAATACCAGTTGTACCTTCTGATGCAACCAATTAAAGAAAATCAAGGACCAACGCTTTTTTTGTTCATTTGAAAGGTCCAACGCATAGTTTTATATAGGCTTTCACCAACGACCAACAAGTCTCTCGTTTTCTTATTTTTTTTTAAAAAATAAAGCAATCCTCTCATCAAACACACATTAAAAATTATAAATTGTATGTTTATTGAGAGTCTTAAACTTGAGTCTTAAGATAAGACTTTGTAGGATCTTATCAAAGACTCCCAATAATCATACTTTAAGACTTGGAGTCTTAAGGGTAGTCTTAAAAATGCAAGACTCACCTTAAGACTCACCTTATAAAAGAGGACCAATACTGTAGTGCCACATATCTACATATTGAAATATAATATGCTTAAATTTTGTTGAAGGGTCTGAAAGGCAGTTTGAGGGATAAAGAAAACTAGAATGAGTCTTATATGAGTCTGAAATATTAAAGAGTAGATAAAAAGCTGACGTGGCAGAGTTTGAAAATGTGGGAGGTAGCTTATGGATAAACTCACCCTATATCTTAAAGTTGTTGCATTTGTGATGAAATTATTTTTTTTGTGATGTAGTAAAATAATAAAGATATCTCCTGATCCATTGCATATGCCCAACAATTCTCTCATCTACCCACAAATTTTATTTTGAAGCACACTTACCCACAATATTAAACCATCTTTTTTAAATTTAATAGCTATATCAAGAAAAGGTATACTACTCCCTATGTTTCATAATATAATTCTCCTTTCTTCGTTTTTACGGGGATTAAGGAAAGTTAATTACATCTAGCTTTTGTGTTTAATGTTGTCTTTGTATTGAAAATTAAACTAGTATTTAGGCCCAGGCGATGCTCTGGGGTTAATCTATTATACTATTATATTTTAAGACAACTAAAATTTGGTGTAGAAAAATGTTGGTAAAATATTATAAATTAATAGTTTTATTCATAAATGCAATTAATTCATTAATTTTCATTGAAAACACACAATATCGTTATTAGTATTGCTAAAAAGGCAACAATGGTCCCCTTAAAAAAAAGGCAACAATGGTGTAGTGGTGCAATAGTTAAAACATTTATCATCCATGCACGAGGTCGTGGGTTCAAAACTTCTCATAGACAATTTGCATTTTTTTATGAGAATAACGTAGATAATATTGTTGAAAAGAAGGAAAAGTGACACGTGGCGGGTTGCAAAATGTGCTTACGCTTTTTAATATATATATATATAGACGATATTTCTTTTCATTTAACAAAATAGCATTAATTGCAGTTTTTAGTAACCTATGCAATATTAGCAGATAAAATCAACTAACATTGAACAAAAGTAACCAATAGAATTATTATGTAGTATATAATAAAATAGAAAAAATTAAAATGTGGAAAAAATTCGGAAGACCTAAAAAGATATCGCCATATCGGAACTATATAATGGGACTGTTGGGTCTTTGGTGTGGAGATGGTCAAAGGCCTTGGTCGCAAGGTGTGGAGATTCTCGCGAGTTGCGAAGAGAAGCTACAAGCACGGAGGAGTTTTGCACCCCAGTCGCGGCCCGCGAAACAGGTCGCCCCCCGCGAGCTGCATGTCGCAACCCGCGACGTCCTTCACGACTCGCGACAGGAAGCTGACCCCAAGTCCCTGTTTTCGCGTTTTGCGGGATTCGTTTTATTTACGAGGTGGTATAAATACCCCCCTCTTTTCCCCATTTGTATGTATGAAATAATTTCACACATTTCAAGAGAGAATTTTTCTAGGGTTTTGTGCTAGTGTGTGGTGAGCTTGACTTAGCTTGTATGTCTCTCAATCAATCATCAAAGCAATATACTCCATAATGCTTCTGGGTTTTTACTCCCGCATTCTCGAGTCTTCCCACGGTACCATTATTACTAACTCCTCTATCTTATTTATTGCTTTACTTATTGTTGCTTTGCTTGCTTGTTTGGTTGTTGTCTTCCATTTATTATTGTTAGTGATTACAAAGTAGTTTCCACTTGATTCTATGTTCTCAACAATTGGTATCAGAGCCTAGGTTAATCTTTGGTGAATATTGAGTTAGGGTTTGTGTGGAAACTTGTGATTGTGATGGGAAATCAAAGTTTGTTGCTTTGGGTGTTTGGGGATTGAGATTTTGGTGTAAAAATTTTATTCCTTTTTGTTGAAACCCTAAGTTGAGAACTTGTGATTCATTAACAATGGAAGAGAGAAAGTTGAAACTTGAGAAGTTTGATGGGAAGGATTTTTGCTTTTGGAAGATGCAAATAGAGGAATTTTTGTACCAAAAGGGTCTTCATCTACCTCTTGACGGCAAGAGACCGGATAGTATGAACAAGGAAGATTGGAGAGTGTGGATAGGTGATATCACGTATTTATATAGAGTTTTCTCCCTTATTTACAAGCTAATTTGTGCGTCATTGGAGCTCTTGGGAGCTATTTTGTGCTAACTATCGTTTATAGTTGTGGTTTTGTGTTTTAGTGTTGAATTGCAGGTTTAAGGGAGTTTTCTCCTTATTCCCGAGCCATTTGGAAGCAATCACGGCTTTACGAGATGTTACGAGGCACGTAGGACGACTCACAAGCTTTATGGGTAGTTTAGGAGGTCCCAAGACCCCTAAACGTAAAGATTAGAGAGCCAAAGTGTCAAAAAGGAGATTTCCGTACTCTGATCGGGCAAAAATGGCCCGATCGGGCGAACATTTTAGCATCGGGTATGAAAGTTGCGGACCCGATCGGGCAAGGCGTGCCCGATCCGATCGGGCGAGCAACCATGCACCAGACCCGATCGGGCATAATGTGCCCGACCCGATCGGGTCTCCTCTACTTAAGCCGCTGCTGCTATGCGTATAAAAACGAACTGCTGGGCCAGCCTATTCCAGCTGTTGCTGCTGCTCCACTAAGCTCCAATAGACAAAAGTTGCTAGCTGCTGTCTGCCCTTAAGGAAACACAAAGGGGCCCACCATTTGTTGCTGCAAATTGTATGCGCTAAATGCTGGGGTGGGCCAGCTCTTTTCTCCTTGCAGGCGCTACAAGACAAACCAACTGGACCCACCACAAGGTTGCTGAATATGCGTTATACGCTGGGCTGGAGACCCGATCCTGGACCCGATCGGGCCAGCGATCGGGTGGGCCCATATTGGCTCAATTTGCTGCGCTGCTGCAGGGAAATAATAGAAGAAAAGTTTTGTTTTGTTTTTACTATGGACCCGATCGAGTGGCCCTTTGCCCGATCGGGTCCCGCACCCTTTTACGCGGATTTCGTTTTTTTTGTTTCCGTTTTTAGTTAACTTGAGGGGTATTATAAATACCTTTTTCCTCATTATTTAGGGACATATTTTATTCATCTTTCATTAGGTTTTAGACTAGTTTTATTCCTCATTGTTCTTAGTTTAATTCAAATACTTTAGATTAATTTAGAGGTGATCAAACCTATTTCGATTTCAATAAAAGTTCCTGCTTTCCGTCAATTGGTACTCTTCTCTACTCTTTATCTCTTTAATTACTTTGATTGCTTAGTTTATTTATTCAATTATTCATGATGCAATTGTTAGGGTTTCATATTAGTCTTATTGTTGTCAATTCAGTTATGAGTGAGTAGTTCTCTTTCTAGGGTGTTAGATAGGAAAGCCATGTTTATACCATGATTGTGATTTAGATTTCTATCAATTTCTAGGGCTTGATTAGGGTGATTGTGATGTGGTTTGTTCTTATTGAGTAATAAATGTCAGTGTACAATTTCATTGATTGCTTGTGGTTAATAGTTGTTTGCACAGATCCGTCTTACGACTAGAGGCCTAGGACACATCAGTAGTTCTGATTACGTTAGTGAACATGCGGCGTATGTTGAACTATGAGCGTTGAGTCTTAACCATAGCTCAACATAGGCTCTAATCCTCCGACTCTTGACTTAGGTTTTAATAGTAGTTGACCCTATTTGATTGGTATAAGCATGGTGGACCGACCTAATACCCTAGACTTTTATTCCATAGTTTAATCCTCGATTTATTCAGTCTTCCGTAGTCTATTCCTTAGTTTAATTAATTCCTTCCTGATTTCATCTAGAGTAGCTGAATTGGTTGAATATTGATTTAGAAACTCTGTCTCCCTGTGGATTCGACCCTGCTTCCACTGACTACCTAGTTAGAGGTCCGTAGGTTTATTTTTTGATTAGGTGACACGACTAAAACCCTATCAAATTTTGGCGCCGTTGCCGGGGACACGGCTAGTTCTCTAAGTTTTTATTTAATTATTTGGTCTACTTCTCTGTACCTCATTGGAACTTCATTGTTTCAATCGAGGTACGTTTTACTGCTGCTTTTTGTTTCTTTTGTATGCCCAGGTCCCAAAGAAACGGTTCCCCAATTCCAGCGGACCCCGATCTTACTAGGACAATCAGGCGGGTCCGAAAGATAAAGCAGAAATAAAAGCAGTCTGTTCAGCTGAACACCTCTGGAACAGACACCTTGAGTTCAGTCATGTCAAAGTCACTGAAGTCATATGGGGTGCCCAACCCAGATGGTCTCTCCACTGGACCTACTATGCCCACCATCGCCGCTAACAACTTTGAGATTAAGCCTGGACTCATCAGCATGGTCCAGCAAAATCAGTTTGGTGGGCATCCTACCGAAGATCCGGCAAATCATCTGCAACGGTTTCAACAACTTTGTCGAACCGTTAAACATGCCGGCGTCACTCCAGATCAACTCAAAGTCATGTTGTTCGAGTTTTCACTGAGAGATAGAGCCCAAAAATGGTTGAACGATGTGAAAGAAACCGAGTGGAGTGAGATTTCTGCTGCATTTCTGAGAGAGTATTACCCACCCACTAAAACAGCAGAAATCAGAAATAAACTAGCCACGTTTTCCCAAGAGCCTGATGAAACATTAAGGGAAGCGTGGGCTAGGTTTAGAGATCTACAGAGAGAGTGTCCACACCATAATATGGACAAATGGTTCTTGACGCAGACATTCTACAATGGTCTGTAGCCTCAGACGAAGTGTATTGTTGATTCGTCTGCAGGAGGAGTGTTTTTAGACAAGGCAGTTGATGAGGGTTATGAATTCATATCAAATCTTGCAGCCAATGACCATACATCATCTAGGAGTTTGACTAAAAAGGTACTTGAAGTTGACGCTATTTCATTGCTTACATCTCAGATGGCGCAACTAACTCAGCAGCTAATGAAGTCTTCTAGTCCGACACCTCCACCCATGAGTATCAATGCTATGTCTGCAGTAGCACCCATTACCTCATCTTACTGCGAGGTATGTGGTGTTCAGGGTCACTTTGGGCATGACTGTCAGTTCAGTCAATTTCAGATGGAGCAGGCCAATGCCTTCCAACAAAGACCACAAACCTTCCCCCCTTCACATAACTACCAAAACCCATAAAACCATCAACCTCCACCTCCACCTCCACAAAACTACCCTAAACCTTCATACCATCAAACCCCACAAAATTTCCAAAGACCACCACCACAAAACTTCCATCACCACAATAATTTCCAAACCCCACAAAATTTTCCCACCCCACCTCCACAAAACAACCCACAAGAGCCTAGCAATTCTGAACTGATGAAACTGATATTGTCTATGCAAAAGGCAAATGAGGAAACAAGGAGGGCTCAAGAGAAGCACATCCAACTTCTCGAGGCTCAAGTTGCTCAGTTGGCAGAATCTAATGCACAGAGGCAGCAGGGACAATTGCCAGGGCAACCAGTTCAGAGAGAACATGTGAATGCCATCACTCTTCGTAGTGGCATTGCATATGATGCCCCTCCAGTGCCCATTGATGAGGTTACCCCGACTGCAGGGAAGAAGAGGGTGGTAGAGGAAGGAAAAAGAAAGAATTCGACGTCTGAAGTCGATTTGTCTGCAGAAGCTGAACAGACAGGGAAGAAAAAGGAGAAGGTTTCTGAAACGCCTTTTACACCAAGGCTACCTTTTCCTCACAGGATGCAACAGTCCAAGGTCGATCAGCAGTTTTGTAAGTTCTTGTCTATGGTCAAGAACCTTGAGGTAACGATTCCATTCACAGACTTAATTACCCAAGTGCCTGTTTATGCCAAATTTCTGAAAGACATGATTACTAAGAAAAGAGATTTTTGGTGGGGTAGAACGTGTCGCTCTTACTGAAGAGTGTAGTGCTTTTATCCAAAATAAAACCCCACCAAAGTTAAAAGATCTTGATAGTTTTTCTATACCCTGCCATCTTGGACCTATTTTTATTGATAAGGCTTTGTGTGATTTAGGTGCTTCTGTTTCTGTTATGCCATTGTCTGTTTATAAGAAACTGAACATGGGAGCCCTTAAATGCACACAAATCACTTTACAGATGGCGGATCGTTCTATAAAATACCCTCTAGGTGTTTTAGAGGATGTTCCTGTTAGGGTTGGGAAATTCTATATCCCTGTTGATTTTGTGGTATTAGATATGGATGAGGACGCCCAGATCCCTATTATCTTGGGTAGGCCGTTTTTGTGTACTGCTGGTGCTGTAATTGATGTCAAGTCTGGGTCTTTAACTCTGAGTGTTGGTGATGATAAAGTGGTTTTTAAACTAACCAATGCTGTTAAGGCTCCTATGCTTGAACAATCTTTTTGCAGGGATAAGGTTTTAGATGAAGTAGGGGTGGAGAAGGCTCCAATTCCACCTAAGGTTGCCTCACCGTCTGGAGGCATAGTCAAGAACATTTGGAGAAGAAAGATTTTTGATGAGGGTGGCACTCACTGCCACGCCCCTCCTATTTGAGAGAAGGCGGATCATGGTCGTGCGGGACCTTTATAAACCAGCGCTGTGCGAGAGGCAACTCGTATTTCTTTTCTTTCCCTTTTTCTTTTCTTTTTATTTTTCTTCCTTTTGTGAGCGAGAGTGAGGGTACTAACATTGTTTTTCCTCTTAGCATAGTCCTTATCACCTTTTGGCATTGAGGACACTGCCAAGTTCAGCTTGGGGGAGGAGTTCTGTTTGTATTCCCTATCTCTTTTACTGCTTTCTAGGATAGATTTACTGCTTTCGAAAAATTCTGAAAAAATCAAAAAAATATGGTTCCATGACTGGTTTAGTTGCCTCTCTGTGCCCCTTGTTGTGCTCTATTTGAAAGTGTTCTGACTTTGTTTTCTGGATAGCTGGGCATTTGTGATCTTGAGGCTATGATTTGATGTTTGATTGCTATGATTTCGAGCAAAGTTTGATTACATTACATTTGATGAGATCTCCTTGTATAAGGATACTTTTGGTGGAAAGTCCATTGAGAAAGAATCCATTGAGAGTGAGCGAGAGGTTGTTGAGTTAGATGGTGATTTAAAAATCGGAAAAGAAGATGAAGATGTGCCAATTCAACATGCATCTCCTCAACATGTTGTGCAAATTCTAGATGATCTGGTTTCTAGTGAATCGGAGGAAGATGATGAAACATTTGAAGTGGAAGAGGTTGAGGTTCAAGTTGAGCCTAGTGAGGTTGTGAGGAACCAAAGACACCGCCACCCGTGAGGAGAACATCAAGGCCCTCAAAGCCACCAAATAGATTCACATCACCACCCATAAAGAAGACTTCGGCAAATTACTTGTTGTTGACGGATCCCAGTGAGCCGGAATGTTATTTTGAGGCAATGAGGTTGGGTGATTCGTTGAAGTGGGAGCATGCAATGAGTGAGGAAATGAGCTCATTGGAGAAGAATCGCACTTGGGTGTTGGTTGACTTGCCTAAGGCAAGAGAGCACTTTTTTGCATGTGGATCTTGAGCAAGAAGGATGAGCCGGATGGTAGTATTCGGTATAAAGCAAGACTTGTGGTGAAAGGTTTTTCACAAAAGGAGGGTAGTGACTTTCATGAGATTTTTGCTCCTTTTGTGAATTTGACTGCCATTAGAATCTTGTTAGCAATTGTGGCTTCGAAAAACTTGTTCCTTGAGCAAATGGATGTGAAAATGACGTTTTTGCATGGTGATTTGGAAGAAGAAATCTACATGAAACAACCGGAAGGGTATGAAGTTCGGGGAAAGGAAGACATGGTATGCAAGCTCAAACGGAATCTATATGGGTTGAAACAAGCTCCAAGACAATGGTACAAGAAGTTCGATAGCTTCATGTTATGCAATGGGTTCGTGAGAACGGACGGTGATCATTTTTGCTACTTTCAAAAGCATGTAGATGGTTATGTCTATATCTACTTTTGTATGTTGATGATATGTTCATTGCAGGGACTAGCATTAAGTTTGTGAATGATTTGAAAAGAAAGTTGTCGGCGAGATTTGAGATGAAAGACTTGAGTGAGGCCAAGCAAATAGTTGGCATGAGGATCTCTAGGGACTTATCGGTGGGTTTGTTGAGGTTGTCTCACGAGGAGTATGTCAAGAAGGTGATAAAACCGTTCAACATAGTTGATACAAATCCTCGTAGCTCACCTCTTTCGTTGGACCTCATATTGACTAAGGAGGATTCACCCAAGACAAAGGAAGAAAAGGAAAGGATGGCCACTTTTCCTTGTGCTTCGGCCATGGGAATTATAATGTATGCTATGGTTTGCACTAGGCCCAACATTGCCCATGCGGTGGGAGTTGTGAGTAGATTCATGTCAAATCCGGGTGAGCGACATTTGGAGGCCGTGAAATGGCTCTTGAGGTGCTTGCTGGGTACTTCTAGTATAGCTCTTTTCTTTGGAAGGAATGGAGTTGTTCTTAAAGGTTTTGTTGATGCCAATTTCGGGGGATGCTATGACTCAAGCAAAAGCACTTCGGGGTACACTATTGGTGGTACGACCATTAGTTGGATGGGAAAACTTCAAAAGTGTGTATCCATGTCTACAACGGAAGCCGAGTATGTTGTTATGTCGGAGGCGGGGAAGGAGATTGAGTGGTTGAAGAGTTTCCTTGAGGAAATGGGTATGAAACAAGAGGTTTGTGTGTTGCATAGTAGCCAAAGTGCGGTGCAATTGACTAAGAATCCTATGTTTCACTATCGCACTAAACCCATCAAGAGGCGGTATCACTACACTAGGAGTCTAGTAGAGGATAGTTCTATGTGTTTGAAGAAGATTGTCAGATCAAAGAATCTGGCGGATATGCTCAAAAAGGTTGTTACTTGTGAGAGATTGGGGTTGTGTAGGACCTTAATTAGGTTCCATCCATGAGTGGTGGATGGTTGTAATGGTGGGCGCTATGGTGAAACATTGAGGTGATGATTGATGATGAGAGATGTGTAGGGGATGTTGGTACTTGGTAGCATGGCACTTAGACCGATCTCCAAGTGGGAGATTGTTGGGTCTTTGGTGTGGAGATGGTCAAAAGCCTTGGTCGAGAGGTGTGGAGATTCTCCTGAGTAGCGAAGAGAAGCTGTAAGCACGGAGGAGTTTTGCACCCCAGTCGCGGCACGCGAAATAGGTCGTGCGACGTCCTTCGCGACTCGCGACAGGAAGCTGACCCAAAGTCCCTGTTTTCGCATTTTGCGGGATTCGTTTTATTTACGGGAATGGTATAAATACCCCCCTCTTTTCCCCATTTGTATGTATGTATGACATAATTTCACACATTTCAAGATACTAGAGAGAATTTCTAGGGTTTTGTTTTAGTGTGTGATGAGCTTGACTTAGCTTGTATCTCTCTCAATCAATCATCAAAGCGATACTAGTACAAAGTGCTTGTGGGTTTTTACTCCCCAATACTCGGGTCTTCCCACGGTGCCATTACTTACTCCTCTCTCTTATTTGCTGCTGCTTTGCTTGCTTGTTTTGTTGTTGGCTTCCATTGATTATTGTTAGTAATTGCAAAGTAGTTTCCACTTGATTCTATGTTCTCAACAGGGACAATGGGAGTATTATTGTAATTTGTATTAGCATTATATATTAACATGATTAGGAAGTAGAAAGATGAGTACCTCTTCTCTGTATGTTTTTGGAGGTATGTCCATAATGCATCGACAATGAGTATGATGTCCTCTACTTCTTTGACATTTATGGACTCATCGAACTGTTGACAAATGCTCTTGAGTATATCGGCTTTGTTATAAGATCGAGAGACAGTGACCCAAGCCCGCAATTGGAATTGTCCTTGAGGAATGTCTAATCAATATCGGATATATGCATATATTCATCAGCTTACTTTTTTGGCAGCACATTACATGAAACTGGCTGTACATTCTATGAAAATGGCTGTACATTCCATGAAAATGGTTGTACATTCCATGAGAAACGTTGTATATAAAAATCGATATTTTCAAAGCTATATAACTATATAATTTGTGTTTGGCACATAATCTTTCATTAAAAAATGTACTACCATATATATTAGAATATACTACCATACATATGAAATGTACTGCCATTTTCATGGAATGTACTGCCAAAAAAATGAGGCGATGGATATATGTATATATCCGATATTGATTAGGCAACCCTCATTGTCCTTTAATCTCATCGTACACTTTCCGGACAAGCGTGGTTTTTCCAACACCACCCATACCTGTCACTGCTACACAAGATCGCTTCTTCTTTTATTGATATTGCAAATCCAATAACTTCCTTATTTCTTTCTCAGGAACATCAAGTCCCACAAGCTGCGACTGATCCGTGTTATAACGGAACAAAATCCGAGGATCTTCCAGCTCCTGGGAAGTCTCCCCAACTTGAACTTGCCCATCATTTCCCTTCAAATTCAGACTCTCTAATTTGTTTTTTGCTTCTCTGATGTTGATAATAATTTGGTGCCTTGGCCATAACTGCTTCACACATCCCACAGCTTGTCGAAAACACCTCCATATTTCCTTCATCATAAGGGTCAACCCCTCACAGATACTCGCATTGCTTTCATTTTGGAGGAGTTCGTATCTGTCAACCACATCCTCGAACTGGTACATGATGCTTCTCACTATTTTAACTTGTTCCTTGATGCCGTCGTTCTCGTCTGCCAGAACCTCAGCTTTCTCTAAATATTTATGGATGATCTCCAACTTCTCTTTCACATTCTCGATATCATTGGGAAGCTCATATATGGATCGAGCCTCTTGCTTGATGAGCGGTAATACGTACTGCGTCCCAACATTCAGCAATTCAGTACCCAAAGTCGCCATCGCCATTTTTGTGGTCTCTCTCTTTTTTTTTTTATTTGTACCAATAAAACTCTATATTAGTGAGATCGTTGATTAGCTTCAACAATCATGTCTAAATTATGAAGGGGAAGAGAGGGGTGGATGTCAAAAATAAAACACATAAAATAGAATAAATAAATTGCAAAATGGGAAAATAATTATATTAGGTGACAATAAAACTCCTCTAATCATCGAAGCAGCCCTACTTTGGAAGGTGGACCTAAGCTGTCACATAACTCCGCTTCATAGAAGCATTTCACTATTTTATTTCACAAGTAGTGTAATAAACAAGAAGAATAGATAAGTAGTGTATTTTCAATATTCCCTAGTCCCTCCATATTAAAATACTGAAAGCATTTTCTGTTTGCAAGGTTCGACCATTAATATTAGTTATACATTATTAAGATTTTAAATTCTAAAATGTAAGAAATATTGAGTGAGTTGACGCTACTAATACTATGCTATCCCTTATTTCTTTTTTCGTCATTTCAAAAATATGAGTCGGATTGGGTCGCGTTCATAAATGGATTTCTATAAACAAGTTGAAATATTTGTGATCGAACCTGACCTGTTTAGTACTTAAATAGGTCAACCTTGAGGTTGACCCAATTATATTTTTTCCAACCCAACCTCTTATTTAAATGGGTCAACCCATTTAAGTTTTCAATCCTCAACTTACTATTCATCTGCATATGTACGACCAATTAGCAAAGTTTAGACTGTCATGTTAATTGTTAAGTACGAACCTACATTCTCATTTCATTTCTCACCAGCATGCCCAACAAAATTTAATTAGAGAATGTACAACAAAGTTTAATTAGGAAGAAGTGGAAGTTTTGGGACTGTGGGAGGGGAGGGGAGGGAAGAGGTGAATAGTAGAGCTTGTGAAGGGGGGTTGGGAATAGGGATGTCAATAGGGCGGGGCGGATGTTGGCATTCCTATCCCCATCCCCGCCTGAAAAACTCATCCTCATCCCCGCCCCATCACCCATGACGGGGGAAAATCTTGTCCCCATCCCCGCCCCAGTGGGGACAAGATAAAATCTATCCCCGCCCTATCCCCGCGCGAATCCCCTCACCCGTCCCATCCCCGCGTGAATCCCCGCACCCGCCCTATCCCGCGCGAATCTCCACACCCGTCCTTTCCCCGCCCCAATCTATTAGGGTTAAGGGAGAGGAAAAACAAAAGTTCAAAAGTAATTTTGGATTTTAGCTTTTGGGCCTTTGGAAAAAAAAGTATCAAATGAAAGCAGTAAACATCTAATAACATTTAGGATTTTAGGCCCTTGGAGAATAACTATGGCGGGGCTCAGACGGGGCGGGCGGGTGGGGATGGGGAGGGGCGGGCGGGGATGGGGCTGTAGGAATTCATAGATGCGAATAGCGGAATTTCAGGAAACAATTTCCTAACATCTATGACAGAATCGCATGCATAACAATATATGAATCGATACATAGAGTAGAGAATACACAGCCTTTTATTCACGACTTGAACAGGTATGTAGGGTTTGAATACTGCAAAGTATTATTGCAGATCTGGTTACTTTAGAGATAAAGAACTACAATTGTAATTCCTCTACTTAGTCCACGAACACCGATTAATACCCACGTCTGCTAGAACGGAAGAGTATGAACTATTCACTCTCTTGCTTTTGATGGGATAGGCGCCTAGACTAAAGAGGGAGAAGGGTTTTTCTTTTTCTCTCTTTTGTGTCAAGTTACTGACTAACTGAATTGTTTCATCTATCTTCTTATTATATCTATATATAATAAATAGAGATTATGTTAAGAGAAAAGGTAAAACTAAAACCCTAATCACCCTAATAGTGGCCGGCCCTTATAAACCTTTATGAGCTTATAATTTATTTATTAATCAGTGTTACTCTGTGTGACCTCATATGATTAATTATCTTAGTTGTAGGCCCAAACCAATTTGTCTACAAACAGTAATTTATTCTCTAGCAAGCAAGTACGGTTACTAAAATAATTAACTATATTATCTCCATAAATTCAATCCTATTTATATTTAGTAATTGCGAAAATTGTCTAAGGACATATTCCTTCAATCTCCCACTTGTCCTTAAGACAAGTACGCAATATTAAATTCCTTAAGTCTCTTAATGCCAAATTTGATAACACGATGTTATATACTCAAATATGTTTCTTGATCACCGAGGTTGAATTGTTCAACTGAAGATCAACTCTTTAATCTCATTTTAGCATGGCCATGCGTTTTTACAATTCTCCCTCATCAAGAGGCCCAGGCACCATTCCTATAAGATAGGAGGACTTATTCAATCTTGTATGACCATAACTCCCACTCAATTCTTAGCCAACCTGAGCATTGCCTTTATAACCTCCTTTTACGGCACGGTGTTTAACAATGTCAAAGCTAAACTAATCATATCATGGTTATTAAGACATACTCATGTCCAAGGAATCTATTAAATATAGACATTTCGATTCTACTATTAGAATCTAATTATGTCAAGTCTCAATGTATCAACCATACATCCATATTTGTTAATTTGACATCCCTATGTCTCCATAGCCCAAGGAACTGCGCTATCAATTAACATTATGCTAGTCTTTTAACAAGTCACTTATGTCCAATTCAGTGCCTTAGACTAGGGACATATTGTAAACTGTGGTTTTTGTTCACTATATAGGGTTCCGTTCATCACAACATTTATGATGATCCTATTTCAAAACACAATTTATTTGGACATCTTATTTAATACTAAACCATCAATTAAATAAGAATGTAGATTTTTATTGATAAACAATTCCAAGCATAATCAATGTCTTTACAAATGCAAACATAAAGTAAGCATTATAAAGTCATTCTTTCATATGCTTAAGCCCATAGACTTAGTATGACCTTCATGCTTAGGTCAAGCAACCGGTTCAGTATGCGGATCTCCCACATTCTCATCAATATGAATCTTGCTTATTCTGTATAGAACTCTTACAGCCCATAGCTTCTCCATTGGGACAAAGAATGAAACCAGATGGATATCGGAAATCATCTTTGTCACCTTGGTAATTCGTATATGCCTATCTATTAACAACAAACTAAATTTCTCCACCATATACCGATCAATGATCCTCAGTTCTTCGTAAGTACATAAGGATATTCTTTACACTCATCTAGTGCACGTAACCTGGATAAGACTGGTATATGTTGCATTTACTCATAGTATAGGCAACATCTGGGTGAGTGCAAAACATAGCATGCATACATAATGGAACCTAATGCAGAAGCATAGGGAAATTACTCATTCTCTTGACTTCATCAGGTGTCGAAGGACATGGAGTCTTGCCAAGTGATATGCCATGTTTCATGGGATTGAAATCTCTCTTAGAGTTTTCCAGCTTGTACCTAGCAAGAACCTTATCTATATTAGTTCCTTGACTAAGTTCAATCAGCCTTTTAGAACTATCTCTATAGATCTTTATTCCCAAAATATACTCTGTCTCTCCTCAGTCTTTCATAGATAAACTATTTTTAAGCCATCCTTTGACTGCCTCAAGCACGACTTAATCATTTCCTATGAGAAGTATGTCATCCACATACAAGACTAAAATTGTTATATTACTCCCACTCAATTTCTTGTATACACAAGATTTCTCTTCATTTATGAGGAAACCAAAATTTTTGATTGCCTCATCAAATATGAGGTTCTAACTCCTGTATGCTTGCTTCAATCCATAGGATTTCTTAAGCTTGCATACCTTCCCTGAATTTGCTGGATGTTTAAAGCCTTAAGGTCGTGTCATATACACATCCTCTTTCAAGAATCCGTTCAAGAAAGCGGTTTTCACATCCAATTGCAAGGATTATCCTAATGGATGGCTACTGGGGAAAGGTTAAATTCATGGTTTATACCATGAATATGACGGAAACCTTTTTCCACTATCGTAGCTTTGGAAACACTAATATTTCCATCTTTGTCTGTTTTCAATTTGAAAATCCATTTGCATCCAATGAGTCTCACGCCATCAGGAAAATCAACCAAGTCCCATACTTGATTTTCAGAACTAGATTCCATTTCGGATCTCATGGCTTCACGCCATTTCTAGGACTCCTGGCCCTCCAAAGCATCTTTGTAGCTGATAGGCTCACAACTTACTACAATCGTTATTTTAGAACTTTCCGTCGAAAGAAAATCAACATATTTTCTTGATGGAATGGTGATCCTATGAGATCTACGTAGGGGAACAACAGAAGAAGAATCTCGGTCGTTTAGACTCAGAAGCTTCGCATGGATTCGATCCAAGTGGGACGATAGGAGGTTCGTGGATAGGATTCACTACCCCTCCAACATTTTCATGATGGGCCGCCTCTAATGAGGTGTTAACCTCACCCATTTGTTGCTCATCTCGTATTTCTTCGAGATATATACATTTCTCCCACTTGTCTTCTTGGAAATAAACTTATTTTCAAGGAAGACACCATAGCGAGCAACAAACAATTTGTTTTCGCTACGGTGGTAAAAATAATGTCCCTAGGTCTCTTTGGGATATCCCACAAAGAAACACTTTTTAGATTTGGGTGCTAATTTATCAGATAGTACACGTTTAACATAAACTTCACACCCTGAACCCTTAGAAAAGACATTTCAGAAACGGTTCTGACAATATCTCATATGGAGTCTGATCTACTGCTTTGGATGGAGTCCTATTGAGTGTAAGCGCAATTGTATCAAGAGAAAATCCCAAAAGAGATATAGAGAAATCAGCAAGACTCATCATGGATTGTATCATATCTAATAGGGTGCGAATCCTTCTCTCGGAAACACCATTGAATTGTGGAATTTCCTGTTGAAGTTCATTGTGATAATATTCCACAATCTTTCAAATGATCACCGAATTTTTTACTCAGATATCCCCTCCATGACCAGATCATAAAGATTTAATCTTCTTGCCAAGTCGGTTTTGTACTTCATTTGGAATTTCTTTGAACTTTTCAAAGGCCTCCAACTTATGCTGCGTGAGGTAAACATATCAATATGTGCTTACATCATCAGTAAAAGTAATTAAGTAACTTAGCCTCCCCTAGCCAATGAATTCTTTGGTCCATACACATCAGTATGTATGAGGGCGAAGAGGTCATTGGCCCTTTCACTCGAACTAGTGAAAGGAGACTTTGTCATTTTTCCCATTTAAGCAAAACTCACACATCAGATGATTCAAAATCAAATGTTTTGAGAACTCCATCTTTATGTAATTTCTCAGTTCGCTTTGTACTTATGTAGTCTAATCGACAATGTCGTAGGTGTATTGGATTTAATTCATTTGACTTATGTTTCTCGTTGTTTTTATAGATGTGTGTTTTTGTAGAACATACAAACCATTTGATAACTTAGTAGAGATACGGAACATATCATTCAAATAAGCAGAAAAATAATTTTTCTTTATTGTGAATGAGAAAACTTCATAATCCAAAACAGAAACTGAAAAAGTGTTCAGCAATATTTTAAAACATAACAACAATTATTAAGTCTCAAAATAAATCTATAATGTAAAGATAGACTGAAGACTCCCACTGCCTAGGCGGCAACTCGAGCTCCATTGCCAAATTGCAATTCTACCTCTCCCTTAAGCGTGTCTCCTACTTCTTTTTAGATCCTGCGCATTACAGATAATGTGAGAACTACATCTAGTATCAAATACCCATGATGCAAAATTAGTTTAACTTATCTCTATAACATAAATACCTAAAGAAGAAGCTCTAGTCTTCTTGTACTCCAGATACTTAGGGCAGTTCCTCTTCCTATGACTCACCTTATGACAATAGTAGCACTCATGTATTGCTACTATGGCTTTAGGTGTTGCCTTTGGCTCCTCAGAAGTGTTGGGCTCAGCAACTTGTTTGCCTTTGCCTTTACCCTTCTTAGACGGAACTCCGTGCTTCTTGAGCCCCTTGCCCTTTTGCACCATGAAAACATTCTTATGCTCTTTTATGGGCTCAGTAGGCAAGCTCCTTTCATCCTGAATCAGTATACCATGCAACTCTTGTATGGTCATTTCCCCTCCTTGCATATAGAAGTTCAAACTAAAGTTCTTATATGCATCAGTGAGTGAATTGATGATCATATCAATTGCTATCTCTTGGGGATAGGAAAATCCCAACTTGGTCATGTGCTCAAAATGACTAATCATATTGAACACATGGGGACCAACTGATTTCCCTTTCTCCATTTTACACTCAAGAAGCTTGCGGTTCACTTCGAACCTCTCCAACCTAGGATGCTTTTGAAAAATGGTTCGTAACTGTTGGATTATTGTATAGGCATCCATTCCATCAAAACGTTTTTGAAAGTCGGGTTCCATACATGCAAGCATCAAACATGTGACAGGCAAAGATTTGTTTATGAGTATTTGCCTAGCTGTCCTATCAGCTTGGCCAGAATTCTCGGCAGGTTCAGGAATAGGAGTTTTAAGAACAGTTTCTCTCCTTTCATTTCTGAGAACTATTCTCAGATTTCTCTCCCAGTCTAGGAAGTTCTATTGGTTGAGTTTTTCTTTTGCAAGAATAAAGCGCAAATTATAGCCAGAGTGGTTGTTGTTATTGTTAGACATGACTACAAAAAATAGTAAACAAGCATTCAATCAAAAAAGTTTATCAACGATGGTTATTTAAACAAATTTAAACAACTATTAATACTTTATTCAAAATATAAAACCCCATATTGAATAAAGAAATAACCAAAATCCCCTCCCACTAAAATTAAACGGACTTTGGCCCTGCCTTTAAAGATAGTGATTGAGGTAAGTAAACCACTTTTACTAATTATAACAATTTATAATTCTTGGTAGATAGGTTAATAACTCTTTATTAATTCCTATCTCACTACTTCAAAATCCAAAACTTTGTCTTTTGATGATTTTGTTGAGTCAAACCAAACATTAACATGTTAGTTTCAAAAACCTACCCTACTATCCTCGGAATTATGAGCAACACCCTGCTTTGGCAGAACCTATTACTCATGATCTAAGGCTTTATAGGTGTTGTTTGGAAAAGCATTTAAACTCAATATCACCTTTGGGGACTCAAGTTTATTATGTTGGTTATATTAAAAGGTGAACACATTACATATATAACCACACATAAACTTGAGCGAGCATTTAAATGAAACTAAACGCATAAGCAATCAAAGAAGAACTTAAAACGCGATCCTGGTATGGCCCCTAAATCTAGAAAATCTAATCTTCATGAATCCTCCCTTGGGACTTTCTTGGATCTCCATCCTTGATTCTCCACGGAACTTCAATCTTGATCTTCATTTAAATTATTCTAAGCAAAGAATTTTAATTACAAAAATACAAACGATACGCAGATCGTATTTTAATTACAAAATTATATAACGATGCACAGATCGTATTTTCTATCCTAGTTTGGGACATACCAGTCACGATTGTGCAAATATAATATCAAACATATTATAATATACATCTAAGCAAAAATTATAATATCATCATATTATAAAAGATATTCGACGCAATATAATATCAGACATATTATATTTATCCATGAAAGAAATATAATATCATCATATTATAAATCATAAATTATTTACTCCATTAACGTTTAATGGGTAAATAACAAATATTTCCAAAAATATACGCATTAATTTAGAAAATAAAATGCAAGTAAAAAATAACACAATTATATAAATACAAAATTTATTTACTCCATTAACGATTAATGAGCAAATAAAACTTTCCATTATAATTTTTAAAACTTAACAACTTTAAGTTAGAAAAATTTAGGAAACATTAATCGAATTAATAATTTTCCTAAAATTAGCCATCTTAACAAAATTAAGAATATAACTAATAAGGAAACTTTCATTCTTTTAATTCAATTACAATTTTAATATCATATTAATCTCCATTAATATTAATTTGCATGATTGGAAATATATGAATTTTGCCCAAAGAAACCATAAATCAGAATTTTAATCAAAATTAATAAAAAAACCAAAAAAAAAATAATAGATGGACTGAACTAGGCCCGACCTTTAGCCCGCAGCCCAGCCCAGCACTACTACAAAATGCATTATATTTCGGCACATATAGCTCGGCACAGCCTACTAGCGTTGGACTATTTTTACTATACTCCATGTTTTCGCGAGACACTTTAGCGCCGAAGTGAATTCTCGACAGCATAAAGTGCCAAGAATTTAATTAGACTAAGCGGGCTTCTAAATTTTGGGAGAAAGCAAAAGCGGGAGTTTAAATTTTGCTGACATCTTACTCTCTCTCCTCCCTTTTGCCCTAACTTCTCGTCTCCTCCTTCCTTCTTCCATCCTCCCCATCCTCTGTTTTCAGTTTCATATTCTTGTGCAATTCTATCTCTGAATCTTTTTTCCTCGACCAGCAAAAAGAATCAGTTCCGACGGCATCCAAGTCTCTTTGAAGACCCAACAAGGTCGGTGCCAATATTCTGATTTTTCTGTTCTGTTGAAGTATAGAACTAGGTTGGTTAGAGTTGTTAGTTGTTTCTTTAATTCAAGGATTAGTTTGTTATTCAAGTATTAGTTTGTTACTTAGAATCTTGTATTAGTTGATTAGATTGTAAAGCTATAGTATAAATAGCCTAATAGGTTGTAACTCATTACTTACCACAACATAATACAATGTAGTCATGTTTGCTCTCTCTTTTCTCTTCCTTTTTACTGCTTCTCTATTTTTCCCTCTTTAAGCTTCATGATTCCATTAATGGAGTTCAACCTCCATCTCCATTCATGAAATCTAACATGGTATCAGAGCGGGACGAATCCTAGCTCATATTTTCCGCAAAATCTCAACAAAAATTTCAATTTCTTCATCAGATTAAAATCCCCAATTCCTTAAACTCTTTGTTCAATATTTCCTCGAATTAGGCTCGAATTTGAACATTTAGTATGCAATTAACCCAAATCTCTTCCGTTTTTTTGTTCATCTAGTGTTAATTCAATCTTGGATTGAATAATTTCTCGATTCTTTGAATTTCCCCAATTTCTAGGGTTCTTATCCCTTCACAAAACTAATTCAGTTCATTTGTTTTTCTCTTCAATTGACTCTGTTAGATTGAATCTAGGGATTCAATTACTCCAATTCTTTCGATAGCTTTCTTTGATTTCATATTGGAATCATTTTCGAAATTCTAATTATCTGATTCAATCAGTTCATTTGCTCGATTTACTTGACAAACAATTCGTTTTTCAGTTTGATTTCTACTTGAAATCAATTCAATTGACTTAGCAGAATCTGCGTTTTGCCATCCATTTGGAGTTTTGCGATCTACGAATCTGCAATTTATTGGCGAACATTAGGATTTCACGAATTTACTCACTCGAGCCTTCTGTCAAATTTCTGGGCTCAACTAGATATCTGGGCTGCTCAGCTTCAGGCGAACGTCTTGTTTAGGCTGCAAGAGATGGCGACCTACAGGAAACCAAGGCGTTATTGGAGTACAATCATCGTCTTGTGAGGTACTCGACTTTTGGTGTTAGAAATTCCCCTTTGCATTACTCTGCAGCTCAAGGTCACCATGAGATTGTTTCTCTTCTGCTCGAGACTGGAGTTGATATAAATCTAAGGAACTATCGCGGCCAGACTGCTTTGATGCAAGCATGTCAGCATGGTCACTGGGAGGTTGTTCAGACTCTGATTCTATTTAAAGCCAATATTCAAATGTCCATTCAGTGCAGCCATATGAAGTGTTGTGATTCCTCCATCAGCAGGTTTGTTAGTCACTTGGTGGAGGGCACTCGCATTAAATTCTGAACTTTCATAATCGTTGTTTGAATTCTTTCGTAATAGATTCCAAGTGTTAGGAATGCTAGGAATATAATCCACAAGAAGGAGCCTGATACACCTAGTATGCCCATTCAAAGCAGCCAAGTGCAGTGCAGTACCCCCATTAAGATAATCTGCTCTGTGAATATTGCTCTTGTTGACTGATATTGATTTGATGATCGGTGTTTTTTGGAGTTCTGTGAAGTGTTGTTTCATTGGGCAGCCAAAGAAGTTTTTTTATTCACTATGAAAGTGAAAGTTGAAGTCCCTAAATTTTGGCTTTGATTTGGCGTTACAATGTTGGCAGTTGTGCCACTCGTAGTGCAGATCTGTTTGAAGGTATTGTCGCAGAAATTATGGAGCCATGATTTTGGGTGGGACATGGCACATTGTAGCACAATTGAAGTGTGTGCTCACCTATTGATTGTGGGCTATTGGATGATTTTGTTATTGATTGTGCTGTTTGGTGGTGGATGATGCTGTGATTTTAGTTGAAGTTTGGTAAGTCTGTTTGGTGCAGACCTCTCCTTTCCACATGCTAGACGAATCTTGTCCTAGCATTTGCTCAATAAGCAAACTCATAAGCTATGTTGTTGACAGTTGACAGAAATCTCATTTTCGCTGATTGGAAAAGACTAACCTTTCATCTTTATGCAAGTTTACCAAACTCAATAACACAGACTCCACATGATCAAGGTTAAGATTCAGCCCATGAAGAAGTTTTGGATATTTTCTTCAACTTGCTGCATTTAATAAGGAGGATTGCCACTCCAACTCAGTAAAAGGCATAGTTTGTGACCAAGAAGGTCGGTTTTGAGGCCCATAGATGGCCATTTTCGACCAAGAAGGTCAGTTTTGAGGCCCATAGACGGCCGTTTTTCGAGACCCAAAGTGGTCATTTTTCAAAGACCAAGAAGGTCCATTTCGAAGACCCATAGCTGGTCAAGTTTGCCCATAGTGGCTTGTTTTGATGCCCATAGAGGCTTGTTTTTGACCCATAGTTGGTCAAGTTTGCCCATAGTGGCTTGTTTTGATGCCCATAGAGGCTTGTTTTGACCCATAGATGGTCATTCTTGTGACCCATAGAGGTCATTTTGATTGTTCGAATTATTTGAGAATTCGTTCATGTGTTTGATCCATAGTGATCGTATTTTCTTGTTTTGATCATTTTTTTTTACGAATTGTTCAAACTGGAAATGTTTTTCAAACATGTCCAGTTTGCGGGGGGATGTTGAAGTATAGAACTAGGTTGGTTAGAGTTGTTAGTTGTTTCCTTAATTCAAGGATTAGTTTGTTATTCAAGTATTAGTTTGTTACTTAGAATCTTGTATTAGTTGATTAGATTGTAAAGCTATAGTATAAATAGCCTAATAGGTTGTAACTCATTACTTACCACAACATAATACAATGTAGTCATATTTGCTCTCTCTTTTCTCTTCCTTTTTACTGCTTCTCTATTTTTCCCTCTTTAAGCTTCATGATTCCATTAATGGAGTTCAACCTCCATCTCCATTCATGAAATCTAACATGCTCTTGTGGGGTTCTGGAGTGAAATCTGACTTCGTCGAGGAGGCGACGAAGCGAAGCAGGCAAGATCGTGAGAGGCGTTGCCCCTAATCGAGCAGCAAGTTATGTTTTTCCCTTTTCTTTCGCCTGCTCATATGTGTTTTTATTTATTGATTTCTAATCATCATTCTGTTCTTTAATCGTAACTCAATTTGTGTAATTTCGGTAGTGAAAGTGTTTTCTTTTTTATTAATTTAGGTCGAATTGGCGAAGATGTTGGTTGAGAATGGACCGATCATTTGTTTGATGAATGGGCGGAACCTAGTGTTGATGATGATTAGAAAAAAAGCCTTCTTTGATCAGGTCTAGTTTCCATTATTCGATTGACGAGTTTTCTAACTACGTTTTTGTGCTTAGATTTATTGGCATCTGAATTTAGGGTTTTCAATGGTTCTATAGCTAGTCCTACAATGTCATTTCATGCGATTTTGGAACTAAGTGCTAAATAGGCTACATTCAGCTCTATTCCACAATATTCATGAAAAGGGATGATACTTCTTCCATTTGTACTTGACACATAGCTCCCAGGCTTGTAATTTGAGATCATGATAAAGTTAATTAGTTCATAAAATAATTTAAATACAGGTTAACTAAATCACTCCTTTTAACTTTTGTGTATGTACATATTGTGAATTGTGAAAATTTTGAGATGGTCGTAATTGCTTTTTGGCTTCTTGATAGCTATCACTTTACATCCTCTGTATTTTCCTTTTTTAGGAAAATATGATTGTAGTTTTGGTTGATGAAATTAGATTGGCTCTTTTAATGTTATATTAATTCTGGGACTTGGTAGAAACTAGAACACCTGTTAATGAAGCAGAATTCCGCGGGTTTGCAGGCTAGTTTGATATTTTAGTGTGCGCTTGTCCAAAATATCCTACTATGCTTATGCTTGAAGCAAATTGTCTATTATGTCTTCATTTTTTAGTTTTTATGCAACATATTACATAACCATGTCTGCCATGTCATTGCAGGTTCACAAAAATGAATCCAAATATTGAGGGACAAGCAAGAAATAGCCGAAACTCAAAAAGAACTTGCTAAGCTTCAGCTTGCAGAAAGATACCTCATCTGCATATCAAGATGAGAGAGCTAGAGTATCTGCCTCTGTGCAAAAAAAAGAATGATGTATCAGATACTCCAAACACCCAATTGGCTCTGGTCCTGCCTAGTCAAATTGCTTAGGAACCTTCTCACCGTGTGGTGCAGCAGTCTGTTCTACCCCCACAACCTTCACACAGACTCATAGCCAACTGTAGCCTAATTACTTGCCTTCTAATCAATTACCAAACCCTCAAGCGCTGTCCCATCCTTCTTATCTTGCAGCTGATGGCCAGTATCGAGTGCCACCGTTAGCACCACAAGATCCTCAACCATCACGAATGCAAGTGAATCAGACTCCACAGACCCAAAGTAAGGTGGGTGAATGATTATACGTGTTATATTGGATTTGATTTCAGCTTTATATTGATCTTATGATAATCTTGAATTTTGATCATATGCTTTTCGTATTACCCGGCACTCGTGATTGAATCGTTGTCCGGTGATCAGTTTAAGTATTAGCAGAATTGCATCTTGTAACCAGAGTTCAGAGGCAGATGAATGATTATACGTGTAATTATTGTTGTCGTTTCTGTGTCGATTTTGTTGTTGTTTGTGCTGTAGTTTCTCGCAGTTTCCGGGCTATAAATGGGGATTTTTTCAGACAGTTTTGGGGCAGCTATGTGATGTGAAGTGGTGTTGATTACAAAAGACTTGTGACCTGAGGTTATCTCACATATTTCTCATGCTGCATGATGTAGACATTGATGTTGTGTTATACCGTGATCTTAGCTAGTTCCTCTTATGAGTTTCCTGCTTAAACCAATGCTTTGTGCACGATTTTAGAATAGTGATTGCAAAGAGGCTATTCCCATCAGACCCTTGATATATAGTATCATCTGATTTCTGTTTTCCTTTTCAGATACGACGAACTGTGTGTGTGCAACTACTACTCGTGCCCTGTTCATCTTTGGGATTCAACTACTGGTAAGGTGTTGTACCTTTATTATAGATCTTCTCTTTCTCTCTCTGTCAGCCCTTTTACTTAGGCAGATTTGTTGTAGAGTTCGAATGATTGTATCCTCATGATCTTGTATGTGATGAGGATGAGCATTTTATCTTATTGCCTCTTACAGCTGCGCAAAAATTATTGGTTGAAGTCTTTTAGCTGGTTCAATTTATTTGTGTTCTTTTATTGAACTCTTATCTTTGTGACTTGCACCTATGTTGTCATTCCTGGATACCCCTTTCAAGTTTTTTAGAGTTTGATTAGTCTATCATTTGGTATGGATTTTCTGGAGTTATTTTATTTTATGTATTTTCTGTCTAATGTTGCTTCTTCTACACTGAGTTTCTATGAATTGCGTTGACTGAATCCTCTATCCATCATTGATGCTTTCAGGCTTTGATAGTGTTAGAGTACTTGGTGGCACATAGGTGAAGTTAAAGAACATGCTTACCAAATATCTGTAAAGATTCAACCTTTAATTCAATCTTTAGATTCAACCTTTAATTCAATCTTTGGATTAAAGTCTTGTCCATTTTTATTTCACTTTGACCAGTTCCATGTATATAACTAGAGGCTCCCATTTTTTCTTACTTGTTTGTGATGCTCTAAATTTCCTGCAGACATTGTTCGATTGTCAATATATTGACTCCAGTGGAAGAGATCAAGGAAACAATGTGCGAAGGAAATCTCAGAGCCTTGTGCTTTTAGTGAATGACAAAGAAAGGATACAAGAAGTCCGGCAAAAGGCTGCTTCTAATAGGGATAAGTAAGTTAGTTTTTGTTCATTTTTCTTGCTTTGCGATGCCCCCTGTATCTACTTGCTTATGTCGATTCACGCCATCTCTACTGTTAATACAATGTTCATAATTTTTTCTTATGTGTTGCTTAATCTTCTTGCAGAAGAATGATTTGTGATAACACTTTGATTTGCCTTTATTCGTTAAATGATCAGTCTTTTTCTTTAGCATAGTGCCTTTTTTTTGCTTTGCTGTTTTCCATCTTGGAAATAGTGGCTAGAAACTGTTGTCTTTCAAAATCTGGTACTGATCAAGCATCTGGACATTGGAAATTTTCAGTCCTTCAGATTTTCTGTTTTTCAAATTACTCCACAATTCACCCCTTTTTCAGTTTGAGTATATTGAACATTGGTCTAATTAATTAATACTCAGACAATACATTCATGTTTTTTTTTGGTGCAGTTGTGGGGAAATGCTAATGCAAGTAATCTTAGTTCAAAGGGGAGAAGGACAAAGAAGCTCCAAGCATGGCGTTCTAGTGGTTGGCATTTGCAAAATTAAGTAATCAACGTAAATGTTAGGAATATAACTCTCTGTAACTATTTTCACATGTATTTCTTTTTCATTCACTTTTTATGTAATCTTAATTACAATACTACGATTGTATTATTGATTACTATTTATAATAAGTAAGATTGCTTTATTATATTTTTTTGCCTTAAGCTTATAGTATTATTTGGTCTTTCGATATAATATTCCTTTCTAAACTAAGATTAATAGAGAAGGAAAAAATGAATGGAAAGAAAATAGTAGTGTGAAACAACATTCTCAATACATAAATGTGCTAAGAAGCTAGACGCTTTAAAATGCCGAGGGTAAGTAGGGACACAAAATAGCGCCGAGATTCTCGGCGCTTTTAAGTGTTGAGAGGTTAGCAGCGGCACACAATTGCGCTGAGAATGTCAGCGGTTTTAAGCGCCGACGCACAGATTCGACTCACAAAAGTGTCGAGAATCTCGGCGCGATAAAGCGCCGAGAAATTCTCGACGGCCCAAATCTCGGCGCTTCCTGAAAGCGCC
This sequence comes from Patellifolia procumbens, assembly GCA_947645195.1. Classification (NCBI taxonomy): domain Eukaryota; kingdom Viridiplantae; phylum Streptophyta; class Magnoliopsida; order Caryophyllales; family Amaranthaceae; genus Patellifolia; species Patellifolia procumbens. The sequence continues at coordinate 987,435 of CANSGD010001201.1, forward strand.
GAGAAATTCTCGACGGCCCAAATCTCGGCGCTTCCTGAAAGCGCCGAGAAATAAATTCTCGGCGCTTTACTGCGTCGAGATATTGCCTAAAAAGCGCCGAGATACGACGCGTTTTGTAGTAGTGCAGCCCAGCTGCTGACCCGCGAAAAACAGCACAGATGCTGCTCTCTTCCTCGCAGCCTGCCAAGAAAACGGCAGCACCACGCAGCGCCACCGTGGGGAAAACACCGGCCTTCCACTGCCGGCAAACACCGACCATCAGACGCCAACCATTTGCCGCCAATCGTCGCCGAAAAAAAAAACTTGATTATCAGCCCAGATTTTTCGAAAATATCTGGGTAATTTTCAAACCAAAACAATCGATTTTCGGCTCAAAACAACAAATTTTGGTTTTGTTTTGTGATTTAAACTTACAATAAGTTTATAAACACAATTTGGTTAACAAAGTACAACTCAATTGCAGATTTAACCACAAAACGAATTGGGGAAAAAATTAGGGTTTTTAATTGTTTCGAATCAAACTATTTGATTTTGAAACGAAAATCACAATTAAAAATATCAATTTGGAATTCAAATCAAAACAAATCAAAGCCCTAATTCAATTTTACAAAATAAACACATTGAGTGGTTGAATTTTGGAAGCAAAATTTCGACCAAAGTAGGTCGAACAAAGCCAAACATTTTTTTTAAAAATTTATTTTGGACAATTTTCACATAAAATTCATAATTTTATGCTTTTTAATTTATTAATATCAATATATTAATCTTGCAAATTAACACATATTAAAAATCATCCCTGAATTGAATTAAAATTATGAAGAACATGTTCATATAAAATTATGCAAGAGGCTAAAACTGATACCACTGTAGGAATTCATAGATGCGAATAGCGGAATTTCAGGAAACAATTTCCTAACATCTATGACAGATTCGCATGCATAACAATATATAAATCGATACATAGAGTAGAGAATACACAACCTTTTATTCACGACTTGAACAGGTATGTAGGGTTTGAATATTACAAAGTATTATTGCAGATCTGGTTACTTTAGAGATAAAGAACTACAATTGTAATTCCTCTACTTAGTCCACGAACACCGATTAATATCCACGTCTGCTAGAACGGAAGAGTATAAACTATTAACTCTCTTGCTTTTGATGGGATAGGCGCCTAGACTAAAGAGGGAGAAGGGTTTTTCTTTTTCTCTCTTTTGTGTCAAGTTACTGACTAGCTGAATTGTTTCATCTCTCTTCTTATTATATTTATATATAATAAATAGAGATTGAGTTAAAAGAAAAGGAAAAACTAAAACCCTAATCACCTTAATAGTGGCCGGCCCTTATAAGCGTTTATGGGCTTATAATTTATTTATTAATCAGTGTTACTGTGTGTGACCTCATAGGATTAATTATCTTAGTTGTAGGCCCAAACCAATTTGTCTACAAACCGCAATTTATTCTCTAGCAAGCAAATACGATTACTAAAATAGTTAACTATATGATCTCCATAAATTCAATCCTATTTATATTTAGTAATTGCGGAAATTGTTTAAAGACATATTCCTTCAGGGGCGGATATGGATTAACATCCACCCCCGCCCCATTACCCATGGCGGGGATGGTTTTCATCCCCATCTCCGCCCCATCCCCTGCAAAACCTTCCCCCATCCCCACCTAACTGGAGCGGGTGTGAGGCGGGTCTGCACAAAATCCGCCTCACTGACATCCCTAGTTGGGAACAGACTTTCTTAAATTGATATAGCAACACCGCTAATTAAAATAGCGGTTTGGTTTAAATTACTCTACTAATCGCCAATTACTGTTTTTGAACCTTGGCCGCCAATTAGATTAGAGGTTTTGGTTCCAGACGAAAAAAAATCAACGTTACTAGATGACGTGGACTATAAAGAGAGGAAATTTATTTTAAAAAAACGGTAGATAGAAAATTATTTTGGCAATAAACCATATTTGTTATTCGCGTCTATTTGTTTTTGGTGAAGAAAAACTCGCTTCTTTATTATGGGACAAAACTTACCTATAACGAAACTACATTAAAATGGTTTTACAAAAGGACTTGGGTGGACCCGGTCCACAATAGAAATAGTGTAGACCCATTATTTTTCTTCCCAGGGTCTGGTTGGCGAAGCTCCTCCTGCTCAACCCCCAACTTTCTCTCTCCTCTCTTCCACTTCCTTTCTCCTCCAAATTCGTCGGAATCCGATCACCAATGACCGGAGATTCCTCCTCCAAATTCGTCGGTGAAGCTCTATCTACTACAACCTCATTTTCTTATTTTTTTGCTAAACAAGCCATGAAACTTGAGCTGAATTTTCATGAATTTTTTGCATTTTAGATCTGAAATTTTGGTTCTTTTGTTGTTTAGTTATGATTTAGGTTTGATTTTGATGCCTGATTATTTGATGTTGATGTGTGGAATTTGGTTCATTCGGTGTTTTGATTCGAAATTCATCTTCTTTTAGGTACCAACAAATCCAAAATCATCATCTTTGTTTTTGACTCTGTTGCTTCTAAATCCACCATTGATCTTAAATAGCCAATGGAAATTCCATTAAGTGATGTTAATAAGAAGCTTATTCGGTGTATGAATGGATGGGATTTTGCTAGGTTTAAGTTTAGGAAAGGGTCTATTACTTTTTATGTTTTTGCTGTTAGAAGAAATGGAGATAAAGGGTTTCAGTGTGGTGAGGATTTGAGATGTGTTTTCTCATCTGTTGTTTCTTGTAAGGATTTCTTGATCATACTGCTATGCTTGCTTTGCCTAATCAAAGGTCTATTAGTACTAATTTTAATTCTTCATCTAATAGTAATAATCGTCCTGTTGCTGCTCATTAAATTTTTATTAAAAGTTTAGTTTTTTAGAAATTATTTGGGGGATTGTTTTGGGTAATGTTTTTTTGGTTGTGTGTGTGTTGGTTATATGAATGAATGTATATGTAATTATGGAGATTAATTTATGGTGGTGTTGGCGAGGGCTATCAAGAATCCAAGAATTGCTTTGTGCAAGACTTTTATTATGGCTGCTGCTGATATCTTCATTGCTTTTAGTCACTTAAATGTTAACTTTTAGTTTTTGTGGCTTTACTTTTAGTTACTAAACCTTAACTTTTAGTTACTAAATGTTAGCTTTTAGTTACAATGGCTTAACTTTTAGTTATTAAACCGTAACTTTTAATAATAAAATCTTAACTTTTGTCAAAAAAAACCTTAACTTTTCATTTATAACATTGAATTTTTTATTACAAAACCTTAACTTTTAATTACAAAATCTAAACTTTTGCTAAAGAAACCTTAACTTTTGATTGCTAAATCTTAACTTTTAATTATAAAATCTTAACTTTTGCTAAAGAAACCTTAACTTTTCATTTATAACACTTAACTTTTTATTACAAAACCTTAACTTTTATTTACAAAATCTTAACTTTTGCCAAAGAAACCTTAACTTTTGGTGAGCTATAATTTAACTTTTGCTAAAAAAACCTTAACTTTTGGGACTTGGCCTTGGTCTACAATAACTTTAGTGTAGACCGGGTCTATATTAGACTTACATGTTTTTCGCGGAAAGTGGGCATGTGATTCGAGGAACACAATTTGCCGTTGACTAATTACCCAACTGCTACACATGTTTCTGAGTGTGCACTCTTGTCGTTTTATTCTCCTAAACCTTTTTAATATGGAAGTACCACATTTGAAGATTGATGAATGAGACAAATACATCAAAACCCTTACTTTTTTATTCAGTAACTACCGTCACCCTTGTGAGAGGTAATATAAGCCTCTTGCTAAGGTCTAATATAAACTGGGTCTACACTAAATTTATTATAGCCTCTTGTACCAACCCTCATTTTGTTGGGTGCTATTTGGTTTGGGCTTTGTTTGTCTTATCATGCCCTAATCTTGTGTATCTCTGTTGTTTTCCTTAATATCTCCTTTTTTCATTATTCTAGGTTGCCTTTGTGAAGCTTTCCTTGCTTTGTTGTTGTGTGGTTGTTGTATAATTTGCAAGAAAATATCCTATTTCTTGTCTTCTCGCACATGATATGTGTCTTTGCCCCCCGAGTCTGGTAGCTCTGTCTGCAAGTCAGAGGTGACAGACTGTTGCATCTGTTTTCTTTTTCTAGTTTTTGCAGGAATATATTATATTTCTTGGCTATCTCTGGTCGTCTTATACATCATACATATCCTTGCCCCCCCAGTTTGGTAGCTCTATCTGCAAGTTAGAGGTCTTAGACTGTTTTGTGCTTGATTATTTTGCCTGACGTATTTTTCCTTATCCTTTTCTGCCTTGCAAAATGTCTACTTCTAAAACCGGGCCTTCAAAGGGGAAGGCAAAGGCTATGCCTTCTTCTTCGAGGGCGGCGTCTGAGTCTGACTTTGATGATACTTTTCTGGATGACATTCAGTCTCCATTCCTGAAGTTGGACCTCCCTCGCTGTAAAGATGAGAGGTTTCCAGAGGAATGGGCCATTTTTAACCCTTGGGTGCTATAAAGTGGGAGTACACCAACAAATTCCTGGAAGATTATGTATTCAAAACTCCCCAGCGTGCTATAAAGTGGGAGTACATCCATGATGAGATGCGGCTCACTGCCCTCTATTAGAACAAGAGCAAACCATACCTCAGTTAGAAAGCGGCTGCGACTTTGTCTAAGAGCCTTGCTGTTTATTAAATCGAGCTCGCTGCGGAGATCAAGCCTTTCTGTGGTTCTTCGGTGGTGACTCCTACGGCATCTCAAAGTTTGGCAGATGTGCCTGAAGGGTATACTGCTGTCTAAATGAAGCAGCTAGAGTTCGGGCTGAGGTTCCCGATTCACTGGTTTTTGGAGAAGGCGTTGTGTGAGTATAGGATGACGCTCTTCCAAGTGAATCCCCAGTCTGTAAAGAAGGTTATGGGATTCATCTGGTTCTGACCATGAAGCTCTTTTGTTGTCCATTCTATTTCAAGATACAGGGCGGGCAATTTGGCTATTTTTTAGGGGCGGTCCGTACGTAATTTTTGACGGTCTTTCCAGTTGATACCACTCTGAAGGACTAGAGAGACAATTTAGTTTTTGTAAGGGTGCCGATGCAGTCGGGGGCATCCGTATCAGTTTAAGGCCCCTCCGTGGCCTGTTAAACCGATTTTCTTGAAGCAGTTGGACCTTAACTCCTTGAATTGGGACAAACGGGTGGCTTATTACTACTTCTGGACTGCAGAGAAAGGTGCCGTTGACGGGAAGGCCTCGCTTCACAAGTATTGGCTGCCACATCACTATGTGGTGTGTCAGAACTCCTTTCTAAGGATTGGGAAACTATCCCCAGATTACACGGCGGGTAAGCATTTCCTTTCTTTCTTGTTCTGGTCTTTGTTTTCTTTTTCGTTCTACAACATGGAATATTCACTTTTCCCTTCTGCTGTGCCATCTGACACTCATAGTTCCTGATCTCTACAGCTCCGCGCAGAAGGAGAGTCCGTCGTCTCATAATCGGTGGGTTCTGAGCTTCACATTCTGCTATGCCCCTCTATTTTGTGTGTTAGTCTGTTCTGCAGACCTTAATCTGTGATATTAACTTTGTCTTGTTTTACTTTGTAGAGACTCTGGGTTCTGCCCTCCCTCATGAGCTGGGTTTGAGTGATTCTCCAGGTTGCCGTAGATACCGTCCGGTGCCGCGTCCCCGATCATATGTGGTTCCAGACTTCATCAGAGAGATTTCCAACACTCCTAGGGACCATATCTATTTCCTGGTTCCCTGTCCGGAGTTAATGGACAAGCATTTTGGGACCGTCCGAGCGGCGGGAGGACCGTCGGCTACCATCACAGAGATTCAGGTCTCTGATGATGATGGTGAGGAGGAGGAGGTGCCTCTGATGACTCATTGCCGCCGACCGTCTGAGGGTCCTGGTGGCGATGCCGAAGAGTATGTTGAGGAGGAATCTGAGCATCTGTTGGGGCCAGGATCCCCCTGGTAGTTCAACCTCTTCAGAGGATCCTCCCATCTACCCTTGAGAGGGAGGCTGTGCAGAAAGGTAATATTTCTCCGGCGGACCTCTTTGACCGTGGGTTTTCTTTGAAGGTTATTTTAGCTTTCTGACACTCATTTTGGTTTGATCTGTTTCAGATCTGCATGCGTCTGATGGGACTCCAGATGAGGAGGCTTAGATCCCCCAATCTGGTGTTCAGACTGGTGATTCCCAACCCATGGAGGAGGGCCAGATTGTCCCAGGTATGTGTTCTCTTTTTCTTGTTCTTTATTTCTTCTTGATTGCATTGTAGATGACTTTTCTGCTAATTTTTGTGTCAGATCCTGCAGAATAGGAAGTGTCTGTCTGCCCTACAATTCAGATGGAAGAGGTGCTAGAGCCCCTGCAGCATGAGAGGGTAGAGCAGCCGGTCCCTATCTCGTCTCAGGCTGTAGAGACTTCGGTTTCTCCTCCTCTCTGGAGACCGACTCTTCCTGCTAGAAGGCCTGCTGCTCCCCCATGGGGGTTTAAGGACCAGGCTGTTGTTCTGAGTCTTGAGCAGATAGCTCGCCTTGTGAGTATTCTTTCCTTTCTCTTTACTCTTTCTTCGCTCTTCTACCATTTTATGATATTTTGATTTATTGTAACATGCATTTCTCTGTTCCTCTTTCCCCTTTCAGCGCGAGATTAGGTCCAAGAGGGCCCAGACTGCTGGGGCTCCTCAGGCTCCCCTAAGACTGCAGAACTGTTAAAGGTTTCTGCAGAATCGGTGCGAGAGCCGGCTTCGTTGTCGGTGCCTTCTCCTCTGTCCTCCTCTCATTCCAAGAAAAGGCCTGCAGAGGGGCAGAGCTATGAAGAGGAGCCTCAGCAGAAGAGGGCTCGTCTCTCCGAGGGCTCTAAAGTCTTCATCGACGTTAAGGTGGAGCATAGGGCCTTAGGTGATCATTCTGAACTTTTTCCCCTGCCGAGCCTCAGCTCTGGCCTGTTCCCTTCTATGGACATTACTGACCTTTCCCTTGGTGAAGGTTCAGAACAGTCGTCGGTGCCCTTGTCTGATCCCAGTGAGTGGCTGAAGATGCTTGCCAGCTGCTTCTCACCTCGCTACACCGTTCAGGATGTGCCCATGGTAAGTTATCTGCTCTTTGTAAAGTACATTCTATGGTTATGTGCTCTATTTCTGGATTCTCATAATGGTCTCCCTTTCGATTGCTTTACTACATTTCTGACCCCGTTCTGTTTTTATGTGTAAGCTGCACGGGCCAGGGCCTTTATTGGAGAGTTCTTCCATGCCCTTTGATTGGGCAGGCAGATGGCTGATATCCCAGAACTCCAGCAACTCAAGGATCAGCTGGAGTAAACCAAGTAGTGGGCTGCTTCCATCAAAGCTGATAAGACTCTGACCCAGAAGCTACTGGATGAAGCCACAGAGGAGAGGGATCGCTTGAACGTCAAGCGTGATGCTTTGAAGAACTCCAACTCCCATCTACATGGGATGTTTAAGGAATCAGAAGCTGTCGTGGCAGACAACACGTGGCTCTCCTCTTAACTCAAGGAGATTTTCGCCCGGGCCTCCACTGCGGAGGCCAAGCTGCAGAGTTTGGTTAAGGAGATGAGCTTAAGGGTCAATTCTCTGCTATGCAGGCTGATCATAACGGTTGCTCAACTAAGCTAGAGCAGCAGGCCAAGGAGGCGGAGCAGACTCTACTGGCCAAGGTTGCTGAGGTGAAGCAAGAGGCTGCCGAGGCTCTCAAGGCTAGGGAGTCTAAGCTAGGGGCTGAGTTCTCCAAGGTGTTAGCTAATAGGGAGGCTTAGCTTAGCTGCATTCTGAGGAGGTTTCCAGGGTAGCAGGGACGAAGGAGGCTTTCAAAGTCAAGTACTGGGACGACTGCAAGCATGTCGTTTGCTGAGTTCTATGGCATCTTCAGCCCACTTTTGACTGGGATGCCTTCGAGAAGGCGTACGAAAAAGGTGTGTACATGGACCCGCCTGCTACCCGGGAGCTCAAAGACATGGAGCTTCTCTACTCTCTGCCTGCATGGATGGTAGTTCTCTTCCTGATCAATAGGAACTCGGGCGGCTATCTCACGCTTTGCCTCAGTCTTCTTGTGACTCATGTCTGAGTTGCTGAGGTGGATGAGCTGGGAGCCTGTGCTAAACTGAATGCAGTCCCCCGTTTTTGCCCTCCGATGACGTCCCTAATTGACTTCTTGTAATATTTGTGATTAAATAGTCAAATAATAGTTTCTCGTCTTTATTTGCTCCCTCTTTTGTTAAGGTAGCCGCCTTCCTTTATAATAGATTTGTAGTTTATGTTCCGTCTTCTGACCAGAATCTCTCTGTAAGACTATATTTTCTGAGAAATGCAAGTCCCTTCATTCTGACTGGAAACTTGTCTGTTTATAATTCTTGTACATTGATAATTAGAACATAAGTATAGCCTTTAGTCTCCAAACAAGAGTTACAATAGTAAGGGGATGAATAAAAAATGCAACAAACCCACAATCTTTCTATCTGGGATTCAAGTACTTTATAAACAAAGGAAAAATGATGACATTGAAATACTAAGGAAATAGCTCATAAACCACCCATGTGGGATACAAACTTTGAGGCTTATTTCCAACAATCCCCCACAAGAATCAAAGTTTAGGAAGGATAAAAGAAAGAGAAGAACAATTTGGGTTTTTGTAAAAGAAGAATGCATAGGTGTTAATCTCTTGCGACTTGAATTAACACTTAGTGAGATAGACTCTGGACTCTCGTTCAAACAAGTGATTTTCATCTTGAACTTGAGAGAACTTAAAGCCTTTGTCTAAACCACACATCCATCCTTTTAGAATCAGTCACTCCGCGATCAACATGGCGCCTATACTGGCCATACGCCTTACCTGGACACTCATAGATGCTCTAGAGAAACGACCCCAGTTTCTCATAGGAAGCGGACCCACTTCCACATCTAAGTAGGTGAATCCCATCAAGTGCGTATCACCACACACCACCACGCAACTTTGGATATGGGTTCATTAAGAGCCTTTTGCTCAACCTCAAACACAAGTGATATGCACTTCATAACAAAACTTTACACAAGAGGGATAGACAAAATATAAGTGCTTTTATTACTTAATGGCCCTTTCCGACCTTAAGATGAGAGGTAGTTGTTCAACCTATTTCCCTTTCGCTTTTTCCAAGCGTTTCTTCAAGTTGTTGATGACTATCTTGTTACTCAACTCTGCTTGTCCGTCTTATTGGGGATATCTCGGAGTCGATTTGTAAAGTTTGATGTTCCATTAGTCACACAATCTTTGTGTATTATTGCTTATGAATTGGGACCCGTTGTCGCATATGATCTCACTTGGGATTCAAAACCTATATAAAATGTTACGCTTAGCAAAAGAAATTACCTCTTTGTCTTTGACAGTTCTGAATGGTTCTGCTTCGATCCACTTGGAGAAGTAGTCGGTCATGGCCAGCATGAAGACTCGTTGCCCCGGTGCTCGAGGTAGCTTGCCTACTATGTCCATCCCCCACTTCATGAATGGCCATGGCGACAGAACGGGGTGCAGCATCTCCGACGGCTAGCTCAGCATGGCCGCGTGTATTTGGCAAGCTTTACAACATTTGGCGTATTTCGTTGCGTCGCGTTTCATAGTCGGCCAGTAGTATCCGAGGCGTCGGGCTTTAAGTGACAAGCTCCTCCCTCCGGAGTGGTTACCGCAGACGCCGTCGTGTATGTCTTTCAATAGTTGTTTGGCTTCGTTTGGTTCGAGGCATCGCAAATATGGACCTGAAACAAATGCCCTAAACAGAACGTCGTCAATTACAAAGAATCGAGAGGCTTTTACCTTGACGGCTTTTGCCTCTTTCTTATCTGTGGGCAAGACGTCACGTAGTAGCCAATCTTTGTATGGTTTAGTCCAGCTGCCTTGTGGATTGGCATCGACGGGCGTTGCTCCGTCGTTCAGAGTCACGATGTCTCTCTCGATGGCTGGATGTAACAAATGAATAATGGGTATGTTGGCGATGCCCGAATCTTTTACGACTACCCTCTGACCTGCTAGGGCATCAGTGGGAAAGTTCTGCTCGTGGGGCACTTGTTAGAACAGACAGTTGTTGAAGTGCTTTGTTAGTAGTTGGACGACTTTAAGGTAGGCTTTCATCTTGGGATCTTTAGCTGTATAAGAATGTTACTTTGCCAGATTATCAACAATGAGTCACTGCTTACCTCAAGTTCCTTTATTCCCATGTCCTTTGCTGTCGTCAGTCCCATAATCAGTGCTTCGTACTCAGCTTCGTTGTTCATCACCTGGAATTCTCACCTAACTGAATGGGAGCTGACGTCACCTTGGGGAGATGTCAGGACGACGCCTAGGCCGATGCCTCGCATGTTAGAAGCTCCATCAATGAACAAAGTTCATCGCCCGTCCGCCAACACACAGTCGAGCTGGTTAACTTCGTTGATGGCGTCTGGTTCTAGCTAGGGACAGAAATCTGCAACGAAGTCTGATAGGGTCTGGGACTTTATGGATGTCCTTGGCTCGTAAGTTATGTTATAGCCGCTCAGCTGCATGAACCATTTGGTCATCCTTCCTGTGAGGTCAGGTTTCCTCATGATTGTTCTCATGGGATAGTTAGTACGTACGATTATGCTATGACATTCAAAATAGGGGCGTACCTTAGTGGGAGCTACTATCGAGGCCAAATTAACTTTTCAAGCTGAGAATACCTCGTTTCAGCGTTAAGTAGTGACTTGCTTACATAGAAGAAGGGATATTGTGTTCCGTCTTCTTCTTTGGCGAGGACAACGCTGACCTCCGTTTCTGTGACGACCAAGTAGAGATATAGAGGCTCCCTATCAGTTGGCTTTACCAATAATGGTGGTTGCGTCAAGTACTTCTTCAGTTTCTCCAGAGCGTCTTCGTGTTCATCTGTCCATTCAAAACGTTTATTTTTACGCAACACGTCATAGAATAACTTAAATTTATCTGACGACTGGGAGATGAATCTGTTGAGTGCTGCGTCCCGTCCTGTTAGTTTATGGACTTTCTTGAAGGATCTGGGGGAATGGAGGTTGACAATAGCTTTGATTTGGTCTGAGCTCGCTTCGATCCCTCTCTTTGTCACCACATGGCAGAAGAATTTGCCGGATGAAACCCCGAACGAGCATTTGGAGGGGTTCAACTTCATGCTGTGTTTTCTCAGCACTTCGAAAGATTGCCTGAGGTGTTCTATATGATCCGCCGCTTTAGTCGACTTGACCAACATGTCGTGTAACACCCCGAATTTCTCTGAAATTTTCGCGCGTTAATTATTACTATTTTAGACGATAAATTATGTTTCGTTAATATATTTCCGGTAAATACTTATATTTTATATCTACTTTTTCTTTCGATAATATTTATATATTTTATATGTGAATTTAAATGTAGCATTGTGAAGTATACGAGCAATGCTCATATTTGCGTCAATTACTTTAACGAGCAATGTAGCGCTCGTTTATGTGCGATATGTATAATGTGATAGCTTGATAAATACGTATTTATATTACGTTGGTAATTATAATTTTTATTTAGAATATATTTTAAGCGATGTACTTTATTTCTTGATAGCATATGTTGTACTTGAGGTTGCGCACTTTTTGCTACTTAACTTAAGGGGTCCGAAATTTCTGTTTATGAAGGGTCTTGGACAGCCCTTGGATCCTTTTGTAACGTTAATATGATCATGGGTCACACCCTTTCACTCACCCTCATTATACCCCCTATTGATGGCCATCAAACCACTATTAACACCACTTTTAATCACCCTCATTTCACCTCCGTTTTGCTGTAATTAAAATCATAATTTTATTCCCTTCTCCATACCTCCATCCACACGCCTAACCCCAAGGAAAAGAGAGGAAGAGTTCTCTTGCTTTTCCTACACCATTTTCTCACACAAATCAGTTTTCCTTATTGGTTTTCAAGCTATTTTCGCACCGGTTTTCAACCGGTTGTTGAGTTCGTTGTAATTGTGACCGTAGGAGACAAAGCTGGTGACAATTCTCAAGGTGCCTAAACTTCAATCAAGCGTTCTACTACTTTCCACGCGAAGAATAAGGTAACTAGCGTTTTTCTAGTTCGATAGGGAATAGATTTTGAACTTAGGTTGTTAAAATCACGTTAGAGAACTTATAACCATGCTAGGTGGAACTTAGGTGATTGTTTGCTTGTAGTTTAGCGTAGTATCATGTTTAGGATGTTGTTTGTGGTACTTACTATGTATTGAGCATGATGATGTGATCACGTTGTTGGTTGGATTGTTGGATGTTGACGAGTTTGCAGTTTTGTTATTACGTTGATTGGTGTGATTTGATTAATCGTTGGAGTTAAGTTTTGGGTTGTTATTGATGCTTAGTATTATGCTAGGATGTTGCCTTGGATGAGTAGGGGTATGTATTGGTGTTTAGTCGTTGTTGGAGACTAGACGTGCATTAAACGGACGAAGCGTGAGCGTACGAGCGCTGCCTGCAAGCCACGATCAGTGGTAGCTCGCGACTCGCGACCGACGTCTGCCGTCCTAGTTTGCGTTTTGATGTTTGTTTTTCTTTTAAGCTTACAACATATTTATATGTTAAGTGTTGGGCTTATGTATGTATATTGAGCATGTTAGAGTACGTTGGAGTTGTTTTATTAAGGAAACGTACCCTAGTTGGTTGGGAAGTTTTGGTTGTTGTTCGGTTTGTTGAGTGTTGTGGGCCTATACTTTCAGTTGTCGACGTTGAAATTCTTAGGGGAGGATAATGCTGTCCTTAGCATCTTTTCGCCAAGAGTTATGTACGGGGAATATTGTGATTTAGTCATAATTGACTCCGTACCCAAACTCAGATAAAGTTTTTGTGTTATACGCCTCAACATGGTTGATTTGTTGTCTCATGGAATGGTTATGCTTGTATACCTTGGCTTGTATATGTATGTTGGTTATTTGAGTTGATTTGTATACCTTGGCTTGCATACTCATGTATAACTGTTGATTGAGTTTCCTTTGTATGCCTTGTCGTGTATACTTTGCTTTTTGTTTGATTTTCCTAAGGGCGGCATGGTGCTAGGAATTTGTTTATTTATCCTGAGGGCGGTATGGTCCATGGTTCACTTACGGGTGGTATGATCCGTTGAGTTTTGCTATCCGGAACAGGCGGTATGGTCCTCGGATATGCAGCTATTCGGAACGGGCTGTATGGTCCTCAAATATGCAAAGTAGGCCTTGGGCGATGTGGTCCAATGAGTCTACTCACAGGCGGTATGGTCTGTTGTCTTTGAATTAATGTGTGCTTGATTGTGTGTGTTGATTTGATTATTGGTACTTAGTTTTCCCCTTAGGCATGTTTGATGCTTATGATTTGTTATACCTCGTTTTGCACGTTGTGAGCATGTTATCTTTGTGATGTATATCTTTGGCCTTGCTTCTACTTTCTTTAAGTTAATTATTTGTTCCTGTTGTGCTTGGAGAACTGCTTGTTATCGCCCACTAATTGTGAAAGTTGTTGATTTATTATGCAGATGACGATGGTGTTTAGGATTGTTACGTTTTGGACCGGGAAAGTGCGTTTTGGCCTTGTGAGTAAGAAGGTGGTGCTTGTCATAGTGGATGAGCATTTTGAGTCGGGAATTAGGACTAGCTACTTAGTAGGCCTTAGGTAGTTTTCTTTATGTTTTGTCGTATGTTTTGAACCATGGATTACTAGTATTGTCTTTTGGTTTTGGATCATTTTATCTTGAGGTTTCTTTGAAGTTTCTTTATGTTTGAAACTTTGGTTGGAATGAGGGTATGGGACCTCATTTCCCTTTTTATAGAACATCGGAAGTTAATTATCTTTTTTTAGAGGATTTATGCTTATTCATAGTTTAATTCTACTCCTTAGAGTAGCATCTCAGTCTTAGTGGTATTTTCGCTACCACTAGTTGCTTTATTTTATTTATTATTGTCTCTTTTGTTCTTTGTATCGGACGGGATGTTACAGTTGCTATCAGAGCCAAACGTTCCAAAAACTCTCTTTGAGTTGCTACTTATTTCACGAGAAATATGAAGACTTGTAACTAGGATTACTAGTGTCTTAGGCTTCAAGTTTAGTGCTTATCTAGAGTTACTTGGGTTGGAAAGAAACCATGGGAACCCTTTTTTTTGCGTTATTTGTCGATTAAATGTTTACTTATGTGAATTTAGTTTACTAATTTATAAGTTTCTGTATTGTAGAATGCCTCCACGACAACAAATGGCTACTAGAAAGGAAGCCGCTCGCCGTCGCTGTCAAAGCCTCGAAAATGCGTTCATATCCTTGGCTAACAGAGCTACTACCCCCGTTGTTGGGCAGTCAGCGTTTGATCGATTTGACCGTCATAGGCCACCTACTTATGATGGTGCAGCTGTTCCAGTGGCTCCGGAAGACTGGTTAAGGGAAATGAAGAAGCTCTTTACGACAACTAATTTCCCTGTTGCTGAGATGGTACCTATTAGGGCTTACTACTTGAAGAAACAAGTCGATAATTGGTGGGCTACGGTAAATACTACTTGCATGGCTGTGGGAGGATTTGGGTGGACTCAGTTTTCCACCAAGCTGAAGGAGATCAAGTTTTATCCCGATGAGTTACGTTGGCAGAAACAGGAAGAGTTTCTATCTTTGACTCAAGGGAACATGAATATCCAAGAGTATACGGACCGCTTTACAGAGCTGTCTAAGTTTGCCAGTATCGTCATGCCCACTGAAGCGGAGAGAGTTAAGAGGTACATAAAGAAGATGGATCCTAGAGTAAGGACCCTTGTGTTGTGTTCGGGAGCTACTACTTTCCAAGGTGCTTATGAAATGGCCTTGAGTGTCCATGATTCTATAAAGGAGGAAGAAACTGCTAAGGCTGCATATGTGAGAAAGCCTGTCCCTTCTTTTACTCCTAGTCCGGCTAAGAAGCTGAGGTTTGAACAGAATCACCGTGGTGGGTATCAAGGTTCCAGTTCTAGGTCGAGTTTTGATCCGTCCAAGTGTCGGAAGTGTGAGAAGCCTCATCATCCGGGGAAGGACTGTAACGGATCTACCATTGTTCGCTTCTACTGTAGGGAAGTCGGTCATAAGACTTATGAGTGCCCTAAGAATCCGAGAGCTACAACTAGTCCTCCTATTCCTTCTAGTTCTTCTGCTCCACCGAAGAATCGAGTTGACAGCATGACTCATTCTAACACTGAAGTTCATCCCGACGTCATCACTGGTACCTTTCTTGTTAATTCTGTCCCTGCTTTCGTGTTGTTTGATTCAGGTGCTACAGTGTCGTTTGTTTCTATTTCTTTTGCCAAGAAAGCTAACTTGTCTTCGAGTTCTCCTCTTCAAACTCTTATATCTCTTCCTTCTGGTGAGAATTGCCCTTGTCATGCCGCGTACCATGATGTGACTATTTCCTTGTTGGGTACTAATCTTCCTACTGATCTTAAGGAATTCTCCATGACTGAGTTCGATGTTATTTTGGGTATGGATTGATCAAAAGGTGACTCTTCGTAGTCCGTGTGGCAAGCGCATCTCCTATAGTGGAGTGGTTTTGAAGAAAAGGGTAAAGATCGTGTCTGCTCTTAAAATGCAAAAGCTTCGTCAGAAAGGGGAACAAGTGTTCCTTTGTATGGTCAAAGATTTGACTCAAGAACCGAATTTAGAAGACATTCCTGTTGTCCGTGAGTATCCGGACGTCTTTCCTGATGAGTTACTAAGTATCCCTCCTGAAAGAGATGTCGAGTTTAGCATTGACCTCACTCCTGGTATTCTCCTCTATCTAAGGCCCCGTATAGAATGCGCCTGCTGAATTGTAAGAGTTGAGGACTCAGTTGCAAGAACTGATAGATTAGGGATTCATTAGACCAAGTGTCTCACCGTGGGGTGCTTCTGTTCTGTTCGTCAAGAAGAAGGATGGGAGTTTGCGGCTTTGTATTGATTACCGTGAACTGAACAAGGTGACTATCAAGAATAGATATCCCTTGCCCCGCATTGAAGATCTGTTTGACCAATTGAAGAGTGCTGGAGTTTTCTCTAAGATAGATTTAAGGTCGGGTTATCATCAAATTCCGGTGAAGAAGGAAGATATCCCTAAGATCGCTTTCCGTACAAGATATGGACATTATGAATTCATAGTTATGCCCTTCAGTCTTACAAATGCTCCTGTTGTATTCATGGACCAGATGAACCGCTCCTTCCATGACTTCTTGGATACGTGTGTGGTTGTCTTCATTGATGATATCCTTGTGTACTCTAAGAACGAAGAAGAGCATGAGAAACATCAGAGGTTGATCTTGGATATTTTGAGGAAACATAAGTGGTTCGCAAAGTTCTCCAAGTGCAAATTCTGGCTTAAGGAGGTGTCGTTTTTAGGCCATGTCATCAACAAAGATGGTGTTATGGTGGACCTTCCAAGATTAAAGCCATTGTAGAATGGGAAATTCCTAACAATGTTTTTGAGATCCGAAATTTCCTAGGCCTTACTGGTTACTATCGGAGGTTTGTTAAGGATTTCTCAAAGATAGCTCAGCTGTTTACCAAGTTGATGAGAAAAAAGAGCAAGTTTCTGTGGTCTGAAGAGTGCGAGAAGGCATTCCAAGAGTTGAAGAAGCACCTCACTACTGCTCCAGTTCTGACTTTGCCTACTGAAGTGGTTGAGTTTGAAGTCTATAGTGACACATCGAAGCACAATTTGGGTTGTGTCCTTATGCAACAAAGGAAGGTTGTGGCATACGCCTCTAGACAGTTGAAGGTGCATGAGAGAAATTATCCTACTCATGATCTAGAGTTGGCTGTTGTGGTGTTTGCCCTTTAATTTGGCGACACTATCTGTATGGAGTCCTGTGTAAAGTGTTTACCGACCACAAGAGTCTTAAGTATATCTTCACTCAGCGTGATTTGAATTTGAGATAGAGAAGGTGGTTGGAATTGATCAAAGATTTTGATATACAGCTTGATTATCATGAGGGTAAAGCTAATGTGGTTGCTGATGCTCTCAGTCGTAAGTCGAAGCATTCTCGTAGTGCGACTAGAACCTTGCCAAGGGATTTGTGTGACGAGTTTCGAAAGCTCGAAATCGAGGTTGTACCTCAAGGTTCGTTAGAAACTCTTTGTGCTATGAGTGTTGAACCTGTTTTGTTCCAAGAATTGCGAGAGAAGCAAAGGAATGATCCTAAGTTAGAGAAGATCCGAGAAGCTAAAGCTCAGGGACGAGCCTAGAATTTCGAAGTTGAATCTGAGGGAAGTCTGAAATTTATGGGCCGTTGGTGTGTGCCAAATGACTTAGAGCTTATGGAGATGATTTTCGAAGAAGCTCATTGTACTCCCTATTCTGTTCATCCTGGGGGTGATAAGCTTTACAAAGATCTTAAGGCTAATTTCTAGTGGCCTTGTATGAAGAGAGAAGTGGCTGAATTTGATGCTAGATGTTTGGTGTGTCAAAGGGTTAAGATCGAGCATCAAAGGCCAGGTGGGTTACTACAACCATTGCCTATTCCCGCATAGAAGTTCGATTCTATCTCGATGGCTTTTGTTATGGGTCTTCCGAGAGCTGCTGGTGGTAAGAATGTCGTATGGGTGATAGTAGACCGATTGACTAAGGTAGCACGGTTTATTCCGATGAAGAATACTTGGTCTATGGAAGAGTTAGCGGAAGCTTATGCTAACGAAATCATTCGATTGCATGGTATCCCGAAGGATATAGTCTCTGACCGTGATCCTAGATTCTTGTCTCATTTTTGGGTGGCTCTACAAGAGGCTTTTGGTACTAAGTTGAAGTTGAGTACCGCATTTCATGCCGCTACTGATGGGCAAACTGAGAGAACTATTCAGAATTTAGAAGATATGCTCCGTGCTTGTGCTTTGGAATTTCAAGAGTCTTGGTTGAAGTCGTTGAATTTGGTAGAGTTCTCCTACAATAACAGCTACCATGCTGGTATCCAGATGGCTCCTTATGAAGCATTATATGGGCGAAAGTGTCGTAGTCCTACTTGTTGGAGCGACATTAGTGACTCTTTGGTGTTGGGGCCAGACTTGATTCAGGATTTTGTTGAGCAAGTGAAGGTTATTCAGGATAGAATGACGGCTGCTCAGGATAGGCAAAAGTCTTATGCACACATCGGAAGCCTATTTCTTACACCGTTGGAGATAAGGTACTTTTGAAGGTGTCTCTAATGAAGGGTGTGATGAGATTCGCACAGAAAGGCAAGTTGAGTCCGAAGTATGTGGGTCCCTATAAAATCATAAAGAAAATTGGAGAGGTGGCTTACAGATTAGCTATGCCACCTGATTTGTCAAGAGTGCACGATGTGTTCCATGTATTGCAGTTGCGGAGATATCGCAGCGATCCTTCTCATGTCATTCGTATAGAATCAGTCGCAATTGAACCGAATTTGACTTTCGAAGAGCGACCTGTCCAAATCTTGGACCGTCAGAATCGTGCCTTGAGAAGAAAGGTGATACCTTTGGTTAAAGTACTTTGGAGAAGCCAAAAGTACGAGGAAGCCACTTGGGAAACGGAAGAGTCAATGAGGCTGAAGTATCCCGAGTTATTTGTCTCATGTATTTTTTCCTTTGTTATTTTAAGTTTCGAGGACGAAACTTTTCTGAAGGAAGGGAGATTGTAACACCCCGAATTTCTCTGAAATTTTTGCGCGTTAATTTACTATTTTAGACAATAAATTATGTTTCGTTATTATATTTCCGTTAAATACTTATATTTCATATCTACTTTTTATTTCGATAATATTTATATATTTTATATGTGAATTTAAATGTAGCATTGTGAAGTATACGAGCAATGCTCATATTTGCGTCAATTACTTTAATGAGCAATGTAGCGCTCGTTTATGTGCGATATGTATAATGTGATAGCTTGATAAATACGTATTTATATTAAGTTGGTAATTATAATTTTTATTTATAATATTTATTTTAAGTGATGTACTCTATTTCTTGAAAACGTACGTTGTACTTGAGGTTACGCACTTTTTGCTACTTAACTTAAGGGGTCCGTAATTTCTGTTTTACTTGGGGTTTATGAAGGGTCTTGGACAGCCCTTGGATCCTTTCGTAACGTTAATATGATCATGGGTCACACCCCTTCACTAACCCTCATTATACCCCTTAATGATGGCCATCAAACCACCATTAACACCACTCTTAATCACCCTCATTTCACCTCCCTTTTGCTGTAATTAAAATCAGAATTTTACTCCCTTCTCCATACCTCCATCCACACGCCTAACCCCAAGGAAAAGAGAGGAAGAGTTCTCTTGTTTTTCCTACACCATTTTCTCACACAAATCAGTTTTTCTTATTGGGTTTCAAGCTATTTTCGCACCGGTTTTCAAGCCTCTGTTGAGTTCGTTGTAATTGTGATCGTAGGACACAAAGCTGGTGACAATTCTCAAGGTGCCTAAACTTCAATCGAGCGTTTTACTACTTTCCATGCGAAGAATAAGGTAACTAGCGTTTTTCTAGTTCGATAGGGAATAGATTTTGAACTTAGCTTGTTAGAATTACGTTAGCGAACTTAGAATCATGCTGGGTGGAACTTAGGTGATTGTTTGCTTGTAGTTTAGCGTAGTATCATGTTTAGGATGTTGTTTGTGGTACTTACTATGTATTGAGCATGATGATGTGATCCCGTTGTTGGTTTGATTGTTGGATGTTGTCGAGTTTGATGTTTTGTTGTTAAGTTGATTGGTGTGATTTGATTAATCGTTGGGGTTGAGTTTTGGGTTGTTATTGATGCTTAGTATCATGCTAGGATGTTGCCTTGGATGAGTATGGGTATGTATTGGTGTTTAGTCGTTGTTGGAGACTAGACGTGCATTAAACGGACGAAGAGTGAGCGTACGAGCGCTGCCCGCAAGTCACGAGCAGTGGAAGCTCGTGACTCGCGTCCGTCTGGTGGCACCTCGCGACCGTCGTCGCTGGTCGCGACCGACGTCTGCCGTCCTCGTTTGCGTTTTGATGTTTGTTTTTCTTTTAAGCTTACAACATGTTTATATGTTAAGTGTTGGGATTATGTATGTATATTGAGCATATTAGAGTACGTTGGAGTTGTTTTATTAAGGAAACGTACCCTAGTTGGTTGGGTAGTTTTTGTTGTTATTCGGTTTGTTGAGTGTTGTGGGCCTATACTTTGAGTTGTCGACATTGAAATGCTTAGGGGAGGATAATACTGTCATTAGCATCTCTTCGCCAATAGTTATGTACGGGGAATATTGTGATTTAGTCATAATTGACTCCGTACCCAAACTCAGATAACGTTTTTGTGTTATACGCTTCAACATGTTTGATTTGTTGTTTCATGGAATGGTTATGCTTGTATACCTTGGCGTGTAAACGTATGTTGGTTATTTGATTTGATTTGTATACCTTGGCGTGTATACTCATGTATGGATGTTGATTGAGTTTCCTTTGTATGCCTTGTCGCGTATACATTGCTTTTTGTTTGATTTTCCTAAGGGCGGCATGGTCCTAGGAATTTGTTTGTTTATCCTGAGGGCAATAAGGTCCTAGGATTTGGTTACTTAACCGTGGGCGGTATGGTCCATTGGTTCACTCACGGGTGGTATGATCCGTTGAGTTTTGCTATCCGGAATGGGCGGTATGGTCCTCGGATATGCAGCTATTCGGAACGGGCGGTATGGTCCTCGAATATGCAAAGTAGGCCTTGCGCGGTATGGTCCAATGAGTCTACTCACAGGCGGTATGGTTTGTTCTCTTTGAATTGATGTGTGCTTGATTTTGTGTGTTGATTTGATTATTGGTACTTAGTTTTCCCCTTATGCATGTTTGATGCTTATGATTTGTTGTACCTCGTTTTGCACGTTGTGAGCATGTTATCTTTGTGATTTATAACTTTGGCGTTGCTTCTACTTTATTTAAGTTTATTATTTGTTCCTGTTGTGCTTAGAGAACTGCTAGTTACTGCCCACTGATTGTGAAAGTTGTTGATTTATTATGCAGATGACGATGGTGTTTAGGATTGTTACGTTTTGGACCAGGAAAGTGCGTTTTGGCCTTGTGAGCAAGAAGGTGGTGCTTGTCATAGTGGATGAGCATTTTGAGTCGGGAATTAGGACTAGCTACTTAGTAGGCCTTAAGTAGTTTCCTTTATGTTTTGTCGTATGTTTTGAACCATGGATTAATAGTATTGTCTTTTGGTTTTGGATCATTTTATCTTGAGGTTTCTTTGAAGTTTCTTTATGTTTGGAACTTTGGATCATAGTTTAATTCTACGTACTCCTTAGAGTAGCATCTCCGTCTTAGTGGTATTTTCGCTACCACTAGTTGCTTTATTTTATTTATTATTATCTCTTTTGTTCTTTGTATCGAACGGGATGTTACATGTCGTCGATATATACTTCCATTGTCTTGCCAATTTGTCTTTCAAATATCTTGTTGACTAACCTCTGGTACGTGGCTCCTGCATTCTTTAGTCCAAATGGCATAACTTTATAACAAAAAATACCTCGACTTGTGACGAAAGCCGTCTTTTTTTGATTTTGCGGGTGCATGAGTATTTGGTTGTATCCACTGAACGCGTCCATGAAAGACAGCATCTCGTGTCCCATCGTCGCATCCACCATGGCGTCAATATGAGGTAGTGGGAATGGATCCTTTGGACATGCTCTGTTAACCAATCACGCCACTTACCGTTTTCCTTGCTTACCACCACGACGTTTGCTAACCAATCAGGATATTGGACTTCCCGTATTTTTCCCGTCTCGAGCAGTTCTTGCACTTCCTCGTCGATGATCTTGTTCCGCTCTGGAGATAACTTTCGACGTTTCTGTTTGACAGGCGTACAAGCAGGATCAACATTTAGCTTATGCGTAATGACTTTGGCAGAATACCTGGCATGTTGTCATGTGTCCAAGCGAAACAATCGGCGTTGTCTCTCAGAAAGATGATCAGTTCTTTCCTGACGTCCTCTGGTGTGTCCGCGCCAATATGGACAACTTGTTCTGGTTTGGCCGGGTCTCAGACGACGTCGTCTAGTCTCTTAGGTTATGGTTCTTTATAACGCCGTTCTGCAATTGCTATGCCACCTGTCCGTCTAGGTTGGAGGGTTTCAGCATTGCCTTTTAGCATTCTTTGGCTATTTTGTGGTCGCCCTTGATCTCCTAGATCCCCCATTTAGTCGGAAATTTGATCGTCTGGTGGTAAGTGGAGGGGACGGCTCGCATTTCATGTATCCAAGCCCTGCCCAATATTACATTATAAGATGATTTACAGTCAATCACAAGGAACCTTACTGTAAGTTGACGCCTTGGGCGTATGTTGGGAGGGCGATTTCGCCGATTGTGCTTTTAGACTCTCCACTGAATCCCACTAATACGGTGATTTTTTGGTGATGTCGTCCATGCTCAGACCCATCTCAGTTAGAGCGTCTAGGGTGATAATGTTGGCGGAACTTCCGTTGTCGACGAGGATTCTTTTAAGTAGGCAGTTCCCTATTGTCGGGGAAATTACTAGTCCGTCATGGTGGACGTCTGACACGTCGTCTGCGTCCGACTCGTCGAAGGTGATCCTTTGGTCGTCGTACGCCACCTTTCTTGGCCTCGGAGTCAGTTTGTCCATGTTGCATTCTTTGGCATGTCATTTTGCTATTGAATAAGCTAAACCACAAACGTCAGATCCACCAGTTACTACATTAACAGTTTTAATAGGAACAGGAGGAGGGGGAGGTTTGAGTTTAGAAGAATTTTGATCTTAGTGACGACGCTTTTGGCTTTGTCCAACATGACGTCTTTACACATGTCCAAAGCGTAGCAGGTATGCTACTTCTCTTCTCAGGGCGACGCACTCGTCGGTCAGGTGGTCGATATCTTGGTGGTAGTCACACCACTTCGTCGGGTCTTTCTTGTCTCCTGGTTTGTTGAAATTTCCGGGCCATCTCACCGCTTCCCCCATGTTCATTAGGTGTTTAACTAGGCCAGAAGTGTCGACGCAGAAGTTTTATTTCTGGATCTTTGGTGGCAAGTCTGGGCTCTTTTTCCAGTCGCCGCTCTCTCCATTGACCACGACGACCTGTGCTTCATCGTTAGCTCGCCTGTATGGCTTGTACATGTTGTCGGGTCTTTTGCTGTACGCGGACTTCCTGTTGGACCTGTCGTAGCTCGAGAACTCCATCCTTGAGTCGAGGTCTTCTTCCAACCTGATCTGGGCTAAAGTTTTTGCCTGCACATCTTCAAAAGCAGTACAAGGATATTTAGTTAGATCTCTGTAAAGGCCGTTGTCGCCCAATAGTCCTTGTCAAAATGCTTCTGTGAAGGTGGCTATGTCGCATCGTGGGATGGACACCTTCTCCCTGTTGAACCTGTTCAAGTTTTCCCTGAGGGCTCATTTTGCTTCTGAACGACCCTGTATAAGTTGTTGGTATGCTTCTCTAGGTTGCGACTACTGAAGAACTGTTGGTTTAAAATGTTGCAAGGTCAGCAAAACTGGATATGCTCCCGTGGGGAAGGGTGATCAGCCATTGTAGAGCGGGGCCTGACAAGGTCGACCCGAAGCCCTTACAGAGGCAAGCCTCTCTCATTTCTCATGGGACGGGGATGGTCATCATTCTTTGTTTGTACTAAGCGATGTGCTCGTTCGGATCCTTCGTCCCGTCGTACAACTTCATGTTGGGAGTGGAGAATCTCTTGGGGATGTCCACAATGTCGTGAACAATCAATTGCTAATGTAGATATGAAATTTCATAATAAAATTGTTGTCGCACGCATCGCGTGTATAGAAATCTACTAAATGGGGTGTCTACTCGGCTCCATTGGTATTTTGACGAAGCGGCGGTAGGTCCACCACTTGCTCCAGTATGGGCGAGCCGGTTAACAGTAGGTGTCCGTGGTTGTCAGGAACGGTAGTTATCAGGTGATTAGGCTGGGGGGCGGTGCATGTTCCTTCAGGTTGAGGCGACGGGAGACTTCACTGGTGTCGTGCCGATAGACGGACTTGGAGTTCGAAGCGATTGACGCCACATATTGGATCTGGGAATGCAGGGCGTCATTCTCGCGTTGCAGGATCAACATCTTTTCTTCCAATGAGTCCATTTCAGAGACGCGGGCTTTCAATGCATCTATCTTGGCCAGTCGTCCTGCCATTATGTCGAACCTTTGTTTCAGCGAGGCTGGGGGCTTGATTTTCCATGAGGATTGGTTTTGTAAAGATTTTTGAGTAACTGTTGAGGCTATTTCACAATCGTAGGCCCCACGCTGGGCGCCAAATTGTTTTAGACGAATTTAATACAGACGGGCAATTCCTCGGAGAGATTTATAAGGCCGACGATCGAATAACCACAATGTATGAATGATTATCAACGTATAAATAATCTCTAATATATAAGTGAAGAGGTTGTGGTGGACACCAAAAATAAAAAAAGGAAAAATAAATAAAATAAATCAATGAGTTTATTAAGTATTCCCTTCGTCCGAAAAAGCTTTTTACACTTAATTGGGCACGTTGTTTTAGATGATAAATTGTTGTTTGGTTATCAATTATATTTTATTAAAAAGGTAGATGTGATAGGAGTTAGTGAATTATATTATTTAGATGTGAGAGTAGTGGGTCATAGTTGAAAAGTCAAAAGAATAAAGTAGTAGTGGGCATGTCCAAAAATAGAAGTGTGTAGACCTTTTTGGGACGGATGAAAAAGGAAAGTGTATTGAACTTTATGGGACGGAGGGAGTAATTAAGTTTTATTTCCAAATTTAGCCTTCAGATTTTTAATAAGAAAAATTTGTGAAAAACCCCCTACAACTTTTCATTTTTGCGAATAACCCCCTGTAACTTTTTTCTGGAAAAATAACCCCTAGGAACTTATTAAAGTTATTGGATGCACCCCCAAAAATGTAACGCCGTTAAAATCTTCCGTTAAGTGGGGCCCACTTTATTCTTTCCCTCTGAAAAACTCTTTAAAATTACTTTTCTACCCCCCTAAATAAACCCAACTGATTTTCCTCTCCTTCCTCCCATTTTCCCACCTTCAATCTCTCTCCTCTTTCCTTTATTTTTTGTCATCTTCTTCCTCTCCTCTTCACACCATTTTCATCTCTGTTTTGCAGTGGCTTTAAGGGTGGTTCTGGGCAGAGTTTTGGTGTGAGTTCTGGGCGGTGGTCTTGGTGGCAGCAACAAAGAAAAGGAAGCAGAGTGGAGGGAGTAATGACGGCATTAATTTCGGCGAGTGAGGTCAGTTTTCCGGAAAATAAATGCGGATAGAGAGGGAAGAAGGGAAGGAGTTAAAATGGTGGTTTAGTGGCCGATGGCTTTAATGGAAGGTTGAGGGAGAAGGGTGAACCTTTTGTAATAGATTTAATGGAGGAAAAATCAGTGAAGGGAAGAGGAGGAAGTAGATAGGTTGAGTGACCTTCTATTTATAGAAATAGAGGGGGGAAACAAGACTGATTACACTCATGGTTGATTGGCGGATGAAGGCATTGAAGGCAAAGAAAATAAAGGGATGAAAATGGTGTGAAGAGGAGAGGAAAAAGATGACAGAAAATAAAGGAAATAGGAGAGAGATTGGAGGTGGGAATGAGAAGGAAAGAGGAGAGATATTGAAGGTGGGAGAATGGGAAGAGGGAGAGGAAAAGCAGTTGGGATTTAATTAGGGGGTAGAAAAGTAATTTTAAAGAGTTTTTGAGAGGGAAAGAATAAAGTGGGCCCCACATAACGGAAGATTTTAACGGCGTCAGAGTTTAGGGGGTGCATCCAATAACTTTAATAAGTTACTGGGGTTATTTTTGCAGAAAAAAGTTGACAGGGGTTATTCACAAAAACTGGAAAGTTGCAGGGGGTTCTTCACAAATTTTCTTTTTAATAAAGATGTTCAAAACTTCTAACTAAAATATCTAAAAACCTACAAAGTAAAAGCAATTAAAAAAATGTCAACGATTATATTTCCTTGAGATCTGTAGATAGACACCCACTTTGCTATACTTTTATATACTTTTGAATTTTTTTATTTTGAAATACATTAGTAATTGATTGTTCACGAGTGAAAGCACATTTGATCAAATTGATTATGATAAAGTATTTTAGCATGAGTGAAAAATATGATAATAGTACTTTTGAATTTTTTTCTCATTTGGACAATGAGCAAAAAATACCTTACCTAGTAGTACTATATAGCAAAAGTTGTAGTTGATGGTGGGGAGTAAGAGATGTTTTCAAAGAAAAATGAGCCAAAATGAATTTAGCTTGAAAACAAAATATATTGTGTACCTTCACATTTTATCATGTTACAGTAGCCAAAACACACATTGTATGCAAATAAAATTAGGATTTTTAGTTCAAAACCACCTAAATTTTTCACATTTTTAGAAACTCCCCCCGTAATGGATTTTTCTTTTAAATTTCCACCTATCATTCCCAATTTTATCAGAAATTTCGTTAACAAAATCGTAAAGTTGGCCCCACATATGCATTTTATTATTAGTTTCATAATCTATAGTAGATAATTTTATAGATATAGTCGCATCTTACCATAACTTTTCATGTTTTTAGCAACTCCCACCTTCATGATTTTTTTTAAAAATTCCACCTACCATTTACAAGCAATTTTATTAAAAACTCCCACCACTTAACGGTTTTTGTCAAATTTCATTAACAAAAAACCATTAAGTGGGTCCTAGATATACATTTTGTCAACAAAATGGAACTTGAAATATTTGCAATTCTTTCCAAATAGTTGTAATTCGTTCCAAAATTGCTCTAAATTTGTTGAGGATTTGCCCTTAAATTGATGAAATTGACTTCATATCACCGTAAACTAATAATACAATGCATATATGGGGCCCAATTCACGGTTTTGTTAACGGAATTTAACAAATATCATTAAGTGGTGGGAGTTTCTAATAAAATCGGGAACGATAGGTGGAAATTTAAAAGAAAAATTCATTAAGGCGGTGGGACTTTCTAAAAACGTGAAAAATTTAGGTGGTTTTGAACAAAAAATCCTAATTTTATTTGCATACGATGTGTGTTTTGGCTACTGTAACATGATAAAATATGAAGGTACACTACATATTTTATTTTCAAGCTAAATTCATTTTGGCTCATTTTTCTTTGAAATCATCCCTTACCCCCCATCATCGACTAGAAATTTTGTTATATAGTACCCGGTAAGGTACTTTTTGCTCATAGTCCAAATGAGAAAAAATTCTAAAGTACTTGAAAATACTTGATCATATTTCTCACTCATGCTGAAATACTTTATCAGGATCAATTCGATCAAATGTGCCTTCACTCATGAACAGTCAATTACTCATGTATTTCAAAATAAAATAATTTCAAAAGTATATAAAAGTATAGCAAAGTGGGTGATTATCTATAGATCTCAAGAAAATATAATCGTTGATATTTTCTTTAATTGTTTTTACTGTTTAGATTTTTAGATATTTTAGTTAGAAGTTTTGAACATCTTTTATTAAAAATCTGATGGCAAAATTTGGAAATAAAACTTAATTATTTAATAAATTCATTGATTTATTTTATTTATTTTTCCTTTTTTCTTTCGGATGTCTACCCCCACCTCTTCACTTATATAATAGAGATAGGTGATTTGTTATTGCCATAGGTGATTTGTAATACAATTTATATTATTGATCCTTCCGTGCTAGAAGGTCGTTGTCCTTATTTGTATCTCTTTTTCCCTGTTCAAGATGTAAATCTTTGTTTCATCTGCAATTCTGCACTACTTGAGTTCTTCATGTCACTTCAAATATCTGTATAAACTTCTACACCGTCTGACATGGATATGCACATTTCTCACTTCATTTGGACCTTAAACATGATAATAAATCATATAACTGGTAAGTTTACTTGGCACGTACTCGTGCAACACGAGGAGTCAAATTCATGTAACATAAGCTTGTTAGCAAACAAGATGAGGGTCGCCATGTACGTAATTCTACTTTGCATTTGCGGATAAATTGCTTGTTGTTTAGCCATACTCGTATTTTCTCCTCCCATATTTTATGTTTGTCAAACTTTAGATTTCTTACATCAACACTGTACAATTTGAGCATACTTTTCCTATCTTTTTGCAACACAGAAGTAACTGCTCATCACTTTTCCTCTTGTGACTCATTTCTGACATCTTTGACAACCGACCTTATCTGATTCATACAATTTTCTGTTACTCAGTTGTTTCATTCTTTTGTCGTCAAAAGTTCATTACACTGGGATTGGTACTGTGCCCAGACTTTTTAAGTTTCAACTAATCTTTCTGGTTCCTTTTTTCAACTTTCATATATTCCATGTAAAATGATTTTGACTGTGATATTGATAATCGGATATACTTCCTCCGTTTTTTTAAAATGTGACACTTTCCTTTTTGGGTGTTTTGAATTAGTTGTGACACTTTTTTCTTTCCTTTTATCGTAAGTTTTTGGTTGTAAAAAGACCAAACTACCCTTACTAACATTTGTTAAAACAACCTAACATTACCTAATACAACTAATTACAACACTAATCTAAGTTAATTAATCTATCACCAATACTAACCCCCCAACACCCACTTTCTCTCTCCTCACCCATTTCCACCATACAACCATCAGAAGCTTTCTCATTTTCCATTTCCACCGTCATATTCCACCAACACCTACTCTCTCCTCACCCAATCCACAACCACCACAACCACCACACTAAAACTAATCATT
This sequence comes from Patellifolia procumbens, assembly GCA_947645195.1. Classification (NCBI taxonomy): domain Eukaryota; kingdom Viridiplantae; phylum Streptophyta; class Magnoliopsida; order Caryophyllales; family Amaranthaceae; genus Patellifolia; species Patellifolia procumbens. The sequence continues at coordinate 1,016,070 of CANSGD010001201.1, forward strand.
TGTACAACACCACCCAACCACCGCCACAACTCCTTCCTTTCCTCCTTCGAATTGCAAGAACCGCAGCCACCGCCACAACAATCACAGCCACCGCAGCAAGTACTCCTTCAAACAACAATAACTACAACCATCGTCAGTTCTCCTTCCTCCTCCGTCTAACAACAATAACCACAACCTCCATAAACAACCCAGATCTACTTTCTCTCTCATCATTGTCACCTTCTTCGATCTCCTTCCTCCACCAACAGTCACTACCTTCTTAGACAACCGCCGTCTTCCTTCGATCGCCACCTTCTAATTACAATTCCAATTTTTTTATTTTTTATTTTGTTTTGGTTTCAACATTAGTTTCTATTTTGTTCGATTTTAATTTTGATTTCAATATTGGATTTTGCTTTTGATCTGGATGTGTTTTTACCGATTTGGGTGGTGGTGATTAGCATGTGTGGAAGAGACGATGGTGTTTGGAGTGCGATTCTGGTAGTGGTGGCAGATTGGTGGTGGTAGTGGTGGCGGTGGCGGTGGCGAAATGATGCTGGTTGTGGAAGATGGCATAGGGTGGTGGTTATGGGTAGTATTAATTCATGCCCCCACTCCCCTAATTACATACCCTCACCTACTCTTAATCTTTCAATTAAAATTTTGCCTAGGGGTTTGTGCTTATACAAAAGTGTCATATTTAAAAAAACGGAGGAAGTATCAGTTTCTATACAAAATGGATTGGAATCGGATCCTTTTTTTGATTGATTTTTATAAACTACACATGTTTTGGTTTAGAGAGAGCTACAAAGGGCAGTAGTGTAGACCGGATTCGAGACTTTACCAACTAATTAAGTAATAGTTTTTTTGCGATGTTCTTAAACTAAAGTACTGAAGTTTACATGATTATTAGGTGTAATCCTGACTGCTGTTGTCACTAGAAAATATTTACAGGGGTCCAGAAGAGGTCCTCATCAAATTTGTCTTCTCACATCTTTTTATCTTCTTCATGGCCAAAACAACCTGCAACAGAACCGAAAGCAGCTTCAGAACAAAAACAGTAGATTTTTTGCAATTGGAAAGAGTTTCTAATGACATGATAAATCTAGAATGAGAACATATATGTTGTGCACAGAAAAACTAAAAAGATTATATGATACTTCCTCCGTCCCACAATGTTCTTCCCACTTCTTGAATATATGTGAGGTATAAAATAATGAAGTGGGAAAAACATTGTGAGACGGAGGGATTATTAGCTTTTGGTTGAAGTTTTCATTGATCTTAGTTTACTAAGTTGCGATACAACTGATATTTCTTTTCAATTTCTTGATATGATCATAATACTGTTACATGGCATACTATATTGTCAGCAGAGATCAAGAGAAGTTGGTCGAGTTTTAAAATAACGAAATATTTTCAGGCAGATCATAGAACTCGAATAAGAAATTAGTTGTTTTTACAAAGAAAACACTTGTTTTGATACTTTAGATCTGTTCTTGATTAGAGATAGATGCGTATAGTTATATCTAAATGAAAACTTTGCATTCCTGTCACGGAAAGAAAAGGTCAGAAGCTTTACCTTCATAGTCTTCCTCAGCAGTTCATTCTCTTTTTTATACTTTGTTATTTCGATCAGCTGTTGAGCTTCATAAGCCTAACAAAAGGATTAGCCAACATTTTTCTTAACGAAGAAGAGTAAAAGAGAAAATTTAATGTCCATATTAGATAACAGAAAGTAGAGGTGATCATGGATCGGATCAAGGTACGAATTTTGTCTCACTAGAGTTATTCTGCTTTGGGCCGGGGCTAACACTTACGCCAGGATTTTCTTTGGGACGATTGGTCTTCGTGATTGTGTTCAAAAACGTGTCATGCTTTGGGCTACGGCCTAACTTTTAAGTTCGGATTTTTTTGCCTAAACTTGAATAATGAGGGCGAGTTGATTCAGGTTTTTCGGCTTGAATGCTATATGCATATGAATTCTACTCATGCCCCCGAAGCCCCGGAAAAAAGTTTGCCTAGAAATCTGTCCAGGAGCATTTGCCCAGGGTCAGGCTCATGTTATCACTTCTAACAGAAAGGTTTAACATGTTTAATATACAACAGAGAAAAAAAGAACAACGAAATACTATGCATATGAATTGTATGAACTGTGCAGACAATTAATCACCAGTTTCCTAGCTCGAGAACGAGCTGCAGATTCTCGATTCTTGATCATTCGTTGACGTTTCTTATCTGACATAAGATCAGCACGTAAGAAAACACTTCCTACCCGCTTACCATGAGGCTGATACAAAGCTTTAAGCCCATCATTTGTCAAGAAATTATTTCTTAATTGAACATTGTACTGCATGCAGGAATTTGCAATTGCAGCATTTTGAAGAGAACTTTCATTGAATGAATCAGAAGTAATACTACTAATTCCAAGCGAAAAATTTTCGTTCACACATCCAAATTCTTCTTGATGATCGATTTTCTCGAACATTGGAGCAATCTGATCAAGAGGAAAATAGTGTGAACTCGAACTTGAGCCCATGTTAGTTGAGTGCACAGGGAACATATTTGAAGCTAGATATACTTTAAAAATGCTGGTGAAAAGTCTGAAAACAGTAATTTTTATTGGATAAGAATGAATTACATTGCGCTGGTGCATCACATATGTTATAGGGAGAGCCAAATTAAATGCTCATTATTGTAAAATCTGGCTGATTTTGAAGGTGGTTTCACCCTTTTTAAGTTGAAGATAGGATAAGTTTAGAAAGTTGTATGTTTTCACTAAAAAAAACGGTTGAAACTTTTATGTGATGGAGAAAAAGGCAACGCCTATTTGCTTTCAAGGCATTGGAGTTTGGAGCCTCCCCTTTCATTCTTATGAAAGAAGCACAATTTTTTTTGTCAAAATGATGCTCAAATTTGTTACAATTTGAAGTTTAGTGGAATAATGGTTTTCCTCAAAGAAAATAACTCTTGGTGTAACTACTAATTAGTATCTCATTTTTAAAACTAAGGATATTTATATTATTAAATATATATTTTGTGATATTAAAACTTAAAAGGAATACAATATTCTCAATTATGTCGATGAAGAGGATTAATAATAAGGAATGCTATTTTTTCTAGTTTTTTCCCCCTCTTGATTAAAACAAGATGGTTGAATCAGGTTAGAGAATTCTCTAAATATTCCTTTATATATTTGTAACTATAGTTATATTACCAAAAAAAAACATGTCCAACGTCAACCATATTACTTATGATATTCTAAAGTTGTAAAACAATATTTTATTTCATAATATGAGATTTATATCCAATGTGACAAAACGTTAACCGTTAATTTCAGTTAAAATTATACCAATGAGTGATTTTAAGAGCTATACGTTTGGATTCATATTAATACATACTTCCATAACATTGACTTTGTAGCATATATTAATAAAGAGTATGATATATAAATTATAATTAGTCTCGAAATAAGACTCACTTAAACATATCATATAATATTACATGCACTCAAAAGTATATACTACCTTCATTTCATATGTATTGTAACCTTTTACATTTTCTACTATTCATACACTTTTCTTTGACCTTTTTTTTGTGATTTATACATAAGGATAAATATAGTCATGTGATGTCTTGTTAGATTCGCCTCGATATATGCTTAATTAATATCAACTTTTTATAATTTTTACTTAAATAAAATTAGAGATATTATCATTTAAAGTAGTGCATTGGAAGACATAATTGTGTCAATGCCCTATGTTTCAATAAATATTGAACGGAGGTAGTAATACTTAACTCACGCCTAATATATTTTGGCACGTGAAGTTAGTGTGTAATACCCCGAACTGTTAAAACTTAATTTATTAGTTATTAAGGTTTATTATTATTTTCAATTATGATTAATTACTGATAATTTAGTTTTATTTAATAATTATGCTTATTAAAATTGGTATGATTTAGTTTTATAAACGGTGTTATTTAAATGATTTAATTGAAATATATTATGGTTTAATAATTAGCTTTCATTTCACCTAAATAATTTAATTATTGATTTTTGATGGGTATCTTATCCATATATTCACTAGCTAAGCTTCATTGAGCCTAACCCATTCCATCTTAATCCATAGCCCAAACAATTACCTAGCCAACCCAACCAATTTAGTTAACAAAAAACAAAAGGAAAAAGAAAAGCAAAATGAAACAACACAAAGGAACAAAATATCAAACAACCCTTCATCACCATCATCCTTCACCCATCATCATCATCATCCTCATCCTCCCAACTTGTCCCTGCCAAAACCAGAAATTCATTACATCCACTGAACAAATCTCCCAACTCCCACCTACACTATCATATTTCTTTGACAATTGCTCAATCTCATTAATTCACTAATGGCTATAAATAGTGAGCCATGGAGCCCCAAAATCACTACACCTTCCTGCTTTCTCTTCCTCCCTCCATTGTTCTTCTCCTATAAGTTTTCCCAGCTACCTTACCTGCCGCCAACTATAGCCTGAAACCACCACAAATGCCACCACAAAGCCACCCACAACCTTCTATAATCATCATAGCAACACCGTGCCCGAGCCACTGCAACCCCTCCCTTTTCCTGCCTCTCTCTCGCTCCGGCTTCCCTCTCCTCTCACGCTGCTGCCACGCAGCAGCGCCGCGATAACCTCCGCCCAGCACCTAGACCGCACCGCAAATTTACCAGCACGTCTGACCTCTGCCTCCTCCTCGCCGTACTGTAGCCACCAGAAAGTGTTGGATATTATTGTTTCAAAGTTGTTAAGATTCCTTTGAATTAGTGGGTAGTTAGAATTAGTCAAACTAGTGTTAGTGTTCTGTTATCACAAGAGAATGTGCGTGCATGTTTAGTGGGTTAGCTAGTTGTTAGTGGGTCAAATAAAATTGCATTAATATAGGAATTAGTTGTTATGCTTCCACCTTTCTAGGTTTAATTGTTAAGCTTATCTCTCTATATAAAGAGCTAGTAATGTACGTCAGTTAGAGTAATGTGAGCAAGTTATTCAATATAAGCTTTGCTTTGTCTTACATACAATCAAAAAAAAAAACGTTGATGTAACGTGCATCAACAAATTGAAATGTCGACAAAGTGGGTTCAACATGATGTAAAATAGAATGTTGCAAAAGGCAATTACAACTTTTGGAGCAAGGGGGTGTGTTCGATTATGCTCCAAAAGTAGTCAAATGATTTTCCTAACATTAGGATTAGTGGCTAATATTAAGTTAGTGGGTTATTTATTTTATATATAATTAATTATGTTAAGATGTGATTAGTGGTTAGTAGTTATGGATATATGGTATGGGTCATGTTCTCCACTACTTAGTTGTGTGCCTAATTTTTAGTTTAGTTACTTTTTTTTATTGTAAATCTATAAAAGACTCTTATTCTATTGATATTAATTGAGCAAGTTTAACGCAAATCTTCTCCATATCATTCTTACTCTCCTCTCTACTCTAAAAACTAACAGAAAGAACCCTCCCAACCACTCTCCTTCTTCTCCTCTGTTATGCTAACTTTCTATTTTAACATATCCAAAGTCAATTTCTTGACTTGTGAACATGTGAAGGTATAAAGCTAAAACCCAAAAACCCATTTCACTCTTTGGACTGTTAAAGAGCCCAATTAAAGTAATAAATCATTTTTAGTCAATTGTTTTATGAAATTATTATTATCAATTTTGCAAATATAAATATTGAGCTAATGAAATTAAATTATGAAAATGGCATTTTAAATTTATAATGTGTTTTAAGAATAAAGTTATAATTAAGATTTCCTAAAAAAATGGGTCATTAAGGAAATATCGTAACTATTATTATAAGTTGGGTTAGTTCTGAATTATTATTTTATTGGTGTTTTATGGAGTTATAAATGGAATGTGGGAATTCGAAAGGTCTAGATATAACGTTCTCGAAGTTATGACGATGTTTGGATCGAGCGGTTAAGGTAAATTTTATGTCCAACATTACTATATGCCCGTATGGAAGTATGATTATTTATATGAACGATGATTATAAATTGGAAGGACTAGTTACGAAGTATACAGTGACAGTAACATTTATGTCCAGCATTGTGTGCCTGCCCGTATGTTAAAATGTGATTTTATAAAATGTGATTAGATGAATATTCTTATATGAACTATGAAATTGTTATTAATATGTTTATGGCATGATATCGTTAAAGTTCATTGATTTATTCCATAATAGAAGTTATGGAAATTAATAACTTATTTATACGTTATTCATGTCTAATAATGTTTTAAGTAAAGTATAATGATTTACGATAGATCTTTATAAAAAATGAATGTTATATGTGAATTGCACTAATTAAATAATATCTCTCGATTAATTCATATTTATGTAAAGTATGATAATTTATGATTTACTATATTTATGTAAAGTCATGAGCATATATGCTACTGTTATCCTTATATGAATTACGGGATATGAAGTGCTGATCGACCATTATATTGAACTCATCCTGATTATTGGTAATGTTATGAAAGGAACGAATGATGTATGACAATGTGAAAAGTATGGTTATGTTATGATCTCGTTGACGATTTTTAAGATGCTTAAAGAACAACATGATAAATTAAAATGAAAGATAATTCTTGGCAGTATTATGTTATAATTGGGTCGCGCACGTACCTTTTAGCAGTTAGCTACCTTCTGTCTGAGGGAGCTTATGCTCTCGGGTGGCCCCGCATCTGGGCACACCACCTTATGTTGTGGGGGCAATTGTCCTCGGGTGGCTGCCTTCCGTTTATTATCTGGGTCGTGCACGTACCTTCTGGCAGTTCGCCACCTTCTGTTTGAGGGAGCATATGCTCTCGGGTGGCCTTGCATCGGGGAGACGTCCCTTATGTTTTACTCGCCAAGATACCAAAATGAAAGAAATATGTAAATGAGAATGATAAAGACGAAAACTTATAGTGTTTCTATATGTGTGCCTGTACGTGTTATGTGTAATCTCTATGTCCAGCACCACACGTGTGCCCGTATGTGTTACGTATAAATTTTATGTCTAGCTTTATATGCCAGTGGAATTATGAGAAGTGTGTTGAATTTCATGAGGTACAATGTGATATGATCATGGTCATGTTTCTTCATGATTTGATGTATGTTAAATATATCTTATTATATGATTATCTGAATGATGGGTGTTATTCGGAAATACAATAAGTTACCCGAAAGTTTATAATTAAGATAATGTAATGAAAAGTGGAAAGAGAATGGTCTCCCTGACTTGGAGTTATGAACTGAACTAGTGAATGGGCAGGTTACGGGTGGAGGAAATGTTTCTGCTCTATGAATGGACCGAGATGGTCGAATGTTAATGAAAGATGATGAAAGTTATGTTCTAATCTGTCCCCTCCAAAGCCAGTACTTGCCAACGATCTGAGCTCTATGAATGGTCCTTGCCAGGAGATTGTTCAAGGTAAAAGTAATGATCTTTGATTAAGTATTTCCGAACAATTACGAGAATGATGTGATATGTGCCTGTGTATGAAAAATGTTTTCAAATTAAAACCGTTTTTACAGACTGGAGTAAAGTTACGAGTTTTCCACTCATTTTGGAATATTTATCTGTCTTTTCTTGTTTCTCTATTTTTCTTCTGAACGAAGCTCAGGTTAAGAAAGAAGGCCCAGAATCGACCCATGAAAAGGAAGTCGTTGAGGTGGATTTTGTGAAGTGTTGGCCGATGCTATTAGGAACATTTATAAGGTCACTATCGTGATAGAATTATTGTGAGCTATTTTAAGGATATTGCATTCATTTTGGGACACAACCCACTAGTTTAAAAATTCGCTTCCGCTGATTGTTATTCAAATAGGAGTTAATTAAGGCTAATGGTGTTTCATTAAGGACCCCTATTTTTCGGGTGTTACAGTGTCTGACCGTCATGTGCCCGCGCGTCACGTGCCACCCTAAACACATGTGAAGGTCATAAATCTGCTTATGTGTGCGTGTCATTCACCACACATGAGACAACTTCTTTAGATACTACATTGAGCACCCTACACACTACTCAACTTCGTTTCTTGCACCCACCAGAAGACAATGATGACCCACCACCAGGATTCCTTCAAGCTGACCAAAGTATTTTTAGAAGAACACAACCATCCCATATCATACAATGCGATGCAGCGTGGAATGCAAAGACCTCTTGTACCGGGCTCGGTTGGTCTCATGCCAACCCAACCACAACCAATCAATACAGAATCCAAGGCAAAACTTTTGGTACTGCAACTAGCTCCACACACGCAGAAGCACAAGCATGTCTCGCAGCAATTACATGGGCAATTGATTCAACAACATCCTAATCCTCACCGACTCCACTAACCTGATTTTTCTTCTATTAGGACAACTACATGACTCCAACATCGAACACACAACATCAACGATCAAGCACAAAGCTCTCCAACTACAAGTCTGCCAAATTCTCAAAGTCAACCGCCAACAAGTACAACAAGCACATGAGATTGCCAAATTATGTGCAACCAATCTCATGACTATTTAGTTTATTTGCTTTATTGTTCAGCTTCTGTCAAAAAAAAAAGAAAAAATAAACATAGAGCACCCTAGATATAAGCTTTGTGTTGTAGGCATTTCATTCCATCTTAATGAATTTGACAATGTCAAATTTGTTACAGTTAGAAAACAAATTGCCACTCTAATTTTCCATGTGTACTACACATAAACATCTTGTACATTAATATTAGAGCTTAACAACCCACAAAATCGTCACTACCTAGATGCACGCACTAAATACACATAAAAGCATCGATTCATGCCTAAAATTAGTAATTAAAAGCCTGAAAAAACATGAAAAAGAGGTAAATTAGCTGTTTATAATCTACATAAACCACAAATTTACCACATTAAAAATAGGAAGAAGTTGTGAAGAAGTTAGAAAAAGAGGCTCAAAATGGCGACTTTTGTTCTATTTGCTTTTATTCTATTCCCCTTTCTCTTAGGGGTTATGTCTCATCTTTGGTCAATTCTTAACCAAAAGAGAAGGCACAACGACTTGTCTACCCTAACTAATTCTCTCACCCTCAAGCAAGATTTTCCTCCTTTTTTCATATTCGAAGATAGGATTATAAGGTTGGTATTTTAATTTTTAGTTTTTTTTTCCATTTAAAATGTGATTAATATTACTAGCTACCTTATGATTACTCGGCTTGTAATATAATATTTGATTATATATTTACATGCATTCATGGTTGTTCATGAAGAACATGTTATAATATATTGTATGTTATGGAGTATGTTTTAATGACTTCTAAAATGGATGAGTCGTTTTACCCTGATAATCGTATAGATCTAATGTGAATGGCTTATAAAATTGTCAATATGGAGTAGTTATGCATGTATGTTTCCACTTTTTGGATTTACAAACATCGGAATCGTCCGAGTTTAATGAGTTTAGTTTTCTTATAATTTAGCTGTGTGTTAATACACATTGTAGATGAATACCTTTTTGGGAATTTGGGTATGTATTGTAAAAATATTTGGACTAAGCTACCATGATTCATCTTAGTCTCCTTGTTATATTCATTATATGGTACACGCGAAAGGTGCATAAAATTCTCTTTCTTCTACTCTACATTTGGACAGAAATGCATATGTATAATGTATTTGGTATATCATTATGCCACATTAATTAACTTAGGGAGCCTTCTTGGGAGAACGATTCTTTAAACGTATTGTCATATCTTATGTCTCCTAAAAAACTAAAATCCATCCATATCACTTTCCTATTTCTAATATGGTGTACACGAGAGTGCATATAGATCTCTTTGATTGTGACATTTATGGTATCAAGATTCAATAACTCTCATTTAATACAATGTTTTTAGGCACAAAATCAATTTGAAATCCATGAGTGAGAAAAGGGAGGCGCCAAAGGCCATGAGGCGAAAGGGCTCATTACTAAGCCTAAGCATGGAGGAGGCCCAAAAGCAGGCTGAGGCTCAAAAGGAGGCAGAAGCCCAACCACGTTCAACACCAACGAGCCCATTAAAAAAGTCCACAAATAACCGGACCAACTGCCTCTGCTCCCCAACTACTCATGTCGGATCCTTCCGTTGTAGGCTACATAGACATGGGAACAAACCTGGGTTTCGCCGTGGATACTCGGTCGGGTCTGATCTATCCGACTTGGCTAATAAGTTCTCTTCTAAATCAAACTCCTCGTCCTCATCGTTACAAATGCATTGACTTATGGAGAGGCTTACTATACTGTTAATATCATGATCTGAATGAATTTATTATATGAGGGAAAGTGTCTTGAATTGAAGCTTTGGCATGTGAAATTTGAGGGTGGAGATACTTGTATTCTTTTTTTTTTAATGAAACGAAGTATCTTCATTCTTTATGTAAATTGTAAACTTTCCACAAGTTGGATTTGCTATGTAGGTTAAAGAAACATAATATACTTATATTCAATGAAAGAAAATCTCGAAAGTGAGATTTTTTTTCCCAATTACTAGCAAGCTAGCATTATTATGTTGAGTGAGTACTCCCTTCGTTCCATATGAGTTCAAACACTTTCTTTTTTCATTTGTCCTACATCAGTTTGAACACTTCTATTTTAGGAATGGTCCCGCTAATATTTTAACACCTCTCTCCTACTCCTTTGCCCACCAGACACCCTCTTTCCTACCAAAAAGTACTCTAATTTGTATTTCCTTTAATAAAATATACTCCACCAACTCCTAGTGTGTTTTAGTGTGTGTGCACACATTGTGACTTACCCATATAAGGAGGAGCGAAAGAGCTCATTTATAAATTTCAGGAAGATTCTAACCTAAAATTTCAATTGATAATAGGTGGAGTAACTTTCAACCATATAAGGTGAACACATCTATATATATTAAAAAATATTATCAAGGATTGAAGGCTGCCACATGTCTCTCCAATTCACACGTTGGCTCAGCCCCCTGCATCACCTTTCTAAAATATTTGCAAATTGCAGCCACGATGCTTCGAAAGATTCAGTCATTAATAGTAAGTGGTTGTGGATGATTCTAGCTTAACCCATTTAAAACTAAGATTTTTGTTGCCGATAACATTATGTCTTTTGCTCTTACTAGTTGTTAGACCGCGTGGTAACGCACGCGCTCCCCCAAACTAAGAAAAATTAATTTGTATATTGTTCGATTAAAATCTAAGTCAATTAAAGCTTATTTGTTTTGATGTGAAACGTCTCTCTTGTTAGAAGGTATAACAAGAAATATACATGCCCCACTCACTTTATTTAATTGTTCTTATTTGACTTCTTTGCACTATTTACATATATCACTTTGCCCGTGAACATATTTTAAAGATAACTCCTGAAAAATATAATATAATATAACCTTATATGTTATAATGTCAAATATTATGAGATATATTTTCTTGTATAATTTTAAATCTCAAATTTTAATGGATTTTATTTATAGAACAATAAAGTTATTTACGTTCAAAAGTTATGCATTAAAAAACGTAAGGTTAATTGTTAATTAAATGATTTGAATTAAAGATAAAGATGACTTTGGATATGGAACATATGAAATTGACAACTCGACATCGAGTCTACAATATAGATTACCTTACGCTTTATCTAATTAAACTGCTTAGAACGACCATTGCATTATCTAATATGACATTATTCTTCGGTAACGTGCATTTTGATTAGAATTTTTTTTGTCAAAAACCACCTTTTATAAAACACATTGTAGGTTTAACTATCTTTTCTATTTTTTAATTTAATAATTGAAACCAGTAGGTTTCACTACCAAAATCGCTTTCAGGCCAAAAAAATTTATGACGATTTTACCCTTCAGTGGTTTTCCGTCATGTTCTTCATTTCCCCCCAATTTTCATTCGATTTTCTCATTCAATCCAACCCTAGTTCATCAATTTTGGAGAAATTTTAAGATTCTTTTCAATTAGACATGTAATTGGCTTATAATTCATGAATCAATGCTCAAATTTTCTTATGGACATTTTTTTCTTTGCAATGCCTAAATTGGTTTCACAAAAATAACATCGGCAACCATCAGCATGTTTGCCACCCAATCAGCTTCTACAATCGCACCGAAGACCGACAGTCCTAGCATGTCGTTGCATCAACAACGTGCCTTTCTGCCAGCGCTACCGCAGGTTTACCACCCAGACCCAACAGTGACTCTGTCGCCGACGGAATCTGCTATGTTTGGTAGTGATTTTCTCTCTCGCTGGCAGAATCTGGTCTTTTTGGTGGTGGTTGCTCTCTCGCCTGCAGAATCTAGGCTGCCCACTGTGGTTGTCGGAGTTATTTTGGTGAAATCAAACTAGGGTTTGCAAAAAAACCTTCTAATTGAAAATTTGAGCATTTGATTCATGAATTATTGCCCAATTACATGTTCAATTGAAAAGAATCTTCAAATTTCACCAAAATTAATGAATTAAGGTTGGATTGAACGAGAAATCGAATGAAAATTGGGAAAAAAAAATGAAGAACATGACGGAAAACAACTAAAATTTGACCGGAAAGTGGTTTTGGTAGTGAAACCTACTGGTTTTGATTATAAGAGGTAGTTAATGTATTAGAAAATTAGAAAAGTTAGTTAAACCTACAATGTGTATTACAAAATGTGGTTTTTGACAAAATTTCCTTTTAATTACTAACAAGTAACAATATATAGCATAAATCTTATAACTGCAAGTTTTTTTTTTGGTGTTTGCCCCGATTCACCCTTCGGGCTACATCCGGATTGAGGTCAAGTTCAGGGTGGTTAGATTCCATTCCTCTCCCAAGGGTGTTGCGGGGATTCGAACATTGGTCTGTCCTACCAAAGCCAGTCCCCATCACCACTGGACCAACACTTACTTGGTTTCTTATAACTGCATGTTGCAAGCATGGTAAAATGTCAGCCAATGCAAAGTTACAAAACACTCACATAACATACTTATAGTTTGAAGAGGAAAAATAGTTAATGATCCAAATGAAAGCTTCTTTTTCAGAGGTAAATCATAACACTCTTTCGCCATCTAGTAAAAGCTCCTCACTAAGTACTTCGAATTTACGCCAACCTCTACTAAACATAGAGGAAATTCGGTACAAACTCTTTTAACAAAGGGAGCACAGTACTATGGTAGAGATACTTCAAGTACACACATTTAATGATCCAAACATTAATACACTTGTTTCTTTTTATTTAATGATCCTCTAATTCATCAATTCTCGTACCTCACCTTTTCTTTTCTTGTATCATGCTCTTTTTATTTCATTGCCATGCAACTTGCAAACTAAGAAAACTGATATCATATCCTTTTAGATTTTACTTTGCTTAACTCATAAAATGTATGGTTGAAAAAAATGAAAAAATAATAGATGTTTCTCTACAAGATAGAAAAAGGAAAAAGGGCAAAGAATACGAATAAGAAAAAACTAAAATCTCATATATGTCCACCAAAAAATTTGGTACCTTGACTTCCGATAAAACCAGTATTTATTGTATGTGTTATTATTAATTGGAAAAGTATTTGGTAGTCCCCAATTTTAATTTATTTGTCTATTTTGTGAAAGAAAAAGGAGCCCCGCCTTAGTCAAGGGTGAAGTGGATTTAGGAAAAAATTGTTGGAAATTTCTAAGGTAGAACTAGAGAAAAAGGCAAAGAACAAGTATTAAAAAAAAACTCCTAATTTTTCACTAAAAGACTTGAACCCTTGACTTCTCATAGAAGCTAAATCAGTATTCATTATATGAGTTACTATTCATTGGAATAGTAATGGGTTAGTCCCTTTTGTATAAGGTATAGATTGATTTAGAATTAGTTCCAAAGCTTTGAATCTGATGAAAATGCATTTCAATCTGGCTTATGGTGCTTTGTTGTGACTATCAGCGTCGTTGAATTGGTCTTACTTATTCTTTAGCAGTTTAGCTTAGCCTTTCTTTTAGTCTTATGGTTGTCGGCCAATTAGATGTTACATGACGACTCGTATAAACCTTTCCAGAAAGAGGATCAAGACATCGATAGCCCTTATATTATGACGCATAGCCAATGAAAACACATTGAATCGACTTGGCCTGTAATTTGTTGATTTTAGTGTCTAAAAACAAAGGAAAACATGCACAACGAAAATATTTCAAAAACTCATAGGAAGGAGGACGATGGAAAAGTTTGGCAAACGGGGATGATCCCTGCTGCCGAACTCGGAATACGATTAATCGTATAAACAGCAGTATAACACGCATCAACCCAATATCGAGTTGGCAACTCATATTGAATAAGCATAGTACGTGCCATTTCGATAATCGTTCCATGTTTCCTTTGTGCAACACCATTCGGCGCCTCAGTCGGAGCACAAGACTTCCGAAAATAAATTCCTGAATCACAGAAATGTTGCAGTAAAACAGTGTAATCAAACTCACGTCCACCATCACTTTGGAAAAACTTAATTTTGGAGTTAAAAAGATCCTCAACAAGTTTTTGAAAAGCTAAGTGATATCACGTATTTATATAGAGTTTTCTCCCTTATTTACAAGCTAATTTGTGCGTCATTGGAGCTCTTGGGAGCTTTTTGTGCTAACTATCGTATATAGTTGTGGTTTCGTATTTTAGTGTTAAATTGCAGGTTTTAGGGAGTTTTCTCCTTATTCTCGAGCCATTTGGAAGCAACCACGACTTTACGAGATGTTACGGGGCACGTAGGATGGCTCACGAGCTTTATGGATAATTTAGGAGGTCCCAAGACCCCTAAACGTGAAGATTAGAGAGCCAAATAGTCAAAGAGGAGGTTTCCGTACTCTGATCGGGCAAAAATGGCCCGATAGGGCGAAGGAATTATGATCGGGTATTGAAGTTGCGGTCCCGATCAGGCGTATCCTGCCCGACCCGATCGGGTCGGATGCTCATGGGTCTTATTTTGATGCTGCTTGAGAGGCAACTGTGCTGGGCCAATTTGCTCCCAGGCCCGATAGGGTGGATGCCTCGGGCCCGATCGGGTGGGCCGCAATTCTCGTAGGTGTTGTGCTGTTGGTGTAGCGTGACAAGAGGACAGGAATAGTGATGGGCCCACTGATTTATGCTGCTGCAAGTGCTTAAGGGGACATGAGGGGCCCACCATACTGATTGATGGCTGCTGGCCTGCTGCGTTACAAGACTGAAGGTGGGGGCTAGCCTTTTGGGAGTTGCTGCCTGCGCACTACGGGACAAAATGGCCAAAGCCATTGGTCTCCTTCATTTTAAGCGGCTGCTGCATGATTGTAAAGGCAAAAATCTTATCTTTTAATTTCCGTTTTTAATTAGACTTTGAGGGGGTATTATAAATACCTTTTCCTCATTATTTTAGGGATCTTTTTATTCATCTTTTTATTCTAGTTTTACTCTAATTTATTTCTCATAGTTCTTAGCTTAGTTTAAACACATTAGATTAGATTAAAGGTGATTGAACCTATTCGATTTCAATAAAAGTTCCCGCTTTTTGTCAATTGGTATTCCTCTTTGCCCTAATCTCTTTTATTATTCTTAATTGCTTAGCCTAATCATTTAATCATTCATGATGCAATTGTTAGGGTTTCATATTAGTTTTGTTGTTGTTAATTCGATTATGAGTGAGTAATTCTCTTTCTAGGGTGTTAGATAGGAAAGTCATGTTTATACCATGATTGTGATTTAGATTTCTGTCAATTTCTAGGGCTTGATTAGGGTGATTGTGATGTGGTTTGTTCTTATTGAGTAATTAATGTCAGTGTACAATTTGATTGATTGCTTGTGGTTAATAGTTGTTTGCACAGATCCGTCTTACGACTAGAGGCCTAGGACACATCAGTAGTTCTGATTACGTTAGTGAACATGCGGCGTATGTTGAACTATGAGCGTTGAGTCTTAACCATAGCTCAACACATGCTCTAATCCCTCGACTCTTGACCTAGGTTTCGATAGTTGTTGACCTTGTTTGATTGGTATAAGCATGGTGGACCGACCTAATACCCTAGGCTTTTATTCCATAGTTAAATCCTCAACTTAATTCGTATTCTTTAGCTTAATCATTAGTTTAGTTAATTTTTCCCTGATTTCATCTGGAGTAACTGATTGATTGAATATTAATTTAGAAACTCTGTCTCCCTGTGGATTCGACCCTGCTTCCATTAACTACCATAGTTAGAGGACTGTAGGTTTATCTTTGAATAGGTGATACGACTAAAACCCTATCACTAAGAAAGTCGAATATACATCAGATTTCTGTTTAAGTGGATACAGCCATGAAAAACGCGAATAAGCATCAACAAAAACCACATAATACTGAAAAAATTGATTTGATTTAATAGGCGATTGCCAAAGACCACTATGTATCAAATATAAGGGATAAGGGACACGATGAGTCACAGACTTAAAAGGTAAACGATGTATCTTTCCTACTTTGCAATGAACACAATCGTCATGAAACTTTGAAGTACATGAAATCAAATTTTGTGAACGTAAATTTCCTAAAAATCTAGCAGAAGTGTGACCAAGGCGAGCATGCCAAACATCTCCAAACTCCTTGGTTGCAATGAGAGCGGGGACAGACGACTCTGGGCAGACTCGGAAAGACTCTGAACAAACTTGGGATGATGACTCTGACTCAAGGATGTGAGGCTGAAGAGGATAGACACCATTCTTACTGATTCCCCGCAACAGAACCGCCCTCGTGGTCTTGTCCTTAACACAAACAGAAGACTCGTCAAAACAAACTATGCAAGATTTATTCTTACATAACTTTAGAACAGAACATTATGTTTTAACTGGGGAACATGACACACCTTTGTGAGGCGAAAGGGGCGACTAGGGGAAGACAGAGTTAAATTTCCAAGTTTATTAATGGGAAGTTTTGTGCCATCACCAACAACAATAGAACTCGAACTAGTGTAAGGAAGAGCATTAGATAGCATACCATCCTGTGAGGTCATATGAGATGCGGCTCCAGAATCTGGATACCAAACGGAGTCATTCGTTTCACCACCAACAGACAGTGCAGCTAGGGCACATGTGACACCATCAGGAGAGGAAGGCACAAAGTTGTGATTGAAATGCTGAGGACAATAGGCTGCTTGGTGACCTGGATACCAACAAAGACCACAAGTATCGGAAGAAGGGGTGTTGACTAAATTGCCGTTAGATGGATTACTTCTTGCTGAAGTCAGAACATTAGCAATATAGTTGTCACAAGAATAATCAACATACGAAACATCATGAAAATTACCCATACCATTAGTGCGGCCTGCATTGCCACGACCACCCTGTCCTCCATTGCCGCATCCCCCATTGTTACCACGACCACCCTTGTTACAATTGTTGTTGCGATTCTTGTTCTTACCACCCCCTTGACCTTTAGAATTCGAACCACCCGAAGAAGACGGTTGTGAACCTGAAGAGCTAGACTGAACAGCGACTAAAGCCTGATGAGCAGTAGACGTATCATCATATGCACACTTAGCCTTAATGCGTTGTTCATGCTGAAGTAGCTTGGGGTGAAGATCATCAAAAGTCAAAGACGTTTTGAAATTGTAACAAGGTAGTGACAAGGGCATCATAATCACAATCTTGATCTAAGGCAGTCAAGGTATACTGAACGAGATCATATTGAGAGACAGGACACTGAATAGCAGCTAAGGAATCAACAATAATCTTAATTTCACGTAAGAACGCTTCCATAGTCTGTTGTTCATATTTCTTTATGTGACTTAACCTGCCTTTCAATTCCATGGACCTAGCCATACTAGCATTTTTAACCTATTCCAAATCTCCACAAAAGTGTGTAACTCATGCACATCAAGCATAACATCACGTGACAACGTAGCATACAACCAAAGTTTTATTTGTTGATCAAGTCGTAAATACTCGTAAAATTGCGGATTAGGAATTGAATTGTCAACATGATCAACACTAGTAGGGGAAGGTATAGAGACGGTACCTTCAACTATGCCAAGTAACTGATGTGTTAACAAAAAACACGTAACTTGAGTTTTCCAAACAAGGAAATCCTCTAGAGCATTGAGTTTAATCGTAACAAACCTAGTGATGTCGGGATTGGAAAATTGTTGTGCCAAGGGGAACGGGGAGAAAGCCGAGGAGGGACGTTGAGTGTAATGAGAGGCGAACGGCTGAGAAGCGGATGCTAGCATGCATATGGGACGAACCGAAAACGGGAGGAGGACGATCATGGGAAGGACTCCGAAAGGGAGAGGCTTGAACCAACAGATCTTGATGATGCTACAAGGGTTGAGAGTGCGGTTGAGAGAACAGCGGCAGAGCAGTGTTGCCAGGAAGGAACAACCCGCTGATTGGTGTTGACGCGCCACCAGACACGCCACCAGAAGAGGAGGCGAGTTGCTTGCAATCGCATCAAACGCAGCCACAACGGAGTGCTGTGCATGCGGGTTGTGGGCGGTGATTGTGCGTCCAAGGTGCAGTGGCGGGCGGCCGTGTGTGGGACGTGCACAGGGGTGGCTGGGCTGCCGGCAAGGGCGGCGGTGGTTGACGCGTGATCGGCAGACACGGCCGGAAAACTCTAACCACCGGTGGGGTTTTGTGAGGAGGCTAATTAAAAATCCTAAAAAAATTAAAGAGCGGAAGAGAAAAAAATTCTAACCTAGGCTCGTGGTACCATATACGAGTATTGAAATAATTGTCTAACCTGTTTAGGTTGCCTTACACTATTATATATTTAAAGAGATAAAACCGTCTTTACAAGACTAAGAGTCTAATTACCAAATTACCCTAATATGTTGTTCATTGCTCTTAATTCTGCAAATTGGTGTGGGAGGTTTTTTACTCTTTTTATTAGCTTAGTTCCTGGTGGTATATTGGTGTGGAAGATTTTGATATGGACTAATTGAGTTTTCTGGCACTCAGTTATGTAATTGAATTTGTAAGAGCCAATATACTTGAAACTGTTCATATTTTGATAGTTGGAGTTATTAATACTGCCAATTACATTCCCTCCTTTATTATAGTGGTGGTAATTTATTAGACTTTCAAGTTTCTAATTTCCATAATACAGTATTTTTAATCCCTTTGTATTATCAGAGTGTTCTTTTATAATGCCTTTGCTCATAGTCATTTAAGGTAATTGATATACTGCCAATTACATTCCCTCCTTTGTTATAATGGTGGTAATTTTTTAGACTTTTAAGTTTCTCAATTTCCATAATACAGTATTTTTAATCCCTTTGTATTATCAGATTGTTCTTTTATAATGCCTTTGCTCATAGTCATTTTATGTAATTGATATAAATTGTTAGGTAGATAAATTGATTTATGAATTTGTTTCATAATTTGAGATTAACTTTAGTTGTATTATAAACTCAAACTATTACTGAGTGCATCATTTTGAAAAAAAATATTGTGTGCAATCAAAATTAAGAAACATTTTTGGTTAACTGATAAGCTAAATTTAATACTATTTTACGTGATAAGGAAAAAACTAGATTGCTTATACTAAAATGTATTAATGTCTTGTACCTCCTTTTGTAATAGGAAAATTTGCTTTTGCACTTAAACTACGGAAAAATTACAAAATAAAGGTGGAGAGAAGAAGAGAAAACAAGAAAAGAAAAAAGTGCAAAAGGTGGAAACAAGGAGAGTAAAAGTAAGATGAAGTGCATTAAAGGGGATATAGCGACCTATCATAGAAGGAAAATAAGTCAAATGTCTCTATTAGAAAAACAAATTTGAATGATAAATATCTCTACAAAAAGAAAACAAAAGAAATAATTCTGTAAATTTTGAATTATATGCTTGGGGAAAAAAAATATTTTTGTTGACCAAGTTTCGTAACAAGAAAGATATGACGTTTTGTAAATAAAAAAATTTGTATCATATTATCTTTTTTCGATATGTCAAATGTATCAACTTAATCAAACTTCATAATCACGCACCCAATCAAGAGTAAGCGAATAACTTGATTACGGATCTTAAACAAAGACCTCTTAGAAAGTGTATATGACGTGATTGATTACAGGTTATGAAATTGATTTTTGTAATATAAAAAACTTACCCAATCATGCACTATCTGGAGTAACCGAGTTACTTGAACATGGATTTTGTTCACTGCCAGATTCAGCTTCCTTGTAAGTAGATGGCTCATGAAGATCCATCTCCTCAAAACCTGTAGAGCATATGCGGCCATATTCTCGAAATTGTACCTCTTTGGAGGTGTTTCCACTACTAGAAAAAGGACATTTAACGACGGAAAAAGTCGTCGATAGAAGTCCAAAAACTTGTCGTTAAAACTTTTAACGAAAAAAAAAACTTCGTCGTCATTTGGTTGCAATAGGTCCCGTCGTTAAAGGTTTTAACGGCCATGTTGGTCGTTGATGAATGACGACGAGACAAGGCCCGTCATTACGTTTTAACGACAAGACAACACCCGTCGTTACTTATTAACGGCAAGACTATGACTCGTCGTTACTTATTAACGACAAGACAACGAGGAGATAAGTAGTCGTTAATTATTTACGAGGAACTAACATATGGTCGTTATTATGTATTTTAAAAGACCAAAATAATAATAACGACCATATTTTCTCGTGAATTATATCCCAACGGTCACTACATAACGGCGATAAGGTTTTGTCGTTAAGCTTCATAATGAGAACCTACCCAACTCCTATACATTGTCGCTTGCTTAAATGGTGGTAGTGAGAAAATTAATTAATAAACTCATGATTGGAAGATTAAACTTATAAACAACTCCATTATTATATTATACTAGTATTTAGGCTCAGGCGATGCTCTGGAATTTATATGTATTATATTTTAGTACTTTAAAACAACTAAAATTTGGTTTAGAAAGATGTTTGAAAAAATCACAGATTATTAGTTTTATTCATAAATGTAATTAAAATATTAGACCTTGATCATTGGTTTCCATTGATAACATATAATATCATTAATATCATTATTATTATTGATAAAAGAAGCAACAAAAATGTAGTAGCACAATGGTTAGAGCATTTATCTTCCACACTCAAGGTCGCGGGTTTGAAACTTCTCATTGACAATTTGTATTTTTATGAGAGAAACGTTGATAAAATATTGTTGTAAAGAATGGAGAGTGACACGTGGCGGATTGAAACGTGTGCTTACGCTTTTTAATATATATATAGATTGAATAACAAAACCAAAAATATTGAAACTTTATTAACCTCTTGTATAAATGATGTCAAAATTCATAAACAACTTTCACTCTAGTAAAACTAGTACCTATTACATGAGTCCTAGCACTTAAAATCTCAAAAATGTGTCCAAACAAATGATAGAATAAAAAATGCATTAAACATTTCCAAACTATTTGGTTCACGTGTGAATCTCAATGTCATATAATACCTACAATTAACAAAACAAAAAGAGTATTAGTTAGAATCGTAATAACTCAAGTACTCTCACTACTCACTTATGGATTAAGGAGTCTTAGAAAATTAATCACTTATAATACATGCCTCCAATTCCAATTTTTGCAGCACTTCCCAAACTTTACGGCTAACATTGTTGTTATAAACCTGTAATTCAGCTAAAAATTCATCCCAACACAGAAATCAATATATTTAGCATATATTCACACTTTCCCCCTCCAAATTACCCATCCATTCAGAGGATAAATTATGCAATAGAGCTAATTTCTGAAAGGGTAATAAAGGTCGAAGAATAATAATTCTGGCGAATTAGGGATTAACTATGGTGTAAACTCTGCATAGTAAGCTTAACTGGATCAAAAGACACCAAAATTCTAACAAAACATTATCCAAATATATACCCATTAATCATATAAAATAAAATTCAACTAAAAATCAGATAGAACACCAAGAAAATCAAAATTGACCAAATAATCCAAGATTTTAAGACTTAAAAAACAAAAATAAAGGATACTAGAACACCAAACCTGCAATACGATTAAGAGACCAGCACCACCACCACCGGCAATGGCGTCAACAGTAGAGAAGGTGAGAACAACCAGACGACAATGAAACTGTATAGGAACGACTAGTGATGGTCAAAGAACATCAATTTAGATACAATTGGGGTTGAACGATGAGGTAAACTTTGATTTTTGAAAGATTAAAATCAAATTATACCTAAGAAAACAAAGAAGAACAGGGAATTACCAAGATTTCTTTGATTGAATTCTTTCATTCGAGAAGGTAAAGAACGACGTTGAAGTGGCAATGGAACAGGAAACAACACTGATGAGGGTTCTTCCCTGTAACTCTCAAAAAGTTTTAGCAATATTCCTCTTATTGATATCCCGTGTTATATATTTGCCATATTATTGACCATTTATTTTTTTTAAATTTATATTATTTTTCTTATAATCCCTATAAAGATGGGATTAGTAACTATTTTAGTTTAGTTTTACAAGGGTAACGACCATCAATAATTTTAGTCGTTATTAAACCACTTTAACGATAAAAGATTCATTTCGTTGTGAATAAGTTGTCGTAATATGTGTAAATTCTAGTAGTGGTCCCAACCCAGCTTTTTTGGAGGTCCAACTCCAACTCTTCTAGACCTGTCAGGAACTAGACTTGGTTGAGACTCTGACTGACCAGATTCCCTCTGAGACTCTTATCTTCTCCGAGATTCTGATCCTTGAGACTATGATATTGGATACTCTGGTTGACGAGATTCTGACCCACCAGATTCTGGCTGGTGAGTTCCCAGACTCTCAGAATCTGCATCTCCAGACTCTAACTGATCATGTTGATTATCTTCTTCACCTTGGCGTTGTAAGTCACTCTCATCAAGAGGAACTTTCAACTCCACCTATTTATCAACATTCCCTTCAACAGCAGACTTCACAGTGGGGTTAAGCATAGAGTTTTCATCAAATATAACATTACTGCTAAGTATAACCCTACATTCTGAGGGTGACCAGACTCTATAACCCTTAACACCACCCCCAATTCCCACAAATACACCCTTCTTAGCCCTAGGTTCTAACTTACCACTACAAGAAAATGTGTTTTTACCGACCGCTAAAATTGGTAGTTATATATCGAAAAACAGTCGGTAAATGAATTTACCGACCGTTTTTGGACCGTCGTAATAACCATGGTCGGTAATCTCAAATTACCGACCACTAGCGGTCGGTAATTTTACCTACCGCTAAGCAGTAGCGAAATACCGACTGCCTTTCAGTAGGCAATTTTATCTACTGCCTACCAGGCGTACCTACCATCAAGGGGTACGTAACTTGAATTCATCAATGTGAACGCTGAATTCAGACAATCAATTATTTGTACATTTCGTGTAAAAAATAGATGCTTTTATTTTTTGTAAAAAAAAAAACCACAAGAGCTTGATATTTTAATGTTGGGTGATTCTGCTTGAGCCATTGCAAAAAAAATGTACTCGCATCAAAAAATAAATATAAATTCAAACTAAAAAACAAATAAAAGAGATATAAAAAACTAAAGGGAGTATACTAATGCAAAGAATTACTAAAGGGAGTGTAAAATACATCCAATTCAACCAAAAATAGAGTAAATATAATACAACTAAATTATTTGCCTTATATAAAGAACTATATTTGGAAACAAAAAAGCTAGATCTAAAAAACTAAGACATCAAATTAAATCTAGTACAAACATTAACTATTGGTTAATCCGATGAAAAACTCTGGTTCTTGCTTGAGATTGAGCGGTTCACCACATCACTTTGTTAGATCCAAAAGTTTAACTCCAATTGTGAAGCTTTGGGTATTTGATTTTCCTTGGTTGGAAGATGAAGTAATCAAACCTTTATTTGGAGACAATAAACTTGCTCTGGCGAACTGTAAAGCTTTGAGTATTTAATTAGTTCATCTTCATCTTCATCTTCGTCAAAAAGATGAAGTAATCAAAGAAGCCAAAATGAATATGAGTAGATAGGTTGAAGAGGAAAGAGATGGCAGCGGCTTCACAAAATTAAAGTGGGAGAATGGGTGGATGATTTAGGGTTTTATTTTTATATGAAGGTAAGTGATATTGAGCTCCATCCTATTAGAGCATCACCAATGGCAAGACCAAAAACCCCCTAGTCTTGCCATTTTTCTCATTCTCTCTCCTTTCCTCTTTCTTACACCTTATATTCCACTAACTCTCCACCAACTCTTCTTTTTATTTATTACAATAAGTGAGTTGGTCTTAATGAGTTTTTCCAATTATCTCTCTTATTTTTATTATACCCATCATACATTTCTTTCCTAACAAATATAGAAAAAGTGTGAAAATTATAATAAATTTGGGCTCTATTTATAGATAAAAAATGAATATAGTCATTAATACTTTTTTTTTAAAAAAAACTATGGACAAAATTAGTGTTAATCCATTGCAAATGATTAGATAATGATACCAAATGCCCAAAACTGATTAAAATACACTCTTGACCTTGCCACATGGATGATTTCCATTAGTCATGGCACGCCATCTGAAGCACTGGTTGGTCTGGAATGGAAGACCAACCTCTCCTACCTAATGATGGCAGGTGGGCCGGGTCAGCCTAACCCATCCAGCCCAACCCGTCTCGTGGGCCGTGAGCCCATCTAAACCCGTATTCAACCTGACCCAACCCGTAAAATATTGAAACCCGCATCGGGTTAAATTTTGTCAGCCCAATCTATCAAAACCCAGCCCATCAAAACCGCCTTACCCGCACGTTAACCCACCCAGCCCAACCCATGAATTCATTCAGCCCACCCAGAAACCCACCCAACCCACCCATGAGCCCACCCTAACCCACCCACGAACCCACCCAAACTCGCCCAACCCGCATGAACTGCCCAGCCTGCCAATTTTGTTAAGTTAAAAGTTAAACGAGTTAGTAACTAAACATAAATTATGACTATTACGAAACTTAATCATTATTCATAATTATTAATAAAACGAAAATTTTTAAACCAAATATTTCATATTTTCGATCAACATATTTCAAAATTATAAGTATACAAAATTACAAATGCAAATATAATTCATAAACACATAATTCATATTCCATCAAACTTACTAACTCATTCAACATACTCAACCCAATAACTAACCCACCCAGCCCGCCCAGCCAAGTCCATTGAGCCCACCCAACCCACCCGGCCCACCCAGCCCTTTAACCAACCCAACCCACTTCGTAAGCCCACCCACCCGCCCTATTAACCGCTAAAGGCTCACCCTAACCCGCAGTGGGTCTACCCTCCAACCCAGCCTGCTACTTTCCCAGGCCTGCACCGGTTAAAATTTGTCCAGCCCAACCCAATGCCAACCCGGCCCACCCAATTGCCACCACTACTCCTACCCCATGCAAAAGCTAGTTTTACACAATAGTGAAACCAATTATAACTAGCTTTTCTTTTTCTAAGACAAACTAAAGACTTATCATTGTACATGCTATTAGGAAAGGTAGTCGGATCAACATTTTTTACTTTAAACAAGTAGGGACCAGCTTTTCGGTAGGTGTCTTGTTTGGGTCGGTAGGTAATTTCCGACCGTCACTAAAACGGTCGGAGGCGGTCGGTAATTTTGTAAAATTCTACTGCAATACAGTCAGTCAGTATTTTCAGTCGAAAAAGAGGCGATTTCTTGTAGTGTATCCTCATTTACATGATAGTAAAAAGTGCAACCAAAGACTCTCAATGAAGAATATCGGCAGGCTTACCATACCACACCTCATAAGGTGTTTTACAGTCAATACAAGTGTGAGGTCCATTGTTGATCAGATGGCAAACTGTGTTAACTGCTTTTGCCCAGAATCTCCTAGCCAAACCAGCAATATAGAGCATACATCTTGCCCCCTCCATCAGAGTCTGATTCATACGTTCTGCTACTCCATTCTGTTATGGAGTATCCCTAACAGTGCGATGACGGGGAATACCTTCATCTCTGCAGAACTTATCGAAATCAGACCAACAGAACTCAAGACCATTATCAATTCGTAACCTCTTGATCCTCTTCCCAGTTTGATTATCCACCAATGCTTTCCACTACCTGAATTTCTCGAAGGCTTCACTTTTATGCTTCATCATAAATACCCAAGTCATTCTTGAGTAATCATCAATCATAGACACAAAATACCTGTGACCTCCAATGGATTCAACGCTGCATGGACCCCAGCAATCAGAATGGATGTAATCAAGTGTGCCCTTAGTCCTATAGACACCCCGCTTGGGAAACTTGGTGCGATGAAGTTTCCTAAATACACAATGCTCATAGAATTCGAGACTCTGCAACTTGTGCCCACAAATAATATCCCTTTTAATTTAGCCAGAATCTGCATTACTCTCTCACCCATATGACCCAGCCTCATGTGCCAGAGTCTGGTCATATCTTCCTTAGGAACTGCAGAATATGCAACAGCAGCACAACCTGTCAATGTAGAACCTGCAAGAAAATACAGAGTACCACGCTTGACCCCTTTTAGAACCACCTTCGAATCTTTGTAGACATTCATAACTCCGCCTTCACCCTTGAAATTGAACCCCTTGCTGTCTAAAAGACTAAATGATATCATATTCTTTGTCATTAGTGGAACATGCCTAACTTCATTCAAGGTGGAAAAGGAACCACAATGAGTCCTAATCCTGACTGAGCCTATCTAAACAACCTTACAAACAACACTATTGCCAATAGAAATATCGCCTCCATCTATCTGCTCATAAGTTGAGAATCACTCCCTGCTAGGACAAATATGGTAAGAAGCCCCAGAGTCTAGAACCCACACATCACAATGACGAGATTGTTCATTGACTACTAAGGCTAAATCCTCCTCTGAATACGTATCAGTTTCTGCTACAGTGGCAGAACCCTTCTTTTGTTGCTTCTTTCTCTAGGACATTCATTCTTCCAATGTCCCTTCTCCTTACAGTAATTACAAACATCATTTGGCTTAGGACCCTTCGAACCCTTAAAGTTCGATTTCTTTTTACCAGATTTCCCAAACCCTTTATTGCCTGTAACAACAAACCCAGATGCCTGACTCTCAGAGCCAAAACCAGATGCCTTATGGCGAACTCTCTAGTGTGAAGTGCATACCTAACTTCCTCTAGAGACAGACTGTCCTTCCCAACAATGCAAGAATATACGAAATTCTCATATGATAGGGGCAAAGACACTAACAGAATTAGGGCAACATCCTCATCTTCTACTTTAATATCAATGTTACGTAGATCTAACAGAATAAAATTTAATCTATCGAGATGTTGGTTAAATATTTAGTCATATACAGACTATCAAGCTTTAACCACAGACCAACGTCAATTTCCTCATCTCCGACCTCAGTGATGTCGTCATCTGCCAAACAGAGCATGATAGGTGAGTGAGCCTTCTCCTCCAAGCTACTCAAATATGCGTCATCTGTACCCACTTGCTTCGAGTTCTTCGATAGTGGTGTCCAAATACCTTGTTGCTTAACCAAAGCTCGCATCTTGATCTTCAATAGGCCGAAACTATTCATCCCAGTGAATTTATCGATTCTCACGTTCGCCCTAGACATTTTTAACGCCAAACAGATTGCGGAAAAACTTCAAACCCAGATGAACTAGATGAGGCTCTGATACTAGTTTATTATAACAGAGGAGGCACTAAAGAATAATAAAGAACGTGAACGCGATAGAATATACACAGAGTTTAATGTGGTTCACTAGCAATTTTCTAGCTACGCCCACCAGACCACAGGGAGAGTAGTTTATTAGGAGAGAGAAACACAAAATATAGAATAGTGTTAAGCAACACTTAGATAATCAAATTGTGAATACGGCTATAGGTTTAACCTAAGGGTTCATATAACACCCTTAGAGTTAACCTAAACAGACCTGGGCATATCTAACATAATCTTTTAGATTAAAAAATGATTTACAAGGTCAATTAATGAGGTGTCCAACTTTACGTGATTGCAAGTGTAATGAGGGAGAGTATATACTAAAACAAAAAAAGCAAGTTAAACAAGTCGTCAATCTTATAAAATCGTTTTGGGAAGACATTCATAATAAGGATTTGTGAAATAGGTGAGAGATACGTGGGCCCCCACGACAGGACCGCACTCCGTGAATAGCAAGCTCTTCAGTTGCCCTAGTAAGCAGGCTAGAGAAAGCCTCTGCACACAACAAGAACAAATAAGGAGATATAGGATCGCCTTGACGTAAGCCACGACTTGGAAGAATCTCCCCCTGCACCCCACCATTCAATTTGAACGTATAGCTCACAGATGGTAAGCAATCCATCACTCTACGGATCCACCCATCACAAAAACCAAAGATGAACATCACCTTCTCTAGGAAACTCCACTCCACCCTATCGTATGCTTTACTCATGTCTAATTTCAGTGCCATAGTTCCCTGATTCCCGTCACTCCTACGCTTCATTGCATGAAAGAGCTCGAAAGCTATAAGTGCATTATCAATTATCAATCTCCCTGGTACAAAAGCACTTTGATTATGTGATATAAGGTCCGGAAGATAGGCCTTGAGTCTGTTCGCCATCATTTTTGAAATCATTTTGTATACCACATTGCAGAGGCTAATAGGTCTGAAATCACCCATCTGTTGCAACTCATTGCACTTTGGTATTAAAACAATACATGTCCGGTTCACCTCGGTCAAGTTTACCAGCCCATGCCACCAATTCTTCACAAAGACAACAATATCTGGCCCAACGATATGCCAAAATTTCTGGAAAAAGAGAGCATGCATGCCATCCAAACCCGGAGCTTTGTTCTGGTGCATTTGGGAGAGAGCCTCAAAAATCTCCTTTGCTGATGGAGTCGCGCATAAAGACGCATTCGTAGCTTCTGTCACCTTTGAAGCCAAACCTGCAGTGGCCTCCTCGAAGCCAGAAGGATTGGAAGACGAGAAAATGGTGGAGAAATAATTGGTGATTACAGTACATAAGCTCTCTTCGCCTTCTCTCCAAACCCCATGTTCATCTTGTAGTCTGGTTATGGTGTTGCGGCGCTTTCGTTGGCTAGATTTGTGATGAAAGTAAGAAGTGTTCTTGTCCCCGTCTCGCAGCTCATTTGCTCGAGCACGGGCATACCAATAGGATTCCTCTTGTAAGTGCAAATCATCTAGTTCCTTTCCAATCTCCCTACACCGCTGTAACATTACCGCATCAGGTATACGTTTCTGGCAAACCTGTAGCTCCTCTTCTTTTTTCAATATTTGTTTTTTTATATTTCCAAAAGTTATCTCAGCCCATTCACTTAATCTCGAAGCACAATAGCTGATTTTCCCAGGTAACGTTTCACCTGGAGATGAAGACCAACCTGAATTCACAATCTTGCTGCACTCATCACGCGATAGCCATAGAGATTCAAAGTGGAACCGCTTCTTCCTTCTATGGTGTCTCGCAAAGGTCCCGGCCTCCAACAAAATGGGAGCATGATCAGATCTATAAATAGGGAAGTGGCGAACTGATCTTCATGGGAACATAGTGCACTAGCCGTCACAAGCCAGAAAACGATCGAGTCTTTCACGAACAATGGTGGAGGGATCAATTCCACGATGCCAAGTGAAAATGCAGCCTTTGTAGCCCAAATCACGGAGTGAGCATACGTCGATGGTCTCCCGGAAAGCATCCATCATACTATCCCTTCGAATCACACCTCCATGCTTCTCCGTAACACAAGTTATCTCGTTGAATAATGGGTACCGACATCGACGTTTTTATATTTCTCATGAGCTCCCATGTTAAGTATTTTTGCGAGCTCTCTGGCCATCCATATACATCCGCGGCAGCCCATATAGGAGCATTCTCCTCATCACGAACCGCAGCTAAGATATGGTGGCGAGAGAAAGAGATAATATGGACATTCAAATCTCTCCACCATAACCCC
Organism: Patellifolia procumbens; assembly: GCA_947645195.1. Taxonomy (NCBI): domain Eukaryota; kingdom Viridiplantae; phylum Streptophyta; class Magnoliopsida; order Caryophyllales; family Amaranthaceae; genus Patellifolia; species Patellifolia procumbens. Next base: position 1,045,888 of record CANSGD010001201.1, read on the forward strand.
AAACCTCCTGAGTTACCTACACTACTCAAACACAAACCCTCACTAAAACCACACCTAATTCTGACCCTCTCGAGACGTTTGTTATCAATCTTCGTTTCCATTACGAAGACCATATTCGGGCGTTCCCTCTAACTCCAGTTTTGGAGGGCACTAACTGTCTCGGGATTGCCCAACCCGAAATAGTTCCAACTAAAGATTTTCATTGTTGTTCGCGGGGTTTGTCGTCGCCAACCGCCGCTACTTTAAATGTCATCCAAGTTCCCTCTTTATCTCCCAAAACCCTAAGATTCTTCCCATAAACTTGAGAATCTGTCATGATCACATCCCCTACATCCAAACACCTCTTTCTTTTTCCTCCGAGCACATCGCTGCCCAAATTTTTGTTTCCGTACCCCATAAGTACACCTCCACGTCTTGCTTTCGTCCCTCTTTTTTATTAAAATTTTCTCGCATTAGGTCTTGGGTCATGGTTGGAAACTACAGACATGGTAAACCCCGCTGTCGATTGACTTTCTTTGTTGGGTGCTGCGAAGTTTTGTAGTTGGGGGTGTTGTTTAGATAACAGAGGAAAATCAGGATGGAGAAGGTGGGGTTGGACGTGGGGTAAGTGGGTATAAATAGGACTCCTACTCTTTGTGTGCTTAATGGGAGACAAAGAATTAAGTAGGAGTTTAAACTCTAGAAAATGCTTTAAATGTTGAGATATGGAGGTAGACTTTGTGAGATGTGTTGGAGTTTTGATACTTCTCATAAATGATGACTGGATGTGATGATTATGGTTTAGGAAAAACCACTTGGAATTTGCAATACCATTTTGGTTAGGTGGTTTTCCTGATTTGTCTGGTAAGTAGGTGGGGGTTTGCATTAATGGATCAATAGCTCCTCGGGCATGAGTAAATACTTCGGGTCTTGCATTAAAATCACATGACGTAACTGGCTGAGTACTCTTACCTGGCGCTCCGGCGACACTGTTTGGTGTTCCATTGGCCCAGCCCGACAACCCGAAAGTGATTTTCATGACTTTTCCTCGTCCGTTCGCTGGACTACCTTCGACGCTAGCCCCGTTTGTATTTGAAGATTCTTCATCTCTTTTCCTTTTCCGGCTCTTATCATCATGCTTGCTGCCATTTTCGTTTCCTCCACCGCCGTGGTGATCACTTGAGTCTCCAGTACTGTCAGGAAGGTTGGACGGGCTATATTTTTTCTCGTCATTATCGTTGTCCATTGTGTCTTCATTCTCAACAATTTCTTCTGAAAGCCTAGGACCCTGGATTTCCTTCGCCGAAAGGAGATTGACCAGGTCTACTCTTGTCGTTCTATTTCTTTCTACTCTTCTCAGGCCGATCATTTTGTTTGTGAACAACTGGTCAGAGTATGGGCTTATGTGGAGGTGTGCATTGAGCCCACAGACATCCTTCATACGCACCGCAAAGTGTTGCTTTGCTACCTCTTTCGGGATTAAACACCTCAGTTTCTTGTGTCCTATTCTACCACAATTTGTGCAGAAGTTAAATACCCCTTTGTATCTCAGATCAACCCATTCTGAGAGCCCGTTCTCTAGCTCTAGGAAAAAACTCGGCACCAGCAGTTTTTGGATATCGATCCGCATCTTAGCTCTAAGGTATTCCTTTGGCCCCTCAGCTTTAGATTCTTCATCAAAATAAAAGATATGGCCTATTCCCTCCAGTGCTCTTCTTGCAATCTGGACCTTGTTGTGGACTAGAGGTAGTCCTTCCACTCTAACCATATTGTAGCTTTATTGAAGTCTAGGGTTCTGCATGATGCCTTCGGGAACCAATTAGTGAAAGTCATTAGAGCACCATCATAGCAGGCTGACCCCAGGGATAGGAGATTATCCCTGTCATTTGTGTGGGAACAGAAGAAGAAAAACTCCTTTCCCACTTTTTTCACCTCAATGGTATCTCTGGAAGTCCATCGAAGGAAAAGCCAATTTTTTATTGTTTTTTCATCAAAAGATCTTACGTCTCTGAATTTTCCGATTACTGCCGTACTGTAAATCTTATCATAAGGCACCATATCACCTTCCCTCAAATGAACTCTTGGACCCATTCTATAGTATTCTCTTTTCCACAGCGACACTCCAGGAATGCTCCAAGATTGCTGATATAATCAGTATTTACGAGCGAGCATCTGGCCAGAAAATTAATTATCATAAATCTGAAGTGTCCTTCGGGAAAGGTGTGGATACGGCTCGGCGCAATGACATTCTTGTTGTGTTGGGGATGCGGGAAGTGATTAGGCACGAAAAGTATTTGGGACTCCCGACGTTGATTGGTAGATCAAAGAAGGTGGTCTTTGCAACCCTTAAGGAGAGGATCTGGAAGAAAATTCAGGGATGGAAAGAAAAGTTATTGTCTCGGCCGGGAAAAGAAGTGCTCATTAAGGCTGTAGTTCAATCGATTCTGAATTACATGATGGGATTATTTAAGATCCCCGATGGTATTATCGATGATATTCACTCCATGATGGCCCGTTTTTGGTGGGGGGCGAAAGGAACTGAGCGCAAGATGCATTGGATCAGTTGGGAGAAGTTATGCCTTCCGAAAACCCTTGGAGGAATGGGATTTCGTGATCTAAAGGTGTTTAATCAAGCTCTTCTTGCAAAGCAAGGGTGGAGACTCATATGTAACACGACTTCTCTGGCTTATCAGGTCCTTAAAGCAAGATATTTTAGGAATTCTGACTTTATTGAGGCTAGACGAGGGTATGATCCGAGCTACATTTGGAGAAGTATTTGGGGGCGAAGGCTCTGCTTCTAGAAGGATTAAAATGGAGGGTGGGTAATGGGTCGAGCATTAGCGTGTGGGACGATGCTTGGCTCCCGGGTGAGACATCATCAAGAGTGCCAATGCCCAATCTTCAAAGTCCCGGTGACTTGAGGGTAACTGACTTGCTTAACGAGGAGGGTGATTGGGATAATGGACTACTTGTTGCACACCTTACAGTGGAGGATGCCAGGATTGTTAGGGGAATACCCATTAGCATTCAACGCCCTTGTGATGTTTGTTTTTGGTGGCCCACTACGGACGGCATTTTCTCCACAAAATTGGCGTATTGGCTGGGCCGACTTGGACATGGTGATAGAGGGGGGCATGAGGATGTGTGGAAAACGATTTGGCACTTGGGAGGCCCCCCTAAACTTAGTCACTTCTTATGGAGGGCTTGTACGGGTTCTCTTGCGACAAAAGGAAGACTATTTGATAGACATGTGGTTGACAATGGTGTATGTGGGCAATGCTCTGATGTGCAGGAGACCATCATCCATTCTATTTTTGACTGTCCGTTGATTTCACAGATTTGGGCTCTTTCCCCTTTTGCTTCACTCCTTGCGGAAGCTCCATCCTCGTCTTTTATCACCCGCTTTGAATGGGTTATGGGTCGTATGGATAGGGAGGATTTGTTGCTCTTCTCAGCCTTGTCTTGGGCGACATGGTCCTATCGCAACTCAGTGGTTTTCGAGGAGCTGTGGGACAACTTGGAGGTGGGAGTGATGGGTTTTGTTAGGCTAGCAAAGGATTATCATGCCTACGCTAAGAGGGTGTTTCCTAGGCGGATTGATTGCGGCCCGGCATTGAGGGGAGCTTGGTCTTTACCCGCTTGTGGTTCAGTCCGGGTGAATACAAATGCAGCTATTCTTGTGGGTGTGGGGGTAGGCCTAGGGGCGGTTGTGCGTGATGAAAGGGGACTGGTGCTTGCCGTAGCTGTGCAACGGTGTGAGGGGGAGTGGAGTGCGGCTCTTGCTGAGACCATGGCAGCTCGGTTGGGCATGATTTTGGCGAGGCAGCTTGGGTGTCGACGAGTGGAGTTTGAAACCGATGCGATCAATGTTGTGAGGGTCATCAATAGTAATTACCAGGGGAGGAATTTTATTAGCATGATAGTTGATGATGTGCGTTTCACTAGTTCTAATTTTGATGTATTTTCTTGTTCTCATGTAAAACGGAATGGTAATGTCGTTGCTCATTTTATTGCTAGAATCACTCCGGCAAATGGACTGAAACATGTTTTTGTAGACGATATTCCCCAAGGGGTCTGATGGAGAATTTTTGCGTCGCTAGACAAAAACTCCAAATCAAACCTAACTAACCAAATACGAGTACGTGGCAAGTAAGGGTCAAGATCCACAGAGACTAGACTAGACACTAAGCACGTAAGTGAACATGTAAGCTAAACCGAAGGGAAGAAGTTGATTGATTTCGAACTCAATTATCACTAATAGGTCAAATAAAAGGGTTGTAAATCGATGGAAAAAGACGTTAGGGGGTGATAGGGATCCAATGCAATGAAATTGAATTACGAAATGAGATTAAAGGAGTATGTGATAGGGGATTGAATCAAGACATTGCAACCATGAACTCCTCTTTCAAGGATGCTCAAGGTGATGCAACACTCTCAATTAGGGATTAGATAGTCAATGATGGAACATGAGGTCGGAATTAGCTAAGTTCAACCCAATCTCGCCTTTCGGATGTTGAATGGGTTAAGACTCTAAGAAAGGTAGGATTTCTCACTCAACCTTATTTAGAGATAGCAATTCCAACTTCATTGTATATCTCAACGATCTACACCTAAAGGGTAATCCATTGACTCATTGAGCTAAAGTTAGGCCTTTCAACTTTACCTTAGTCAACCAATCAATGGATTTGCTAACCCAACCCACCAAACATGCCAATTTAGGGCCTCATATCATGAAACAATGTCCATTGCACCTTCACCCAACCCCCTAACTAAAAGACTACTCAAGGTTGGTTCTCATATTAACTAAACTATTTCTACAATGCAAATAGGAGATTAGTAAACCAAAAATCATTGTTTTTTCATTCATACTTAATGTTTGCAATAGAGAAGAGCATAAGCAAGTGGAGAAGAGCAACTAAGACTAAGATTTCAATGAGAATGAGTGATATTGAAACTACTAATAAAGTAAAGCAAGAATAAACGATAAAATAAAGCAATAAATGAGAGCAAAGAGAAGAAAAGTTACTAAAGCTTCATTAATACTCCACAAAAATCTGAAATTCTTCTTCAATCACCATTAAAGACCTTGAAAAACACCCAAAGTTCACCTAAAAGTCTAACCTCTCAATAGCTCTCTAGAGTTCAAAAAAGGAAATTAGAATGCCCCAAATTTTAGGTCAAAAAGGTATTTATACAACCCCCAATTAAGGGCAAAAAGGGAAAGAGAAAATGAAATAGACGGTTTCCGAAAACCTGCAGTGATCGGGCGATCCATAGTGGTGATCGCCCGATCAGAGGTAGGCAGGAATTTTGTGGAAAATCCGTAGCCGTGATCGGGCGATCCACTTTTGGATCGGGCGATCACTTTGCCGTGTAGCTTTGTCTTCGTCTCCTCTCTTCTTTTCTTTTTGGGCTTGGGCTTCCTTCTTTCTTTCATTCATTCTTTTCTTCCACTCCAATCTTCTTTGCTTGGACTTGGGCTCTCTTTGGGTTGGCCCTCAACTTCTTCCATTCCAATCTTCTTTGCTTTGCATTCATCTTTTTCCTACATGTTAGTCATATACAAGAAAAAATACAATACAAAGCATATGGAATAGAAAATAAGGATAGAAAACCATGAAAAATGAGAGAAAATCAAAGGAAATAGTGAGAAGCCCCAAATAGGGCGGAGATGATGAAAATAGATGTAAGAAGTAAAGAAACACCAAGAAAAAAGCAATAAAATAGACCAAAAGCTACCCTATGAGTGCGATAAATCTCACTCATCAGGGTCCTGTCCTTGGCGGAACTTGATCTGATTTGAATTCAATTTCCCCCATCCCGTTTTCTTCTCAAAACAAAAAGGATTTGTGAAATAATCCCAATTAAGTCTTTTTACAAGTAAGTTGCACATAGTTATGAATATACTCATGAAATATTCTTGTATTTTATACATTTGGATGCACAACAAATAGTAATTTGTCAAAACGTCTATATATTTGACAAATTGTTACTAGTTGCATCTTAAAATATAGGAAATATTGTCAGAAACCACCTAATAAATACACTTATTTTGAGAAAACCACCTAATAAACGTTTTATTATAAACATCCACCTAATAAAACACTTTTCTTTCAAAACACCACCACTTGAGACCAAATTAATAGCTCTGTTAGCCCCATAACCACTGACTGACAGATTAGTAACTCCAAAAGAGTCACTTGGGGTTGAATGTAAATGGAGGGAACTGATTACAAGGTTAAATGATTTATTTATTTGGTCTCAAATTGTGGTGTTTTGAAAGAAAAAGTGTTTTATTAGGTGCTTTTTTATAATAAAACGTTTATTAGGTGGTTTTCTCAAAAAAAAAGTGTCTATGTTAGGTGGTTCTTAACAATGCACTACTTTAGACGCTAATATCTCTAATTTTATTAAGTAAAAAATTATAAAAAGTTGATATCAATTAAGCATATATCGAGACGAATCTAATAAGATCCCACATGGCTATATTTATCCTTGTGTATATATCACAAAAGTAGGTCAAAGGGTAGTGTATGAATAGTGCAAAATGTCAAAGGTTGCAATACATATAAAACGGAAGTAGTATATATATATAAAGCTCTCTCTCTGAATTGGCTGGTTTTCAATTCTCCTGGAGAAATGTTAATTAGTTTGAGTAGTGATTTGGATACATAAGCATTGTATGACACAACTAGTGCGAGGATTAAGCTCTATATAGACGCGATCGATATTTCCCAACTTGGCTAATTTCATTGTTAATTAGTTTGGAATGGTTAAGAGATATCATCCCATTTCGTTATTATAAATTGAAACTAGTTTGTGGCCCCGGTGATGTCACGGGTTCATTTTTTATATTAATTGAATTTATAATTATATCTTCATTGATGATACTATCTCCGTTTTTTTTAATACATATGTTTGTTTTTTGCTCGCGGACCAAGAAAAAAGTGCAAAAATAAGAAAGAAGGTTAGTAATGTTGAAAGTAAATTGCGCAAGGAGACTAAAACAATAAATGAGAACGATCTTACTTGAAGTATGGAAAACGTTAAAGAGATAAGCACTGTGTCGTGGAAACCTCCACTGTCCTTAAAGGTGATTTCGCCGCAGCACGGGTGCAAACTTCCTCCCGGCAACCACCCTCTAGGATTAGCACAGTACCGCCCGTTCGTGTGCACTCACAAGCAGACGGTTGGAGTGACAGATACAACCCGAATTGAGAGAACATATTTTAGAGAGAGTAACAATAAGAGAAGTATTTTTCTATGTATTTTGTGCTAACCAGAGAGGGGTATATATAGCAGTAGTGGGAGAGAGAGGCGATCAGTTATTCTGGGAAGAGAATAACTGGCGGAAATCAAGGAGGCAATAACGGCAAGTCAAATGCGTCAAACTCGGAAACAAATCATTTCCGTTACAAAGATATCTTGAGAATCTTTCAAAACAGACGGGCCATAAAAAAGATACACACCCACACCCGCGAACGCGTCGCGCCAACGCCACACGCCCACGGCCCGAGCCCGAGCCCGGCCCGGCCCGCTCGTGCGTGTGGTGGTTCCTAGAGTATAGTCTCTAGTATCCAAACAAGAGTTACAATGGCATGGGGATAAATATACTAAGCAATAAGCCCACTATCTTCCTATGTGGGATCCAAGTGCCTTACAAATAAAGGGAAAAATGTTGGCATTGAAATACTAAGGAAATAGCTCTAAACCCACCCATGTGGGACATAAACTTTGAGGCTTATTTCCAACAATCCCCCACAAGAATAAAAGTTTCGGAATGAGAAAAAGAAGAGAAGAACAATTCGGGTATTTGGCAAAGGAAGAATGCATAGGTGTTAATGTCTTGCGACTTGAATTAACACTTAGTGAGATAGACTTTGGAGTCTCGTTCAAACAAGTGATTTTCATCTTGAACTTGAGAGAACTTGAAACCTTCATCTAAACCACACATCCATCCCTTTAGAATCAGTCACTCCGCGATCAATGTGGCGCCTATACTGGCCATACGCCTTACCTGGATGCTCATAGATGCTCTAGAGAAACGACCCCAGTTTCTCATAGGAAGCGGCCCCACTTCCACATCTAAGTAGGTGAATCCCATCAAGTGTGTATCACCACACACCACCACACAACTGTGGATATGGGTTCATTAAGAGCCTTTTGCTCAACCTCAAACACAGGTGATATGCACTTCTCAATATAACTTTACACAAGAGGGATAGACAAATAAAAGTGCTTTTATTACTTAATGTTTCCCTTTGAACTCCACTTGCGTGGAGTAGGGTTTCATTATTACATTCAAATGGGTCTCAGTCCCATCCCTCTGGATGCATCCTCAATTACATTTCTAGAAAGGCCTTTAGTAAACGGATCCGCAAGGTTCTTTTCGGACCTTACATAGTCCAGTGATATCACTCCATTGCTTATCAAATCTTTGACAACCTTGTGTCTGAGGCGAATGTGCCTTTTCTTTCCATTGTACACGTTGTTCTTTGCCACTGCAATAGCTGCCTGAGAGTCACAATGCAACGCAATTGAAGGAGCTGGTTTCCCCCACAATGGAACATCATTCAGCAAATTCCTTAGCCATTCTGCCTCATTTCCTGCCAGCTCAAGTGCAACAAATTCAGATTCCATAGTCGACATAGCAGTACAAGATTGTTTACAAGATTTCCAAGAAATTGCACCACCACCCAAGGTAAAAACAAAACCACTAGTAGGGTTAATCTCATCATTTCCGGATACCCAGTTAGCATCACAATACCCTTCTAAGACCGCAGGAGAAGAAGAAAAGTGAATGCCCCAATCCATGGTCCCTCTAAGGTATCTGAGTAACCTGCGCAAAGCACCCCAATGGTCTTTGCTAGGGTTATGAGTGTACCTACTGAGTCTACTAATAGCGTAAGCAACATCAGGTCTAGTGCAATTCATCAGATACATAATACTACCAATTACTTTGGCATACTCAGATTGACTCACAGGATCTCCCTTATTCTTTACTAGATGAACACTAGGATCATAAGGAGTCTTAACTGGGTCAACTTCAAATGAATTGAACTTTCTAAGTACCTTTTCTACATAGTGGGCCTGACTCAACCTAAATCCATGAGAAGACCGAGTGATCTTTACTCCCAAGATAAGGTCAGCCTCCCCCATGTCTTTCATTTCAAACCTAGTACTTAAGAAGTCCTTTACTTCAATCACAAGATCTAAGCTAGTCCCAAGGATCAACATATCATCAACATATAGGCAAATTATTACACAACCTCGGGAGTCATTCTTAGCGTATACACATGTGTCACTCTCGTTCACAAGAAACCCAAAACTGGTTATGGTGCTATCAAAATTTTGGTACCATTGTTTAGGGGCTTGTTTTAAACCATAAAGAGACTTTACTAGCTTACACACCTTTTGCTCTTGTCCAGGAACTACACAACCTTCAGGTTGGTCCATATAGATCTCTTCCTCAAGGTCACCATTTAGAAAAGCAGTCTTAACATCCATTTGATGTACTATTAGGCCGTGAATAGCAGCTAAAGCAATCAGCGTTCTAATGGTGGCAATCTTAGTGACTGGTGAATAGGTGTCAAAATAATCTATTCCCTCTCTTTGGGTGAAACCTCTCACAACTAGTCTCGCTTTATACTTATCAATGGAACCATCATGCTTTAGCTTCTTCTTAAAGATCCATTTGCTAGAGATAGGCTTACAACCCCTAGGAAGGTCTGCTAATTCCCAAGTGTTGTTACTCATAATGGACTCTAGCTCACTATCTATGGCCTCTTTCCAAAATACAGCATCAACAGATTTCATAGCCTCACTGTAGGTTCTAGGGTCCTCTTCCAAAATAAAGACAGACACTAGATTCTCATTCAAGACACAAGATTCAGTAAGAAAGGAAGTGACAAAATCAGGCCCAAAGCTACTTTCCTTTCTAGGTCTCTTACTTCTCCTAGGTTCTTCCTCAACAGGTTTAGTCACTAAAGGAATACTAATGGGCAGTGCAGGATCAGCAGTAGAGGAACAAGAAGCAGAACATTTCAAAGGAAAAACATGTTCAAAGAATTCAGCATCTCTAGACTCGACAATTGAACCACAAGCATAGGAACCTCTAGCATCCTTAATAAGGAAACGATAAGCAGCACTATGATAAGCATACCCAATGAAAATAGAGACACAAGTCTTTGGTCCTATCTTATCCCTTTTAAAGGAAGGTATGGCAACCTTAGCAAGACACCCCCACACTTTCAAGTATTTGAGATTTGGGATATGACCCTTCCACATCTCATATGGCGTCTTATCTAGTTTCTTATGGGGTACACGGTTCAATACATGACAGGCAGATAAAATGGCTTCCCCCCACATGTTATCAGGAAGTCCAGAACTAATCAACATAGCATTCATCATGTTCTTTAGTGTTCTATTCTTCCTTTCAGCTGTACCATTTTGTTTAGGGGTATAAGGGGCAGTCAACTCATGAATAATCCCATTTTGTTCACAAAAGGTCTTTAGAGATGTAGGATCATATTCTCCTCCCCTATCACTCCTAAGTCTCTTGATTTTCCTATCCAATTGGTTTTCAACTTCAGCCTTGTACCTTAAAAACATCTCTTCTGCCTCATCCTTGGATTTCAATAGGTACACTACTGTGTAGCGGGAATAGTCGTCTACAAAGGTAATGTAATACTTCTTCCCTCCTCGACTTTCATAGTTCTTAAAGTCACCTAGGTCTGAGTGAACTAATTCTAGAAGTTCAGATTGCCTTTCAACTGTTTTGAAAGGTTTCCTAGCATACTTGGCTTCAACACAAATTTCACATTTGGGCAAGTCAGAACCTGAGAGTCTAGGAATAAGGTTCAGATTTTTCAACCTTTTAATAGAAGCTACGTTAACATGACCTAATCTAGAGTGCCACAAATCAATAGACTCAGCAATATAAGCAGAAGTAGAACCAGATTTATTCATGATTTCAGCAGTAGCATCCAAAGTAAAAAGCCCCCCATTACAAAAACCCTTTCCCACAAATTCCCCATTACGAGTAATGACAAGTCTATCAGAATCAAAAGACAACTTTAAACCAGCTTTCATCAACAGACTACCAGAAATTAAATTCCTACGCATTTCAGGAACATGAAGTACATTAGTAAGAGATAAGAATTTTCCAGCAGTGGGTTTGAGAGTAATCTTCCCTTTGCCATTGACCTTTGCTGATGCAGAGTTTCCCATGAACACATTTTCACCTTCCATCTTCTCATATATGTCAAACATGGATCGGTTGGTGCAAATGTGCCTAGTTGCTCCTGTGTAAACGATCCATTCAGCGGTGTCTCCAGCAAGGTTGACTTCAGATACAACAGCAACAATGGTGTCAGATTCTTCTACCAAGTTTGCTTGGTTTTTGTCTTTCTTTTTATTCCAGCAGTCAACAGCTTTGTGTCCAGGCTTTCCACATTCGTGGCAGGTTCCTTTGAACTTGTATTTCTGCACTCCTCCTTGAGCCTTAAGGTTGCTGCCCCCTTTGTAAGGGCCTTTTCCCTTGTGCCTGTTCCTGTCATAGTTGGAGTTTTTTGGACTCCACAAGATTAGCTTTAGGAAAAACAGAATTGTTAGAAGGTTTGTCCTTAAGGCGGTTTTCTTCCTCGATTCTCAGATGTCCAACAAGTTCTTCAAGGGTAAGGTCTCTCCTCTTATGCATAAGTTGGTTCCTGTAGTCCTTCCAAGAGGAGGGTAGTTTCTCAATAAGGACAATAGCCTGGGTGTACTCACAAATAATAAGGCCTTCAGCAGCAATATTGGTACAGAGGGTCTCAAACTCATGAACTTGGTCTAGAATAGGCTTGTCATCGTCTACCTTAAAAGCCATCCACTTACTAATACAGTAGCGTTTGGTCCCAGCATCATCAACACCATACTTCTTTTCTAAGGTATCCCAAATGTCCTTAGCATGGTTAAAAGTCATATATATGTCAAGTAAAGCATTGGACATATAGTGAAGTAACATCCCCTTGCAAGTTCTGTCATCCTTAGCAAATTTGGTTTCATAGGTCAGTTTTTCGGTCTCATCAGTAGGGACGACAGGTTCGTCAAGAACATAAGCAACATCAATTTGTTCTAAGTAGAATCTAACCCTGACAGCCCAACGTTTATAATTTTTCCCATCCAATGACTCAATCTTAGACATGTCAGGAATGGAGTTACGCAAAGCCATGATAACAGAAACTCGAAAATCACCTTTAAGATTGTTGAAAGTAAATTGCGCAAGGAGACTAAAACAATAAATGAGAACGATCTTACTTGAAGTATGGAAAACGTTAAAGAGATGAGCACTGTGTCGTGGAAACCTCCACTGTCCTTAAAGGTGATTTCGCCGCAGCACGGGTGCAAACTTCCTCCCGGCAACCACCCTCCAGGATTAGCACAGTACCGCCCGTTCGTGTGCACTCACAAGCAGACGGTTGGAGTGACAGATACAACCCGAATTGAGAGAACATATTTTAGAGAGAGTAAAAATGAGAGAAGTATTTTTCTATGTATTTTGTGCTAACCAGAGAGGGGTATATATAGCAGTAGTGGGAGAGAGAGGCGATCAGTTATTCTGGGAAGAGAATAACTGGCGGAAATCAAGGAGGCAATAACGGCAAGTCAAATGCGTCAAACTCGGAAACAAATCATTTCCGTTACAAAGATATTTTGAGAATCTTTCAAAACAGACGGGCCATAAAAAAGATACACACCCACACCCGCGAACGCGTCGCGCCAACGCCACACGCCCACGGCCCGAGCCCGAGCCCGGCCCGGCCCGCGCGTGCGTGTGGTGGTTCCTAGAGTATAGTCTCTAGTATCCAAACAAGAGTTACAATGGCATGGGGATAAATATACTAAGCAATAAGCCCACTATCTTCCTATGTGGGATCCAAGTGCCTTACAAACAAAGGGAAAAATGTTGGCATTGAAATACTAAGGAAATAGCTCTAAACCCACCCATGTGGGACATAAACTTTGAGGCTTATTTTCAACAAGTAAAAGTAAGGAAAAGGTAAGGTAGAGAGAAGGAAAGAAAAAGTAGGAGAGAAATGTAATAATTAGGTAGGACAACCTTCCACTTATGGGAAAAGGTAGAAAGGTACGTATTAAAAAAATATCTCAAAATGGTAAAATGTGCATATTAAAAAAAACGGATGGAGTAATTTTTTATTTTTAAAAATAAAAATTTAAGGGCATAATTTTATAAACAATAACCAATTTAAAAGGATCATGCAATGAAAAATTATAATGAAAGGAATCTATGGTAAAATTCATCTCATCTATATTATGCATTCTTTTTTGAAGGTAAAATTAATTCTATGGTTTAATTCTCATCTATAGTATGCTTCATTGTTGTTTAATTCTTGATTGTCAAACCCCATAATAAATTTTTTATTTGTGATAAGAAAAAGCATTACGAGTTTGGTAGAGTAGTGATTAAAACTCTTTATTTCACGTGCGGGTGTCATGGGTTCGAAACTCCATAATGATAACATTTATAATTTTTCTTTCTTGATTGTCATTTAAACCAAATAATAATATTTTTATTTGTGATAAGAGAGCATTAAGAGTGTGGTAGCGCAATGGTAAATCTCTTTGTTTCGCGGAGGTCATGGGTTCGAAACTCCATATAGACAATATTTATAATCTATTTTTTCTTTCTTGATTGTCATTTAAACCCCGTAATAATATTCTTGTTTGTGATAAGAGAAGCATGAAGAGTGTAATAGCACAATGGTTAAAACTCTTTGTTTCACATGTGAAGGTCATGGGTTTGAAACTCTATATTGACAACATTTATATTTTTTCTTATGACAATGACATGGATAAAATATAATTGAAGAAGGGGATAGTGCCACGTAGAGGCTTGCATTGCTTGCTTACGCTTTTATATATATATAAAAAATCCCAAAAACCTATGTTCCTTAACAATCCACTAATAGAATCTCCTACATTATTATTGCAATCCAATTTGTTTAACGTAATGGGAGCCTCAAAGTCAAAGGTGTCGATCAATATGGTGGTACCGAGAATAATAATGGTGGCGATACTATTATTTTTGGCGACCGCCACTGCCGCTACTTCCACTTCACCATCACCCCCAGTATGCGATGGTGAAGGCATCCCCACGGTTATCCTAGCTCAAAACGAAGAAGTTGTGATGAATTTCACATTGTTTATAGTAGTAACCAACGTGGAAAAGCTTCTAGTTGGTTCGTACAATCCTTTGCTACATGCCCATCTGATTGATTGTGGGTGTGGTAGAATACTAGATACACGTTCAGCTGAAGAAATGGTAGCAGCAATTCATATGTTTTGCAAGAATAAGCAGTTTGAACCACATTTCCTAGCCTACGTCATTTTTCTCATACACCTGGCTTTGCAAGACTCGCAACAACAGCCTCCTCCTGCCTGTTTCTTCCCGACTACGCTACCGCCAAGTAGTTTATTGCCCATTGCTCAAGCTCAGATAAGTCAAGATCTTCTTGGCACCCTCGGTTGAGTGATACTGTCTGATCTCGAGTGTGTGTTATGCATTACGCAATTGGTGGTGTATTGTGGTTCATGTGAGATGTATGGTTGCATGATTTGTTTTCTTGATTTTGTTGACGTGTGATTGGTTTGTTCTCTTATATATACTCGTATCATATTCCGAAAATTTTGTTGTTTTTATATGGGATCCTCTGCCAAACAAAATTGGAACGAACTTTTTTATATAAGTAAGAAAACCATATATCTATTTATCTATTCCTCTCCATTTGTATTTGGTCTATTTATTTTGTTGGTCATGGATGAACTTTTTTTTTATAAACATGAAAATTTTGTCAAATGGGACCTTTTAAAATATTTTGGTTGTGAGGAGGTATCCATTAAATTTTTAATTGTGAATCAACACCCAATAAATAAATATATGTGTTATTTAGGACCCACACCTCATTTTCCGGCAACTAAGTCAATTTTCCGGCATTGACTTTATTAAAACCACTCCCTCTCTTCTAAAACAAGTGAGTGCACCTCACTCTCTTAATTAAATTGCTCTTTCAATTAAGCAGACCCAAATTCCCAACCCCCTGTTCTTTGCCATTCATACCTCTTCGCCATTTATACCCATTTCTCTCTATTTCTGCTACTTCAGCCAGCTTAAACTCAGACAAAGCTGCCCCCCAATTCCAATCACCTGTTTCATTCTTACTCGAATCTGCAGACCAACTTGTTGACCCTTGAGTTTTGAAGATGACTTAACCAACAAAAGACATATTGTGTTTTACTTATAATATTGCTAGGTAATTCATTCTCGAGTAAAGAGCATACTTGATCGAAGAATTAATCAAAGATCGAAGTGAAGATGTTCGAAAGATGAAGTATCAAGCATGGAGTGAAGATTAGAATACATTAGGATGTATTTAAACTCTTCTTGTTAAGGTTGAGTAAATGCTTGAGTTGGTTTGTGTTGAATTCTCAAAACGGAACTTGGTTTTGTTCCCATGACAGGAACAGACACTGGCACTCATAGGAACAAGGTTAGGGAACAGACCTAGAAAAGACTTTAGGAACAGCCAACGTATCCCATGTTGTGCGGCTAGCATAGTTGTGCGCCCAAGTTAGGTTGTTAGAGAGTCTCTAGTTAGTTTTGACTAAGTCCATGAGTTTAGGAGTAGGTTGTTAGTTTCTTAGGAATTTATTTAAAAATGATTTTCTGATTTAATTAGGATAAGGCCAAAATCTTTTTAAATATTATCTTTTATATTTTATTTAACTTAAAATGATTTTCGGTTTTATAAGGTTTTTTTTAAAACTTAATTATGATTTTCGATTTTGATTAAATTATTTGTAAAAAATATTTTTCTAAAAACTATTTAAAAGAAATAACTTGATTACTCCCCAAGGAAACAAAAACCACATTTAACACTTACTGCTACACGTTTACTGAGTGTGGAGTAATGGGCTTAATTATTTTCTTAAAAGCCTTAATTTATTTAATTGGTTTAATTATGCTTCAAATTCTTATAAACCACGTTATAAGTTACTGCTTCTCTTCTTTAGCTAAGTAGTGGGTTAGTGGTTATTTAATTCTCAAGTAAAATTAAATAAATATTAAATAAATTGAGATAATGATTTAATTAGTGGATACATGGATTAGTGGACTTAAGTCATGGTCTTACCTTAGCTTAATATAAATAAGCGCCTAATACTTTGAGATTAGAGTGTCTGACATAGCCAAATATTCTTAGTGTCTAAAAGAGTCAGTGTCGTTCCCAATAGAATTCATACTTACTATATTCGAGTTTATACTCTTGCATTGTTTTACATATTGTAATTTTGGGTAAGGGTTTGAGTGAACTCTTGTAAGTGTGAGAAGCTTTGAGTGAAGCGTGAGAAAGAGAAAGAGAAAGGAACTTCGAGGGAAGTTCGAGAGGAACAACAGTTGTGAAAACTGTTGTTGGGAACTTAAATTTAGGAATTCAAGTTGTGGCCCGAGAGAGAAAAGTAATAGGTTTATAAACAGAGTCGTTTGGCCTATTATAGTGGAAAGTATTGAGTCAAAATCACTTGTGGTCGAGGTCGTTTCTTCCTATTGGGCCTAGGAAGTTTTTCCTCGCTAAAATATCTTGTGTTCCCTCTTTATGTTCCCAAGCTAACTTTTAATTTCTCAATAAGTATAGCATACTCCCTCACTGTAATTCACCCCCCCTCTTATAGTGCTCATGTTATATAACACAACTCAATTTCTTTATTTTATCTGGTGAGTTAATCTCTGTTTTATCATTTTCAATGAAGCTAAAATTCGTAACCAATTCAGTTCCTTATTGATTCTTGTTCATCTTTATGTTTGATAAGGATAAGAACGAGTAAATTGAATCCAATTGGTAAATTAGTAAAAACCTACATTGAATCGGGGATTTTTTTTCTAAAATTTAATTGAGCAACCTGGGCATTTGTACTTGAACTCCTTTGAATTACACTCTTCGCATAATAGAGAGAAATAGAATGATGGTTGAGGACTTGACGTGAGTGGGTTTTAGTTGTTCAATTCTTTGTATTTGATATGGCCTTTGTGGGTGTTATAATTTGTTGTTATGCATTAGTTGAATTATTTTGTTGTGGCCTCTATTTTATTCCATTCTTTTATTTGCACTTGTTTTGAATGAATTGTTTATACTTTATGGAGCTTTTTCCTTTGAGTGTCTTAGTAATTATTCATCTATTTTAGAAGTAATTGCTAATTTTTATTTTTCACGTTATTTGTCATTCTTAATTGGGAAAAGGTGTCCTAAAGTAGTTGCTTCTAAGGAGAGAGATATGGATAATGATGTTAATGGTTTTTTCTTTGAGAACATATGGGACTCAATTGATCATAACCAAGAATTGAAAATTGAGTATGTTGACAATGGGCGTACATTCCAAAATACCCTTGGTGCGTCCATTGATATGTATCCAAGGATATAACAGATCAAGTTAATAGGAGTTTGGCTCCTCTTCAAACAACTTTTCGCTGTTCCGGTGTTGGAAATGGAGAGAATGAGGCTGATAATAGTAGTGAAACTGAGGAATATTCTGAGGATGAGGGAGCTGACGGATGTTTTGATGATGTGCAGGTGGATTTAGAGGAAGAGGCAAATTTGAATGAAGATTCAGATGAAGAGGGTAGTGTGATTGGCTCAGATGATGATGAACCTGTTTATAGAGTGCTTAACCCCGATGTTGATTTTAAGAAACCAATTGCTTTGGTAAGAGGACTTCAATTTCCATCTGTTAGGGTTCTTAGAGAGGCCATAAGGAGTCATGTTGTAGAAAATAAGTATGACTATCATTTTTTACACAACAAGAAGAACAGAATAACCGTGTATTGTATGTATAGATGCGATTGCCCTTGGAAAGATGGGAAGAGGGTGAAATGCACTTGCAATAGCAGTTCTAAGTTAATGCGAGAAAAGTGAAACTTGAAGAATCCATCCAGTTGAAAACAATGAATCTTAAGCACACATGTGGCTTTAGGAATGATGAATCCCAAATGACTTCTCAATATCTAGCAGAGAAGTACTTGGAAGATTGGAGGGCATAGTGCAATTGGAGTCTTTCCTACTTCAGGATTAGGATAATGAGGGATACAGGGGTTGAGATTGGCTATTATAAGGCTTACTATGCAAAAGTTAGGGCGCTAAAAATGATACATGGCTCTTCTGCTGAGC
The DNA here is from genome assembly GCA_947645195.1 of Patellifolia procumbens. Taxonomy (NCBI): domain Eukaryota; kingdom Viridiplantae; phylum Streptophyta; class Magnoliopsida; order Caryophyllales; family Amaranthaceae; genus Patellifolia; species Patellifolia procumbens. Next base: position 1,064,085 of record CANSGD010001201.1, read on the forward strand.
AGTATGCTAGAGTGTGGGATTATGTTGCTACAAGAATAAAATTTTCTCATGGTTCATCTGCTTACGTGAAGCTTGGAAGGATTGAAAGGCCTCCACCAGTGTTTCAAAGAATGTACATATGCCTACAACCTTGCAAGGAAGGATTCATTCAAGGTTGTAGGCATATTATAGGGGTTGATGGTTGCCACTTAAAGGGACCATTTCCTGGTATCTGCTTGGCTGCAGTTATCAAGGATGGAAACAATAATCCTTTCCCTGTTGCATGGGCTGTGGTTGAAGTTGAAGATAAAGAAAGCTGGACTTGGTTTCTTAATTTGCAGACAAAGGACTTGGGATCAGTTAGTGACTCAATCACTTGGCTTCATGAATATGAAGATATTACAATTATGTCTAATAGACAAAAGGTAACTAACTGTGTTTATTTTGTATAATTTGATTTTCTTATGTGAAATGAATTTTAGAAGTGGACATAATTGTTTTTATCTTTACAGGGATTGCTTGCTACCTTTGCTACAGTTGTGCCGAATGCAGAAATTAGGTATTGCTGCAGACATATATGGGCTAATTTCAAGCAAACATATGCTGGGGAAGCATATAGGAAAGCATTTTGGATAGCTGCAAGAGCTTCTACTAGGGTAATAAAACTGTTAATGAATGATATGAATTACATGTTTTATATGCAATCAAACTACCATTCTAATTTCTGACTTTTATTATTTTAGGTTCAATTTGAACATGCAATGGAGGCAATTAAAGGCCTGTCTACTAGGGCATATGATTATTTGAACAAAATTTCAGCAAAACATTAGTCAAGGCATGCATTTTCAAGTAAGTCCAAGTCTGCCATGTTGCTGAACAATGTGTGTGAAAGCTTTAACAATGTGTTAAGGCCATCAAGAGACAAGCCAATCTTGACTATGATGGAGTGGATGAGGAAGTATGTAATGAAGAGGGCTCACACAAAAAGGCAAGGTATATCTACATACAAAGGAAAAATCATGCCTGTAATTGTGAAACAAATGGCGGCAACCATGGAGGAGGCTAGATGCTGCTATGAAACCCCAGCCAGTGTAGATGAATTTGAAGTTGAGCACAAGGGGGAGACATATGTAGTGAATTTGAAGGATAGAACTTGTGGATGTTATAAGTGGAACTTGAGTGGGATCCCTTGTTGTCATGCCTTGAGATGCATTACTGCAAATGGGGGAAATCCAGAGGAATTTGTGCATAAAGCATATACTAGGGAGGTCTATGCATTGGTTATTATCAATTAAATCCATCCGCTCTAAGAACCCTAACAGATGGAAATTGAAGTCCTCTTACCAAAGCAATTGGTTTCTTGAAACCAACATCAGGGTTAAACACTCTATAAACAGGTTCTTCATCATCTGAGCCAATCACACTACCCTCTTCATCTGAATCTTCATTCAAATTTGCCTCTTCCTCTAAATCCACCTGCACATCATCAAAAAATCCATCCGCTCCCTCATCCTCAGAATATTCCTCACTTTCACTAGTATTATCAGCCTCATTCTCTCCATTTCCAACACCAAAACAACGAAAAGTTGTTTGAAGAGGAGCCAAACTCCTATTAACTTGATCTGTTATATCCTTGGATATGTTAGCTGAATAAAGGTCACCATTAATAGCATCCTCATCCTCGACACCCTCAAAGAAAAGGTCACCTAGATCTTCTAAACCTAAGCCACTATTATTCAAAGGTTGGTCATATAACTATTCTTCACCCTCCGTCGTATAAGCAGTCATTTTAGAAGCTGCATGTTCCAAATTCTTTGCTCTTTTAAGCGGTAGTTTTGAGGGTCTGGTTGAATTAAATATGGGGGCTAAAACTAAGGATATGTTAGGGTTTTGATTTTCTGTGGATATAGTGGATGGACCAAACATATCAATGGACGCACCAAGGGTATTTTGGAATGTACGCCCATTGTCAACATACTCAATATTCAATTCTTGGTTATTATCAATTGAATCTCATATGTTCTCAAAGCAAAAACCATTAACATCGTTATCCATATCTTTCTCCTTAGAAGCAACTATTTTAGGACACCTTTTCGTAATTAAGAATGACAAATAACGTGAAAAATACAAATTAGCAATTACTTCTAAATTAAATGAATAATTACTAAGACACTCAAAGAAAAAAGCTCCATAAAATATCAACAATTCATTCAAAACAAGTGCAAATAAAAGAATGGAATAAAATAGAGGCCACAACAAAATAATTCAACTACTGCATAACAACAAATTATAACACCCACAGTGGCCATATCAATACAAAGAATTGAACAACTAAAACCCATTCACGTCAAGTCCTCAACCATCATTCTATTTCTCTCTATTATGCGAAGAGTGTAATTCAAAGGAGTTCAAGTACAAATGCCTAGGTTGCTCATTTAAATTTTTTTAAAAAAATCCCCAATTCAATTTAGGTTTTTACTAATTTACCAATTGGATTCAATTTACTCATTCTTATCCTTATCAAACATAAAGATGAACAAGAATCAATACGGAACTGAATTGGTTACGAATTTTAGCTTCACTGAAAATGATAAAACAGAGATTAACTCACCAAATAAAATAGAGAAATTGAGTTGGTCTGCAGATTCGAGTAAGATGAAACAGGTGATTGGATTTGGGGGCAGCTTTGTCTGAGTTTATGTTGGCTGAAGTAGCAGAAATAGAGAGACATGGGTATGAATGGCGAACACGTATGAATGGCAAAGAATAGGGGGTTGGGAATTTGGGTCTGCTTAATTGAAAGAGCAGCTTAATTAAGAGAGTGAGGTGCACTAACTTGTTTTAGGAGAGAGGGAGTGGTTTTAATAAAGTCAATGCTGGAAAATTGACTTAGTTGCCGGAAAATGAGGTGTGGGTCCTAAATAACAAATATATTTATTTATTGGGTGTTGATTCACAATTAAAATTTTAATGGGTACCTCCTCACAGCCAAAATGTTTTAAAAGGTCCCTTTTGACAAAATTTTCTATAAACATCCTTCCTTAAGTTATAACTAGTATTAAATGCACGTCATGTCATGCGTGCGAAAGCATATAAATTGAAAAGTAGAAAGGAAATTGGATAATTTGTTTAAGATGTATTTTTCAAAATGAAAAAGTTAGTTATAGAGAGATTTATTCCATTTAATTAGGAATTAAAAAAAAAGTATAATATGGATTTTTGGTGTCCCCACTTCTTTACTTATAGAATAGAGATAGAGCTTATAAAAGGTTGATATATATCTTCAAGTATTTAATGAATAGTAATTAAACAAGATTGTGTCGGGATAAATAAAGACTATTTGCATTTAGTGGGAGTATAAAGCACCTTGTGATGCTAGTTGGGGAGGAAAGCTGCTTGCCATGTGCAAGAGAAATTGAAGCCCGATGACACCTGATATTAAGGAACTAGGAGATAGTGGGCAAAGGAGCACCATGCTGACGTCATAATGTACGTCAGCATGGTGCTCCGATGTACATCAAAAACATTATAATGTACACAAGTAAAAAATTTTGAAATTCAAAAAATTAATTGGTGCCACTAAAATTGAAATTTATTCACTAATCTTACGCTAATGTACATTCTCGATATTGAACATGTTCAATTAGAAATACCATATGTATTATTTACAATGAACATTTGATATCAATAAATGAATATCTTAAATAACCATAATGAACAATAAGGGTATATAAAAAAAATATGTCAAAATTAATTGGAACAAAACTTCATTGAAGTTGAGTGTGATTTTACAATGAACAATTAAAATTAATAAATGAGCCCATTTAATAACCATAGTGAACATTAAAGCTATGTAAAAGAACATATGTCAAAGTTAATTGGAACAAAAAAAAATTTTGATTTGAATATGATTATACAATGAACATTTGGAATAAATAAATGAGCATATTTAATAATCATAGTGAACAATAAAGTTAATAAAATAACATATGCCAAAGTTAATTGGAACATTTGAATGGAAATTTTTTGGTCAAATAAATTCAAAATGCCAAATAATGAAGGAGGGAGAACAAATTGGCCCATAATGTTCATTAAAGATGAACTAATGTTCATTTCGTATTTTATTTATTAAGATGTCTGAAATTTGTTTATATGTACATGAAGAAAACCTAATGTACACCAAGAGCAGGATGCGCATCCTACTCCCGGGTGTAGGATCTAATTTGCGGATATTAAGTGGGTGAATTGCACAAAACCTTATTCCTTCGCCGCTGTTAGGAGTCCCCTGACATTTCTTGGGTTGGAATCACTAGTAGAAAAAACATCAAGTGCTGCATGCATTTTCGGGTTTTGTGGTGCTTTTTTGACGAGGAGTACTTTTGTTTTGAAGGATTGATGAGGAGTACTTGGCATAGCAGCACATCACAATCTTCATGAGCTGCTCGTTTGAGGTCACAAGGGCCGCTTGCCTAGGAAAACAAGCAACACATGCGGCTGAGAAGAGCAAGGTTTGCTTGCACGGGCAGATACAAGGGCAGGCCAGTCTGGGCCATGGCAACGCCCCATGCCCAAAAATATAAATTTGTGTATAGGCCCAGTTTTATGAAAAGAAAAAAGCTAAGTTGGTATCAGTTCAAGTATACAAGCCTAGACCCAACTACTTGACTAGGACTGTACATTGAATATCAAAGCCCAATACTAGAAAAATTAATCCCAAAAAACAGAAAATGTACAGAGGTTTCTCTCAGACAACTGCTCACCCTGATCCGTTGTTTGCTGAAGTGATTTTGGGAAAATAATCGTCATCTAGTGCTGATTGAATAAAGAATAATGCCTTTGCATCTTGTTTGGGTTTCTCACGGGTAGGTGGCAATATGAATTTTGTGGTACTTTTCTCAAAGAAACATTTTTTCTCTCTCTGACTTTCCTCTTCCTCTTCTAGTGAACAAATGAGGATCGAAACCTGGTAGCAAAAAAGGTGGGTCATCCTAATCACACCTTTTTATTATTTGTTTCCCTTCTTAAACAGTATGCTCTGATAACATGTTTACTAAAGGGAAACCTAAAGGTAAGAAGATAAACGTATTTCATTGCATATATAATCAGAATGCTTGCAGAAGCTTTATATAGCAAGCTATAGTAACTGAAAACCTCACCAAGAGTCTAACTCATGAGAAGACAAAAGAGGTGGACTTTAGACATTCCACATATTATTATTAACTTAAATTAAAGATCAATAACAATCATTCATAATCAGTAGGAAGAAGTTGAATCACTTTCTGAACAGGCTGGAATTAATTATACAGACTTTTTGTCTAGTGGCAAAAATAACTACAGTTCGCATGTTTCTTGCTATCTAAACCTTTAAACATTGGGAGCTCTATCAAATGCATGTTCAATGTTCATGATGCCTTCCTCATGGTGGTTGAGAGGAGGAGGTAACATGAAACTTCATCATGGTTTTTATTGCTCTGATATGAAACTAATCTTATGTATCGTCTGCGAAAATCCTTATATGTCTTTAAGCATGCCCTGAGATGTGGGTTCTCCAAGCTTGTCACTGCACTTTTGGAGTATGGGTTATTTCTTTAGTCTTATTCCAATTACACTTTTTTCAATTATACTATAATTAAGGTGGTGTACAGGTTAATGTGCTTGCATTGTGTATATTTATGATATGATAAATTCTAGGAAATATTCCGCAGTAGTGTGGGCTTTCAATGCTTATCTTAATGATTGTTTTAAAAGGATAGACCTTCTTCCGCTGCATTATATTCTTGCTATTTAGATTATTATAAGCTATTGTAAGTTTTCATGTTAATCACATGAAATAATGAAAACAAGCTAAAGAAAGAAGAGAATGATTGAGAGAATCTGAGATCATCATAGCTAGATATTATTGAGTATGAACGAATGAATTATTACAATGAGGATCAAGTGTATATATATACAATGAGAGAGGGAGAGGAAGATCTAACAACCTTTCCTCTAACTAACTACTCTAACGAACAAGCTGACTAACTCTTACATCATCAATTTGTTAGAAGATATTTATTGTGAGAAACAAAATATCTAGGTAGCTAGGTACCAACACCTCCCCCCTCCCCCTCAAACTTGGGATGGGAGAATGAGAAACCATGCCAAGTTTGGAAGAAAGAAGTTTGTGTTCAGCACTTGGAAGAATCTTAGTAAAAATATCAGCCAGGTGATTTTGAGTTGGGAGATAACTAAGTTGTAACAAGCCTTCAAGAACCTTATGTCTAGTAAAGTGGCAATCAACTTCTATATGCTTTGTCCTTTCATGAAAGATATGATTTTTAGCTATATGAAGTGCTGACTGATTATCACAATGGAGAGTGACAGGTTTGAGAGAAGTAGCTCCAAATTCTTCAAGTAACCTGACAATCCAAGTTACTTCACAAGCAGCCTGAGCCATAGCTCTATATTCAGCTTCTAAAGAGCTTCTAGAGATGGTGATTTGCTTCTTAGATTTCCAGCTAATAGGAGATTGACCAAGCAAGAGTATGTAGCCAGTGACAGACCTTCTTGTAGTAGGACATGATGCCCAATCAGAATCAGTGAATGCTTGTAAAGAAAGATGAGAACTAGCTTGTAAAAAAATTCTGTGACATGCTGTATGTTTAATGTATCTCAGAGTATGAGTGAGAGTCTCAATGTGAGATGATCTAGGGTTGTGCATGAATTGGCCTAATGATTGAATACCAAAGGAGATATCAGGTCTAGTATGAGATAGGAAATTAAGCTTGCCTACATAACATCTGTAGAGTTCAGGATCAGAGAAAAAAGGAGAAGTATCATGTGTAAGTTTGAGATTGAGAGGAAAAGGTGTGATAGCTGATTTAGAAAGATCAAGAGAACAAGAAGTAAGAAGCTCTTTTGTAAATTTACTCTTAGTGAGAACGTATCCATTCTGAGAAGGAATTATTTCAATGCCCAAGAAATATAGTGAAGAGCACCTAAGTCTTTGATGCTGAAAACACTATGTAAATGATCTTTAATGTCTTGTGTATCAGTGAGATTGGATCCTGTGATGATAATATCATCAACATAGACAACCAAAATAGTTGTATCTTCAGTATCTCTTTTAATAAAAAGAGAATAATAATTTTTTTATTGATGAAAACCAAGAGAAAGTAACTCATCAACAAGCCTTGCAAACCATTGTCTTGAGGCTTGTTTAAGACCATAAAGAGATCTGTTGAGCTTACAAACAGTCTGAGGTGGAGCAGAAACACCTTCAGGAACCTTCATATAGACTTCTTCATGTAAAAAACCATGAAGGAATGCATTGTTGACATCAAGCTGATAGAGAGGCCATTGTTGAGAAGCTGCATAGGAAATAAGACATCTAACAGTAGACATTTTGACTACTGGAGAAAAAGTCTCTTCATAATCCAAACCATACTTCTGAGTAAAGCCTTTTGCAACTAGTCTAGCTTTGTACCTTTCAATTGTACAATCTGCATGTTTCTTGAATTTAAAGACCCATTTACAGCCAATAGCTTTCTTTCCCTTAGGCAAAGAAACAAAATCCCATGTGCCATTACTTTGTAGAGCTGAAATTTCTTTATTCATAGCTTCCATCCAAAGAGGGTTATGAGCAGCTTCTTGATAAGAAGTAGGTTCCACAGAATTAGTGTGAGCAGCTATAAAAGCTTGATGCATAGGAGAAAGAGAATCAAAAGCAACTAAGTTACACCAATGAGAGACTGAAGTGGAAGCAGTTTTAGAAGCTCTAGTATTACATATAGGTTTAGGACAATGAAAATCTTTGAGATAAGAAAGTGTTTTGGTAGCTCTAGTAGTTTTTCTAGGTGGTGGTGGTGTAGAAGGAGAAGTATGTGAAGTAGTAGATGTAATAGGAGTAGGTAGAAGAGAATTAGAAGATAGAACAGGAGAATGAGAAGTTAGAACAGGAGAACTAGAAGATAGAATAGGAGAATTAGGAGCAGTAAGAGAAGCAGGAGGAGGAGAAGTTGGTATAAAAAGAGGATTGGGAAAATCATGTATATCAGTAAAAGAATCAGGAGTAATAATAGGAAGGAAAAAGTGATTAGAGTAAGTGTTCATAGGTGAAGTAGAAAGATGAAAAGGAAAATGCTTTTCGTGGAAGATAACATCTCTTGAAATAATGATTTTGTTTGTGGTAAGGTTTATGAGTTTGTAAGCTTTATGAGATGTAGGATAACCTAAGAAAACACACGGTTGAGCTCTAGGTTCAAATTTATTCCTTTTAATAGAAGAGGTTGAACAATAACATAGACAACCAAAAATTCTCAAATGAGATAGAATAGGTTTGGTTTTAAACAGTTTTTCATAGGGTGTAACAAAGTTAATACTTTTGAGAGGCATTCTATTAACAAGATAGGTAGCTGTGAGGATACATTGATTCCAATGTTTAATTGGAATCTTTGATTGAATAAAGAGTGCTCTGGCTGTCTCCAAAAGATGTTTGTGTTTTCTTTACACCACTCCATTCTGTTGTGGAGTGTTGTTGGAGCTCTTTTGTTGTAAAATACCATTATTGTCAAGTAAAAGTTTCATAGCACCTTCATTCAAATCTGGAGAATTATCATATCTAATAGCTTTGACTTTGAGATTGAACTGTGTATCAACATATTTAAGAAACTGAATCATAATAGCAACTGAATCAGACTTATTTTTCATAAAATGAGTCCAGGTCATCCTTGTGTAATCATCTACAATTGTGAGAAATTGATTACAACCAAAGAAATCTTGCACCAAATAAGGGCCCTATACATCTAGATGAAGTAACTCAAATGATGGCTTACTAGTTTTGATAGAACTAGTAGTAAAAGCGTTTCTAGTTTGCTTAGCTAGAGGACAAATATTACAAAAACACTCTGTTTGGCAACTCTGTACATCTAGGTTTGTAACATCTTTTATTTTGGAAAATGAAATATGCCATAATCTCAAGTGCCATAGTTTGGCTTTTTCAATAGCTTTTGTCTTGGAAGCTGAGAGTGCAATAGAATCATGAGTAGTCTTGGGAGTGACAGCATCATAAGTAAGAGTAGAATCCAAAATATAGAGTCCCATTTCAAGATTACCAAGCACAATTTGCTTGTTCAAAGAAGGGACCTGAAGCAGACTCTGATTGTCAATAAAACTGACTGAAAATTGTGAATTTTGACATAATTGAGAGATAGAAATTAGGTTGAAATGAAAACCAGGAACATGCAATACATTTGTTAGCACAATATATTCTTTCAATGTGATAGTGCCTTTGTGTTTAACTTGTATTTGTGAACCATCAAGAATAGTAATGAGAGGAAAAGGAGCATTTAACTCTACATAGGAATCAAACATGTGTAGATCTGCACACATGTGATATGTGGCTCCAGAGTCCAGAATCCATGTTTTATTGGATTTTGAAAACAAGCAAAAATTACCTTCTAGTTGAGAGTTGGCAGTAAGACTGAGAGATGTAGTATTGGCCTGTTGTGAGTTTTGTTGTTCCAAAAATTGAAGAAAATGCTTGTGTTGATCTGCTGTGAGTGTAGCTTGCACCATATTTGATTCTTCAGAATGAGTATTGTGTATATCATCTTGAACAGAAACTGTAGCAACTTTCCTTTCTTTGTTTCTAAAATCTTTAGGATAGCCATGTAATTTCCAACACTTATCTATAGTGTGGTTTCTCATCTTATAGTGCTCATAAAAGAGATGATTTATAGTGCTAGGTCTTCCATTTCCAGTGTTATTTGGTTTGGAAAAACGAGAATGAAAATGCTTGTTAGCAGCAAAAGCAAGACGATCACTCACAGATTGTGTTTTTGAAGAACTCAATTCTTTGTGTGTCTCTTGTTGTAGTAATAATCCATAAGCCTTAGAAATAGTTGGCAAAGGATTCATCATGAGAATAATACTCTTTGTATGTGTAAGTTTGTCACTGATTTTCATAAGAAATTGAATCAATCTTTGATTCTGTTGTGATGCTTCTAGCTTCTGTGAGATTGTACATTTACAACCTGTACACTCAAAAACTGGCATTGGATCAAAGCTACACATTTGATCCCAAAAAAGATTAAACTTGGTAAAGAAACTAGAGATTCCTTCATCATCTGTTTGTGAAAGCTCTCCAAGTTGTTGTTGAACTGAGAAAAGCTGAGGTCCTGAAGACTGACTAAATCTTTCTTGGAGATCAAGACAGATTTCCCTAACTGTACTGAGATACAAAACACTTCTACTAATAGAAGGTTCAAGTGAATTTAAAATCCACGAAATCACCAAATCATTGCATCTACACCATAATTTATAGTTTGTTGATGTTGCTGCTGGTTTATCCAAACTTCCATCCACAAAACCAATCTTATTTCTAGCTGAAAGAGCAATAATCATTGACCTACGCGAACCACTAAAGCAGCTACCATTAAAGGTAACATTTACTAGCTTTGATGAATTAACATCAGAATTATTCAGATAATATTCTGATCTTGGATCTTGTGAAGCATCCAATCTATTTGTGTTTTGAGTGTTGAGAGAGTTTGTTTCAGATTCACAAGTCATTCTAAATGAGTAGAACTAATCAAGAAAAGCTCTCTTTGAATGAATAAAACTGACTGTTCATTTGAATCAGAAAAGAGAAATGAACTATCGATGATATTTGATCAAAAAATATGATCAATTGAAAGAGAAAAAGAGAATAGATTGTAGTTGAGCATAGCAGAATCTACGAAGCTCTGATACCATGTCAGCATGTTAATCTCATGAAATGTTACATGAAATAATGAAAACAAGCTAAAGAAAGAAGAGAATGGTTGAGAGTATCTGAGAATAACATGAAATGTTACATGAAATATTGAAAACAAGCTAAAGAAAGAAGAGAATGATTGAGAGAATCTGAGATCATCATAGCTAGATTTTATTGAGTATGCATGAATGAATGATTACAATGAGGATCAAGTGTATATATATATATATATATACATGAGAGAGGGAGAGGAAGATCTAACAACCTTTCCTCTAACTAACCACTCTAACAAACAAGCTTACTAACTCTTATATCATCAAGTTTGTTAGAAGATATTTATTGTGAGAAACAAAATATCTCGGTAGATAGGTACCAACAGTTATCCTTGTTTATTTCTTTGTTGGTGCTACACCCCGTTATTTTCCTATTGAGAAAAACCACAAGCTCGGTGTGGCTAGTGGTGATCTTCTCTCTAATCTAGAGTCCTATACCTGCCTCGTAGATCGCCACTTTTACTTGACAATTGTTCTCCAAACTTGGCCTATTCCATGCACACCTTATCGCAGTTTTTGCATGCTCTTCATGTTGAGCATTGGGAGGCGGCTTCAAGGGTCGTCAGATATCTCAAGGGTACCTTGGGGCAAGGCCGATATTCTCTTGAGTTTGGAGCTAATTTAGGATGGTGTGGTTTAGATTGGGCAGCCTGCCTATTAATTGTGGTTCTCTTAAAGGGTGGCTTGTTTTCCACACGAACTACCTCATTTAATTTGCAAAAAATGAAAAAGCAACACACTGTTTCTCATTCTTCAGCTTATCTTCAATATCGCCCTCTGGTTGCTATTACTTGTTATCTTAAATGGTTGAAAGGGGTACTATTGAGCCTTCTTGTCCATGATTCCTTTTTATTGTGACAGCCACTGTGCTTTATACATTTCTTGTTTTCCACGAACGAACAAAGAAAATTATGATAGATGTTCACGTTGTTTGAGATGCAATTCAGATGGTTTGATTGCTCTGTCATATAAATATGTTCCTACTGCTACGCAATTAGAAGACATTTTGATTAAGGCCATTGACAAGAAGCAATTTGAGCGGCTTATTTACAAGTTGTGCTTTTCAAATCCGCATGCTCCAACTTGAGAAGGGTGTTAGGAATTAGAATATGTTTAGGAATGAAATACTTTGATTGATGTTTATTAGGTCATTTAGGTGTCTTTCCTATCTAGACTCATACTCTTGTGAAAACTCTAGTTAGCTATTTAAGCTCATCGTGGAATGCTAATTAGGGCTAAGTCAAATCCTTTATCGAATTCTTCATAAACATAGAACTTTAATATATAATAACAAAATTACGAATTATTTCCCCTGCCAATACAACAATTATATTATAAATTGAAATGAAACATTCATATTTTTTACAAACATATTAAAATCTCACTAGTACTTAATTAGGCTGCATTCTCTTTATCTGAACTGTTTTCAATTAAACATCAAACCTCATTGTACCTATAATTAACCTGACTTCACTTTATAATCACAGTTGATTGGATCTAATCAGCTCTGGTGATTAGACATGATCATCCCGAATTAGATGTAATTAGACCCTAACCTTTTTTCATATAAAGTGTTTGCTCCCTTGGCTCTAATAACATAAGCCTGATTTACTCTATAATCTCTCGTTTACAGGGCTTACTTATTTTCTCCTCCTAAGAAACAATACAAAAGAAACTTAAAAGTACATCTTCTCACAAACAGCCCATGCTCCACAATACTCTCTCTTTCTTTTAGGTTATTGGCTTATTGTTTAATGCATGTTTACAAGTCTATTACCTCTAACACCGCGAATCTATCCACATCTTGAATAAAAACACTCAGGCAATTTTTATAGCCATCTTTATCAAGCCTCTTACAATACCAAGTCTTGCCCATATTTAATAGAGCAATGACGTTAATGCCAAGAGGATTAGGCCTAAACATTGCTCGAGCATTGTTACTACCACGAGGATCATCCGCGTCTGCTAAAACCCAATCACCATCACCCATCCTCCAAAATTTCCCAAAATGGCTGGATTTGATGCAAATTGTACCATCATCATTTGTGAATATTTCCTGTGCAACCCTAGGATTATTAGGGTTGTCATATGAAAATTGTAGATAAGAGAGCCCGTTTCTTTCATAAGCACCTAGATATTTGCCATTATCACCTTTAAATGCTACACGTTTCGATAATGTGAATAATAATTCCGAATTCACGAAGGTGATAACATCGCATGAGTCTCGATCAATTTCTTTTGATCCTGCAAACAAGCAAGAATCAAAGGGCACACCGATCCTCCATAAGCATGCATAATGACCAAGCTGGACATGCAAAAGTCGAATTTTTCTCACACTTCCATCATTAAAGTCAATACGCTTGAATAATGTACATGTCCAATTGCTTTGGTTTTCATCTGGATTATGAGCGGATGCGGTAATCCAATAATGATTAGGAGACCACCTGTAATTCATGGAAAGAAATCAAGATATTTGTTAAGAATTGGAGAGCAATATGAAACTGAATAATAAATTTGTATTGACTTGTTATCTATGAATAGGGTAAAACCCTATATATATAGTACAAGGATTTAGAAAATCATCTAACCCAAAAATATTAAAAGATATACTTTCCTAATAATTATTATTCTAAAACTCTATCTTGATATACTTTTCCATCTATATCTTTATCTCTAATACTCCCCTCAATCGTAGGGTAGTAACACGAACGCTACGATTGAAAGAAAAATGGAAAGAAAACAATGACGACTAGAACAATACGACGTAAATCAATTAACGTCAACAATAACCACCCTTTAGGATGAGGGACAACCAATACACACCCTTTTGGAGAGAGAACAACCAATGTACCATGGAGAACTATTTAACTCCATCCACCAATAATCAACGATACTCAACTGTACCAATAAACCCAACTAGGGACCCAACTAGGATTTTGTAGAAACGATGCACAACCGCATCAAAACAAGCGTGGGTGGGCAACCATAACTCATCACAATAACGATGCATAACCGCACCAACATGATACTCAATAGCACCAACACAATAACTTGGATAGGCCACCATAACCCATCACAATACCGGTATATAACCGTACCCACCGCCAAACAAGGATGCAATCATCCTTAGAGACAAAGGTCTTCTCGGCAAAGAGTGAAAGAACTTAGATGCACAATTATGTAGCACTTTAATTACACAAAGTGGGCCAAATATGCAGCACACAAAACTTCCCAATGGATGAATTACACAGAAAAGTTGAATAAGAAAGCAACCAGCACACACTCATAGATGTCGAGTGTATTGGCAGGCTCGACGAGAAGGCATTGCACGAGCAGACAACCCGATTGAGATCAAGATTAGTTTTGATCCCAAAACAACATACGAACTCAATAAAAAACAATTGTATTTTTAGGAGTGATAAATCCGGCCAGTGGGTTCTATACTAACACCCACCGGCCATGAAAGTCTTTATGCAGAAGCGTAGGATCAATCCAATAATTTGGATGGCTCCGATACCATGTCAAGAATTGGAGAACAATATGAAACTGAATAATAAATTTGTATTGACTTGTTATCTATGAATAGGATAAAACCCTATATATATAGTAGAAGGATTTAGAAAATCATCTAACCCTAAAATATTAAAAGATATATTTTCCTAATAATATAAGATAATTTATTATTCTAAAACTCTATCTTGATATACTTTTCCATCTATATCTTTATCTCTAATAATATTTGCCTACAAAAGCAGTACTTCTAACAAATCAAGGATTTACATATTTAAGAATAGACAGGTAAATGACATCAAGCAAGTCATTTGTTAAGATGTTAACTATCATAAGATGCAATTATTACTAAATTAATAACCCAAATATTCAATTTTACAATATTATATTTACAAAATCAATATGAGTTTGTAGTTATCCGGTAGAGGGTAATACATGGTAATAGAAATAAATCAATTTAGAGTAATCTAATATTTTTCATACTTTCTCCATTTCATTTTAATTGCAATAAAGGGATATTAGTTGCGAGATATTAAAAATTCTTTTGTTGCAATTAAAAAGAAATGGAGGAAGTACAAATTTTAATGTCATCACTAAATTAAATAATGTTTAACATTTTCCTAATAAATTTTTCTCTTAATACCACTTTAAAAGTAGTAATGATTGTGATTAGGCTTGGTTATTGGGTGGGTGGGTTGGTGCGGTCATTAGTGAGATGTGTCATTGATGGGCCGCTTAAGGATCAAGCAATGATATGGAATCATTGGAATGAGGAGACACATAGACGAAGTGAGGGGAAGAGGATGCGCAAAGTAAAAATATGTGAGATTCAAAGGGCAAATCGCGTACAAATTTGTTTGACCGGGATGTGAATGCCCGTGATTTGCAAACGGACATTCAATTGGATCTTTTTCTTTCTTTAATCGCAAGACTGGTACAGGGTGTTCTTTTGAGGGAAGTAGGAGCTTCTCAACAATGTGAAATATCCCCCACCCAGGCCCGCGCCCACAAAGAAAGGAATAAATGTGGTTCCTATTGGGTCTCCTATATTCTTCTCTCATCCGGAGCTCCCGTAACTTGGGTTGGAGTCATGGTCATGTTCACATATATATATATGTGGAAAATGGGGAAAGTATGAAGTGGATCGGGAAGCCTTGCCCGCTATGGTAGCTGATTTCTTCTCTTTTGCAATCATTTTTTACTACAAGTCATAGAGTCCGTTTTTTTCAACTTATTTTAGTCCTTATAAGTTTATATAAGTTCAAATAAGGTCTAATAAGGTGGAATAAGGTATAATGAGGTATAATGAGGTCGAATAAGGTCTAATAAAGTTTCATCTAATAAGGTCGAATAAGGTCTAATAAGGTCTAAGAAAGTTGAATAAGGTCTAAGAAATTAAAATAAATTCAGATAATCGAAAATCAGTTGGAAAGAACGGACCCATCCAAAATCAAGGTCGATATCGAGACAAAGTGGATCGTTAAGGGGCCTCGTATGAACACCCTACTCTATTTAATACTACCTCCGTTCCAAGTGTATTGCAACATTTACTTTATTTGGCACTTTCATATTAATTGCAACATTTCTATTTTAATCACCAAAAAGATCACATGTGCAACCTTTCTCTCTCTTCATTACTTATTATCACATGATGCAAGTGGGGAAGATGACCCACTTTTTAGCTTTTCTTAATAAATGTGTCAACCTCCTATGTTGCAATACACTTGGAACGGAGGTAGTATTATCTACTAGCGCTTACGTTAGAAAATCCTACCGCAATATTTAGGGTCCTTTTTTCAACTTATTTTTGCTTATCTAAAATTATTCGACCTTATTCAACCATGCTCGATTTTATTGGATGAAATTTTATTAGACCTTATTCGATCTTATTCGACATTATTAGATCTTATTCGATCTTATCTTAACTTATAAGTACTTAACTTATTAAACCTTATTCGACCTTATCACTTTTTTTCATCTCCTTTAACAGATTAATTAGATTTTAGTTTTTACTTGTTCGTTTTACAGATGTAAGAAAAAACATTTACTAATCCGTCCCTTAAAGCAAACTGCTTAAGTGCTTATCATTTGACAATTCAAAACATCTGCTTGTAGCACAATTACAAAAAGTTTAAGCCTTTGTTGATTGCATACAGCTGTCAACCCACATTACAGATTAAAACAAACAATTAGATTAAAAAAATTGATTAATAATCACTCACAAAAAAAAGCGAATGTTTTCACTTTTCAGAACTAGGAAAGTAATAATTAATAAACAAATTTTCATTTGAATGAGTAATTTGGATTTCATTTTCCC
Organism: Patellifolia procumbens; assembly: GCA_947645195.1. Classification (NCBI taxonomy): domain Eukaryota; kingdom Viridiplantae; phylum Streptophyta; class Magnoliopsida; order Caryophyllales; family Amaranthaceae; genus Patellifolia; species Patellifolia procumbens. The sequence continues at coordinate 1,080,679 of CANSGD010001201.1, forward strand.
ACAATTTCTTTTTTACTTTGTGAGAATTGTGTCAACCAACCTACTCCTCCTTTTCAATATAAATGATGTTAATGTTGTCATACAACCTCTGTTTTTTATTAGTTGTGACACTTTTGATTTCACGAACTTGTAGATAATTTTTGGAGAGGAAAGAAATAGAGAGGAAGAAAGAAGGGAACCAATGAAGATTTGTCTAAAAGGAAAGTGTCACAATTAATTTCAAACGTCCTCATTTTGAAAGTGTCACAATTAAAAAACCGGATGAAATATTTCCAAAAAACATTGACTTCTAAAATAGCACAAAGTTCTTATGTCAAAAATTATAAATTTTACCTTTATATTCTTATGGAAAAATTCTCTCATAAAATAGTACTTTCCTAATTTCTACAATTCGGTTTTGCAATATATTATCAGAGTCAGTTCATGAAACATTTTTTTTTAAAAAGGATGGACTAATGCAATACAAGAAAAAAATGAAGAGATTAATAGGCATGCGAATTATAGCATAGCTTCAAGAAATATCACCTAACCAAGTATTTGTTGTTGTAACGACATTTGAGGTGGAAAAGACCAGTATGATTTTCAGAATTCACCACTTCAAATTGAGCATATGGATCCACCACCTTATCAGCTGAAAATTGGAGAAGGGAATATGTCTGAACGTCTTCATATCGAAAGCGCAAGTATTTGTTGTTGTAGGCTGATTTTAAACAAATAATTACTGGTGGTGACATATTTTCTGCAATCCTTCTATATTAGCTTTCTCTTTTGTTCCTCTCTGTAGATTATGTGTGTCCTGTATGTTGTTAGTACCGTGTGTTTAAATAGCCTATACATATTCAAATACAGTACTTCTGTAATTAGTTCTAAATTGTATGATTGTATCGATTGTTTTTTTAAAGGTCGTATATGGTGAAGTTCAAAGGATTGTTTACTCTGGATTTCAGATGGGAGAAACCTAAACTATTCAAAATAATTATTATTTACTAGGGTTTTTAGATCTGTGCATAAATACACGAGAAAGTTTTTTTTTATTATAGATTTTAAGTTATTAATGAGGAGACCGTAAGCTTACAAACTAATCTTAAGATGAATAATGTAAATTGGTTTAATAAGAAAATTAATCAAAGATAAGAATATAAATAAACACAAATAATAATTTATTTTCATTGTAAATAACTTTTTCATAATACATAAGGTAAGGTCGAATAAGGATTAATTAGATTCAATCGGCTTTACATTCCAATAAGGGGACGTTCGCCCACCTTATTTCCAGCTCGTATCAAAATAATTTAGTTCATATTAAGTTCAGATAAGTTAAAATAAATTCAGATAATGTATAATAAGGTCAAATAATGAAAAATAAAGTCAAATGATGTGAACTAAGGTCGAATAAGGTAAGGTTGAATAAGAGCAAATAAAGTTTCATCTAATATGGTAAAGTAAAATATACTAAAGTCGAATAAGGTGCAATAAGATCGAATAAGGTCTAATAAGGTCAAGTAAGATTCAATAAGTTAAAATAAGTTCAGCTAAGTTAAAATAAGTTCATACAAGCAAAAAAAAAAAGTTGAAAAGAACATAGCCTACTTGAAATTTTTATATAATTATGTTCATTAGGAGTATATGCTATAACCACTTTTAACAATATAAATTTTACGATTTTTACATCTAAAACTGAAAAAATAATTAAATATCTTACTCTCTTCGTCCCCCGAAGGATTTCTCATTTTGTTTGTCCCAATTACATTTTCCATTTCCTTATTTGGATATGGTCCACCAATTATAATATTATTTTCCTTACAAAAAGAAATTGACTTCACCTTCTCTCTCTTAATAAATAATTTTAAATAATATTCTCTCTTTTTTTTAATAGGGACATTTTGTCATTTAGGGGTGTTTTTATTTAATTGGGACACTTCTATCTTTTACTATAAATTGTACATTCCACCTAATTATTGCACTTCTCTCATACTTTTTATCTCCTACTTTTTTACTTTTTACTTACTTTTTTCATCCATCTCTCTTACTTTTGCACTTATTTTTTGTTCGCCGTGAAAAAGCAAACGTCCCTATAAAAAACGGAGGGAGTACTCATTACCTTACTTCTCAATTATAAAATCCAACTTTAGGGCCAACACCAACCTTTATCCTTAAACTTTGTGCCCAAAAGAAGCGGGAAATCTTTTAGGGATGGAGGGAGTATTTTCTTAGTATAATTTCTAAATTATTCAAAAATGACATTTTTTAATCTCAATTATCAATAACATAATTTTCAAACTTATAGTGTTGACGTAGTTAAAAAAAAGAAATTATTATATAACTTAGGAAAAGTTTTAAAACAAAATACCTAAGAATTTATGGAAATGTTTAATATAAAGAATCCCTATTATATATACTGAATTATTGAAATTTTTAAAAACAAATTATGGAAGTTAGCATTCTTTAAGAAATTTCCATGGCATAAGAAGATATCTTTTTTTTAAAAGTTAATTAACATAAAATTAAATGTAATTTCAAAATTATTCAAAAACGCCATTTTTTAAACAACATATTTAATTAAATTACAAATAAAACATTAATAGAAAATTTTCAAAACTAAAATTTTGACATTTCTATAAAATAACTTATTAAAAAATTGTGAATGTTTTTTTGATAATTAATATATAGTTACCTAAGAATGAAAATTGTGATTTTATATAATAAATTGGATGAATAAAAAGAGAAGAAATTAAATAAATGTAAAAAAAGAAAAATAGATTATAACTTATGTAATTAACATATATAATTATAAACATAAATCATGAAAATAAAAAAAATGAAAAAATGATTAATAATTGTTAAAAGACATTGTATTAAAATAATTTGAAGAAAAGAGACAAATACTACAAACAAAATGATTTATTTTTCTTATTAAAAAATAACGATTACATGAACCTGTAGAATAAGTATGAGATTGCATAAAGAAATGAAAAAAGAATATATAAAAAAACGAATTGACATAAAGAAATGGCAAAAGAATAAAACAAAATGATATTATTATTATTCAATAAGGATTATATTTCATGAACATAATAAAAGAAAATGCGAAGCAAATTTACAAATAAAATGCAAAACAAACTCATTCTCATTGAATTGTTATATTCATTAAGAAATAACGATTAGATGAACATATAAAATAAGTATGAGACTGAAGTAAAGAACTGACAAAAAAAATATTCAAAATAAAATTTTACATAAAGAAATGACAAAAGAATAATTTATAAATGATATTATCATTATTCAATGATTACATTACATTGCATGAAGATAAAAAGAAAATACAATTCGAGTTTACAAACAGTTCTCTAGGATTCATGAAAAACACTCATACCCTCCAAGGTGATGTTTTGTAATGATGATTATATACACTTTCCTTTAGAATACTATTACATCCATCAAACTGTTATAATATAACGTGTTTATCATCATCAAAATAATACGGACTCAGAGTCCCAATAGATTTGCATTTTTTGACCCCATTAATTAACTAAATACATTGATCCTACTTGATATGTTAATTAAATGGATTAAGTTAAGGCTGAGATTTTCAACCTGAATATAACTTACTTCGACCCAACTATACATATATATCCAAAAAATCTATTTTGAGAAGTGTTGAATTGGTTAGTGAAAAGTCTAAAGATAGATCATATCTTTTTAGGAAAAAAATAAATAAATCAAAATGCATTCATTTCATGGTATATTGTCTTGAACTTGTGACTTGAACTTGTGTTTTTGCAAGAATTGTCTGAAATCTGCTGATGATAAATGTGGTAAAAGATGTCCAAAACATAGGCAGCTCATAAGGTAATACTAGTAAATAAATACTCTTACAAAGTGGGTAACTGGGTATTAGTTTTACTAATTGATGATTTTGGTTCATGCAGCAGATGGTCCTCTACAATAAATACAGTCAAGGAGATTAGAAGCTAGTTTGAGCAGTAGAAGAGGAGTGCCAGACCAAGATGAAGATGTTGCATTGGCATAATGATGAAGATCAAAGCTCAGGAAGGGCATTAGTTTATAGTTTGTAGTTGTTTGCTTCTTTCAGATTTTATGTTGTAAATGATATCTCTTGTACTTTAGGTCCTTAGAAATATAAGGCTCATTAAGCTTTTGAGGCCATCATATATATTGATGTAAGTTTCATTTACTCCCTCCGTCCTCCAAAGGATTTCCCATTTCCTTTGGGCACAAAGTTTAAGGAGTGATGTTGATGTGGGGCCTAGTTTTCATTTTAAAATGGAAAATTAAGGTAATGGGTATATTTTAGAATTATTTATTAAGAGAGAGAGTGTGGGGTCAAATACTTTTTGTAAGGAAAATAATATTATAGTAGGTGGGCCATATCCAAATAAGGTAATGAGAAATATAATTGGGACAAAAATAAATGGAAAAATGAGAAATCCTTTGGGGGACGGAGGAAGTATATAAGTATATAAAATATTCAATTCTCTTCCCATATCTATTTATTAATGCATACAATGTGAATTGAGGCTTTTATAAGAAATCAACATTGATTATAATGACATTGGTAAATAAGCCGGAGCAATGAATTGAGGCTTTTATAAGAAATGATCTTTAGCGGCATTTAATCGGGGCTATAGTGGCACACCATACAAATCCCGCTAATACTTCTCCCGACATTGCTTCTAGCGGCATTTATATAAATGCTGCTATAGGTTCTAGTGGCATTTGTATATGTCGCTAAAGCCCAAATTAAATGCCGCTAAAAGCTGATTTTGTTGTAGTGACATATTTTTGCATTTCAAAAATATACAATTAGCTCTTGGTTTCTATTCATACATCATTATTGATTTTAACAGAAGAAACACAAATAACATATTGGAGTGGTGGTTGGAACTCATTGCATACTCAAGGTCACGGGTTGAAATCTTCACATTAATATATTTTTTTATTATATGAGAATGAAGTTGATAGATTGTCATTCAAAGAGGGATAGTGACACGTGGCGGATTGCAATCCTTGCTTACGCTTTTTAATATATATATAGATTTTTTGCATTGATTTTTTTTGGGGTGTTTGCACCCGGTTCGCCCTTCGGGCTATTGAATTTAATAGTAGTGAAAATAACTGATGTATAATTGTTATGAAAAATTATCCAAAAAATTCATCTCATTTACAATATGCATTCTAAAAATTTACAACATAATTTTTGGTTTCTGTTCATACATCATCATTAATTTTGATAAAAGAAGCACTAATAACATGTTGGAGTGGTGGTTGGAAACTCCTTGTTGTATACTCAAGGTCACGGGTTCGAATCTTCACATTGACATATTTTTGCATTTCAATGCAAAAATATACAATTAACTCTTGGTTTCTATTCATAAATCATTATTGATTTTACTAGAAGAAACACTAATAACATATTGGAGTGGTGGTTGGAACTCCTTATTGCATACTCAAGGTCACGGGTTCGAATCTTCACATTAATATATTTTTTTATTATATGAGAATGAAGTGGATAGATTGTCATTAAAAGAGGGATGGTGACACGTGGCGGATTGCAATCATTGCTTACGCTTTTTAATATATATATATATATATATATTACAAACTTAATTACATTTTTATTGCAAAAAAAGAAACTTTTCTATTTCAAAATATTAAAAGCAAATCTTGGAGTAGACGGTTTATCCACATGTTTATGGATAGACTACGATAAAACCAAAAGGTTAGCTTCAATAATGCTCCCTCCGTCCCACATTAATTGTAACATTTTCCATATATAGTTATCTCCTATTAATTGAAACACTTCTATTTTAGACATGGACCCACTAATATTTTATTATAAATCACCTAATAAAATACCCAACTCATTCATTGGTGTATGAAGAAAAATATCAAAATATTACTCTGCAACTCTATTAACATCCTAAAAGTACCACATCACATTCTATCACATTAACTTTTATAATAAATTAATATAACCTACATCTTACTCTATTAACTTCCTAAAACTATGTGCATAAGCTGTTGTTGCGATTAATATGGGACGGCAGGAGTAATATTCTAACTTAAAATCTTCTAGTGTAAGGTGTCAAAAATTTAAAACTTTGAACTTTTAAGTTGAAGCCTCATTGTTTTGACTTCAAATTTCACACATTTATATGATAATGAATACACTATCAAACAAATTAATATGTAACATATTAAAGTAAGAAAATATTTTCTGAGAATAATTGGATTATTGTCATCTTATGTACACAATGAGTGCAGAATCATGTAACTGCATACGTGCAGAATCATGTAACTGCATGAAATATATATATAATAGCTATTTTGTTTAGGGTGTTTTGTATTTTTTGTTTCAAAAATTAAAAATGTAAAAACAGTTAGTTATAGAGAGAGTTGTTCTATTTAATTAGAAATAAAAATCATTAATGTTGATTTTTGATGTGCTCCTCCTCTTCCCTTATAGAATAGAGATAATTTCATGTTCTTTGTCGTAAGCGTCTCACGACCTCTTCATCCTTTGCTCCACCACCTTTTGTATGTCTAATCCGTTACAAGTCCGTGTGGTTGGATAGAAAATCAGTTTCTATAAAAAAAATCATTTTACAGAGGAAAACTCAATTATAGATAAACTTTCATTTATTTGGTTACTTACGTAAAAGTTAAGGAGAAAAAAAGAATGGAAAATAAATGGGAGTATAGATAGGAGAAAAAAAAAAGAAATAGGGGAGATTAGGGAGGAAAATTATTTTCCCTCCATATAGGAATGAAAATATTTTTCCTTTCCATGGAATATTATTTTCATTCACGAAGAACACACTTTTCCAGCCTTACAAACCAAGCAAAGGAAATTAGTGAAACTAGTTTTTCGGGAAAGTAGTATCCTCCCAACCAAACGAAGCTTAAGTTCAGACATGTTTGGAAACTATAAGTATTTATTCGACAAAATATGGCTAAAAAGAATTTATATTTATAAAAAAGTATGAATGTATCTCTATATTACTCCCACCGTTTTTTTAATATGTATGTTTTACTAATTTAGAATATTTTTTTAAATATGTACATTTCTACCTTTTTCCATAAATGGAAGGTTGGTCCACCTAATCATTACATTTCTCTCCTACTTTTTCTTTTCTTCTCTCTACTTTTTTCACTTTTTCCTTACTTTTACTGACCTTCTATCTTACTTTTGCACTTTTTTCCTTGGTCCGTGTGCAAAAACAAACATATATTTAAAAAAAACGGAGTTAGTACAAAGGAAGATGAGGGGAACATCCCAAAAAAATTATTATAATTGTTTCACTAATTAGATAATACTAATTAGATTTATAAGATCTTTACATATATCGCGTACACATTAGACTATTATATAGTACTTTTAAAAAGGAGTTTATCACTCAAGTCAAATACTACATCCGTTCCATATGTATTGCAACTTTTGACATTTTGCACTATTTATATACTCCCTCCGTCTCAGAAAGGTGTATACAATTGATCAGACACGTAGTTTTAGATGATAATTTGTTGTTTGGTTATTAATTGTATTTTATTAGAAAGGTAGATGCGATAGGAGTTAGTGGGGTATTATTTTATTTAGAAGAGAGATAAAGTGGATCCCAAAAAAGTAAAAGAGAGAGATGTAATAAAGTAAAATAGTATAGTGGTGGGTCCGATAAGTAAAGGTAGATATGATAAGTAAAGTGGGAAATGTCCAAATATGGAAGTGTATAAAACTTTCTGGGACGGATGGAAAAGGAAAGTGTATAGGGCAATCTGGGACGGAGGGAGTACTACCTTTTGACCTTCTTTTGTGATTTATATACAAGGATAAATATAGCCATGTGAGATCTTGTTAAATTCGTCTCGATATATGTTTAATTAATATCAACTTTTTATAATTTTTACTTAAATAAAATTAGAAATATTAACGTTTAAAGTTGTGCGTTGGGAGGCATATGTTACAATACATACGAAACGGAGGTAGTATAAAATTGCGTCAACCTTGAGTGCTCAATTCCATGGTCTATCCAACCCGTCACGAAACTCTTTTAGCGCAAGTCAATGATTAATCGGTCAATGTATAATTATATAAAGAGGATGATGTCCTTTGAATTACTTGGAGAGCCCAATTTTAATATTTAAAATTTTAAGGGGTCATTAAAAAAATAAAACAAGTGGCTTCAATGCATGTGAACGTCGTTAGGATGTAATCATGTAACTACAATATTGCGGAAATCACAATCAAATGCAACAACTATTTTTTTCGGTGTTTGCACCCGGTTCACCCTTTGGGCTACATCCGGATCGAGGCCAAGTTCGGGGTGGTTAGGTTCCATTCCTCTCCCAAGTGTGTTGCGGAGATTCGAACACAGGTCCGTCCTACCAAAGCCAGTCCCCATCACCACTAGACCAACACTTACTTGGTTTCAAATGCAAATGCAACAACTATGATACCATACTTAAGTCATTTTCTTTGGACAAGTTGATTAAAATGATCCTAATTAAGGTTGTTATAAGCATTGAATTCGAGGTCCTCTGCTTTATTTAAAAGTAGGTTCTAGAAAAAGAATCATTATAAATCATTTTTAACATTAACATATTCTATACAAAAATCATACTAAAGTATTTTTCTTTGGAGAAATTGATCAAAATGATCCTAATTATTGTTGTCTCATTCAAATTGATGACGATAATAAATTATTTTAGATTAATTAAGTATAGGACGTTCATATCAAAATATGCACCGTAACCTGAACAAACCCCTTTAACTTGTAAAATATGGCCACATGTATTGCTTTTATTAGGCATTCATTTAAGAATAATAGTATTTTTTCACCCTACCCTTACCATCTTCTCCCTCTGGCCACCCCTCCTCTTCTCTCCCACGTCAGTCCTCACCATCCTCTCCTTCCTCTCCTCCCCATCACTGTCCTACCTGCAACTATCCGAGCAAAAAGCACCCACATGGCCAAAAAACACTTATCCAAATTCGAAAACCATCGTCATGGGCAAATCTAGATGGGTGATTTTTCAGTCATGTTGTATGCTTCTCGATCACGGGATTATTTTCAATCCTGGGGTTGGTTTTCGGCCTTGGGTGTGTTTTGTTGGTGGGGCTAGGAACTGGGGAGGGTGGTTGCCCTGGTTGGGTGAGGGTTGACGAAAGTATGGGTTGGTGTATAAGTCACAGTAATAGATGGAGTAAGGTTGGAAGAGATTAAAATATAGGGAAATTGTGCAAGTATTGAGAATAATTCGCTAACTTGTTTAGGTTGCCTGGGACTATTATATATATATAGAGGTATGAAAACCTATCTTTACAGAACTAAGAGTCTAATTACCAAATTACCCTAATACACCCCCTCAATATTTACGGGAGGAATCACGGATATATTGGAACGATATTTACAAAACAACTCAGAAGAAAGACCCTTTGTAAAATATCTGCAACCTGCAACTGTGTCGGAACGCGCTTAACCTGAAGACCACCTTTAGCAACCATCTCACGAACAAAATGATAATCAACATCAATGTGCTTACTACGATCGTGATGAACAGGATTATCAGTAAGATACATAGCAGAAACATTGTCACAATAGAGAATGGTAGGCCGTCGATGAAAGTACCCTAAATCAGCCAACAATTGACGTATCCAAATTGTTTCAGCTGCAGTGTAGGCAACAGCACGATACTCAGCTTCAGTAGAAGACTTCGAAACAGTAGGTTGCTTCTTAGAGCGCCAGGAGATCAAATTCTTCCCTAGGAAGACAGCATAACCAGTAGTAGAATGCCGAGTGTCAGGACACCCGGCCCATTCAGCATCAGAATAGGCAACAATCACAGTAGGGGAGCCAATACTATGAAGAAACAGCCCATAATCATAATAATGGAGAATAATGGAGAATAATTGAGAATAATTGGCTAACCTGTTTAGGTTGTCTGGCACTATTATATATATATAGAGGTATGAAAACCTATCTTTACAGAACTAAGAGTCTAATTACCAAATTACCCTAATAGAAATCAATAACAATTAACTGATTTCAAGTCATCTAGTATCATTTTTGTAAAACCTTGCATGCCACCATTTGTCGGCCTATGTCATTTATTGGCATAGGATCATTGTATTTATGAAATGTCACTTCATTTTACATTGTTACAAAAAAAATCTAAAGGGATTTGACCTCACAGTCTAGCATTTGGAAAATTGCAATTTAAAGCACCAATATCCATTCATGTACGCGAATCTACACCCCTATGCTACACACCTTCAAGTGTTACATTGACTAACTCGATTAACCCCGGCATAAATGTATCAATTTATTCACGACTATTTCGTATTGTTTAAAGTCGTTGGCTCTCATCCTAAAATTGACCTAAGTAATTTAATACGTACAATTGCATTTATACGAGAAAACATAGATTAGGATAATCACAACTATATATGGTCATTTGGCCCCAAATATTCTAAACTATTAGTTAAGAATAATTCAAAAGGGCAAGTCCTCTAAAAGACTCACAAGTGACTTGAACCATGTTAATCAGTTTTTTTTTCCATTTTTTTCTCTCCTCCACCCTTTTCCCGCCACGTCCTCCACTTCAACCCTCACACTCGCCGCCACCATCGTAAACCCCACCTATTATTGCCAGACTTACCATAGCCCCTTCCTGCCCTATCTTTAAACCACCCACCAACACTGAAAACCATCCCCCATGACCTAAAACACTTCCCCAAGTCTGAAAATCATATGATTGAATTATTTTCTCTCCCTACTTGCAAAGAAAATGGATTGAAATGAATTTACATTTACTAGAGTACTTTGTTATAGAGTCTCCCACTCATACATTACAACCCGGTAAGGCGGGAAGAATAGTAGTGAGGATATCACCCTTTAAGTTCTACTCCCTCTGTTTTTTATTAGATGTAACATGTTGACTTTGGACACTATTCATTCAATCCACTGTGCTAATTAATAGCCATTTATACAGAAGAAAAAATATAGTCATGTGGGCTCTTGTTTGATTCGTCTCGATATACACTTTTCAAATACATATTTTTGTAATTTCTGCAATTATACAATTAGAGATATAATAGATTCAAGTTTTGTCCCGGCAAATGTGAAAAAACAAATGTTACATCTAATAAAAAACGGAGGGAGTAGCTAGTATTTACCGCTTATGTTTTATTGTATAAGAACTATTAAAGTATGATTAGGGTGTTTTTCTTAATTTAACAGAATATATTATTAATCTTTTAAAGGAGTTAAAGTTATGATTTAATATTTAACTGTAGTCTTATATTTTCCTAATGTGTACGATATGTCTCGACCGAATAGGTTTTTTGCTGCTATTGGTACCTTAAAAGGGGATTTAGAGGTTGGAGTATTATAGAGAGTGTTCAGTCGTTTATGGGAGGCTTGAAGGGCTGGGGTATATAAAATCAATAAGAAAACTTGAGTGAATGGCCACTAGAGTATGACACATGACCCTATTTACCCGTTAAGCCGGTTCTTTCAGGTCGCAATGCATTGCGAAAAAGTGCTTCTAATCAATTTTTCTTATATTTGAAACAAAGTTAACTTACTATTGAGAAAGTCTTGAATCGCTTTTCAGGTGCCATGACGAGGAGGTTTGAAGCGAGGCAAGGGAAGGTTAATAAAGAAGATAACGGGAAGACGCGGCACTTTATAGCTTATGTATCCTCATGCCACCTTTCGCATGCTAGTCTTGACTTATTACATTCAGTGGACATTAGGAGCCCCTTTTTTTTTTTGAAAATTTATCCTTTACGAAAGTACCAAAGCTATGTAGAGAGAAGCGACCTCATTTATATTGACAAGTTTTATTTTCCGATAGGCATGTGAGAAGCTCATAGAATATGATTATATCATTTGACTACACAATCCCCGTCTTTAAAAATTCTCCAACAACTAGGCCATCGAAGATAATTCTCCAACAACTAGGCAATCAGAAAAGAATTCTCCAACAATTCCTTAAGAATTTGTTTTTTTTTCGCAAGCTAGCATTAGAATATTAAAAGTGAAGCAATGGTAATTCCCCTCCTAACTATTAGAATCCTAGGTAATATTGAGTAATACTCGAAATTCATAAATATTGATGGAAAAAATAAATTCTAATTAAAGTGTTTAAATTTTGTCCATTAATTCTTTCAAAAAAAATTAAATTAAAAACTACGAAACAAAACCAAGTTTTTCAACCCAATATTTATGAATAAGTGGCTACTTCTATTTCCAATATAAATTAATTAAAGTTTAAGGTTTTTAGAAGAGCTTAGAGGGAAAAAAATACTCGTATCTCATTTACGATGGAATTTAAAGAGGGAAGCCAACTTTAGTGGCTTTCACGTTAGGCCTTGTTTTTAGTTGCCTTCATTTCCCATGGGCAATCAAAATTCTCATAAAGTGTATTTTGTGCAAGTTGTTTGGTTGCCTTAAATTTGATAAAATAGAGGAATTTGCAATGCTTACAAAATGTCGGAATTATTTTACCAAGTCCCCCCTTGGCAATTGAAAATTCCCATGATTTGCAAATTCTCACATGAATAACAAACAAGTTTTGCCAAATCATGTGAAATGTAAGATATGAATTAAGTTCCTATAGAATTTTAACTCCCATGTCAACCAAACAATACCTAAGGATTCTCAACCTGAATATATAATTAGCATTAGGCCCCTGACGATGCCCCAGAGTTTTTGTACTTTACAAATTATTAGTGGTTAAAGCTATCTTCAAGAATATTCATAGCCCGGCCAGTGAATGCCTCAAAGAGGAGAGAATTTGGGCTGGGGAATTCTGGGCTGCCCGTGAGTGCCAACCTTTAGCTCACAACAACATCCGTGCAAACAATATTCAGAGACATAGGAGAGCCCAAAAACTGCTTATTTCGTGTGATGCTTCTTGGATTGATAACAGGAAAGTTGCGGCCATTGCAGTGGGAATTCGACATTGGAGGGGAGCTTGGATTAAAAGTTTCTCCAAATGCATTATTGCTACTAACCCTCTTATGACAGAACTTTTTGCTACCATGTTAAGTCTTGACGTAACACAGGAACACCATTGGAACGAAGCCATTATGATTCACTACAAGAGAATGCATCATCTACGACTGGATTTCCGATCGTTACTAAGCCGTTTCTCGTCGTAAATGACCTTTTACGACGAGATTTCCGTACGGTCGTCAGTGGTTGCTAAAGGCTTCGTCGCAAAAGACATGATACTAGTTTGCGACCGGGTTATTTGACCCGTCGTAATAAACCTCTTACGACAGGATTTTTATCTCGTCGCAAATATTAACTATCTACAACGAGGTTAATGGTCGCATATCACTTTTTAAATATTGTAAAGGTTTTTTTGCGACCAGATTTTCCAGTCGTAATTCATATTTTTCGAAAATTCAAATGTTCTTTTACAACCAAATATCTCATCGTAATACATGTTTTTCGAAAATGTTTGTATACTTAACTACGACGAATAATCCGGTCGTAATTGTATGCTGTAACTTTTTATTTCACTAATTACTACCATTTTCCTCGTCGTAATTTATTTACTTAATTTGTTTACCGATATTTACGACCACATTTCACATCACAATTGCATTCACAAGTAAGCCTCTGGCTTGGCTTTGTCTAATTAGACTGTAGTAGACATACGTATCTTTGCACCTGTTTACACCGTATATCCCTCCAAGCATCGTAATATCTATGCTCAATAATATTTTATAAACAAAATTATAATAAATGTCGAATTACAAATACCAATAACAAAAGCGCCTATATATTATAGGTTAATGGTCCAAAATAACAATACAAAGCCAAACTAATTTGTCAATTTTTTCCAATCTAAAAGAACCTTAAAAACAAAATAATTTGATCTAATTATCAATCCCAACAGAATTACTAACACCAAATCATACCAACTTAACTCCACATAAGGGTCTCCATGATATTGCCTTGCTACAATTAGTTAGGCCAAAGGATCAATTGCCCGCTTCTAACTTGTACCTAGAAACAAAAGAGCAATTAACATACTCAAGAGAAGATTATTTGAAGAAGTAACCAAATTATAAAGTGAGTAGAAGTGAACAAATTTACTGTCATATTTCAACTTCGCACATCATATGTGGCTAAACACTCCAATTTCACGAATTTGCAATATAGACCACTAAAATAAGATGAATATAGACCACTAAGTAAGATGAATTTTTCGATCATATCTACCTCAAGGGGGCTGATTGGTGGATTTATGTTCCACCCAGCACTGCTTCTTGGAGTTGGAAGGAAGTTTGTAAGATAAAAGAGATGATGAAAGCTGACTTTTCTGGATATAAACCTTCTTCTGGTTATAGGTGGCTCAAAGGTGACATAGTGCATGTGTGGTGGGATACTTGTGTCTGGTGCAAGCTGGCAGTACCCAAACACTCTTTCATTACTTGGTTGGCTGTCAATAACAGGCTGAGAACCAGAGACAGGCTCCTGCAATTTGGTTTAAATGTTGATAGCAGCTGTCTTCTGTGTTATGAGGCAAATGAAACCCCAGAGCACCTATTTTACAGATGCAGATACACTCTGAAATGTGTGGAACAATGGAAACAGAAACTTGGTATCTCTGGTAGGTGGCAAAACCTGATGGAGAGTGGTAGATGGTGCATGAGAAGAGTTAAAGGAGCTGCAAAGAGGAAACTGATCCTAGCTTGTCTGTGTGGATTGATCTAGAACATCTAGAGACAGAGAAACAATGTCCCGTGGACTCAGTGTCTAGTTGACCGTACCCTAAGATTGTTGTAAACAACTTGATTGATGATGTAAAATTGCGAGCTAGCTTATGCTGTGCTAGTAAGGAGCGTAGTGCTTATACTGAATTACTGAATCAAGTGTAATGGTCGTGGCTGTGTGTTATTGCAGATGATTGGTGAGGTCTGTGGTACCCTCCTAGAAGGTGCCCACTGAAGTTACAAAAATTTTGGACACAGTCAGTCTGTTATTGACTATACCACAACTTGATTGATGATGTAAAATTGGTGAGGTCTGTGGTACACCTCCTAGAAGGTGCCCACTGAAGTCACAAAAATTTTGGGCTCGTAGCTTTTTGCAACACAACCCAGATCAACTAACACACACAAGCAGGACATAGTACTACTGGAAGTAAATCAGCAACAATTATTGGTTTCATATGCAGCAAATCAGATCAAAGAATTATACCTTGATTTTGACATGAATCGTTGTGTATAGCTTGGTCTTGACGATTAGATTGTTGAGCATGAGCTTCCAAGAGCATGTTTAATTTTTCTTCAACAACACATGCCCGTTTGTTGTGTGTCTCCTTGAACTGATCAAAGTCCTTGCGGATTTCTTCATTTTCTCGTTCTTTCTCTTGAAGACGTGCCATAAGTTCAGCTCTACTAGGTAAAGGCCCTCTGACATCTTTGGGTCTTACGCCAAACCCAAAGCAAATAACATTACCACGATCTTGTTCCCCAAAGCATTTTTCGACAATTTCAAAATGTGAAAGTGACGGGTTATCCTTTTCAACCTCAAGTATCTCATTCTAAAATTCATAAACAAAAGAAACGCATAAAAAACAAGCTATATTATAGTTTACATAAACATTTATCTAAATATTTCAGAAAATGCATTAGAATACATACATATTTGGCACTCTCATCTTCATCTAAATCTCCAGATTTCCTCTTCCTTGTCCTCTTAAAAACAGCGGATATTGGAGGTGCGTCCTTACCTTCTTTACCTGCCTTCGTACAAAACATTCACATGTCAAATGAGCTTATTATAAAGTGAAGATTATAAGTAATTAATCTTATCATATCTTCCCAAATGACCTATCTGAATGGCATGCTACCAGTGCGATGAGGCATTGTCAAACCTCCTCTATTGCCAGAATTTCTAGAACTCACTTTCTGCAAACATAAAGTATTTATTAGTAATTAATTATTGTCATTTCCAAAAGATATTACGGAATATTAAAAAATATATAATACTTTGAAATTCTCGCTTGTAAAATGCTCCTTCACCAGCCATTCCCAATCCTCCTTTGTTAAATTATTAGGTGTTACCTTTAAAGCCTTTTCTGGACCGCCTTTTTTAATTATTGAATCTCGCATCAATATACCTCTCCAATTTTGCCACAATTTTTTCAAATGCGTAAGGATTGTGTTACGATCCAGTTCAATGCCATTGCAATCAAATTTGTTCTGTAGGAAAATAAAATCAGAATACTAATTTATAAAAGATTAATTATTTAAGCAATGAAAGCTATGAAAGAAATGTTATTTTAAGATCACCAACACAGATTGCCACATATGCTCCTTTGCACTATCTTCTATCTCATCCCAAGAATGCACTCTAACCGGACAAATGGTGTGATCTCGAACTATTTTTCCCATGTGCCTTGTCATATCCTTATGGTTATCTCCAACCGGACCATTATTATAAACATTAACCAGTGGCTTTTCACCTTGTTCGAGATTTGCCACTTTCTTGCACTTGTTGACACCTCTCGGCTTTGCATCCGGTCTTTTAGTTCTCTTCCCAACCATAGGGGTGGATATTACTTCATGTAAAGGAAGCAAAGATGATTAATTATTAATGAAACATAGAGTATTAAAGATTGTATAATGAAAATTAGAAGTCAATATAATACCTTCCTCTTGGATCCTTGAGGCATCTTGTGCAGAACTCTGTTCAAGAAAGTTACTAATTGTGGCATTATTAATGGATCTTTGCATGAAATCATCTTGATCAATTTCATGATCAACTTCCTCACCAAGAGATGGTATGAAAGTTGAATGTCCGGCAGTAATTTCCTTTTCCCTATTTGTTTCACTAGTAGCTCCTTGGTTTGTTTCACCTAGAGTGGACGAAGAGGGTTGTTTTGCATTCACACCCAAAAATAAAATAGATTTGAATCCTTTACCATGACTTCAACCAAGTATCCCAGGTGGGACAAATGTAGTTTTCTTCCCAATTGGTGCCATTCTTATGTATACATAAACTCAAACCTGTGAAAAGAATATACATGAAGCAAATGAATGAAAAGAGCAATACCGACACAAAGCAGAGCATATAGCTTAGATATAATCCAGTAATAACCTAACATAAAACCCAATTGAACCATAAATGTGCACAATCTTACACTTCTAACTGACAGAAAATTATCATTATACAGATTATCACACAAACTCTTTGCATTAAAACATAGGCCATACACCTAACATGCATTCTGAAAATTGGTGACTGATACAATAATAATTCAATTTTTGGCGGCATTATATTTCACCGTTTAACAGGTTCTGAAGCTATGTTTGCTGACCTTTGCTACTTTTCAGTGAGACCAATTCAGGTAAAGTGTTGCAATTGCTATTTTATATAGAGCTTATTATGATCATAAGACTGAATCATGCAATCTCTCTTTAATTATGTTTGGTTGTTTCTGAGCTCAGTCCTCATTTTCTTTCAAACCAGTTTCAAAGTTACAATGTTCTATGCCCTGCTATACAGCTACAATGTTCTATGTTCTGATCCTTGTTATGATCACTGATCAGTTAGTATACTTGCTTGTTTTTCTATTTTTGGAGGGGAGATGCACTGTCAATATATTAAGTGAGGGACAAAAAGTATGTACATACATATGATTCACGGATTCTATGAGCCACATAATTGCCCTTCTTTTTTACGTGAGACCAAGTAAAATCTGTAAATAACTTGCTAATAGATATTACGTCTTTCATATTGAAAACCGGGAAACATGAAGACGTAGGGGTGATCTCTAGGGATGACACATGAGCAGACGACAGAGGATATGACACACAGAGGTCTGCTAGGCCACTTAACGGACCTGCTGGTTGGGTGGGGGACTGCATGGGTGGCTTGTGAGGCCTGCTGGTCGGGGGGGACCTGTTGGTCTGGTGGGGGGATTAGGTGGCTGGTTAGGCCTGATGAAGGTGGTTCTTTCAATTACTCCACTGCCACCTACATCATTAGCTTACAACTTCAAACAACTACATGGGCATTTTATTCACACCAATGATTCAACAAGATCAATCGAGTAACTGACCTGAGATATGCTGATAGTAATTGGATTCTTCGCAAATTTGGTCACTCCGTAAGCAAATATGTGCCTGTTACAAAAATAGAACAACGAAACAATTAATTCCATAGTCATAGTAATCACCTTGATACTCATGTAAGTAGTCCAAGACCAAACTATAAAAAAGCGAGGAGTTTGCATGTACTTTATATAAATCAACAAAATCAACGTATACGAAAGTGAGCTTCAAGTACAAGTCATTGTATATGGGAATCTATAATTAAATCAGACTAATAAAGGAAAACCAATAATATAATTAGAGTTATCCAAAAATCATCCAAATTATTGAGGGTGACAAAGCACAATACAAGAACAGATCAATGACAAAAGAAGTCTAACTAAACCATCAATAAACTACATAGACAATCTCCAACATCTTTAAGTTGTTCTTTTTCGTTTCTTCACTAAAACAGAAGCATCAACGATCTCAGGTTCCACGTCAACTCTGACTTCATTACTCATTTCGCTATGTGTGTATGTAGATGTAGATGCAGTAAAGCCAAATGAATTATGTTCCTGATACGCATCCTCGACATCATCCAAGATCTCCATGCTTTGAGAATCCTTGTCTTTCTCCACTGGCATCCCATACGTAACTCGAGGTTTTGTCTTAACCGCAACACACCAACTACCTTTCTTTACAACATATGTTGCATAGAACACTTGTGAAGCTTGGCTAGCAAGTGCAAATGGTTCATCAGTTTTAAGATTTCGTTGGATATCAACACTAACATACCCAAATTTGTCAACATTAATTCCTCTTTTAGGATCAAGCACATCGTATCAATCGCACCGAAAAAACACAATATAGTTGCCTCCCAAATACTCCAATCTGATTACTTCTGTCAACACCCCATAGAAGTCTTAAGTCTTGTTCTTATCACCGGTATCACCCAACACCACCACTCCATTATTTTGTGTTCGTTAGTTTCTATCACGACGTGATGTGTGAAACCTAAAACCATTAGTTATATAACCAGAATAAGAATAAGACCTAGTATATTGAATGAGACCGCGTGATAAAGACAAAAATTCTTCCCCGTGAGGACATTTGTTAACTTCGTTCAACTTTTCAACCTGTGAGAAAATATATATAATGCATGATTAAATTGAAAAGATCTTGAATTATCAAAGTAACCAATGAATCTAGTATGAAAATATGAAAACTTACTCTTTTTTTAAACCATTGCACAAAGTTCACATCTAGTTCACTAGGAGAGAGTTCAACTCCTTCATGTTCTATCATTTCAGCATATTCTCTATTTTGAAAGTAAACAAGTCAAAAAACAAAATAAAAAAATAAGAAAGAGTTTTTATTATGCACAAAAGAGTTGGTCTCAACTTACATACAGAAGGGTTCAACTTCAGTGCAATTCTTTAAAGCATAGATGTGGGCTAGCTCTCTTTCATACACATCCAACTCATTGACCTTTCCACGCCCTATAGGTCTTCCTCGATGAGAAAATATGGATAGCTTTTTGGAAGGATCATCAACACCATCATGATTACGTTCAAGACGGTTAAATTTTGTTTCAGCATCATCTAAGTACCTTGAGCATAAAGTCATACACTCATCCACAATATAACCCTCCGCTATGGAACCTTCCGGACGAGCTTTATTACGCACATATAACTTGAGTGTATGAAGATATCTTTCCCCGGGATACATCCAACGAAAATGGACCGGCCCACCAAGCATTACCTCATCAGCTAGGTGGACACTCAAATGAAGCATGACATCAAAACAAGAAGGAGGCATCCATGTTTCTAGCTTGGAGAGAGTTAAAGGAATTTGGGTTTTGATTTGATCCAGATGTTCAACTTTCACAGATTTAGCACACAACACACTAAAAAATTGACACAACTCAATCAAAGGCTCGGAAACATCTTTCACCAGAAGTCCACAAATCACAAGAGGAAGTATGCTTTGTAACAAAACGTGGCAATCATGACTCTTTAATCCCGAAATCTTGCAATCTTTTACATTAACACATCGAGATATATTAGAAGAAAAACCATCAGGAACTTTCAACTCTTTTAGAAATCGACACAATATTTCTTTTTGACTCTTAGATAAAGTGTATGGTGCAGGAGGTAATTCAATTTTGTCACCTTTCGAAACAGGATGTAGCTTAGACATTATACCCCGTGCCTCCATATCAAGACGAGAATTAACCGTGTCTTTAGTCTGTCCTTTAATGTTCATGATGGTTCCCAAGATAATATCACATATATTTTTTTCGATGTGCATGACATCTAAATTGTGTCGTAACAATAGGGTTTTCCAATAAGGTAACCGGAAAAAGATGCTTTTTTTGTTCCAATTATCCTCTCTAACCTTATGTGACACTTTCATCCTTTTCGTAGGATCTTTAGACAAACAAAAACCATCAAGATCTGCCACTTGTTCAAGAATTTCCTCCTCGGATAATGGCTTTGGTGACTCTCCTTTTTATTTCTTTCCAAAAATATCTTTCTTCCTACGCCATGGGTGATTTATAGGAAGAAAACGTCGATGACTCATATACACATGCTTTGAGCAATTACTCAACCACAAATAAGAAGTTTGTTTGTGACAACAAGGACATGCCCTCTTCCCCTTAGTGCTCCATCCAGATAACATTCCATATGCAGGAAAATCATTAATAGTTGAAAGCAAAGCTGCATGCATTTTGAAATTTTCTTTTTTTGATGCATCATAAGTTTCAACTCCCTCTTCCCACAACTCTATCAGCTCTTCTATCAAAGGTTGCAAATATACATCAATAGCATCACCTGGACCTTTTGGACCAGGTATAAGCATGGATAAAAACATGGTAGATTGTTTCATGCACATCGGAGGCAAATTATACGGAACAAGCATAACAGGCCAGATACTATATGGTTTTGCAACATTCGAAAAGGGGTTAAATCCATCACTTATAAGCCCTAATCTAACATTACGAGGTTCAGAAGAAAAAGGCTTATGTAGTTTATCAAACTCCTGCCATGCTTTTCCGTCAGCTGGGTGCTCAAGAACCCATCTTCGACGGTCCTTTCATGATGCCATCTCATATGTTCAGCGGTTTCGAGCACATGAATAAGCGTTGAAGTCTTGGCTTAAGAGGGAAATATCGGAGCACCTTTTCGGGTATTTTACTACCATTTTCTTTTGTTCTACTTTCCCCCACTATGCTTACCTTGCTTCCACCTAGAAGCATTGCAAATTTTACAATAGTCTAACTCTTTATCATCTTTCCAAAACAGTATACAATCATTAACACATGCATCAATCTTTTCATATGACAGACCTAAATCTTTGGTGGTTTTTTTTGCTTCATAATAGCAATCAGGAAGGATAGAATCTTGTGGTAACAAGTGAGATTTCATATATTTCAGCAACATAGTAAATGATTCGTTACTCCACCTCCCAAGAGATTTGATGTGAAGCAAGTTAACGATTGTTGATAATCTAGAGGAGTTAGAACCTTCATATAATGGCTTTTGGAAATCATCAAATAATCTATAAAATTTCTTAGCATCATCATTCGGATCATCAGGCGCTAAATCACCATGGAGGTCATTTTCACCAAAACTATTATAATTAGGAAAAAGATCCTCAATTATTGCCTCAATTTCATTTTCTCCATCATTCTCTAGTAACTCGACATCTCCCTCTGATTCTTCAGAAGCATCAGATTCAAAGGTATCCACCCCTACTCTTTCCCCATGGTGGTACCAAAAGGTATAACTTTGAATGATTCCATAGGCTGATAAGTGATCTCTAACCATATTTGAAGGTCCCCATGATGAATTTTTGCATTTTACACATGGACATCTAATTTCCTCTTTTTCCCCAGTCCGTTCAAATGCATATTTTATAAATTTATCAACACCAATTTCATACTCATCATTCAAACGATCATCTCGAGAAAGTTTCATCCATTCCTTACAAGGGAGCATTATATTCTGAACAAACATATGTAAATTTTATTTAAAATTTATAAGTGAAATAGAAGGGGGGAAATAAGCAAGGCTACAAGTGCATTGTAATCAAACCTAATCTACACATATGATAGTAAATCGGAAAAAAAAACAGCTCATACTACTTTATCCAATTACCTGAAAAGTACACCTAAGCTTCAATCCTTAACACAAAAATCAATGTTGACGACAAAAACTTGGGTCCCTACATGGAAAACACAAAAGATAAAAACTTCATGACCCATTCTCATTTTGCATGATCGATTTACTTTATGAAAAATTAAAAACGTAACTTATGACAAGACATATTAAGAAGCACGGGAAGATAAAATGAGTTCATAATTAGGATAATTCAATAAAGATAAAGAGAGTTACCTAATAGTTCCTAAGAGCTTAGCGTTTAACTAATTTAAATATTTTCTCAAGAGCTTGGAGTAGATTACAAAAATATATCTTGCGGCATTCTATTAATAACAATTCAATTCAGGGGAAAGACTAGAACCGCAAACTATAATATCATTGCTAGAAATTAATCCGGCCCAAAAAAACCGTGCATTAGTCTCAAAAGTGGAGAATTGCTGACTAAAGTTAATCTCAAAAGAATAAGAGAAAACAATACAAACCCAGATGAAATACATCAACTAATATTGAAAGGAAGAGAAGAAAGTGATGGATTTAGCATCCCATATTCAAAATAGGAGGTTTGTGTATAGAAAAAAAGCGATGGAAAAGTGATATAAGAATCTTAGTGAAGCATGAATAAGATTATAAGAGGACAACATTGTTGAGCTGAAAAAAAAACAGAGTTACAGTCTCATGAGATGATTTTCTGAAATTGAGTTTTACTCTTTTTTTTTAACCTGGTGCACATGCCCCAGGTGGCAGTAGCTATCTCCGCCCCTGCACATACTTAAGAACCTGAATACATCTATGATCAGGCAATTGATGATTCCCTATGTATGCTTTTTTATTATGTGTGCTGCTCATTTGTGCTTTGAAATAGATTAAGCAGGCTGCAATTTTTGAGAACTTCTTCATAGCATTAATGCAGGCTCTTGAAACTAAGTGATGGAGTAGTAATTGAATTCCAAGTCTCTATTCATTTAGCATTGAATGTATGTTGCCTTGAATCTTACACCTAGAAACACTCGTTTTCTTTTGTTATGAAGTATAATTTAAGTATAATTTACCCTGCACATTACAGCCCTGTTCTCAATGTTGAATGCTCCAAGGAACCAGATTTTCCTTCTCTTAGCGGCAGAGATAACAAACAAAATTGGAACTGAGAAATCCCATTAATTTCATGCTTCTACTTTATCTTTTCTTTCTTTTGTCAATAATCCGACCACATTAGTAACAACCCATGTTTTCTTGAAACCTGCGTTCCTACTCGAAAATGATTATCTTCGCCACACAATGCACATGACTCGAGCCATCTCTAGTGTTAAGTCGCTATGCCTTAAATCTACTGCAATAAAGGCCTTTAATAATGTGGAATATGGCTTTGACACTCTGATTGATCTTAGCATTCAGTTGGTGGATCCTAGTGATTGTTGGAAGGATGTGTTGCATATTCTACAATGTTATTCGAGTCTAGAGGTTTTTGTTGTGTCAATACGACAATATTATCGTATGCAACCGAATAAGGTTATACAGTGGGCTGATCCAGATCACGTACCTCATTGTATCTCCACTCAACTCAGAAGGGTAGAACTGAAACAACTAAGAGGGGATGCTGCTGATGTCAAGATGATAGAGTATGTTCTGAGTAAGGCTAATGTATGTATTACAACTGCTCTCACTCCAGCTTTCAGTGAATGCTAAAAAGTCCAATATGCTCTTATGGAAGGAGTACAAGTTTTGTGACACGATATTTCTTCTTCCCAAGTGTTGCTTAGGTTGTGAGATTATAGTTTCCGGTCAGTATCTCAATTCCTACAACAAGGGCTTTAAAAATCAAGTACTTAATTGTCAAATTCATCGTTCTGGCAACTTCCATGCTTATGCCTCTTTTCTAAATTGTTGCTACATCACTGACGAACATATGAAATCGATTATTCTTGATACTTAGTTTACATGACTCAACATGAAATTAATAAGATTTCTATAAACTAATAATTTCACAGGAACAATGAACTTATTCATGAGTCGGGTGTCTAGAAGATAGAAAACACAAGTCAATTCGTCTATCTGATAGAAATCAGATGCAGCAAGGATTCAAGGAACACAAAGATTCACAAATGGTCAATCGAGTTACACAACTATGAAACTAAAGTAGAAGATGATGAATTATCTTATCAAAGTTCAGTTAACACCATATATGGGCGCCTTCAATGGCAGGGGCTGATTGTGAACAAACAATGCTAAACAAGGGAATTAACAATTTAGTTTGGCAATTCAATTATACCTCAAAAATTTGAAGCGGCTAACAATTTGACCCCAAATTGGAGAATTCTGGCCCTAGACCAACAACGCTCAATCTTCTCTCGGAATTGGAGCGCAAATTGAGAATTATGGTCCTGATAAGTGATAACATCCATCAATTCAGGGGAACAAAAACAAAAACAAAAACAATGATTTGATTTTGGGTTGAAAGGAATATAAAGCTTACCAATGAGAAGTCTGCAAATCGAACAACCCTTTGAACAAAACAAAAATCAACGCTAACCAAACAAAATCCAAACAACGATAATGGAAATTCAGAGGAACAACAACAAAGATTTGATTTTAGCCATAATTTGAGAGGAACTTCAGAGGAACTCAGAATTTTGAGATGAACTGCAACGGAAGAGTGATGAACTGCAATGGAACAGTGATGGGAGTTCGTGGGAAGGGAGTGGCGAGTGGTAGGGTTTGTTTTGGGATTGGCGCTTAATTTAGCTTGATATGATTTTTTTACTTGATAAATTATCTTTTGCAACCATAAAAACCGTTGTAATTATTAAATGGGTGGACGTTGAAATCATTATAGACCCAGGAACGCTCCCGCTCATATATTTTGGCTAAATTTCATACCTTTTGCTGATACAAAAAGTTACCACAAGGTATATCACTCGTCGCAAAAACACATCAGCATTTACGATGAGTTTTAAAACCCGACGTTACTTGTGCCCATTTACGACCAGATATCCGTACGGTCGCTATATTTGGTCGGAAACAAGCTTAATTCTTGTAGTGATTACGGACTGTGCAAACGCAAAGGATCTTATTTATGATATTAACTTAGAGTGAGAGGATAATTTTAATATTATGTTGAGATGCAGGGACCTTCTCCCCCTCCTGCCTGGTTTGAAGATTGAAGTGACTTCAAGACAAAGCAATAGACTAGCGGACTGTTTGGCAAAGAAATGAGACTAAGAGGAGCTTTTTTTCATGATCCTTTAGAACTCAATGTTGTCCCTAGTTTTTGTAATGATGTGTATTTGGAGGATCGCAATATCCTTAACCTTTCGGTTACGTAGGCTTGGTTGTACTAACTCAAACCTCTTTGCTTAATTTAATTCCTGATTCGCATAAAAAAAAGATAGCAAATGTGAAAAATATCATTAAAAATAAGCATTATTAATAAATATGGATATCAAAAGTTGCAACATATCTATTGAGTTTCATCCATATATCATCATCGATTTTGACAAAAATAACAATAATGTTGTACTTGAGGTATGGTTGGAACTCTCTCTTCCCATACTTGAGGTTACTAGTTCACTCTTGACATTGCCAAATCTTTAATGTATGAAAATGACGTGGTTATATTGATATTGAAACAGGGATGGTGACAGGTGGCGGATTGCAACCCTTGCTTACACTTTTTAATATATATATATATATATATATATATATATATATATATATATATATATATAAATATAAGATTAGAGTTTGTTTTGTTGGCAAAAAAACCATGGTAATTTGTATTTCCTAAAAGTACTTCCTCCATTTTTTTTTACTCGCATCATTTCTATCTTTCACACTATTCACATATATCCACTTAAATCAATATTGTGATTTATATGTAAGAAAAAATATAGTCATGTGGGATCTTGTTAGATTCGTCTCAATGTATAGATTATTAAAATCTAATTTACATAATTTTTTATTGTGTATAATTAAAGATATTTAACATCTAAATTGTGCATTGAGTTGCGTAAACTGGTTCAATGTTGCGAGTATTAAAAAACGAAAGAAGTATAAAATAAGGACATTGTTTAGTTGGCAAAAATTTCAAAAATTTCAAAAAGTGGGGGGATTACAACTTCCCATGAACTAGTACTTCCTATAATTATAGAATGGGGAAATAACTTACCTACTCCTCCCTGGTTGAGTAGAAATTCACGTGGGAGTTTGCTCCCCTTATAAACAACCAAACATCATTTTCCTATTCCCATAAATTCAATGAAGGGATATAATTCATGGGTATTGAAACTTCATATGAGAAATTAATTTCTATGAAAGGAATCAAGCACTTAAAATACAAAAAAGTGGAGCGACGATAGTTACCCTCCTAACTATTGTTTAGCTCAAAGGCCATCATTTTTTTGAGAAGATACAAGGAAAGTGTAAGGTTAGGTGGCACTTCGTTCAAGGGTGTAACCTAGGGATGGTAACAGGTGGGATTTGGGTCGGGTGAGCCATCACCCGCATCTATCACCCGGATAGACCAACTCTCATCCATCCATCCGTCACCCGGCAAAAGCATCACCCGTATCCATCCATCCATCACCCGCGGGTGAATCGGGTGGACAGGGTGATCATCCATTTATGATAATTAGACGAGAAAAGTTAAATCAAACTTGCAAAATCACAATTTATATATAAACTTCATGTCAAATTAAGATAAGTTAAGTTTATGGAAATATGTCGATAATAATCAAAAGGGAAAAAATTATACTAATGTAAATAAAATGATAGATATTTAGGAAAATGTAACAAATGGGTGATGAAGCGGATGATGAAGCGGGTGATGGATCGGGTGATGGATGAATCTTTCTAACCCTAATCCATCCATCACCCGTCTCTCCTTCACCCGCCACCCGTCCATCACCCATTTAACTCGGTTTTTCACCTTTTTTTGTTTTTCGGGTGGAGCGGGTGATGGATCATCCATTGGATATTGCCATCTCTAGTGTAACCTTAGCTATGTGAAAGAGACAAAAGATACAAATTTTTGTTTGTCTGGACATTCGTGCTCCTTAGCAGTGCTCAACAATGTATGTTTTTCAATTAAACGTCGTCTTCGGTGTCAAAAACGACATTTATTTTTCTATTTATTTATTTATTTATTTATTTTAATTACTTTTAAACAAAATAAGGAAATTCCCAATGGTATGCTCCAAGATTTGCCTTTTATTACTGGTATATTTTCATCATTTAGCCTTCTTAATGTTATACTTGTAGTTTGAAATCTTCCCTACCGTGATCATTCCATCCCATATAAGGTTAGTTTAGGGTTATTTAGGGTTAGGGTTTGCCTCGTTTTGAGTTCTTTGACTTTTCAAGGTGAAGATAACGTTTTCTCGAAAAATGGACACCACAGTGCATCCTTTATGGGTATGAATTTCGAGAATCCCTACGAAATGAGTACCAATAAGACGAGTTTTTGGGCACATACCTCGAGATGGCCTTTTGATAGCCGAAAAAGCCCCCTCAAAGTTCGTGCCAGAAAACCCAACTTGTAGGTACTTGTTTCATAGGAATTCTCGAAATTATTGTCCTTAAAGGGAGCACGTACGCTAGTGTCTATTTAAAAAAAAACGTCATCTTCACCTTGGAAAAGTAAAAGCACGCAAAATGAGACAAACCCCTAATCCTAAATGACCCTAAATTAACCTTTTATTTAACGGAATGTTCACGGTAGGGAAGTTTTCAACAGCAGGTGTACCATTAAGAAGTCAAAAGGATAAAAGTCTACCAGTAAGAGAAGCCAAATCTAGGAGTGTACCATTGGGAATATCCCCAAAAATATAGACTAATAAGAGATTGACAAATGTAACTTTAACCTTTTCAACCGATCACTAACAAGTCGATCATAGCCCATTAGAAGTGGATGGGATGCAAAAGTTTGGATTATTTTCGAATTGGACAAAGGTGGGATTGTTAAAAGTAAAACGGATAAAGGTTGGCTTATTAAACCAATTTTTCCTACTATTAATGTTTTTAGTAATATACTCCCTCCGTTATTTTTAATATGCACATTTTTTTATTTTGGGTATTTTTTTAATTGATATTTTTCTACCTTTTCTCATAAATGGAAGGTTGATCCACCTAATTATTACTCTTCTCTCCTACTTCTTCTTTCCTTCTCTCTACCTTTTTCACTTTTTTCTTACTTTTACTATCATTCTCTCTTACTTTTTCACTTTTTCCTTAGTCCGCGCGTAAAAGCAGATGTACATATTTAAAAAAACGGAGATAGTACAATGTACAATATTCATGATAAAAGGTGTGCAATGACAAGTGTGTAAAAGCTTACAGGAAGTAAAAGGGACGATAGTATCATGGATATGATAAGGCTAATTAATATAATAAGTATAATTCTTCTAATAAATGTTATATGTCTCGATACAATTATGTTTGAAATTTCTAAATAATCTAATAAAATTTAATCGTCGCTACATATATAGTATTAATAATGGTAATAATACAAAAAAAGTCAACAAATTGTAGTAATATCAGAAGTAATAAAAATGATAGTAACAATAAATAATGATTATATATATTAATTTTTTTCAACGAAATTTATTGTATTATCTTAATATTATTGTAACTTTATAGGACCATATTATAGTTTATTATACCTTACTTTTAAAACTTATATGAATTAATCTGTTCTAAAAAAAACTAAAATAAGTTGGACAAAACAAAGATTGTTTATCTATTGTCACTTAGGTGCCAAAACTTTTAGTTCTGTCACTGAGTATAGGTCTATTAAATGTTGCAACACCTTATATAAGGCTTAGACAAGTGTTGTCTGATGTGATAGTTGAGAATCAAGGTGTTTTTGTTCATGAAAGATTCATAGTCCACAATATAATGGTCTGTCAAGATTGAGTAAGGCACTATGGAAGGAGTAAGGTTAAACCTAGTTGTATCATGAAGCTAGATAGACATGCGCAAAGCTTATGATACATTTGAATGGGGTTTTCTAAAAGAGATAATGTTGCATGTTTTACACAGTTTCCAAGTCAGTTTATCCAGCTGATTATGACATTTGTTACAACTCCTAGATTCACTTTGATGATAAATGACTCTCTTCATGGTTTTTTTTAAATCTACGAGAGGGTTGAGGCAGGGGAACCCTATCTTTGTGCATGGAGTATTTTTCTAAATGCAAAAAAATAATCATCTTGTCTATGCTAATGACATTATTTTGTGTAGTAATTGGGAAATTCCAGCCATTTATACTATGTTACAGGCTTTTTAGCTCTTCTCAACTACTTCTGGTCTATGTGTTAATGAGCAAAAGTCTAATTTTTATACTGCTGGGGTTAATGCTGCTGATATTAGTAGAATTCAAGAAATCTATAGGTTTGTCCATAACTCTCTTCCCTTCAAAAATCTGGGTGTTCCTATTTGTGCTATTGTTGATTGTATAAATATTGTGGAAAAGATGGTTGCCAGAATTAAAATGTGGAGCAGTAGGAATATTTCCTATGCAGGCAGCATTCAACTTATTAATTCAGTACTGGTTAATATTCATGTTTATTGGAGTCAGGTGTTTATCTTGCCTAATACTGTCCTGAGAGAAATTGAACAGATTTGTTGTCCTTTATCGTGGAGTGGTAATTGGTTTAACAATAAACCAGGAAACATAGCATGGCAGAGAATTTGTACTCCAACTCAAGAAGGAGGTTTGGGTATAAGAAGAATTATTGAGTGGAATAGAGCTGCTTTGGCTAAGTATATGTTTGGGATAATTATGCTAAACAGGATAACTGTGGATTAAATGGGGGTGTATATTAAAGATACTAACTGGTGGGATTATGATCCACCGAGTGACAATTGTTGGTGTTGGAAGGAAATTCGCAAGGTGAAAAATGAGCTGAAAAGCTATGTCAATCATCAAGAGCTTGTTGTGATGTCTAAATCAGTATAAAATAGATGTTCAAGAAGATGGTTAGTGAATCTATGAAGGTTCATTGGGATAACTACATCTGCAATAGATTGTCTATCCCAAAGAACAAGGTGATTAGCTGGTTGGTGATGCATCAAAGGCTGTGCACTACACACAAACTGGTGCAGTTGGGGATTGCTGATTCTGGTCAATGTCAAATTTTTGTTCGAATCAAATGAGCATTTGTTGTTTAAATGTGTTTATGCTACAGTTATTCTGTCTAAAGTTCAAAATTGGCTGCAGATGACCTCTTATAAGGATCTTTTTCAAAGAATGATGATATTTTTGAGTAATAGAAGGATTTCTTTTGTGAGGAAAAGGGTTATTGTAGCCATTTTGAAGGGTTTGGTATAGTGGTGGGCAAGGAATCAAGCTGTTTGGAATTTTGTTTCTGGCAAGCAGCGATGATTTTTGTGCTAACTCAGAAGATGGTTATGAATAAAATTATGTTAGTTTTACCATGAAAGATTACTTGTAAAGATAGGGAGTGGATAGAAAACCTAAAGAACAACATTGTATAGTTTTCTTGTTTCCTTAGTTCTTGGGGAGTCCAACCAAGTTGGTTTGCCCTCCTAAAGAAATGTTTAGTTATAAATTGTTTTTTTTTGTGGAATATATTTCTTACTTAGAAAAAAAAACTTGAATAATATTATAAACCTAGTAGTCTAATGGTATCACGTAAACACATTCATTAGACCGGTTATTCAGTTTAGTGTCGAATAAATTGATTTCAGGTCGGATAACATTCGAGTCTGATTAACATCTGGATTGGGCATATATATATCAGGTTAAAACTATTTGGGTTTTGAGTTTGATTCGAAACTCACGATATCCTAACATGGTCACATTCGGGTCTGTGTATCACATTAGGTGGGGATAAGGTTGTGTTCGGATCGACTTCATTTCAGATCGATGATTATCGAGTCGGGTTAAGCTTATAATTTTGGATTTTTTATTCCGGACTTAATGAGGCCATTTATGATTAGGATAGGTCTACCTATTTATATATTTTGATTTTCGGTGCTTGTTGTATACCACGTCATTTGGGGTTAGATTGGATCAACTATGAGTTCTTAGCGGATAACTGTGAATTCAATGGAGACATAAAAATATTATTTAAGTATTATTATTTTAAAATTAATTACTATCATTACTTTTTTTTTGAATTTAACTACTATAACTTTCCTAAATTTTGTCAAGCACCACCTTTTAACATCCTCCATTAAGAAATCCATTTGAGGGGCCCATTCTCCATCTTTCATCTCATTACCACCACCATCCCAACTGCCACCACCAAACTCACTCTAAACCTTCACACTCACCAATTACCACCCACCACCTCTACATTCAAAAACCCTAACCTCTAAATTCACCACCAACCAAGTATACCATGGCAATTCAATATTTCCCGACCGATACTCACCACCACCCACCTTCATAAGTTCACCACCAACCACCATGCATTTAGTTTCGAAACTTGAACCTTTTAAATCGTCATTAACTAACCATCATCATTCGTAATTTTGCCATCAACCACCACTTTCCTTCGAAATTTCGCCACAACCCAACTTCAAAAACCTTAAACTTCACAACCTAATTCAAAGAACCTACCTCTAAATTTTAAAAATCTTAATTTGGTACCATAAACCCAATTATACGCGGAGGTGAAGTTGATTTGGATGTTGAAGGTGCTGGTGAGGAAAAAAGGAGATGGGGTGTGACTGTAGAGAATAGTATAAAAGGGAAGATTAAGTAGGCTTAACAAACGGAAAACTTAATGGTTTTCGTTAAAAAGTGGTGTTTCACAAAATTTTGCAAAGTTAGAGTGGTGATTCACAAAATTTAGGAAAGTTATAGTTGTTAAATTAAAAAAAGTAATTGGTGGTTGTTTTAAAAAAGTGTAAAATTTGTAGTGGGTTTTCACAAATTTTCCTTAGTGTCAGTATTGTAATAACAACAATATATAAATAATACATTTGTTTTTTTGTTTTTATTTTAATATGGTTTTAGTATGTAAAATTTTAAAACATTCAACTTTTTGTTCATTGATAAACTATTAGTAATAAATAATAGGCAAAATTGGGCACAACAACACAAACTATAGCTTGGGTGCAAGCTACAACACAACCTTGTTCGGGTTTACAACACAGCCTAAACTTAATGTGTGGGTGCATGCCACAACATAAATGATGATCGGTGACTCTTTCCATCTCTCCATTAGCATCCTTTTCATGAACAATCTTTCCATCACAGACCTCCTTATGTCTTCAAACATAACCCTTATTAAATTGACCTAGCTTCTATAATCCAACCATTAAATGTCTCAGTCACTGATAATCATTTATGTTGTGGAATGCACCCACACTTTAAGTTCAGGCTGTGCTGTGAACCCGAACAAGGTTGTGTTGTAGCTTGCACCCAAGCTATAGTTTGTATTGTTGCGCCCAATTAACTCTAAATAATATGTATTATCATGTAACATGTAACATGTTTTATTTGGTTCAAATTGAATTTCAACATTAATCAAATTCAGGTTGATTTTGGTCCGGAGTACTTTGTTGTAATAGTTGATTCAAGGCATTTTGATTGGGGTCAACTTTAGGTCGCATACGATTCTTTTCAATTTATTTTAATCTCAAGCCATTCCAGTTGGCTCCCATTTCAACTTTCGACTGATCATTTTAATTGGATTAGTTTCAACGGTTTAACTCCCGCTGCTCTACGCCCAATAAGATAGGGATGACAAAATGGGTGGGTAAGAGTCTCATACCCTATACCCATCTAAAATTCTCATACCCACTATAACCACCATCTGTGGCGGGTAATAGTCTCACACCCCCGCCTGCTGATGTGGGTATGTCCTTAGTCAAAAATACTAAGGGGGCGTTTGGATGGGGGTCTTCAGGAAAGGGAAAGGTAATGAAACCTTAGGTTTCCCTTACTTGTTTGTTTGATGTTTTTTTCCTTTCCCTTTACCCAATTTCAGTTTTAGTTTACCCCAAAATCCTTCTATGTTGATTCCCCACCCCTACCTAATGTTTTGGATTCCCCCAAATCCCTCTACAACAAAACAACCGTTGACCACACTTGACCACCACCTCACTAGCATGTTCCAAACATAACTACCACCTGACCACCTCCGCCAACCACAACAACCATCAAACCACCCTTTGCCCACCATCGCCCACATCTTCGCCACCATTTCAAGAGGCTGCCTTCACCCCCTCACCACCATTAAAACCACCCCCACCCCACCCAAACTACCTCCCACCCTACTCCAAATCTGCCAAAACTTTCGACACCCTCTACCTGAAACCACCACCAACCTTACAACATTGGAGGTCGTCGTCTTCTCCCCTCCTCTCTCTCTCCGTCGCGACTTCTTTCCCCTTCTCCGCCGTCGTTGTTGACGAAAAACCCACGAAAAGAGGCATAAAACCACCTGAAACCACCACAACATTGGAGGTCGTCGTCTTCTCCCCTCCTATCTCTCTCCGTCGCGCCTTCTTTCCCCTTTTCCGCCGTCTTTGCTGACGGAAAACCCACGAAAAGAGGCGAAAAACCACCAAACTTACCTTTGCTTGTGGACCATGTCAAGAAAACCAATTCAACCATAAGATTAACTGATGGTTAGAGTCCCAACAATAGTTTTATACTCTATCATCCACTCACCGATTAGGTAGACCAACCCTGCCATACCCACCCCACACTTGCATGTCCCCAACCCTTCAATTCCTTTCAATCACTTAAATACACATTGAACGGCGTGAGAATGTAAATAACTTTTCTACTCTTGTTCTTTCTAAAAGATTGTCCGGTTGGCGACTTAGCTAGTAGTTTTTGAATTAAGGAGCCCTGTTAGCTTAATGGAATAATCTAAGACAGAAGCTTGGGTCGATATATTTTTTGTTTAATAATACAAAATGGAATTATAAAAATATTGTCGGGTGGATATTGGATGAATGGGTGCGAGGGAGGACGAATATGGGGTAGGTATGCCCTCATACGCATCACCTACTCATCACTAATGACAAAATATTACGTTTAACACTTAAACCCAAATCCACCTACATCCACCAAATCTATACCCTTAATTTTCCCGCACCAATAGGAACGGATATGGTACAAAATCCACTAAAATTTATCCGCCTGCCAATCCATCCCTAACAATATGTTTTGATTAAAAAAAGGAGGGAAGAGAAAGGGAGGGGGAAAAAGAATGAGTTTTCCTTTCAAATCTCTCTATTAATGAAGGGAGTAATTACCAAGGACCCTTGGGTCAAATGATATGGCTTCCTATCTTCTACATGAGAGACCAATGTTCAAATCTTGAGAAACATCATAATTTAGAGGGGGTTATAACTTATAATGGGCCTCTGCGTGGGGCTTTGTGTGAGAGCAGCACAAAAGAAATTAATTCTTCTTACCCTAATATAATCTTATACTTATATAGTAGATTATATTTTTTAACTGAAAAAATGGATGGAGTAAATCCCCGCAAATCTCCCACCCCTTCACTTGGTATCTAAACAATTATTTTTGCCATCTCCCTCCTCCTTCCCTTCACTTCCTCTCTATTTTAGCTATTCAAACAAGCGGTAAGAGAAACCAGAGGCTTAAAACTTGGGGGTGGGGGGGTTTACAATTTTGCCCACGTGGTTGACAGCTAAGCTTAAATAAAAGAAGTTCATGTATTTCTATTTTTATATGGAATTATTTCTTGACTTAAATGAAATTAGACAACCGTACAAAAGCTCCAACTTCTCCATTATAAACTAAAGTCTGAACTCCAACACCCAACTTACAGATTCCTTTAAACCAGCCTCTCTGTATTTCTCAGTTTTCATTACATTTTCAGGTACATTTCTAGCTCTTACGCCTTTCCTTTTATTTCTGTTTCTCTTTTAATCTTGTAGACGATGATCTGAAGTACTCGTATACTGTAATCTATACCTCCATTTCTCATTGTATTGACTTTTCTTACATTGAATCCTGCTCTCTACTTTGCCATCCGTGCATCAGTATATATGTTGGGAAAATAAAGTCATATCGAGTCTTGTTAAATTGCATTTGTTTCAACATGGGGTTTTAGTTTATCAATATTAATAATTTTACTTATACTTTCTTTATTTTTTTTTAATTGACACAGTTGGACTTTGACTCTATTGACAAACTAACCTTTGATTATCTTGTGATTTATACTAAAGAAAAAATTTAGTCATATGACGTATTGTTAGAATCCTCTCATTGTATATTCTAAAGAAATCCAACTTATATAATTTTTACTCGTAGATAATTCAAGATATAAATAATTGAAATTATATATTGACAAGCGTGAAAGTCAAACTGTGTCACTTAAAACGAAACGGATTATATAATAGCAGCTATTAATGATTAAAATTGTAGATTGGTCAAACTTGCCAATACCATTAAATACAACTGAAAAAATGGATGAGTTGAATAGGAGATAGTGCCACCACATAAAAGCATTTGTTTCACATTTGGGATGAATTTTTGGGGGAAACACAGAGTCTATGCAATAATATGATACGAAGTGGGGAAACAGGAATCTCTTCATCCTCTCTTGCTATGGCATTCAACATGCATATTTACCACAAAATCTTTGCCAAAGAAGGAAAAAAAAGAGAGGAGAAAACACAGAGTCTATGCAATAATATGATACGAAATGGGGTTCATAGCTCAATTTTATTTTGCGACATAAAAGGAGAGGAAAAGGATTAAAATCTAAACAAAAATAAGGTAAGGATGGACCAAAAATCATTAATAATGGCTCTAAAACCACCCTATCAATTAAATCTCACTCATCAATCATCTTCCATTTTATGAGTAAAAATAAATTAAGGACAAATTATCATGACTAGAATAGCTGGAAAAAAAGGCAATGATGAATGATGATTAGGTGCATTGTCGTGAAAAACGTGCTTCATTGTGTAGATGCTCGGAAAATATGGTGTTTCTGGTAATGTGTATTAAAAATTATTTTGGTGATGAGATGAATTAAATAAAGAAGGGAAGTGATTCATGAAATTTTTACCAACTTTGAAGCAAGGGAGTGTGTTGAAAATGCTCTAAAATATTAGTGAAACAAGGGAATATTTTTGTAATTTTCGGCTCAAATAAACTCCATAGTATCTATAAAAAAAATCTCATAATTTTCTTTAAAGTTATGACTTCATGTTATTGAAAACTACCTATTATATTGCGTAGGACAAGTTTTAATACCTTATGTAAACTAACTTATATGTATTATGAGTAACTTTCATTCATAGGAGATGGTTTCCGGCAAAAAATAGGTGATTTTTCTAGTCAAAATAATTTATTTTTTTTGGATAAAACCGCCCATTTTGACTGGAAAACCACCAACTGATAGTAAAAGCTAGTGATGTTACATATAAACGTAAATTGAGCAAAAATTACTTATGGTATTTGTTCTTTGATGGGTTAATTGATTTATATAGTTTTTGCTAGACTTAAGTTTCTTAAAACCTTTTGTGATCTTCCTTAAAAGATCGTTTTAACTTTGAATGATTTATGTAGCGAAAAGTTACAAGAGTAGGAGATCAACAAAAATGGCCTTAGCAATACCAATACCAGAAAAACTGTTGAGCTTTCTCTCAGAAAAGGTTGCTCCAATACTGAAGACAGAGACACAGAAACTCTTGAGTGTCCCAGAATTAATCGATGATATAAAACACGAAATGGAAATTGCTAAAGATTTTTTGAAGAAAGTCGAGGAAGAAGAAGATAGAGCAAAGGAACATATTAAGCTGCGAATAAGGGAGTTAAGGGAATTAGTTTTCAAAGTTGAGGATGTCATGGACGAATACAAGCTGCTACATGAACAACAACGACAACAACAACTAAAACAGCAACGACAACGACAACAGCAGCAGCAGCAGCAGCAGCAACAACAACAACCACGACAAGAACAACAACAGCAGCAACAAGAACAACAACAACAGCAGCAGCAACAACTACAAGAACGACAACAACTTAACAACCAACATGAAGAGGAAGACAAACTAAGCAACCAACCTAAGGAGGAAGACATTGGGTGCATAATGGGAATCTGGGAATTTATAAATGGAGGTTCAAAAGACGTAGCAGGTTTTAAGGAGAAACATAAGATTGCTTGTAAAATTGTAAGGATTAAAAAAGCAATGGAAAAGATCAAGGGAAAAGGAAAGAAGTATAAGGAATCTATCTTCAATGTTGAGGAAGAGTCCGATACAGAGTTAGAGTTTGATGATGATAACATAGAGCAAGCAGAGAAAGGAAAAAGACTGCGCGATCCTGGAGCTTCTCCACTCTATAAGGATGAGAAAGAACTCATAGGGTGTGAGAAAATTAAACATGAAATAATTGACAAGTTAGATTTGGATGCAAAGAAATATGAAGGACAGTATTTGTTATCAATGTGGGGTGAGCCTGGAGTAGGGAAGACAACTATTGCTCGGAAAGTGTATGAAGACGAGAATGTAAGAGAGCATTTCTCTTGCTGTGCTTGGATTACGGCAACTAAGCCTTACAAGAGAGTGGCTTTACTCAAGTGCTTGTTTAAGCAATTCATTACAACCAGTTCTAAAAAATCTCCAAAAGAAGAACATTTCTCTGTGGAAGATGTGAAGAAATTGCAGGACAATGAAGTGATAATCACTGATCGTTTGAGGAAATACCTTAAGCAATATCATACTGAAAACAGGTTTGTTTTGTTTTATTAATGTTGACCAATCATATATTCATGAATCATAATTCCAGGCAAAATAACGTTGGAAATTGAAAAGGTAACTAAGGGGTCAATGTGTATCATCACTGCCAATTTTTCAGTCTTTGGATTTTGGCATCTTATAATCATGTAATTGTTAGATTATGCTTCAAGGTAGTGTTTTAGTGTTTTCCTAATAATCAATAATTAGGTCTGATTCCTAGTAGTAAGAGTTATATTTTATCATTAACATGTGTTTATTAGTTTGTAATTGTAGAGTATAGTTGTGGCCGTGTGGTCATGCTCTCCGCTACTTAGTCATGTGCTAACTTTAAGGTTAGTTACTTACATATTGTAAGTGTATAAAAGACTCTTATTTTATTGCGGTTCATTGAGAAACTTCGAGCAAACTACTCTTCAGTCCTCTAATCTAAGCATGTTCGCCATGAATTGACAATAGAAAGCTGGAAACTACTTAATTTTTCCCTAGTTTCCACGTTTCCGTTTTTAGTTATATGAATAGAACTGAAAACTGACTAAACTAAACAATAACATAAGGCCTTGAGAACCTACGAGTCTATTCTTAATGTGTATGTCTCTATATATGTAGGTACTTGGTGGTTCTAGACGATGTCTCGGAAATGGAGGAGTTGTCCAAGAACATAAAGGCTGGTCTAGTACCGAGTCACAGCAAAGGTGGTCGAATAGTGGTGATAACAAAGAGCGAACGTGTTGCTAATTATTGGAAGACTTCATCTTCTAATGGTGAAACCTACAACGTACAAGTTTTGTCCAAAGAAGATGCAAAGTCCCTCTTCAATAAGAAGGCTTTTGGGAACCCAAAGTATTGCCCTAACAAGTTAAAAGATCTAAGAGATAAAATTGTGGAAGACTGTGATGGTTTACCCTCCTTAATTGAGAAAGTGGGTGCACATTTCTCAACTACGGAAAAATGGATTGAATTGTATCATGATTTTCAAGTGAATCCTCTTTCAACAAGAAGCGAGAAAGATTTACTCTCAAACTATCATGACATGCCTTATAAACTCAAGCCTTGTTTCTTGTATTTGTGCATGTTTCCGAGAGGTTACAAGTTGAAAAGAATGAGAATAGTTCGCTTATGGATTGCTGAGGGTTTTGTCGAAGCGAAGGGTCATAGAACTTGTGAAGAAGCTGCAGAAGGATATCTCAATGAACTAGTTGAAAGAGGTATGATGTCAAAAATTAAATTTAACAATTACTTAAGCTATGTTCTTCAATTCACAACTAATTACTAGAATAAGTCTCAGCTTAAGTAGTCGAAGTTGGACAAAAAATAAAGTTAATTTATCAAAGAGCCTAACTAGCAAGGTCACATTGTAATTGACATACTAAAAAAAAAAAATTGTTCTATATACAGGTATGCTTCGTCTTTTAAAGACCGACGAAACAGGGAGAAAGAGATCATTCCAAATTCCAAATATGTGGCAACGTATTATGCTGCCAAAGTTAGCAGACCTAAGTTTCTGTCAGGTGTTACCACATACCATATTTAACACAAACAATAAATGTCGAAGGTGGTGTATACACAATGATGTTCAAGATACTCCCATCCCCCCAAGTGTTCGTTCTATCCTTTCATTTGTCCATACTAAAAACTTTCCTATTTCATGGTCTCGTCCGTTCCCTGAAGCCACCTTCCGGTTGAAAGTACTTGACCTTTCAAAGGCTGAGTTTTCTAAAATCCCGGTTGCTATTGGAAATCTACATAACTTGAGTTATCTATGCTTAAGAAACACCAAGGTTAACGAACTCCCGGATTCTATAGGCGGACTTTGGAACCTCCAAACCTTAGATCTCAAACAAACTCATGTAAGGAAGCTACCGAAACAGATGGATTGCCTTCACAAGCTAAGGCATCTTCTTGTATGTCGGTATGATACCAACATATCGGTGCCAGTAGAAATACAGGAGGGGGTGTTAGGAAATCTCACGGAGCTACAAAAGCTCGCGTTTGTGGATGGAAGTTTGGAATATATTGTGCAAGGTTTGTCACAGTTAAGGCAAATAAGAAGGCTAGCTATTGTAAATTTGAAAAACAAGTATTCCGAAAAGCTGTGTGAGGCGTTGAAGAATATGAAAGAGCTACGATCATTGAGTTTACGTATGGAAAATAGTAATGAAACTCTTGATTTGACTTATTTGGGCAGCATCAAATCTCCTCTGCAATTTCTGGAGCGTCTTTACTTAGACGGGCATTTGAAGGGAAACAATTTGCCAAATTGGGTAGGTAGACTCAGGCATTTGGTGAGAGTTCGGTTGAGAAACTCGCAGTTTAAAACTGATCCATTAGGAAAGCTCAAAGCAATGCCAGATTTGCTAGTCCTTGAACTTGATAATACTTATGATGGTAATAAATTGGATTTTGGTTACACCGGATTCCCAAAATTGCAGGTGCTTCGTATAAGAAAAATGCAAAACTTGGAGACAATAGAAGCCAAGGAAACAGCTTTGCCTCAGCTCCAACTGGCAGAATATCAAGATTGCCCAACATTGTTGGATATCCCTACTATTCCACCCCAAATCATGAATGTTCTCCAGCCATTCAAAAAGAAAAACAAAGGGAAACAAAAGGAAAATTCTCCAAAACAACGTTGTGATTAGTCCTTCAAATTTGGTTTGTGGGCAATTAGTAATGCTAATTTGTTCCCTAGAACTTATGGTGTTGCAGTAATCTTTTCGACTTATTTTTGTTTATTTGAACTTATCTTTACTTAACTGAACTTATTCGACTTTATTAGACCTTATTCGCCCTTATTCGATGAAACATTATTAAACCTTATTTGATTTTTGAGAAGGTATTGTGTCAGATGCATCTGACCATATGTTATGGTCAGACGGACTTCAGTTGGTTTCAATTTTTTTTCAGTTGGATGTATTTTGATTTTAGTTGTTCAGTGGATAAGTTCAGTTGGACCTTCTATTCTTTCAGTTGGACCTTCTATTCTTTCAGTTAAACCTTTTATTTATTCAGTTGGATGTATTTTGATTGTAACCAAATGAAAGAATAAAAGAACCAACTGAAAAAAAAGGAACTAACTGAAAGAAAAAAGGAACTAACTGAAAGAATAAAATGACCAGCTGAAAGAATAAAATCACCAACTGAAAGAATAAAATGACCAACTGAAAGAATAAACCAACCAACTGAAATAAAACAACACCCAACTGAAACAAAACAATACCTAACTGAAACAAAACAAATACCAAATGAAACAAAAAAAAGTTCCTGGAAATGGAATAGCACAAACAATACCTAAATTATGGAGATTGCATTTCAATTTTACAGCGGCATTCGAACGCCTGCTATCACCAAATCAAGGTTACCCATCATCGCTCTCGCTGCCGCACACTTCATCGCTATTTGCTGCGTGTTTTTGTTTGGTTTCTCTTTGTGTTTAGGAATATATAGTGTGATAGACCAAATGGAAGACAATAGGACAATATGAGTTTAAGAAGGAAAAGTGTCTTTCAAGTGTGACAATCTATTTTGGGTGTTGATGATTCGGGTGCCGAATTGGTTGTTTTGGAGAGTAGTTCGTCGTTTGGGTCTACTGGTTCTTCAAATTCGCGAGGGTTAAAGGGAGTTGTGGTGATGAGTTGAAGAAGAAGATAAAGTATTGGGCTCCGTCTGACAGTTTGTATTAGTCAGACGGTCTGACCCAATACTTTCACTTGATTTTATTAGACCTTATTCGACCTTGTTAGACCTTATTTGACCTTCGACCGTATTTGATCTTATTCCACCTTATTCAACTTTATCTGAACTTATCTCAACTTATATTTAATTATCTAACCATATAAGTTATAGGAACTGAAAATAAATTGAAAAGAATATACCGTAAGTTTAGTCACTTCTTTTTATGTACATATTTAAATAACAAGTAAATGAGATTATATTTTTTTAAAAATATTCAAATAACAAGTGAGTATTATTCTTTTGTTGTCAGTCAGCGGAACGTTGTGGAGTGGTTCGTGAACCATGATCTTTACCTTCTTTGTTTTGTATAGTAGTTACAAAACTAGAATATTTGTGAAAGGTATTAAAATATTAGAGAAGAGAAATTAATTATTAGTTTGGAGAACAAAACAAGTGGGATTGCATCCATGTGAAATAGTATAGATAGAAGCCAAGTTGTTGAATATGCTTTGAATTATTTGTTGATTCGAATAAGCAATCATGGGGTCTCGCTAACCAGTTAGCGAGTTTGGGTCCAAGGGTAAAACACTCCGGTAGGGTGAAGGGGTAATTACCTGCCTCCACTCTAGTAACTATTACCCTCATCTAAAAGGTAACAGTTCTCATATTCCTTCCATTTTCTTCCAAACAACGCACATTGTCCTCTCCATCACCATTATATTCATTTTATCATCACCTCTAAATGTCTTAGTTTTCACGTTTGCCTTTTTATTATAGCCATTAATAAGTTACCCTCAATCCAAACATATCTTAAGGGTTTATGTAACACCCTTAGCAGTAGGATCGTCTCGTAAAATTTAGGAACCCTGAAAAGATTAAAAAAGCTTGGCAAAATTTCATATAACTAATAATAGTTGTTTTTTCTGGAATGAAGTTCAACGTATGTTACATACAAACTCTACTTAAAAATTGCAAGCCAAAACTTCAAAAGTTAGAAATTGAGAAATAAAATGTAAAACCAACCAAGCAGCCTCAAAGCTTCACACAGATGAAGGTTTATGACACGTTAGACGTTACTATATTACAGTAAACATATAATCAGAATTCGATAACTAAAATCTTAAACAAGCATGAATCATTATAAAT
The DNA here is from genome assembly GCA_947645195.1 of Patellifolia procumbens. Taxonomy (NCBI): domain Eukaryota; kingdom Viridiplantae; phylum Streptophyta; class Magnoliopsida; order Caryophyllales; family Amaranthaceae; genus Patellifolia; species Patellifolia procumbens. The sequence continues at coordinate 1,123,441 of CANSGD010001201.1, forward strand.
ATTGTTCAATTAATAAATGAAAATCCTAATTTGATAATTGACCATTTCACAGTGGCGGACCCAGGAATTTGACGATGGGGGACAATTAGATAATCCAATGTAAATCTATATAATAATATAAAATCGAGTACACAATTAAAAAAGTGGAGTACTCAATCCAAATTGCCATATTCATATCATAATATACAGATACATACTACTAAAATATCATTCGAGTTTTCATTCCTAGAAAGCATCAATAAAAAGTATAATATCTCTATCTACTAAAATAGCAAAGGAAAGGTGCCCCAAATACAATACCAGAATTTAATAGAAAAATATATTTAATTGAAAACAATAGAATAGAAAAGAAAGGGAAATTCACCAACCTAATATTATCAGTTTATCACCTAGCAGTTGAAACCACCCATGGAAATAACTAAACTCTATCTCTCTCACTGTGGGCCCCACATTTGGTGTTTTCACTCCCTTCTTTTCTTTAATTTTATTTCCTTTCTTGCTTTATGCATGCCACTGCGAGTCAGCGACAGTGGTTAGTGGGCCCCACAGGCTCAGCTGTCGTGTTCACTCCCCTCTCTGACGCGCGTTTTTCAGTTTTTTTTTTAAAAAAAGTGGGGGACAGTGGTCCCCCCATGATCCAACGTGGGTCCGCCACTGCCAATTCACAACAAACGACAAAAACAACAACAACAACAACTAAGCCTTATTCCCGAAGTGATTTGGGGTCGGCTAACATGAATCGTCAACTGAGACCGTTGCCAAAGGAGATGGCATCGACAAGAGTGATAAAAGTTTTTAAAAGGGTTTAAGTTTTAAGAATTTAAAAAAATTTTTTTGAAAACAAGGTTTACAGCAAAAAGTTTTAAAAGAGGTTTTCAACAAAAAGTTTTAATACCAACACAATTGAGAAAAACAAATAAATGCAGTAATCACACCCCTTCCTCCACATGGATACTGTCCTTCCACCCACTTCTATCCAACGACATGCTCTCCTCAATCCCAAGTAGCCTTATATCACTTTCAATTACCTTCATCCAAGTCATCTTCGGTCTTCCCCTATCCCTTACAATTTGATTACTCCTCCACTCTTCAATTCTTCTCACCGGTGCATCACCTGATCTCCTTTTCACATGACCAAACCATCTTAACCGATTTTCCCTCATCTTTTCTTCAATGGATGCAACTCCAACTTTTTCCCGAATCACTTTATTTCTTAATCGATCTTTCCTTGTGTGACCACACATCCACCGCAACATACGCAAGATGAACGTGGAATTGTTTTATCGCCCAACATTCGGTGCCATAAAACAAAGCAAGCCTAATTGTCGTACGGTAGAACTTTACCTTCAATCTTTGGGGAATACCGGAATCACAAAGGAACCCGGTGGCTCTTTTCCACTTTAACCAACGAACCCGCGTTAATTCTATGAGCCACGTCTCCATCCAATTCTCCATCCTTTGGGAGAATGGATCCAAGGTAACGGAAGACGTTCGATCCTTGAACCACTTTGCTATCCAAAGTGATTGCCCCTGCCTCGCTACTTAGCTTGTAACCCCACTGAACTTGCACTCCATATACTACGTCTTACTTCTGCTCAATCTAAAACCACGGGCTTCTAATGTATGCCTACACAATTCCAACTTACTCTCAACACCTTCCTTTGTCTCATCAATCAACACAATATCATCCGCAAACATCATACACCACGGTATATCATCTTGAATTGACCTCGTTAATTCGTCCATGACTAGAGCAAAGAGAAAGGGGCTAAGTGCAGAACCTTGATGCACTCCGATCGTATTAGGGAACTCTTTTGTCCACCCCACCGTAGTCCGCACACTCTTAGTTGCCCCCATACATATCCTTGATGATATCTATATATTTTTGTGAAACACCTTTCTTTGCCAACACCCACCAAAGTATTTCTCTTGGTACTCTATCATATTCCTCCTCCAAATTAATGAAAACCATATGTAGATCCTTCTTCCTATCACGGTAATGTTCCATTGTCTGTCTCATGAGGTGGATGACCTCTATATTCGATCTTCCTAGCATAAATCCAAATTGGTTCTCCGATATCTTCACCTGTTTCCTAAGTCTTTGCTCAAACACTCGTTCCCAGAGTTTCATCGTATGACTCATTAGTTTGATTCCTCGGTAGTTGGTACAATCTTGTACATCGCCTTTGTTCTTATACAAAGGAATCAAAGTACTCTTCCTCCACTCTAATGGCATTTTGTTGTGTCTCCAAATCATGTTGAAAAAAGTAGTCAGCCATTCGATTCCTCTCCCCCCTAAACACCTCCAAACTTCGATAGGTATGCCATCTGGCCCCGTAGCTTTATTCAATCCCGTCTTTTTAAATGCTGCAACGACTTCTCCCTTTTGAATCCACCTCATAAACTCTCGATTTAACATAATTGGCGAGATGTGTACATCCCTGATGTCTTGTGCTTTATCACCATTGAAAAAGGTATCAAAGTAGGACCTCCATCTATCCTTTATCTCCTCATCCTCCACAAGCACTCTTTGGTCCACACCCTTCACGCATTTTACCTTTCTTATGTCTCTTGTCTTCATGTCCCTCATACGCGCAATTCTAGAAATATCTTTTCCCCCTTCTTTCGTATCCAATATTGCATAAAGCTCTTGGTTTACCTTTGCTTTAGCTTCCCGTACTGCCTTCTTGGCTTCTTTTCGAGCCTCTTTGTACTTCTCATAGTTCACATCGCTTCTATCTTTTCTCAAAAGTTTATAACATTCTCGTTTGTTTTTTATCGCTTGTCTCACCTCCTCGTTCCACCAAGATGTGTCCTTACTCGATGGTACAATTCCTTTAGATTCTCCAAGGACCTCTTTTGCCACTACCTTTATACTAAGTTCTATCTTTGTCCAAGTCGAATCTACATCTATTTCTGTGTTACAAGACCAAATATCTTTACTAGCCATCTTAGCTAAGAAGTTCTCTTTGTGCTCCCTTTGGAGCTTCCACCACTTGATTCGCGGCTCCACATTCGGTTTTCGCTTTCTTAAAGACTCCCTACCTCGGAAATCAAGCACAACTAGTCTATGTTGGGTGGCTGCTCTCTCACCAAGTATCACCTTGCAGTTTGTATAACTCTTCCGCCAAACATTCCTTACTAAAAAGAGGTCAATCTGACTCGCGTTACTTCCACTCCTATACGTCACAAGGTGAGATTCTCTTTTCTCAAACCAAGTGTTCATAATACTAATAAGACCATACGCTAATGTGAAATCCAAGATACCACTTCCAGCTTCATTTCTCTCCCCATACCCAAAACCTCCATGAATGCTCTCAAAGACAACTCGACTAGTGCCCACATGTCCGTTAAGATCCCCACCAATGATCAATTATTCACTAATAGGCACTCGTTGCACAACCTCCTCTAAATCCTCCCAAAATTGTTGTTTAATAGATGTTTCCAATCCCACTTGCGGCGCATATGCGCTTATGATAGTCACCGCCTCATTCTCTAATACTAGCCTGATACTCATAATGCGGTCACTCTTCCTCGAAAATTTCACCACATCATCAATATATTCCTTATCAATAATGATGCCTACTTCATTCCTATTCTTATCCTTTCCGGAGTACCAAAGCTTCTAACCCCATGGGGCTAGTTCTCTTGCTTTTCCACCAACCCACTTAGTCTCTTGAAGGCACATTATGTGAATCTTTCGCCTCCTCATAACCTCCACCACCTCCGCCGATCTTCCCGTCAAAGAGCCAATGTTCCATGTTCCAAAGCGCATCATTCACAACCAACAAAAAAAATCAGATTATAGTAATAAATATAACCAGAATTCCAGAAAATCAAAATAAAAAAAACAACTAAATCATAGAATTTTTAGAATTTAAATACCTTTCAGTATTAGGAGAAGCCAAAAACATAGCATTAGTCAAATTCTAAGAGTTGTTGCAATGTGAATATGAGAGTTGATTGAGTAAGATGCTTGATTGCTTGCTCATGGTGTAAATGTGAATAAACTCAAAACGGTTTTTTCTCTTTAGAAATTGGATATTAGGATTGTTGAATTAAAAAGCTGCATTGGGTATTGAAAAAATAAAAAAAAGTTTAATTTGTTTTAGGTAAAATTCGGTGGAAAAGAAGGAATGAAATGATTTTGGAGAATAGGAAGAGATGGAGGAATCATGTGATGGGGTGTTTGGAAAATAAAAGAGAGTAATTACTAATTAGACCGAGGAGAAGGGATGTCAGCTTCGTTCACGCTAAAATCTCGCTCTTATGATGTCCTAGACTATTAGCAATTGTATATCCTTTTTTCTTTGGATACATTAAGGGGTGGAGCGAAAGATGAGTTTTTCTTCCAAATCTCTCCATTGTTGGAGGGAGCAATTTCTTACAAATTGATCCTTTCATTTCCCTCTCCTCTATCCTTGAGAGAAGGGTCTGAACTTTATTTATATCTTATTAAAAAAAAGTTCACCGTTCAGTTATCAGATTTAGTTTTTTTTCTTTGGGCAGACAGCTTGTGAAATTGGGCCCTAATATTATTGGGGGGGGGGGCGTGTAATTGCTCACCCTGCACAGGGCCTTAGCCGAACAGATAATTCAAAGCATATTCAAAGTTTTTTTTTACTCATGTGCTTGGTTATCCGAACCAACAGATAATTCAAAGCATATTCAACAGCTTTTGAATAAACATCCAAAAATTCAGAGAGATCAGGACATACATCTATAAAGCAATGCTTAAACCTTCCTTAAGTTTCTCTCTCTTCTTCCTTCAAAACCCTAAAAACTTTTGTTGATCTAAGGGCTACCGTCAAACTTTTGGTTGATGGTAAGCCCCTATTTTCGTTAATTTATACTAGTTTTCTATTTTTATAGTGACTAAAAATGTATTCTCTTTCAATTTCAGAGCTATTCTACGCAATTATTGGGTTTTATCTCTCTCCTTGTGAGAGCTTTGGTGACGTTCTTTAATTTTGTAGAAATTGATTTGTTGATGAAGATTTGTGTGATGTCACGACAAAGGTCAGTTCTACATCTACAAACAATTATATCAGATTCAATTCAATTTCAAGACTACAACGAATCAGAAGACCCTATCGTGGAAAGTTGTATGAAACAACGATGTAAAAGAAGGTATTCATCAGTGTCAAATTAAAATTTAAGTTGATCCAAATTGTTTTGTATTTATTAGTTCTTTCCATTGTAGATGTCGTATGACTCTTTTATTAATGAATTAATTTTACCTTAAAAAAAACCGTCCCTAAGTTTCGCCACAACACTCGAAGTTAGAAAGCTCATTCAATACCATGAAATTACTGAAAGCAAAAATATCTGGAGCTTTTTTGTTCTCTATACACCAAAAAAATTCGGTGGTCAATAGATGCAGAATTTAAATTGCAAATAAGGCATAATGGAAACGACAAAGTTTGTCTAATAAGAAGATTGTTCAGGAGTCAATAAAGAATAAGAACGAAAGTGATAAAAAGCATACTGAATTAATGTGGTTCACTAGTAATGTGCTAGCTACGTCCACCAGACAGATGGAGAAGAAGTTTATTATAAAGAGGATATAAATTACAGATTGTTTATAGAAAAAGTTAACTCTAAGGGTTTATATAATACCTTATGTCCCTAGCGGACTCATGTGCTTTATTAATAGAAGCACTAGATAATTCAAGGCATATTTTAATAGTGGGGATAGCAATTAAGCATTATTTTCCACATAAATTATGAATATCTGGAGGACATCACGGTGTCATAACTGGTAAGCCCATTTGCAGGGGCGTCATAGAGGTCGTGTAAAGAGCCCAACCGCATAGGGCCGTAACTCGAAAAGGACCCCAAAATTTTATTTTCTTATAAAATGCTTTTTTTGTCCCTCATTGCCTAACAAAAAATCTACATTTTACATTATTTGCTTATTGAAATCGTATGTTTTTGCTCATAATATATATACAACCTATTGATTTTAATAATATAAGGGTCTCATATTCATTTTATAGAATAGGGCTCCTAATATTTCGAAGACGGCCTTGTCGGCCATTTGTCGTTAAAAAAGTGGTTCTTGTCATAGGCTTGTTAGTTAGGATTTTCAATCGATAACCTAAAGTGGTAATGCCGAACAAAGGTTGTCTAGCCTTTGTACAAAAGAAAGAGAGATGTATGTATAAGTTGAAATGGAATAAGAATATTTGTTCTTTCTATTCCCAATGTATACGAAGGATTGCGGTTCATTCGAGAAATTCCTACCTCTCTATCCATCTATGAGATGTTTGGAATTTTTAAAACTCCATGGACAAGCAGAAGAGAAATGATATTCCTAAAGGAATATGTCCTTGACCATGTCTGCAATTACTAAATAAAAATAGGAATATAATTATAGAGATTATAAGTTAATTATTTTAGTAATCGTATTTACTTGATAGAGAATAAATATCGCTTTATAGGCCAATATGATTGGACTTACAATTAGAATAATTAATCCTATGAGGTTACACTTTGTAACACTGATTAAAAAAGAACCGAAAGCCCAAGTTGGGCTGATAGTGGACGGACAAATTAGTAGGATTAGGGCTTCCTCAATTTAACATAATCCAAGGAGAATTAGGGTTTCCTACTTCTAAAAGGATTAGGAGTGATTATTCGTTCCTATATATATGGATATATGTGTGAAGGAAAAACACACCATAAGGAAAAGTAAGAGTAACTTTTACTGTAAAATTGAGTGAAAAGAAATCCCTCATCTCTACTAGGGTTTTGGCACCACAATCCTCAAAAGTAAGTGAGTGAATTGTTCATCCTCTTCCGTTCTTGCAGACGTGAGAGTTTTAATCAGTGTACTTGGACCAAATAGAGGGACTATGATTGAAGTCCTTGATCTCTAAAGGTGTTCGATTCGTTAATTATACTTTGCAGTATTCATTCCCGCTTATCAGTTGAAGTCACGCATCAAACGTTGTTTATCTAAACCTAATTACTGGTACAAATTAATCTACGCATGTGATCTTGTTATATATGCTAGGAAAGTAGTTTCCTGAAATTCCGCTAATATCCTACAATTCCCACTCGGACTATTGCGGTTAAGAAATTGCAGCCTTCCAGATAAGAACTGGGCACAATCTATGGGTATACCATGAAGTTACAAAGGTGGTAGAAGGTAAAGAAATCATACATACACGTATAAATAGTTCACAATATGACTTTGTAACATTGTGGATTTTCATTGTGACGACCAAACTATAATCACTATAAGAAGCTAGTGACTCATCGCTAATTGATCTTAAATTAATTCATAAACTTACTCTAGCAACTAAATTTAGTTGCTTAACAAAAGTATGCAACTACTTCAGGATGACACTGAGACTCCGGTGTAGAGACTACTTATTACATGATTTTGAGACCGATAGAAACCATGAAATAACGATTGCGAGATTCGAATAAGAACAGATTAAATCAACATATAACCAGATGAAAGTGAGGTGGATTATCCTCTTTCATTGTAACACTTGAACAAGTAGCATGCACCTTCTGCCAAAATCCCATAAAAAAGGTACCATAAGAATTTAAATAAGTGTGAAAGATATATTAATACTCAAAATAAAAAAGCTTTTTTTATGACATACTCAAAAACATTTCCAACAAAAGAAAAATGTTTGACTCACTAGTATCTTATGATCAGCCCTTATTAGTTCTGTGAGAAACTTCTCGAGTTGCCCTCTATTAGAAAGGCCTTTGTCATCAATCTGACCCTCAAAGAGTACAAACACAATCACCTGTAACCAAAATTAAAACTCAACTTGTCAAAATCAAAGCACAATAAAAATTTGATATAAAATTTTAGAGACCCTTTTCTTAATAACTTTTTGGACAATTCAAATTACCCACATTTCTACTTCTTTCATATCTTTTTTAACATGGTTACGCACTTAACAACTCACAATTTAAATACCAATATCTTTGACTATATATTAGTAAAAGTTGTTAAAAATAATATTTAGAAAATATTGATTGAGATAGATCAAACAACATATAATATTTCAACATTTTCTTTACATAATAATATAAAATTAGGTCAAAATTGTATATGAATAGTATCCAAAATATCATTATAGTAAATAAAAAGAGACGAAAAGAATATTTGATTTTGGGTGTCATTCGATGTAGCTTAGATTGGAGCATGATATTGACTACGAGGAAATACATATAGATTCTAGTATAAAGTTACACTCTTAATTGATCAATGAAATAAACTTTACGTTGAAAATTACCTCGGTATGATTACTGTTTGATTGATTGTTTTCTGCTTCTCCTCTTGCACAAAGATCCGAAGACAATATTATGTCAGTCAAGGTACTCAAATCGTCAATTACCTACATTACAACAACAATAAACAAGCTAAATAACTACCTTTGAGAAAAGTGTCACCTAAGCTTGTCCTAGTATCCATTAAAAAAAAAAACTAAGAAGCCTTCAACAACGTTTTCATACTTGTTCTAACACCCAGTTTTTTGGATTGAGTTAATGGAAAAATTCACTTCAGTTTTAATCTATTTATTTCAGTTCACTTCGGTTTTATTAACTTCACCTTTTACTTTGTTATTATTCTTAGCTTGTGCGGTTGTTGTTGATATTATTGTTGTAGTAGTAGCACTAGTATTTTTTATTATTATAGTATTGTTGTTAATACGAGTGTTATATTATTATCATCATTTCTAAGAATGCTCTGTTTAGTAAGATCGCATAAGAAAGCATCTTCTGCGAGAGATAAGAAGGACTTCGAATCATAACACTCCTTAGTTAAATTGTTAAAGTCAAAACTCTTCTCACATAGAGTAACAAATATATATATACTTTCTTAGCTTTTTACTTGTATTATTAGATTATATTATATAATCCAATGCACATTTTATAAATTAAATATATTGATTTCTATATAAGAAAAAATTATACAAAGTAAATATTAATAATTTACACATTGAGACAAATCTAAGAAGATCTCACATAACTATGTTTTTCATTATATACAAGTCACAAAATTAGTTCAAAGTAACATGAATAAATAATGTAACATTCATAAATGATGAGAAATCTAGTGAAAATTGTTTTCACTGTGAAAATCAATCAAAAGAGGTACATAAGAGACATAAAGGAGTACATGTATTTCATTAATAATTTTTTTGTAAATGCTGGCAACTATAATGTAAATTTTTTTTTTTGAAAGATAAGGTGTGGGGTAAGAGAACAGAAAAAGGAACTTGTCAGAGGTAGACTCGGCATCTCGCTCACCTAATAAAATGAATTGAGTCGATCGATGAATTGAGAAAGAGACCGGGGATTCCATTTCAATAGAGAAAGCTATCGATGGTCGCATTGGGACGGGAACAAATGAGACTCATCTCAATGTGATACCCGAACCCTGGGATTATCTGCGCTCATGTGAGGAGACCCTCCGCACGAGGTATCTCTAGACGCATCAGACAAGAGAATAGAGTGAAAACTAGACATAGGGTCTACAGTAATATTATGAGAATCTAGGATTAGGTGGCCTACGTTCACCACCCAATCAGCTTCTCTTTTGCCTTCTCTAAAGACGTGTGGAATCTCGCAAGTTGTTGATGACCGAGTTGGGGGAGAGGCTGACAAGGTGTTGGAGACCTTTGTGGAGTGTCGTTGCTTCTGCTATCATGATGTTGGTGTTTCCGAGGTTGAAAGCTTGTGCTGCTTGGAGGTTGGCTTGATGGTCGCGGATGACGTAACCAGGTGCTGCAGAGTTTGACTTGACGGAACCATCGAAGTTGAGTTTGAGGGATCCCACGGGGGGTGGAGCCTAGCTAACGTGGATGGTGTGGAGGATAGGATTGTGGTGGGGGAAAATGGGAGTAGGGGAATCCCCTTGCGGGGAGAACCGGGACAGTTTAGTGTCCGAGGTTGTTCGGCATTTCCATTCTTGCTGGTGGAATCTACCTAAATGGCTAACTTTGTATTCGTTGAAAGTTGTACCTTGGAAGATGGTCGCGTTCCTTTCCTTCCAAATGTGCCAAAGTAGGAAGATGTAGTTAATGAGATTGCTACCTTTTTGCTTGAGAGCTAGAATTGTGTCAATGGTAGTCAGAGGGGGTGTGGTGAGGGATTGGGGAAGGAGCCATACTTTTTTGGTTTTTGGGCAGTTAGTGAAAAGGTGGTCAATTGTCTCGGGGGAGGTCCCACATAGGGCGCAGGTATTCGAAGGAGATATGTGTCTTTGGTGAAGGGTGTCTTTGACTGGAAAATTATTGTGTAGTAGTTGGTAGATGAAAATAATGAGCTTTGGAGGGATATCAAGTTTCGAAATCCAATGAAACTTCCATTTGGGTTTATCTCTAGGGATATCATGTGCTAGTCAGGTGGCAGATTTGACTGTTAAGATACCTTGGGGCGAGGGACCCCAGATAGGTGTGTCCTCCATATTGTTCCGAGGGAAGGGAATGTCTTTGATTTGGAGACAAATGGATGGAGGCAGGAAGAGGCGTAGCTTAAGAAGATCCTAAGATTTGTTGGCGGTTATGAAGTCAGAGAGCTTTTGGTAAATGTTAATTGTTTCGGGGTTTATATTTAGCATGTCAACCAGGTTCCTGTTGTCAACCCAATTGTCTAGCCAGAAGAGTATGTCCTTTTCAGTGCCTATTTTCCATCTGATTCCTCTTCTTAGGATTTCTATTTGGGCCAGAATCTGCCTCCATATCGTTGAATCAGAGGGCTTAGGCTGGCATTCGAAGAAAGATTTGTGTTTTAAGTATTTTGACCTAATGAGTTTCACCCAAAGGCTGGTTGAATTGGAAAGAATCTGCCAACCCAACTTAGATATAAAGGCTTTATTTAGTGGTTTCGTACGCCGTAATCCTAGGCCCCCTAAGTGCTTTGGGGTGTATTCTTTATCCCAAGAGATAAGAGGGATGGCATTCTTATCCAGTTGTTGTTGCCACAAGAATTTCCTATTTAGGGTATCTAGTGAGTTTGTAGTTCTGGTGGGGAGGAGGAGGGAGGAGCAAGCATAGGTCGTAAGAGCTTCCGTGTGTCTGCCGGCTTTGGATAGAAAGGTCTTTTCCCACAGATTGATCTTGTGTTCTGTTTTGGCTATAAGATGATCCATGTCGTTTTTTGTTGGGCGAAAGGAGCTAAAGTAAATGCCTAGATATCTTCCTAGATTACCTTTAGGCGTAAAATGGCTAGCTAAGGAGTGCTTCTTGGAGTTGGGTACATTTTTTGAGAAAATTTAAGCAGATTTGTGGTAATTGACTAATTGGCCTGAGTGGGTATAGAAATCGTCAATCATTTTTTTGAGATTCGAGCATGCTGTAGTAGTGGCTTTGCAAAATAGGAGGTTGTCATCAGCAAACATTAAACAATGAATGTGAATGGAGTTAGACAGTTTGAAACCTATTCCCGTTTTTGGTTGAGAGCTTTGGGTCGACAACCTTCTAATGAAGACTTCCATGCAAATTATAAAGAGATAGGGTGAGAGCGGGTCACCCTGTCGGATGCCACGTGAGGGTTTAAACCATTCAGTTGTTACTCCGTTGACTTTTACAGAATAAGAGACTGTTGTAACACATTGTTTTATAGAATAAAAGCATGTGTACCCCTTTAATGGTGACATGAGCCCTGTAAACCTTATATATATCAATTTTTTTAAGTTTTCACGATTTTCAGCAAAATTATGATTTGGGTTGTTCTATCATATACCCCTGCATTTTTACATTTTCTAAATTGTACCCCATGATTTTGAAAATTCTCTATTGTACCCTTAGCTTGGTCTTTCATTTTTTAATAAGTTGTACCCAAATCCAGCTTGATGAAAATTTAATTTTTGGCGTTCCAGTTCTCAGTTTGATGTAATTTTGTTTTCAGAATGTGATTTAAGGGTTTTTAAAGTGTTCTCAACATGTTTAACTATTGAAAAGTGCATCTTTACCTCATTTTTGCATGTTGGAATTTTTGCTTTGGTTACAACGGATTAAAAAATGCATATCCAAGGGTATAGTAGAGAGATATCAAAATCATGCGATACAATTTAGAAAACGTAAAATCACAAGGGGGTATATCATAGAAAAACTCTTATGGTTTTTAGTGGATCCTGACTTTGTATCTCTATTATATAAAGGAATACTAGGGGGACACCAAAAATACAATAAGAAAAAATTAAAAACAATAACTGCTCAAGTGCTCAGTGCTCACACATTAAAAACTGCTACGTCTAAGAACCAGTATTCACCAAATACCCACCACCTTCCCTTCCATTTCCCCATGTCTCCCTTTCCTCTCTTTCATATCATACCACTCTCACTTTATCTCTTTCACATCTCAAATAAAACTGCTGCTCCACTTCCTCTAATTCCCTAATTTCATAAGATTTTTATGACGATTTAAACGCTTCAGTTTCCCTCAAATTTCCAGTTTTAACTTCTTACATTTCTGCCTCCATTACTGCTGCAATTTAAAACATCACCAACAGCCTAATAATTATAGTTGAAATTTGGGGAACAACTATTGTGAATAAACTAATCCATATTCAAGCAAGCATATAATGAGAATTTCAAGGTATGGGTTTAATTTTAAAATTTTCTATATTTATCTCAATTTTGTTTTTTCTAAGATCTGTTTCTTTACTTTATATGTAGAACACTATCGCCGGAAAAGGTGACGCCGAGAAAGATGTAGCCGAGAAGAGAATTTACTGGCGACCAATAGTCCGGATGATATTAATTTCATTACTAATAGAATTGAAGAAGATGAAAGATGTTGCCTATTTTTCTCCAAAACCACCGAGCCAAGGAGAGTCAAAGAGAAATAAGGAAAAGAATTGAAGAAGATGATAGATTTTGGGTTGATGTTAGGGAAATAAGGAAATTTTTTGATAAAAGAACATTGAGAATGAGTGAGAAATTGGATGGTTAAAGAAATAAGGAAAATTTGTCAGAATCAACCTTTTAAATGCAATTTTTTGCGAGAAACAACCTTTTAAGTTTTTTTTTTTTGCGAGAAACAACTTTTTAAATACAATTTTTTGCGAGAAACAACCTTTTAAATTTTTTTTACGAGAAACAACATTGTATAATTTTTTTTTTGTGAGAACACACCTTATCTCTCTTTTCCGGCGTTGACCAAGTCAAATTTGCTATTTGCACTCCTTCTTTCTTATTTCCACACTCCTTTTCCCTCCTTTGTTCCTCATTATATAAATCCCATGTATTAGTACTAAGACTACTACTTAATCAATTTACTAAAAGAGAAAGAACTTTTTGGGTTTTAAAAACATGGGATTTATATAATGGGGTACAAAGGAGGGAAAAGGAGTGTGGAAATGAGAAAGAAGGAGTGCAAATAGCAAATTTGACTTGGTCTACGCCGGAAAAGAGTAATAAGGTGTGTTCTCGCAAAAAAATATTATACAAGGTTGTTTCTCGCAAAAAAATTTTAAAAGGTTGTTTCTCGCAAAAAAGTGTTTTTAAAAGGTTGTTTCTGACAAATTTTCCAAGAAATAATGGAATAGATGAAAACGTGGTGGGTTGCTTTAGGGAGAAGAGGGAAATTTTTGATAAAAAAAAACATTGAAAATGAGTGACATATTAGATGGGTACAAATTAAGTTTCCTTCAAGTAGGAAATAGCAACATAACCTTAAAAAACCTAAGTTTTTTTAGTTGAGTTAGTTGTATTGAATTTAAGTTTTCTTTAGTTATGTTCATTTCCATCATTTTTAGTTTTGTTAGTTGAGTTCACTTTTGCTCCAGTTCGTCTATGTTCATGTACTTCATTTTTTTGTTAACTTTCATTAATTTGAGATTGGTTTAGTAATGTTTATCTCCATCAATTTTTGTTTGGTTAATTAAGTTGTATTATTGCATATAGGACACATTCACTTTACTTTAAAAATTCAGTTCAATTTCTCTTTAATTCATTTAAAATAAGTTTAATTTAGACCTTTTTAATATTACTAAACTATACACATCTCTATTCTTTAAGTGGAGTAGGACATTAAAAATCAATTATAATAAAATCCTAATTAGATAGAAGTATTACCTCCCTACAATTAACGGTCTTTACAGTTTTATATTTTTAAAAATTACCAAATAAATTATTACTCCCTCCGTCACACAATGTTCTTTCCACTTCATTATTTTATACCTCACATATATTCAAGAAGTGGGAAGAACATTATGGGACGGAGGGAGTATATATTTTATGCAGAATTTTTATATAATTCCGCACGCATCGCATGCATATAAAGCTAGTAGTATATAGAGTCAATAACTGGTGAAAAGGGGCTAGTACTGCGTGAGACAGTGAGAAACTGAAAATTTAAAGTTATAGTCCTTCTTAATTAGTGCCACCATAGTTTTTTACTTACGGTCATAACTAAAAATCTGAAACCAAAATCGTAATTTACTTGATGATGATTTGATTTGATTTGATTTGAATATACATGTTTGATTTTAGTTTTTCTTATAATTGCCATATATATCTTTCAGGGATACATTACTTTTAGCTCCAAAAAACAAGGGTAGGAAATTTATCGAATAGAGGGGAGATAGTGCAGATATAACTTCAATTCTCACAAGACTAGGATGCAATTTGACTCACAATCGAGCAAGAATGGATCCAAAATTCTGCATGGTCCAACAAATATCCCAATGCATCTGCAACAACATCAAACAATATCAACGATGAGATTAGGATGATATATGATAAGGATACTAGTTTTTGATCCCGGTCCCGTGATAGTTTTGTGTGTTACATTTTAAAAGTTGAAGATACCTAATGTTATTTAAATGTTCATTAGAAAAATTGTGGCTTTTTTTGGTTAGTGCACGGTATTGTAGTGATTTGTAAAGTATAGGATTTTTTGTTGGAAACTACCTATATTTAATGGTCATTTGTGAATAACTGTCTTGTTTCAAAAAAATGTCAAACAACTACCTACTTTTGTCAAAAAAGTTTGGTATCACTACCTTATACAGATTCCCGTCAAAAAACTTAACGGATAACGTTAATGGGGCCCATATTTCAATCTTTCCCTCCCAATTTCAACTGAAATTACTGAACTAACCTCTTGTTATACATTCAATTCAATTTCTCTCTCCTTATTCATTTCACCTTAGCTAACTTCATCCCTTTTCTTCCATTTTCATTGCAGCTTTCAATCTCTTTCTTCCAAATTTGACCATTTGGGGTGGAATGTTCATGGAAAATGAAATCTGGGTTCGGAAAATGAAATCCGGGTCGGGAAAATGAAATCTGGGCTGAGGAATATGGATACTAAAATGAATTGAGTGTAACTAGAGGTTAGTTGAGTCATTTCAATTGAAATTGGGAGGAAAAGGTTGAAATGTGGGCTCTACTAACGTTTTCCGTTAAGTTTTTTGATGAAAATCTGTATAAGATAGTGATACCATACTTTTTTGACAAAAGTAGGTAGTTATTTAACATTTTTTTGAAACGTGGTAGTTATTTACAAATGACCCATTAATGTAGGTAGTTCCCAACAAAAAATCCTAAAGTATATAATGGTTAGGACGTGGGTCATGTGATGGACATCTATCTATATATATTTTAAAAAGCGTAAGCATGGATTGCAATCCGCCATGTGTCACTCTCCCTTCTTTTTAATAAGATTTTATCAATGTCATTCTCATAAAAAAATGCAAATCGTACATAAGGAGTTTCGAACTCGCGACCTCGAGTATGAGAGAGAAATGCTCTAACCATTGCGCCACTAAATTGTTGTTACTTCTTTCATGAATACTAATAATGATATTATATGTTTTCAATGAAAAACAATAATTTAATTGCATTTATGAATAAAGCTACTAATTTATAACTTTTAATTGGCATCTTTCTACACCAAATTTTAATTGTCTTAAATTACTAATGTATAACACAAATAAATCCCTGAGCATCGCCTGAGTCTAAATACTAGTTATATTTATAATATGTCTAAATATTCCACTTTTTCATGCTCGCGTTTTTGTGTGCTACATTTTAATAGCTTAAGGTAACCAAATAATAACATAATTTTTTAATTCCAAAACTAAGTTGTATTTCCAAAAAAAATCTTAGCATGACATGGAATCCGATCTCCTATAGTAATTCAATTTATTACAATGTTTTTGTCCATTTTCAAATTAAATTATTTTGATACTAAATTAAAGTATTGATTAAACAAAGATTGTAGATCTAGTTGTCAATTCAATAGGACTTGTTGCTAGATTTTTTTATATTAAACAAACTAAAAGGGAAAATGGTATTTGGCAATGGAATATGTTACTGGTAAATATATGTAAATAGTCATATTTTCACTATTCTCTTAGGGTTCGTTCTCTTCGTCTGAATTTTTCTGATTTGGTCTGATCTGATCTGAACTTTTCTGATCTGGTCTATCTGATCTGAACTTTTCTAATCTGGTCTGAATTTTTCTGATCTGATCTGTATTTTTCTGAACTGAACTTATTATAGTCATTTTTTGTTCTTATTATTTTCTGATCTGATCTGAACTTTTTTGATCTGATCTGAACTTCTCTGATTTGATCTGATTTTTTCTGATCTGATCTGAATTTTTCTGATCTGATCTGATCATTTCTAAAATAAGCACTAGAGTGCTTAAATAAGTTAAAAAGAACATAGCCTTAATTAGGTATATATATCTTGTATATGTTTTAGCTAGAGTTCGTTTCTATTTTATAGGCATTGTGATATCTTGTAAATCCTAGTATATATAATTAAATTGTAAACAATTATCATTTTAGGGAAAATAATTCTTTCATTTACTAGTAATAATTCTAGTTTGGGGTAAGATTATGATATTTTAAGTAAGAAATTAGAGGTTCGTAACCTCTTATAAATCTTTTGATCACGCATCAGTTCATATCAGTTTTAATGAGGATTAATAAGTTTGAATTAAATACTAACAATTACTATTAAGTCCAAATAAGTGGTAACAATTTCTAATAAGTTTCATCTTATTTTTTAATACCAACAAAAGCAACAATACAGATAGTTATATTGAGACCACATTTGTGCAATGTTGGAGAGAATTTAGAGGTGGTAAATACTGACACGACCCACCACATGTAATCAATCTGTTATTGGCGAGGTTTGGGTCGAGGGTGTTAATCCATTTGAGTACACGGGTTGGCGCATGACACATTTATTAAACGGGTCAGGTTAGAGTTTAAGGGGTTAAACCCGTTTAAATAATGTTGATATGCCACGACATGATTCTACTTAATTTTCAACTTTAGTATGTAGAAAAGGATGTGACACGCTAATATGACCCGTACACGACACGAAATAAACCGATTTGGGTCAAAGTTTTTTACACTCTTAGCAAGCGGGTCGACACATCACGATTCATTAAACAAGTTGGGTTAGAATTGATAGGTTCATCCCTTTTATGCAAGCGAATTGACACAAAAATGACACGACACATTTACCAGTTTAAGAAAAATGGCAAAAAAAATGTAGTTTATAAAGCTTGCGTGCTACATGTTCTATTTACATTTAATTTTGGGATGGAGTGTAGAGCAGATCATTCGATCTTAAAGTCTGGTAAATGTGATTTCCGCAATTCCTTTAGTTCTTCGTTGTTGAAAATAATCTTGATTGTTTATACGGTTAAGTCTGGCTATTACTTCATCTCTTTTTACAAAAATATTACATAAGATAGTGTGGGTACGTTGTCAACTAAAGCACTTTGGAAGAATATTTGGTCTCTTAAAATCCGGCCAAAAATACGAGTGTTTTTATGGCGTTTGTGTAGTGGTGCTCTGCCAACAGTTGTTGGGTTGTATCGAAGGTATTAAGAGCATTTCTCCTTTGTGTCAACATTGTGGGGACTGGGGGGATAGAGAGACGAGTATCCATACGATTCTCAAGTGCAGTTATGCAAAAGTTGTGTAGGAGGGTTACGCTGATTTGGTGGGGAGGAAACCTGTTATGCACCATGTGAGGCTACCTAGGCCACCTGTCCTTTATACATATGCTCGTACAAGAAAGAAAGAATCAACAAAAGGGCAAATCAGGGCTGAGGAAAGGTGAGCTGGCATATGCAAGCCGGACCAATCAAAAGGGAAAGAATAAGAAGGATTGGACTATAAATAGAATGCTGAGGTTTATGGTAGAATCATCCTGAAAAGAAGTGAGCAATTAATTAGTTTGTATTGTAGCTAAAAGGAGTGCCCACAACTCGAAAGTGGTGTAGTTTTCTCATTGTGCAATACAAAGGCTCCTGCCAGCTTTTCCCTAAAATATTCTACTGCTATTACTGTCACTTTTCTTGCCATTAACATTTATATTGCTGCTGTGATTTGCTGTGAGTGTGTTGCTGAAACCCAGGTCATAACAACTTGGTATCAGAGCCTACCTTTCTGGGTACCTGATGGCCCCAACTCAGGGGCAGAGGATGGATACGTTGGAGTCACAAGTGAACGAACTCAGGGAGTCGTTTGCAAATGAGGCAGCCAACCTCAGGCAGCTCATTCACATGGAGGTTGGGGAAAAAATGAAGGTAGATCTGGAGGAATCAAACAAAAAGCTCAGAGAAGACTTTTACAAGGTAGCAACTCAGCTAACCGAAGAACAGGCCAAGATAAGAGAAGATATTCGAGCCTTGGTAGCAGTGGTGGGAAAAAGGCCGGAAACACCCCCTCCTGGTTTTGAATTTCAGCAACCTCGCCAAAATGGGTTCATAGGCAACCAGGGTCCAGGCGGTGTTGGAACAAACTTAGGGCAGAATAATGGTGGATATGGAGGAGCCCAGTTCGGCAACGGTCAAGGAGGTGGTTCTTCGTGGAGGAATAAGAAGTTAGACATGCCTACCTTCGAAGGGCATAATCCCGATGGCTGGATTCTCAGGGCGGAATGTTTCTTTAATTTTTATCGGTTGAATGAGGAAGAGAAGATGGAGGCAGCAATTGTGGCTTTCGACGGAGAGGTGTTAGCTTGGTTCCAGTGGGAAAACCGGCGTCGACCAATAGGAAGGTGGGACGAACTACGGCTGCTGCTAATCCGGCATTTCCGTTCGTCGTCGGCTGGCTCCCTTCATGAGCAATGGCTGGCACTGAGCCAAACTGGAACAGTGGCCGAGTATAAACGGAATTTCATTGAGTTAATAGCTCCCTTGGAGGATGTTCCAGAGGCCATAGCATTAGGGCAGTTTTTAAATGGGTTAAAAAAAGAAATACGGGCCGAAGTCCGGTTGATGGGTGCAAGGAGTTTAGAACAGGCCATGGAGTTGGCTGTCAAGGTGGAAGAAAAGGGAAAATATTTGCAGCCCAACAGGAGTTTTGGTCCAAGGATCAATAACTCACTACCTTTCACTCAACTGGGCCGGCCCAACACATTACCCACTCACTCACTTCAGTCAACAGCCCCACAAAAAAGTCTTGTAGCCCCTTTGACCAGCTCTCAAACAAAAACTTCATCCCACACCGTTACCCAGCCACTATACCCGAAAATTCCCACCACCTACCGGAACCCACGAAACAACGGAGGAGTCCGGCGACTCTCCAAGAAGGAAATGCAATACCGCCGGGAAAATGGCCTTTGCTTCAGATGTGACGGAAAATGGGAGGCCAACCACCGCTGCCACAATCGCGAATTGAGTGTTATGATAGCCGGGGAAGACGAAGAGGTGACAGAAGATGCCGAAGAGGGGGATGAAGAAGAGATAGAGGAAGAAGAAGTTCAGGTGAATTTGTTGAAGTCTCATTATGCTCGGTGGTAGGGCTAACTAGCCCTAAAACAATGAAGATGGAAGGAAGAATTGGTCACAATAGCGTGGTGGTGATGGTGGACCCAGGCGCCACCCACAATTTCATCTCCACCACCACGGTAAAAAGGCTCGGGCTCACGGTCACCGGAAAACAAACCTTCGAGGTGTCTTTAGGCAATGGGTCAACTGTGAGAGGGCAAGGGGAATGTCAAAAAGTGTCTCTGGAAATGCAGGAAATTCACATCGAGGAGGACTTCCTACCCCTAGAATTAGGGAACTCTGATGTGATACTTGGGGTGCAATGGCTAGAGAAGTTGGGGGAGGTCACTACTAATTGGAAATCTCAAGAGATGAGTTTTGTAAACGGAGGCAAACGAGTTAAATTACAGGGAGATCCCTCTTTGACGCGAACTCAGGTTTCTCTCAAGGCGATGTTGAAGGCCTTAAGGAGCGAAGGGGGAGGGATAATGGTGGAATGCAGCCACGTTAAGGAGACAGAAACTGATCAGAATGATATTCCGTTGTTTTTAGAACCCCTGCTCAGAACCCACAGCGGTGTGTTCGATCTGCCCCCTGGGCTACCTCCGATACGTGACAAGGAACATGCCATTCTTCTCAAGGAAGGCAGCAATCCCGTAAGTGTAAGGCCGTACCGATATCCCCAAGTTCAGAAAGATGAAATTGAGAGGTTAATTCAAGAAATGATGGAAGCAGGAATCATTAGACCGTCCAGTAGCACATTTTCGAGCCCGGTGTCATTGGTCAAAAAGAAAGACGGATCTTGGCGCTTTTGTGTCGATTATCGGGCCTTAAACAAAGAAACCGTGCCCGACAAATACCCCATTCCGGTAATTGATGAATTATTGGATGAGCTTCATGGGTCGGCGGTGTACTCTAAACTCGACCTTAAATCGGGTTACCATCAAATCCGAGTGAAGGAAGGAGACATTCCAAAAACAGCCTTTAGAACCCACGAGGGCCACTATGAGTTTTTGGTGATGCCGTTCGGACTCACTAACGCCCCGGCCACCTTCCAATCCCTAATGAACGAGGTATTCCGACCCTTTCTTCGTAAATTTGTGCTAGTGTTCTTTGATGATATACTTGTGTATAGCCCTGATGCAGAGACCCATTATCAACACTTAGCCCTGGTACTTGAGACTTTGGAGCGGCATCATTTGTTTGCAAACAAAAAGAAATGTGATTCCGGGAAGCAGGAGATCGCATACTTAGGCCACATTATATCCAGCCAGGGAGTGGCTGTGGATAATGAAAAAATTCAAGCTATGTTACAGTGGCCTACACCCAGGAACATACGGGAGCTGCGGGGGTTTCTCGGCCTCACCGGGTACTATCAAAAATTCGTAGCAGGATACGGAAAGATTGCAGCCCCTCTAACTGCCCAGTCGAAGCGTGACTGTTTTGAATGGAACGAAGAGGCCACAGCAGCCTTTGCGCAATTAAAGAATGCCATGACCACCGTGCCGGTGTTGGCATTACCGGATTTTTCCAAAGAGTTCATTATTGAGGCAGACGCATCGGGATATAGGTTGGGAGCAGTGTTGATGCAAGACCAACGTCCCATTGCATACTATAGTCATACGTTGGGGGTCCGAGCTAGGATGAAATCAATTTATGAAAAAGAGCTCATGGCTATAGTATTGGCCGTATTGAAATGGCGACATTACCTTTTGGGGAGGCGATTCATGGTCCGAACGGATCAACAAAGCTTGAAGTATCTTCTCGAGCAAAGGGAAGTGGGAGCCGAATACCAACGATGGGTGTCTAAGCTTATGGGGTTCGACTTTGGAATTCAATACAAGCCCGGAACGACAAATCGAGTTGCGGACGCCTTGTCTAGGAGAGAGGGACCTCCAGGGGAATTGAGTACACTCATCACCATGTCCGGCATTGATTGGAACTCTATCCATACCCAACTCAACAAAGACCCCTATATTTTGGCCCTGGTGCATGACGCACAAAACAGCCCACAGACCATAGTGGGTTTTTCGGTGGAAAATGGCAAATTACTCTACAAAGGGCGAGTGGTCTTACCACCCAACTCCGGGCTAGTGCAAGAGGTCCTTCGTGTGTACCATGACAGCCCTATCGGGGGCCACTCCGGCGAGCTAAAAACATACCTCCGTATTGCACAAGAATGGTATTGGTATGGGATGCGAAAGGCCATCACCAACTACATCCGGGCATGTCCTACTTGTCAACAACAAAAGTCTTCTACTAAGAGTCCAGCCGGCCTTTTAAAGCCTCTTCCAATTCGGAGTTAGTTTGGGAAGACATTTCGATGGATTTTGTGGAGGGAATGCCCAAATCTCAAGGGGTAGATACGGTGCTTGTAGTGGTGGATCGCTTCACGAAATATGCCCATTTTTTGGGTCTTAAACACCCCTTCATCGCCGTAGATGTTGCTGCCCTGTTTGTGAAAGAGGTGGTCCGTCTTCACGGGTTCCCCGCTTCTATTGTGTCGGATCGTGACAAAATATTTCTAAGTCACTTTTGGAAGGAACTCTTCCGTTTACAAGGAACAAGCCTCAAAAGAAGCACGGCCTACCATCCCCGAACGGATGGGCAAACCGAGATTGTGAACAAGGCCTTGGAGACGTTCTTGCGTTGCTTTGCAAGTGGCCAGCCACGCCAATGGGCAAGGTGGCTACCATGGGCGGAGTATTGGTATAATACTTCGACTCATACCTCCACTCACCTCACACCCTTCAAGGCTCTATATGGTCGTGATCCACCACCTTTAGTTCGAATTGGGCAAGGTAACACTCCTGTGGGAACTTTGGAATCACAACTCCAAGAGCGTGATGCCATCCTTGATGACTTAAGAGTCCAATTGCTCCGTGCCCAACAAAAGATGAAAACAAAGGCCAATCAAAAGGGGAGGGACTTACAATTCGAGGTGGGAGACTTGGTCTACTTAAAGTTGCAACCTTACCGCCAAAAGTCCTTAGCCTCTCGACCCTTTGCCAAGCTTGCTCCACGTTACTATGGACCTTTCAAGGTGCTACAACGCATTGGGTCAGTTGCCTACAAGCTGGAGCTGCCCCCGGAGTCAAAAATTCACCCCACATTTCATGTCTCCCAGCTCAAAGAGGCCATAGGCTCTGCTATCACCCCACAAGCCTTACCTCCTCAACTGAATTCTGACATGGAGCTAGAAGTACTGCCTGAAAATCTGCTCAATGTGCGCACCAAGCACCATCCTCAAGGCCCAACCAAGAGGTGTTGATCAAGTGGCAAGGGCTGCCGGAATTTGAAGCTACGTGGGAAGATGTGACAGCCATCATTGATCACTTCCCTTCCTTCCATCTTGAGGACAAGATGGTTCTTTGGGAGGAGGGTAATGTTATGCACCATGTGAGGCTACCTAGGCCACCTGTCCTTTATACATATGCTCGTACAAGAAAGAAAGAATCAACAAAAGGGCAAATCAGGGCTGTGGAAAGGTGAGCTGGCATATGCAAGCCGGACCAATCAAAAGGGAAAGAATAAGAAGGATTGGACTATAAATAGAATGCTGAGGTTTATGGTAGAATCATCCTGAAAAGAAATGAGCAATTAATTAGTTTGTATTGTAGCTAAAAGGAGTGCCCACAACTCGAAAGTGGTGTAGTTTTCTCATTGTGCAATACAAAGGCTCCTGCCAGCTTTTCCCTAAAATATTCTACTGCTATTACTGTCACTTTTCTTGCCATTAACATTTATATTGCTGCTGTGATTTGCTGTGAGTGTGTTGCTGAAACCCAGGTCATAACAAAACCACGGTGATGGGGCATCAAGGTGGGTGGTTAGGTGGTTGAAGGATCTGCTTGTGAGGGATAGGGAGAGAGCGGCAATACTTGCATGGACAAATTGGAATGAAAGGAACTCGGTCCTCCATTTGATCTAAATTAAGTGTTCTCATACTAAGAATCCTTTCTTTCTTCTTCAAGTCTTGTTTCCAAATCTTAAGCTTCTCCTTCTCAAAATTTTGGTTCCAAGTCTCTTCTTAATTTTCTGTTATTTCTTCTCAAACAATTTCTTAAAATCTGCAATGACTACTCCAATATCTACGTCTACACCTACACGCCTATGCATATGCCTCCTCCATCTCCTGATCCTACAACATTTCCTGATAGTGTGAATTATATACACATGTCTGATACAGTAAACACAAGCTAGTAACTAAGCTCTTTGATGGTAGTAGTTACAGTGACCGAAAAATATCAATTATGTTAGGGTTGTCTTCAAGAAACAAACTAGGATTCATGAATGGCGCACTTATGTAGCCTCAGTCCAAAGATCGTTGTTTTGATGCCTGGAATAGGTGCAATGATTAGGTAACAAGCTGGTTATTATTTTCTTTGAAAAAGAAAATTGCAAATAGTGTTTGGTTCTGTAAAACTGCAAGATCTCTTTGGCAAGATCTTGAAGAAAGGTTTGGTAAAGCATCTTCTACTCGATTGTATTTTGGATTTTACATGAGATGCAACAATACAGTAATAAACTTGTCTCTTGAGTTTTTCACTAGGAGTAAGGTTGTATGGGATGAAATAGACAGTAAAGCTCCCCTCCAACTCTGTGTTTGTACATATTACACTTGTACGTACCATGACACAAAAGATGTTGAAAACACAACAGGATCAAAGGCTGATGGTGTTTTTTATGAAACTACAAGATGATTATGGTCTTATAGGATCATACATTCTAATGGTGCATCCACTTCCTACACTCACTACTATAGACTATGTCAACAAGAGGAAAGGTATAAAGAAATCAGTCAATTGTTAAATACAAGCTAAGTGAATATGCACCCATGGCATTTGTTGCTGATAGAAGAAGATTTACTAATAGAAGTTATGATAGGGTTTACAAATCCTCTAATACTGGCAATAGTGGTGTTATCAACCTCAGTCATCTAGGAACGTACATGGGAATATCATGAGACCTTATTCTTGATATAAGAGACCTTCCAGCTTATTTTGTGATCATTGAAAGATGTATGGTTAGACAATGGATAAGTTTTAGAAGCTACATGGTTTTCCTCCTTGATGGACTTCCTCAAAAGAAATGAGGAGTGCTAATCTCATTCAAGGCATTAGAGAACAGATACACCTACTTATATGATCAACGTTGCATTAACAGTAGACCAATACGATCAGTTTATGGGTCTGCTTGGGAAACAACATAATGATCACAACCACGCGGAAGAGGCTACAAAGAGTCCAAATGATGCAATTAATGCCTTCTTAGGAGGTGAATTTGCCTCATATAATTTCATAACATTATGGGTGCTTGATAGTGGTGAAACTGATCATATATGTCATGATCTCACACTGTTTTAAGAGTTTCACTCACTTTAGACTCTCAATAATACCATCACAATGCTAGATGGTAGAAAAATATATGTGGTATTCACGCAAGATGTGTGAGATATGAGATTACCTAATGAACACCTTCTTAAGGATGTATTACATGTTCCTGGTTTTCAGTTTAACTTGGTGTCTATTCACAAAGTCTTAACTGGTGACTCTTTTCTGCTTCAGGATCCTCATATGATCCAACCTCAAGTTCTTGGTAATCTTCAACATGGACTCTACTGCACTAACTTTCAAATTGCCAAGCAAGCTAACTCAGTTCCAACTACAGATGTAGCTGATTCTTCTCCATATCTTCCTTTCTTAAGTAAGCATGTTGCTAGTCTTTCTTGCAATGATAGCTCTGCTCCTAGTTGTACAGAAGCTCAACTGTGGGACCTCACGGTATCCCAATGCTCAGCTTAGACTTGTTAATCAGTTAATTGATATTAACCATACACATGATAACATATGCCAAGTTTATCCCACTGCTAGATAGGCTAGACTTCCTTTTTTAACAAGTTCAATAAAATCTTCAAATCCCTATCGTTTACTACATGTAGAAATTTGGGGACCCTATCACTCTCCTACTCATACTAGATCTAGATTCTTTCTCACTATTGTAGATGATTTTTCCAGGCATGGTTCATATGCTCAAATACAAATTTGATGTTGTGATGTTGTGGATGTTTTTGAAAGATTTTATTGATTATTATGTAAAACCTTGATTCAATATGTATTTTACAAGTGTTCGATCATACAATGCAAAAGAGTTGACAGATGAAGGATATCTCTTACAGTTTTATAATGCTAAAGGCATTTTAATTCAAAAGATTTGTGCAACTAGTCCTCAACAGAATGGAGTTGTTGAGAGAAAACGTAGGCATCTGTTAGGAACTGCTAGGGGCTGTAGTTTTTCAATCTAAAGTTCATGTTTCAGATTGGGGTGATTGTGGTCTCTGTGCTGCACACTTGATAAACAGAACATACACCTTTGAAAGTACTTGGTTTAATCACTCCTTATGAGAAAAATTTTGGTCATCCACATCTAAGAATTTTTTATTTCTTATGTTTTGTGTCTACTCTCAAAACTCACAAAACAAAATTTGATCCTAAAGCCACTCCTTGTGTTTTCCTTGGTTGTCCTTCCCAATAAAAGGCCTACAAACTTTTAAACCTTCACAAAAAGATCCAAATTAGTAGACCATTTCTCTTCTGATCCTAATAAAAACGCATTTGTCTTCCAGCTTTCAAATCTTTCTTCCTTCCCACACACCACCTTCTACATTTTATGATTTTGATGTCCCTGACATATTTACGATGTTACCTTTTACTCATTCCTAACCACTTTCTTCTTCTTCCACTTGTGAAATTTCTTCTTCTGCTCCTAGTCTTGATTTCTTTTCTTATAATCCCCCTTTCTACTTCTTGTTCTTCTCCTCAACATTTACTTTCTCCTTTTATTTCCTAAACACCTTCTCCGATCCTTTACCACCTACCCAAAAGTTCACCAGGATATCCAAAACTCCCACTTATCTCGCTCATTATTATTACACTCTCCCTTCTAAATCCGCTTATACTGCTCATCGATGGTGTAATCTTGTTCTCTACAATTCCCTTCCTCAAAGTCAACAATGTTTCATTGCTCAATTTTCTTTTCTCAAAGAACCTACTACCTACAAGGAGGCTTCTTTTGATTGAGATTGGTGTACATATATGCAAAAGGAACTTTCTGCTCTAACTTCTAACAATACTTTGACTGTTGTTCCTCTCCCACCTGGTAATAAACCCATTCGTGCAAATGGGTCTATAGAGTGAAGCTTAAATCTAATGGCATCTTAAAGAGATATAATGCAAGGTTAGCAAAGGGTTACAATCAAATATATGGCATAGACTACCTTGAGACTTTTTCTCCTATAGTTAAATTGGCACAATCAGGTGTTATTGTTTTGGCTGCTAACAAAGGGTGGGATCTGTTTCAATTAGATGTAAACAATGCTTTTCTCCATGGTGATCTCCATGAAGATGTTTACATGCAATTCCCTGAAGGCTTATCTAATCCTCACAATCTTGTTTGCAAGCTTCAAAAATCACTATATGGGCTTAAACGAACAAGCTTTTAAACAGTGGTTTGCTAAGTTAGTTGGAGAATTATATATTAAAGGATTTGTTCAAAGTAATAATCATTATACTCTTTTCTTGATGCAATTTAATGGTCATCTAACAGAAGCGCAATCTATGTAGATGACATAATTTTAACTAGCATTGATATTGCTAGTATACATGATGAGTTTAAGATACATTGGACAAGTTGTTTGGTATTAAAGGGCAAACTCGCTCACTTATTCTCTAGGAATTAAAGTAAGTTATATAGATACTGGTACTACTCACACACAAGAAAACTTCTTCAAGAAGTTGGCATTACCAACTCTAAACCAGCCTTAACTCCTCTTCCACTTCATCTCAAGTTACGTGCTCATGAGGGGTCATTATTTCATGATCCTTAATTGTATAGATCTTTGGTGGGCAACTGAATTTTCTTACCAATACAAGACCTGATCTTTCTTTTACTGTGCAAACATTGAGCCAATATATGCACTGTCCAAGGAGACCTTGTTTTAGGCCTTGCAACATGTCCTTAGATATGTTGCATCTACTTCTGGTTAAGGGATCCTATTAACTCTCCCATTAGCTGTTATCGGCTACTTGTTATTACTTGGTTCCTCTCCCATTAGCTGGAAAAGCAAGAAACAAGCCACGGTTTCTAAATCTTCCTCTGAAGCAGAATACAAAACTATAGCATTTGCATCTGACATAACTTGGGCGATAAGATTGCTTATTGTAGTGAACCCTGTGTTGACAATCTCACTCGTGTACGCTTCGTTGTGATAATCAAAGTACACTTCATATTCCTTTTACTAGACATGAATTGATGCACCAAGCATATAGAGATTAACTACCATTTTACTAGACATGAATTGATGGAAGGTTCACTATACAACTTGCTTACTTGCCTACATCCAATCAACTTGCTTAGTTGCCTATATCCAATCAACTTGTTGATCTTCTCACTAAGATTCTGCCTTCCAACCAGTTTGGCAATCTTCTTTACAAGCTAGGCATTATTACTCCTCCCTAGCTTGAGGGGGTTATTAGAATATATGGTTATATAAGAGTTAGTTTTCAGTATTCTAGTTAGTTAAACAAGTCAGTGAAGAAACTAACACTAGTTGAGTTAGATTTAGCTTTGTATAAATATTTTTCCTTTTCATTATGTGAAACTATTGGGTCAGACCGTCTGACGCATTGTTTACTGTTAGACGGATTGAGCCCAAAACTCAAACTCGAACGAGCCGTTAGAGGAAGAAGCGTCGGAAGTTGAAGGAATCAAATACGCACCTCTTCTTTTCTCTCCTTCTTCTCCCCACTCTGTGTCGTTCGACACTTTACATTTCATTGATTTTTCGTGTTCTCCGCCGCCACCGCCGACGGTGGCGTTGATAGATTTAGCGGATAGCGGTTTGATTGCTTTAAATAATGAAACGTTCCTTGGTGAAGCTAAAGAAGCGATTTCTGGATGAAATTGTTGGAGGAATATGTGAGGATTGGTGTAAGAAGAAATCGCCATTTTTAAGGAAGGTTTGAAATTCAAGGTTGAGATGTTGGAACGCAAAGTAATGGTGATTTCATGCTGGATTCTGAGAGAGAGATGAAAATGATGATGATGATGAGTGAAGTGTTTGAGAAGGAGAAGATAAAAGCATCCAACTGAATGAATAGAAGGTCCAACTGAACTTAAAACACATGCAACTGAAAGAATGGAAGGATCCACTGAACAACTAAAATCAAAATACATTATTTCAGTTGGTTGGTTTATCCTTTCAGTTGGTCACTTTATTCTTTCAGTTGATTTTTCTTTTAGTTAGTTCCTTTTTTCTTTCAGTTGGTTCTTTTATTCTTTCAGTTGGTTGTCAACTAAAATCAAAATACATCAAACTGGAAAAAAAATGAAACAAACTGAAGTGGTCTGACCAATGCTTACTGTCAGATGCATCTGACACAATACCTATTTCTCTCTTACAATTAATGAAAATCGGTTTCCCTCTGTTACATTCTCTATTTCTCTCCTTTCCTTTGTTTGAATGTAAGCTCAATGTGAGCTACAATGTCTCAATTTGCTCAAGCTCAATGTGATTAACATAGGCTGATGCAACAGACCAACAAAAGATCAGAGCAAAAAATAGGAAATATTATATCCTAAAACTTCTTCCATTTTTAATTGTAAAATATTTTATAAAATAACAACAACTATGAAGTAGCTCATAATAAAGCTGAAAAAACAAAGTCTAACGAGAATGATAGATTATGAACCTTTAGCTTTCAATTCATATGTTGGAGGTTCAAACTCAGGTGTTGCCACTGCAAGGTCTTGGAGATCCTCTTGAATTACTTCATGGCCGAACTCCAATATTACCTTTTAAACAGGGGCAATAAATTTGCAATTCAGAATGAGTTTGAAAAATTATGCAAATTACTACTTCTATTATATTTCCTATGGCATCATTTGCACTTTTATGCCATTCATATAATCTCTTTTAACTATTTTTTGTGAGGTAAACTGAAAGAAAAGTATTCTCATGTGAGACCGTGTGACATATTCATCTTATTATGTAATTTAAAATGTTTCTTCTGAAGTATAATAAGAGATATTAATAATTAAATTCGTGCATTGACAACACTTCATACTTCTTTCGTATCAAATTAGATGCTACATTTTCTATTTGCGGACTCACATGCAGTTTTTTGATGTGAGAGAGATAGAGAGGAAAAGTCACGTGTTATTAGAAAGATAGAGAGAAGGAAAAGCCAAATAAAGAAGTATAGCATCTAATAAGAAATTTTCTTATTTGGAAAGTGTAGCAACTAAAAGAAAACGGAGGAAGTAAAATAATAGGAAATAAAATCATAGGAAGTATGATATATCCTTGAAGTTACTAACATTAGTGTAGTTTTGATGCACAAAACAGTTCTCTTCTCCAGGTACTCTCACACATAAAAAAAAGTTATAAAAGAATATTTGACTTGCGCTCTGACAACCAAAACCTCAACCACATTTTCTATTAACCATAATAATCAACTTTATATTTTTATGTTACTAGTTTCGCACTTTGATCAATCCTTAAGATAAGGAAACTTCACTCTCTTCCTTGTACTTGTTGAAAAAAAACTATATATATATAATGTGTGTGTATGTAAAACTATTAGGTTGGACCGTCTGACCCATAGTTTTGCTCACACTAGGCCTGACCATAGCATATGACAGTGAGTAGATGTTTAAGGACTCAATTATTTATTTTTGTCTTTCAGTTAATGGTTTTCGTCTTCAGTTTTCCATTTTTGTCTTTTAGATAACGGCTTTTACCTTTCAGTTAATGATTACGAATAATGAGTTTCAAATAATAATTATGCCCATGAGTTGAGTGATTTAATTAATAAATTTTGGCTTTCAGTTATTCATTTTTTATTTTTAGTTGATGATTAATATAATGAGTTTCATAGTATAATAATTGGCCTTTTAGTCAATGGTTTTAGCCTTTCGTTTAATGATTCTTTTTTCCTTTCAGCTTTTTATTTTTTTTCCTTTCAATTAATGACTTGAGTAGTGTTTCATTTAATGATTTTTAGCTTTGATTTTAGTTATTCATTCTCACATTTCAAGTAATGGTTTTTTTTAGTTTTAGCAAGGTAGTCTGACCATATAGTGAGACTTGTCTCTCACCCCATAACTTCTCTACAAATAAAGAGTGTATGTCATTGAGAGTTGTAGCACTTCTCACTTAGAGTTACACCATTAGAAAATGAGTTTTTTTTATATATTTTTATCTGGTAAGAGTTACTTCCTCTATTTTTTTATACTTGCATCATTTCTCACTTTTGAAAGTTGTAAATTACTTGCATCGTTTCCTTTTTGGGAAAGAGATTCTCTCTAACTCTCTCCTATCACATGGATCCCCTTTATTCCTTCTCTCTATCTCTTTTTTCTCCTTAAATACAGTGTCTACTTCTAATGATGCAAGTATTAAAAAGCCCATGAAGAATATGACTTTTTGGTTAGTGTTATATCTCTACTAACTTGAAGTAGAGGGAAAAAGATAGCAAAATGAAAAAAAAAGCTAGAATAATAAAGATTCACCGGAAGAGAGAATCTCATGCGAAAAAAACCACTTATGTCATTTTCTGCACCAATTTGAAAAAATTCGATCGTGTTGTTTGGTGCACCTTTTTTGTTGTTGCTGTTTTGTGCAACAAACATGCAGTTTGTACTGTTTGATCCAATTTTTCCTAACCAATATAAAAACTCAACAATTTCTATAAAAAAGAGCAAATAGCACCGGCCAAAAGACAAGTATATATAAAAATACTCCGATCCCCTATATTTCAAAATAATTGTTTACTTTTCTAGGTAACGCTCGACTTTTAAATCAACAAAAAAATAATTATGCAGATATTATTAAAATTACAAGGAGAATTTCTTATTCAAAATACACTTGAAAAATATATTTCCATAAGATATTGATGGTTAAAGTGAGTTCATCACCAAATACTAAAACGTGATTTAGGAGTTTTCTATCATCTACTAGACTACTACTCCATATAACATCAAAAGTAAAACAAATTGATTGGCCACTGAAAGAGTGAAAAAAAGATCTGTTTAATTTTGGGCAAACTAAAATAGGATACCTTAAGCCCGAGGAAGGTATGTTGACGTAGGTTATTATTGAGTCCACCAGACAGTAATAGCTGATCAAAACCAGCTATCATGATGCTAGCTACTCTTCTTCTTTCTTCTTCATCCAGCTCCATGTTTTCATCTGGACATTTACGGATGTTTTCGTTAAAGAAAGGTGCATCATAACTCACGCGTGAAGAGATGATGCTTTCCCCGTAGAAGGGTGCATCATCAGTACTCCCGCGAAGGATGATTGTATCTTTCAAGATAGATGCATCAATCACAGGGGGTGCGAAGAAAGGTGCTTCCCTCCCACAAGGCATGTCTCCGTCGTCGAAGAAAGGTGCTTCCTTGTCACAAGGGATGTTTCTGACGTCGAAGAAAGGTGCTTCCTTTTCACAAGGGAGAATTTCGACTTCGAAAAAAGGTTCACACGAAGGATGAGGGATGGACTGATTCGAGCTTGAAGCTGTTGGAAGGGCAGATTGGTGGTCAGAGCTGCTTGAGGCCATTTTTAATGAAAGGGGAGAGTTAAGGGGCTGGAGTATTTTTTGTTAATTGAAATGCCAATGAGAATTGTTGATTTCAACTTTCTTTTAATAAATTTGGACTCGCAGAGCAGCTCCTATGACCTATTTTATATTGTCCACTTGAGCGTGAGTAATGGCGTAGTAAATAACACTGATCTAAGGAGACGGAGGCACTATAACGCTCAAATATGAATTAGTCAAATGAGTATGAGTATTTTTAATATATACAAACTCTTATACGGTCTGTCATACCATTAAGTAATAGTGTGGTCGGTATATTTATTAACCTATATATTACTTTTTCACTCTCCAAACTCATCTAAAATTGTCGGTAACCCCTTTCTTTAATAGTCAGTATCCCCCTCCAAAATAGTCAGTAACCCCTCCCCAAAGAGTTAGTAACCCCTAAATCAGTGAGTAACCCCCTAAAACAGTTAGTAACCCCCTAAATAGTCAATAACCCCAAAACACTTGGTAAGCCACTAGAATTATTGGTAACCACCTCTAAAGTAGTCATTATGTGTGCGTCACACGGTATGCAAATTGTGCGACAAACCACACACAAGACTTGTTGCTTAATAGTATATACTAAATTTGCAAAAAAAAATGTCATCGGAATACGTAGTTCTTTGTACTTCAATGTGTACCTGATAAATTGTTATCAATGTCGTTTTAAAATATGTCATCCTCAAATTTCATTACGACGCTTTCACTTTTAATTGTTTTTTTAAAAAATTAAATACTTCCATGATATTCAAGATATTGCTTTTTAAAAGTTATTAAAAGAGGGGTCTAACTTTATATTAAGATTAGACTAATTTAAGTCTATCACTTTATTTAAAAATTCCATCACTTTTAAAGGAACATCGTTATTTTCTTTTTATTGGGTTTGTTCTGTTACCTAAAGCATTCGCTTGTGCAGGGTGAGAAACCGCACAGGGCCCCAAAATTTTAGTCTCAATTTACTAAATTTTAGTCCAAAGTATATATAAAAAAACTATTACTGCATCTTAACGCATGAGACAGTAAATACTAACTTGAAGCAGCATCCTCTCCTCAGTCAACTTTCATTTAATCATTTAATTTCTTTCAATTCTCAAAACCAAACCACATACTACTAAAAACTCATTTGTTTCTGAACTTCTCCATGAAACCATGTTCGTCTCTTTCTCTTCTCCATGCTCAAGCTTTACATTTTTCCATCTAAAACAATTGAACAGCCTTAATTTTTCTATTTGATTATTAGTCGTATGTAAGTTTATCCCTAATTTCTAGGTAACAAGTTTTGAATTTTGTTTGAAAAAAAACTTCTATTTATTATATGAAAGTTTAATTTTGATATTAATATATATAATATTTTTTTAACCTTATGTGACCTTATATTAATTTCGCACTAAGCCCCTAAATTATACGAGACGGCCCTGATTTACAAAACCAACTCATTGGTTTTAAGACAAAGAAGTAACATTCTAATATCAATAACATAAATTGCCGTGAAAAAAGGTAAATTAAAACAAAGGAGACATAGTGACTAATAGTGGGGAATTGGGGATTATGGAAAAGCTATGTTCATATTTAGTCCAACTCGCGTGGAAACCTATGTTTCCTTTTTACATACAGTACAAGGGATTAAGATTTCTCTAACTCATCCACGTTACCTACCTTAAAAAGACAAGAAACCTTAAACATATAGAAACATAAATGAAATAGCGCTCACACAACAATAACATATTCAATTTTCAAGTTCTTCATCCACCTTTTAAATTACAGCTGGCTGACAGTGTATCTTTATGCAAGAAATCCAACTTGCATCCACCTGCTCAATTATTTAGTTCTAATCATCTAACGACTCCGACAAGTTTTTTAATTTAATATGAAAGATTAAATTCGAATCATTCGTCGCACAAAGTGTCTTATTTGGTGTCTTATTTGATATTCTTTTATCCCGTAACTTAAATATAAGAATTTTTTATTGTGATTCTAAAAGCTCCTTATTAGTAAATTTTTCTAAAAAATGAAAAATAAAAAAAATACTTCACTTAGTAAAATAAAGTGCGAAAACGATTTATTTCCTTTTCACTCTTTATTTTACTGAGTGAAGTTTATTTTCTTATTTTTGTTTTTGGAGAGTATTCATTAATAGGGAGCACATAGACATTAAGTTAAAAAGTTATTCTATTTAAGTTATTGGACAAAATAATAACCAATTGGACACTAAATGGTACACATTGTGGGACAGATGAACTGGACTCCGAAAGATCCTATGAGATCAAACCAAGTCGTACGTTAATCCAACTCAATTTACGGGCTAAATACTTTGGATTGGGAGAGAAGGATGTGGGGATCTCCTTTGTAAATTATTTTTAGTAGGAATTAAACCTCCAATCTTAAAGTTAGAAGGTGCCCTCCTTTCCACTAAATTAAGTTAAATTACTCCCATGCGTATAAAGGGTTGAGTTCAAGCCTGCCCATGGATTCAGCAGAAGTTCGAAAGGTTGACCAACTCGAGAATCTCCGGATCTCAGCAAATACATTTGTTCACTCATGTCATCCCAACTAGTCACAGGCAGAATTGATTTATTCATCCTCAATTTTAGGATACTGATGATTTTCAATATTATTAACAACTACCTGATAAATATGCCTTTTTGATAATAACCAAAGACAAAGCTCCGTTGGAGCCAAGGAGGACATGGCCTCCATCAGAATATTTGCTATACTATATAATGTAGTACAACATTACCAACCTGATAAATGGTGCTAGCATAGATGATTGAGCAGGGATATAATGACTAATGCTAGAACAACTACCTTTATCCTCCTTTTTTCAGAATCAACATTTATGGTCCAAAGAGTATAACTTTGATATAGGATTTTTTGTTGGGAACTACCTATATTTATAGCTTATTTGTGAAAACTTATCCTGTTTCAAAAAAATGTAAAATAACTACCTACATTTCTTTAAAAAGTATGGTATCACTACCTTCTTCACATTTCCGTCCAAAAAACTAACGGAAGACGTTAGCGGGACCCACCATCCAACCTTTCCCTCCCATATTCTCTCAATTTCTACCCATAACACCATATTCTCTCAATTTCTCTATAGTAAAATCCCCAACCCATATTTCATTTTGCATAAACATTCCACCCCCAATGTAGTTTGTTCTCCCACTATCGAACACAAAATATCCACCAACCCAAAAATTGATAGAAATCAGTTTAGGTAATTCCCTACAAACAAATAATAGGTGTTGTAATTAGACACACACACACACAACAACAACAACAAAACCAGTTTTGAAGGCTTAATTAGGGTTCATAAGTTCAGCAATTGGATTAAAAAATTAGGGTTACACAACACTTGCAATGAAAATACGATTTTTCACCACAAACAACAAATTAAACTATAATTAAAATGTGATTTTCAGAGTGTTTATGCAATGCTAACCTTTGGGATGCTTGTTCCCCATAATTACGAGCAATGCCCTTGCCTTTATCCATGTAGTTTACCCCAATTACAGTGCTGATGTGGAGATTCTCTTAAGTTCTTGTCAGACGAAATCACAGGTTTCAGAAGAATCTAAGTACTTTTAACAATGAATTGGTCAAAAAATGGAAGATTGAGATAGATAGTTGCGGTGAAATTGCAAGAAAAAAGATGAAGTAGGATGGGTGAAATGAAGAATAAGATAAACTGATTTAGTTCAAAGAGGAGGATACTAGGGTAATTTCAAGTGAAAATGGGAGGGAAAGGTTGGATGGTGGGCTCCACTAACGTCTTCGGTTAGTTTTTTGGACGAAAATGTGAAGAAGGTAGTGATACCATACTTTTTAAAGAAATGTAGGTAGTTATTTTACATTTTTTTGAAACATAGTTTTTCACAAATGAGCTATAAATGTGGGTAGTTCACAACAAAAAAATCCTTTGATATACTCTCATATGGAACCAGGAAACGGCAGGAAGGGGGGATTTGCAAATATTGTATCAATTGGTGGTCTTAAAAAGTATCTCATTGTTCTTTCAAACCAACAGTTAGAAAATAAATAATCAACAAATAAAATGAATCTAAGTTTTATAAAGCCCAAAATTTGTAAAAATAATTTCATTAATTTTTAGAAAGCCTCGATGTTATAAAACCTAATTTTATTAATAGTCAAAAAATCCTAATTTATGAACCGTGATTTCATTAATTTGAAAATTCCCAATTTTTTAACCCAAATTTTTCAAAACAAACCCCAGTTCATAAAACCTAATTTTGAAATAAATTAATAAAGGATTGGGAAAAGTACATGGAACAATACAAAACTTTACGAAGAAATCAATACACTTCCTCCGTAACAAAATAAATGCACCAATTAGTTTGGGCACGCATGTCAAGATAAAACTTAAAGATTAATATCTCTAATTATATATTTGTAAAAACTATAAACATTAGATCATAAAAAACAACAAGTTGAGACGAATCCAACAAGACCCCACATGACTATATTTTCCCTTATGTACACAAATTGCGATTAAATTTCAAACTGTGAATAGTGTCAAAAGTGCAAATGGTCCATTCTTTTCGTTACGGAGGAAGTATAAGTATTGCGCCTAAACTTCCACAAACAAATAAATTTGGGTTGATTTTGGGGGAAATTTGCTTGCCTAAAGTAGTTGAAATAGTTTTGAGGGATTCATATTGTCTCTCAGTAATTTTTGGAGAGAGTTGCGGTCAATTAGGGGGAAAGGAAAATGGTCGTTAATTAACGTGGGATGAAAAATTAAAAAGTTAACGATTTTGGTAGCGGTGCACTGACGGAAAGATAAAGTTACTTGTTTACAGAAAGTTTTATATTTGTTAGTTGTTCCCAAAAGGATATAGAAGTACTTCCTCCGTTTTTTTTTAATGACTACACTTCCCATTTTTGGCAATTTGGAATTAATGACTATACTTATTTTCTTTCTATTTTTGGTAAGTTTGTTGTTGTGAATTTACAATATTACCCTTACATTAAAAATTAAGTCTTACTTAATTACTAATTATAACTTTCTAAATAACAAACTAATGTATACTAATTACAAATTATAACACATAAATGAAAATTAACCCAACCCATTTCCCCACCTACAGCCACCTCTCTCTCTCTTCTCTTTCCACCACCACCACCAGCTGCCTATCTTCCTCACCCTAATCCGCCAAACCCCACAACCCCTTCCTCACCGTCCCCACAACCCCTTCCTCACCACCCCCGTTTCCCGTCCCCATTCCCTCTCCCACCTTCCTTACACCTACCTCCCTCTCCGGCGCTCATCCCCCTCCTCCATTCGCATCGTCGGCTTCACCATCACTCTTCGTCTTCACCACCATTCGCATCGTCGGCTCCACCACCACTCTTCGGCTTCACCACCATCCGCATCGTCGGCTTCACCACCGCTCATCCCCCTCCTCCATTCGCAACCGCTCATCCTATATTAGGGTTGTGGATGGTCGAATCTTTGGGTTTACGGTTGTAGGTGGTCGAAACTTTGGGTTTAGTGTTTGTGGGTGGTTTAGGGCTATGAGGGTGGGTGGTGATTGGTGGTTTAGGGCTGTGAGGGTGGGTGGTGATTGGGGGAATTTTGGTGGTAGTGGTGGTGGTGTAGGATTTCTGGTGCTAGTGTCAGGTTTCAGTTGGTGGTGATGGGTGGGATGTAGGGTGGCTGGTGGCTGGTGGTGGTGGTGGTGGCTTAACTTGCTTTTTTTTTTGTTAATTTCCTCAAATAGTCTCCACTAATATAACTAATCATATAACCTCATACACAATTAATCTCACTACTAAATTTTGCCTAGGAAAGCATGATTTGAGAAATGTAGCCATTAAAAAAAATAGAGGAAGTATATCGAATAGTTGCTAACAATTTTGACTGCAAGACAGACAGTGAGCTACCCCGAGGTTTGAACTCGAGAATATCTCTATGATGTTCAAGTCATAGCTGATTCTAGAGAATGAGGCCAAAACTAGTACAATATTATTTTGAGCGTCTAGAATTACGTAAATGAACATACCGAGTAGATCAAATCTATGTACTAATTATAGGTCGTACTAAACGTAATGTAGGATGATAATGTCATAGAATATGTTTTAGGAGGACAATTGAAGATGTGTTAGCGTTTACTGAACCTCCAAGATTCTAAACGAGGACAGCCCTGAAAATTTCTAAACTATCAAAAAAAAAGCACCCACCACGACTTGTTGTTGGAAGTCAATGATTAATCGGTCAATTAGGAACTAATTAAAGGAGACGATGTCTTTTGAACGACTTGAAAGGGCCTCCTTGACGATGACTTTTTGTTTTCTCACAGGCTAGCATTAGAATATAAGAAGTGGAACTGTGGAGGGATGAATTATTTTTATTTGTTCAATATGGACCTGAGCCGTATTTACAAGAAGAAAGGGTCCAATTTTAATTTTAAAGTAAACTATATAATAATCAGGCAAATAACCTCTTAACCTTATAAGATGAGGCCAAACCTTTAGCACTATCAGCGTATATACAATCAAGATTTTTCTATTCAACAAGGCAAATCTATATAGCATTTTGACAAGAAAATAATAGCTCGTTTTTACTTTCAACTTTAAACTAATGTCCAATATAAATCCCAAGGAAAATGGGAAGATACGCTAGCCTTCCAGTGTTTCCACCAAGTAGGGATGGGAACGGGTGGGATGAGCTATCACTCGCATCCATCACCCGATTAGACCAACTCTCATCCATCCATCTGTCACCCGGTAAGACCATCACCCGAATTCATCCATCCACCACCCGCGGGTGAACCGGGTGGACAGGGTGATCATCCATTTAAGATGCTTGAACGAGAAAAGTTAAATCAAACTTGCAAAATCACAATTTATATATTAACTTCATGTCAAATTAAGATAAGTTCAGTTTATGGAAACATGTCGATAGTAATCAAAAGGGAAAATTATTACTAATGTAAATAAAATGATAGATATTTAAGAAAATATAAGAAATGGGTGCTGGAGCAGGTGATAAACGGGTAATGGGTCGGGTGATGGATGAAACTTTCTCACTC
The DNA here is from genome assembly GCA_947645195.1 of Patellifolia procumbens. Taxonomy (NCBI): domain Eukaryota; kingdom Viridiplantae; phylum Streptophyta; class Magnoliopsida; order Caryophyllales; family Amaranthaceae; genus Patellifolia; species Patellifolia procumbens. The sequence continues at coordinate 1,162,859 of CANSGD010001201.1, forward strand.
TAATCCATCCATCACTCGTTACACGTTCACCCGTCACCCGTCCATCATCCATTTAACTCGATTTTTCACCTATTTTTGTTTTTCGGGTGGAGCGGGTGATGGATCATCCATTAGATATTGCCATCTCTATCACCAATTCACCAAGGCACTCGAATTTAGGAATTCGTGTGATACTACCAAACCACTAAGACAAATTACTAAGGAGGTATTTGGTTGGAAGAGGGAAAATGGATAGAGAACAAGTAAGGGTTAAGAGAAGGAAAGAGTCCAAAACCTCTCAATTATCCAACATGTTTGGCTAAGTAAAAAAAATGGTTTCAATTCTTCCTCCTTCTTCCTCCCCCACATCACTATGATAGCACCGGCGACTCAACTGGCGACAGTTTTCTTCATACACATACGAGTACGATACTTGCATTCTCTTCACACCCCTATGAGTAAGTTATTCCTCGGTTTTGTGTATGACGCCGACTGCCAAATTGATGGTGCAGTCCTTCCCTCTCTACCTTACAACGTACACCGACTTACGTTCTCTTCTCTTATAAGTTGCAGCACACCAGGGTGGATCGAGGTCTTGGCGAGGTAATGGTAGTGTGTAGGCGACACCCTTTTCCCTTCTCTCTTACGAACTTTACCTTCTCAAATCTGGTCTATTTGGTGGGTGGTTGTCAATTTGGTGGTGATCGGTAGTTAGTTTGGTCGCTATTGAGGTGGTGGTGGTTGTCGGGGGTCATAACTATAGGGGTAGTGGTGGTGGCTGAAGGGTCAGTTTGGCGATTGTAGAGGAGGTGGTAAGGTGCTTAGATTGGAGCGGTAATGGTTGGGTCAAAATTTGGCGGCAATAGGAGTGATGGCGGGGTAAGATTGGTGGTGGGGATGGCCAAGGTTGGTTAATTATAGTTATGTGTACAAAGATTTGTGAAAATTCAAAGCCTATGAGAGGGGTGGAGAATCAATGTGAAGGGGTGGTAACCAAAAAAATTGATGTTCGGTAAAGATAAAGAAAAAATCAAACAAACAATAAGAGAAACATAAGATTCTATTCCTTTCCCTTTGAAGGCCCTTATCCAAAAAATCTAAGTCTCGTATGACGTATATGTCATTATACTCTGTACTTTCTGGTTCCTATACGCTGAAATATAAACAAGGCGCAATAATAATGCTATTACTATAGGGTAGACCTAGAAAACTGTTGGTCATATCAGTTTAAGACCGAGTAAATCTCGACTTCTGAATCGAGTTAAATACAAGATTGGGTTAACAAACCCTTGATGTGACGTAGCTTATTCGCTTCCGAATCAATGGCCAGTCAAGGCAGCCTTTTAATTTCTATTGCTTGCACGAGTAATTGTGTCTATACTTCTCATTATACGTCCTCCATTTTAAAATAATTTGTGTAACTTTGACTTTTCACCGGTCAAGTAAGCCACTTTAAGTACGCTTTTCTACCAATATTACAAACAAATTTTATTGTGACATTTTATTGAGTTTACCGCACTAGGACAATATTCAAAACGATTAACGATTATATACGTAAATGAATGACCGATTTGTTCAGTTTTAGATCAGGTCCTTTCTCGATTTTCCCTGTGTCCAGCTCCCTTCAAACTTCAGCATAATTTCGTCTTCAAGGCTCAGATTTTAAGTCAGGTCCCCGGTAATACTAATAGGTAGTCTCAATGAATGTGTCGTCCCACCCAGTGACAATTCATCTTCAATCGGTCATCTAGCTGGAAGGTGATAAAGCTTAACTCTCGGCCTCCATCTTCATCTCGCGAGAAGGTGATAAAGCTTAACTCAAACTAAACAAACGTACAGTCCATAAAGCCTTCGCTTGTATGCTTTTGATGGTGCTATCTTTTAATCTCAGGTGGTAGTCTATTGTAACTATTAGTTGTGTATATCAGTAACCAATTCTTAAAAAAGGCTTTACAAAAAGAATTTCAGAACACCAAAATTGATCACAACACATTTGCACTAAAATAGGCTGTGAAAAAATCGCCTTAAGATGTTTTCAACTAACTATCGATCTAAAATTAACGTGTGCAGAAACTTCTAATTTACAGTGTGCATCCAACCCAAAAGCAACATGGAGGCACCATGTTTACAGTAACCACCCTAATAGATCTCATGCGTGTAAAGCCTTCATCTTGTTGGTCTAGTCCACGTAGTCTCTGAGGTGATTGAATTAGCATAGTAAATTTGGCTAGATGATTCATCCCAATAAGCCTGAAAAACGTTTACGAATGGCATTAATATCTGGCACAATTAACTTTTTAAGATTGCAAAGGAGAGGGAAGGGAAAGGAAAGTGAGAAATCCATTTTTCCCGTCTTTGAAAATGGCAGAGAATGGAAAGGAATTGAAAAGATTTGGAAGGAAAACGGGAGTAAACTCTTCCCCGCTCCCCCCTCACCTTCCTTTTTCTGCTCCCTTTCCACTCCCCTTCCTTTCCCTCCACAAATGCGATCCGCATTAAGTGTGTTTTTTATTCAGCTAATAATGCTCTGACTCGGTTAGACTGTGGAATACAAGAATTTTCGAGTCTCAAAAAAAATTTACAGGCAGGTCTACATGACATACCTGCCACCCAGGGGGCAGATCTTTCGGAAGTTCACTCAATTGAGGTTGCTTCTTTCCGTTATCCGCAATGTCTGAGGTTCTCCCTGCAGCAGCTTCTTTCTGAGCTCTCCTGCGCTTCACACGTTCACGCCTAGCATACAAAGAACAGGATTTACTAATCTGGAAACATAAATTAGGTCGGCCTGTGCTTCATGCATTCATTTTCCTTGTTCATACAGCTAGGCAAGGTTGCATAACGCTACCCAATGCCTCAACGGCCATATTCAGGATTCTGATGGATAAGTAAAATTACTTTCAACAAAATCAAACAGAAACAGCTAATACGGGGTCATTGAGGATTGTTGTGTTTTGAAAGATGACAGGATAATCTTGGCATATTAAGGCGAGCTCACCAGTCACCCCCGAGTGGTTGAAAATTAGCATTTTCTTTAGCCTCCCCACTGGCAATCTGCTGCGCACGCCAACCCTGCAGTCAAATCAACACTTTAGACACTTGACACATTATATTACAAAAAATCAGTGAGTTTTTTCAGTGTTCTACGATTCTACCTCTATTTCACGTTGTCTTTTCTTTTCAAGAATTTCCAAATGAGTTTCAGGCTCCTCTTCTTCCTCTTCCTGTAACTCCTCTTTTGCAGCCTTCCACTGAGATACGACATACACACAAAATCAATCACCACATCTTAAGCATATCGATGAGCTAAAATGTCGACCAAGAATTGTCTTATTAGAACTTCACCTTATCTACCAAACTCGACACTTTCTTGTTGGACCTTAATGAGGAAGCGACAGCAACTTTTGGCCTTTTCATTCGTGAAGCTGCAGATAAGGCAAAAAGACTAAGTGCTCAAAACATGAATTCTGGACTTCATCTCCAACAATTCCAAGCATAACATGCAGGGATAATACCAACATAAAGATTGATTGTGGCATATTCCGGGAAGGTCCCGCGATATAGACAGCCTTGTCTACCTCTAAACTAGATACACCAGTAGAAAACTAATTCCTTAAGGCCCACAGGACTCGAGAAAACATTTTTCTCTTAATATGAAAATGAAGATATAAGTTAAAGGAACACTAAAGATTACCAATTTACGACCACCAATACGAGCAAAAAGAAAATTTTGAATAAAGAGTGCAATACAACCACATTTATCATTTATTATCCTCTTTGAAGGAAAAAATGAAAGGAGCAAAGCCCTACTTACAAAAAATACTATCTTTTGCCAACGGTCCTGCAAAGAGTCTAAAGTTTAGTATGTTTGCCCTAATTTGAGTTGTCCCAGCACATTGTCCTTTATGGTTAATATATGTACTTCCATCTACTCAACTTTACATAATCCCACTAATATTAACATGCTAGTGGTTGAATTCTTCTTATTCACAGTTCTTAAGACTGTGAAAAGTCAATATGGTAAAACAAAGATCGGAGGAGATATTATACTGATCAGTCCACCAGATCAAACCCTCTACCTTTAAACTTACAAAATCTAGACAAGGGAAAAGGTTACTGCTCAAAGTTCCACACTCCAAGATACTTTACTTTCACTTCATTTATCCTTTTATTTATTCTTTTTTAATGCAATTACCTTAATTCAATAAGTTAGCTGAATAGCAGTTTCTGTTTTGATATCTATCAAATTTCTTTATTAGTTCAACTTCTCTGCTGCTAGAAGAGAATAGAGAGCACCATCTTGGTATTTGCTACCAGAGACCTATAGATAATCATTGTGAACAAGGAAGCCTACCTTTAGACTGCACCTTTGAGACTGCAGCAGATGCATCAGGAACAGCAGCTGGTATACCAGTGACCGCAGCAGAAGTTGCAGAGGCACTGCAAGAAGGAGCTGAAGCATATTCTTTGGTAGATAGAGTTGCTGAGGCAGAAGCCACAAAAGTGGAAGGAACTTGAGTTGGGGCAATATCAGTCTTAACAGAAGCATCAAGAGGATCTACTACTGGTTCCAAGAAAGAAGATGCCTTCGCCACTGCATCAACTACCCCAGCCTGCTCAATAGATAAAGGATCATAGGTCTGATGACCAGACGAAGCCTGGAAGCTAGAAGAGCCTATAGTAGCAGGCACGGGGACTACTGGCAATGCCCCATTTGGGATAACATAGTAAGCAGCAGAATCAACAGGATTTAGCACAGCCGTTGGCTGAGCATTTGAGACGGCAACATAATAAGCTGGGGGAGTGAGAGCAGCTACCTGACTTACATCAGCATGCTCATAATAACTAGTGCTCAAGGATTGCGTAATTGTGTTTCCATAATAGTTCACACTGGGTTCTACATAAGTATAGATTTGTTGCTCAGTGTATATGGAAGGCACTGGTTCTGGTTCAGATGGGGGTGGCGGCGGACATAAAGACTCAGGAGGCTCATCAGGTGGGGGAGGAGGAATCCCCTCATCAGGCGGCGGAGGAGGAATCCATTCCTCTTGTGGGGGAGGTGGAATGATAAGTTCACTTTCTGGTGTCACGGAAATCCCTGCTATCGGAGCACTAGGCGGAACTACTTGCCCTGACAGGGCTGGCAATTGCCCTCCAATATCAACTATCTTTTTCATTGAAGGGCTTTGATCTTCAACTTCCATGTCAATATCCATGTCCACATCTTCACTAAGTTGCAATTCAGAATTTGGACTCTCTTTCTTATGAACTGCGGCCTCATCAATTCTTTTGTCATCTTTGCTTCCTGAATGCAGACGTACAGAAAGGTCTTGTAGATAAGTTTGCTCAACATTTGAGATGCTCTCATCTGAAGCCTCTTCATGTGCAGATTTCAGAGCTGTTTCTGCTGTATGCGCACCATGTAGAGTACCATCAAGATTTACAGGAGACGACTTACTCATATTTGCATCTACCTTAGCGTCACCTACAGCATCTGAATTTACCTCCTTCCCTTCAGTGGAGAGATGCAATTCATTAACTTTAGTGTCCTGGTTCCCAAATTCAGAGTTGATAGCAGTTTCAAGACGATGAAATTGTCCTTCTGAGTGCATCCAAAATGGAACCAGAGACAACCCATAGGGTAACAGACACCTAATATCAGAAAGTCGAATCTCAATTTCCAACATATATTTGAAATACCTATTATGTTCAACAGAGTCAACCACAGACCTGAAACGAATATCAAAGGAAACAAAATCAAATACTTACAAACCCAAAAATTATATATCAACCACAAGGAATAAAGATTGTGATAAAAACTGAGGGTTAAAGCAAACACAATTGTACCCTACCCTTGCAGCAACTTCAGTTTCTCCAGCAGTGCTTCACCATTTTGCACAAGGCGAGAAGGAAGTTCAACTGCCCCTTGTTCTTTGGTCAATGCACTCTGATCATATCCCTCACAACTACCTGCAGCTGAATTTCCGCCAGTAGCATTTACTTGTACAGAAAAGGAATGGTTCCCGAGAGAAGCGTCTTCATACGGAAGTGCACCAACAACAGAGAAGCCCCCCAGAAACTGATTACCATCAACTCCACTTGGCTCAAGAGATTGATTTACCAGGGCACCTGGTTCGTATATGGCCTTCATATCTGGAAGTTCACTGTAACCTACACCTTGATTAGCTGAAAAATCATCTAAGTTTACTCCAAAAGCAGCTGGAGCATTTACATCTCCAGCAGCAGGCACTCTCATTTCTGTCCCCAAAGCTTCAAGTTCATTGGCCAACGCAGCTTGCTGAGCCAAACTTTCAGGTAGGTCCCATGAAGTTTCTCCAGTAACAGTGTTCCAGTAATAGTATCGGTTAGTCTCTTCATGCAATACCATTTTCCATGTGGAACTCATACCTTCTGTAGTTTTAGCATCAGCAGCGACAGGGACGTGATTCTGGTTCTCTATATTAGCTTCATGATCTTTCTCATCCAAACTGATTTTACTCCTCCCAGCATCAGCCTCAGCTATTAGTGAATCACTTACTGAGGCAGAATCTCTCTCTACGTCCTGATTGTAAGCCTTTTGAGAGGAATGGTCCTCGATGTCAACTATTTCCCCCTCTTCAACTGGCTCGACAGCAGAGATTTTAGCCTGTTAGAAGAAAATGAACCCAAAGACAGTTAGCAAGACCGTCAAATAACTTCCCATACTTCGTTTCATAGATACATACTAAATCCCATACCGGCAAACAAAAAGCTTAATTTGAGGAAGAAAAGCATCTGAAGAATTATAGCAAGTACATGGCAAGTGTAAATACAACTAATTTAAGAGAAGGGTGCCATTAAGTTTTAACTATCATCCAGTAATATGTATCTTCTGAAAACTATAGGATATGACATAAAAGTCTTCTACAACGAGCTCAAAGCTCAAAGTTCAAGCTCCACATGTTAGGTCACCTGTTTATCGTCATCTGAGTTACTGGCCGCTTCATTTGATCCATCATCCAATTCCTCGTCGCTATATTGACCAAGCAATGATAGAGGGTTCCCTGGTGGTGGACCTGAAACACAATTTCAGAAATTACAATCTTGTCCAATACTGTTACATATCTAAGAGCAACGACGCGGAAAAGCATAAAGGGGCAATAGAGAGATGGAAGAGGTCAGAGTGCCAAAGTGAGCAAATGAAGTCCAAATAACTGCTTAAACCGACTGGCATAAGAGCACTTATAATCTGTTCACCACCAACCTGATACACATCAGGAAATGTCAGCAAGGTGTGATGATAATGAAGTGAGAGGTATACGAACCGAAGAAAACATTTCCCGCGCAATTCTTCCATAATGATGCGTGCTGCCTGAAACAGCATTACAAGTAGGAAGACATTCACTATATCACTGTGGCAGAGCAGTGCTGATCTCACCAGTGAATGATCCTAACACCACAGCCACTCTACATTCTGAAAGCAGATACTTGGAAGGAAAAGCAATATTTCTTATATCAAAAACCCATATTCCACGAAACAAGGCGGTACACTCATGCCTTCTCTACAAAATCCTTTGGAAGAAAATCGGCAGAACCCACCTGAAGAAGAGGGTGAAATGGGCAACTCCTGATCAAGTTTGCTGTTCACGTCCTTTCCATCTTCATCTTTATCAGAGGAGCCACCCAAATCTCCTAATTAATAACCATCAAACAGATTAAAACCCTTGCTCAACAACAAAAATCAAAAAAGTAATAATAGTAGGACAAAAGTAACAAGCAAACCCCATTATAGGGTGTGAGAACTCTTCAGCTATCCCAACGCGCAACTAACTTAAACGTACATAATGATTCTGTTTAGCTCTATTTGGAGCCTAACATCCAACTAACTTACATAGTCATCACGAACAACTCACCATCGACGAAAACTTTCATCCACAAACCACAAGAGTACTAATAGTATCCAAATTTCACCCAACCACAATTAACTAAAATTGAATTTCAAGTTTCAAATTTTAGCAATGTGAGTTCATCAAACAATTACCCCCCTCTATTTCACAAAGCTTGTTATAACTTCTTGTTTACACACGTCATTGTGTCAATGTAAAACTTCAAGCGTTAATATTTATATATTCGTAAAAATCATAAAAAGTAGATATCAATTAATTATACATCAAAAGACGAATATACGTGACTATATTTTTCCTTATAGTATAAATCACAAACGATATTCAAAGTGAAGTGCGCGAATAGTTGTTTACCCTGTAACAACGTTACTGACACAGAGGTAGTATACAAGAGCATAAAACAAACTTAATCGAATTTCAAACAGAAAAAAAAGCATATAATTATTACAAAATTGAATAATAAACCCTAGGAGAGAGAAAGAAAATACCAGAGGGTTCAGCGAAGAGATCGAGTTTAACTCTGCGACCAGCACCAATCTTCGCTGCTAATCTTCTCTCTTTCCTCTTCCCCATTATCAATTAACCGAAAACTTAATATAAAAAAAATACGCAAATCAAATTGAAATATCTCCAGTGAAATCGAGCATAATAAAGTTTCCGCAGGAGAAAATCGATGAATCTGGAATTTTACACCAAGCCAAATCGAATTGGGGGAATTAATTAGCCCTAGGAAAAATTATGAGCATAAAATTGGCACTACAAAATTGATTGTTATTGATTATGTACTATCGTCTATCGGTTTGAAGCGGTTTTTATGTATAAAGCTTATCACTTCTTAGGGGCGGGGGTGTTGTGTTGTGTTGTGTTGTGTTGTGTTGAATCATCCATCTAAGAAAATATATGGGCTATGATAATAAATACTAGTACTAGTTGTAGTCCATGTAGACAATTGTAGTACTATGTTTTTCCAAGGTTTAAATTTTGGTGATAGGTCAATGTGTGATCTAAGCTAGGCCTCAATATATGGGGCATGAATATGGTGGATCCAATCTTTTGGGTCATTACGAGGGTCCATAAATAGGGGCTTATTACTTCACTGGTAATCTTATTTATTATCTTATTATTAGTATAACCTATATATATATATACATATATTGATATATATATATATATATATATACTAGATAATAAAGCCGTCCCGAAAGGAGGTATTACATCCATTTATGATGTTATTATAGATAATTAATTATTTAATTTAATTTTCAATAGACAATAATTTAAAAAATGATTATATCGTAAATCAAAATTACATTCCTTATCTAAATCTACTACTAATTCTTATCTAAAACTACAACTGATATAAAATTATAAAATAAGCCATAACTTTCATTTTAAATCTCAGAATATTTTAATTTTTGCATCGTTAGATTCGTATTGAAAAATACTTTGAATCAAGATCCACTTATGATATGTTTTATTATACATAAATTATTAATTAATTAATTTTTAATAGACATAATTCAAAAATGATTATATCGTAAATAAAAATTACATTCCTTATCTAAAGCTACAACTAATCCTTATCTAAAACTACAACTGATATAAAATGAATAATTTATTTTTTAATAAACAATAATTAAAGAATAATTAAATCTAAATAAAAGATTACATTCTTTATCTAAAAATATAATCAATATGAAATTATAAAATTAATCATAACTTTCATTTCAAATCTCATAAAATTATAATTTATACACCGTTAATTTTATCTCGAAAAATACTTTGGATCAAGATCAACTTATGATACGTTTTTTCAAAATTGCAAAAAATCTTATATTTTACCTATTTAGGGCATGTTTTATTTGGCATAAATGGGTTGAACTAAACTAAATTGAATTGAACTGGAACGATTTGAATTGAATTGACTACTTTAATTTAGATCCAATGACGCTTACGTAAATCTAATACTAAGGGTCCGTTCTTTTTAACTTATCTGAACTTATTAGACCTTATTCGACCTCATACGACCTTATCCGAACCTATCTGAACTTATCCGAACTTATAAGGACTGAAAATAAGTTAAAAAGAATGAACCCTAAATAACATACGATGTTAATTGAGTTTTACCACTTTTAAACTAATAGAGTTAACTAAGAAAACAATGTTGCTTAACACTAAAGTCCCACTCGAGTTGGACATGTAAAAAATATATAATTCAATTAGATGCAATAAAAAAATTATTAGACAGAAATATATTGAAGTCGGCTCGAATTAGTAAAATACCAAAAATCATCCAAACTAATTGAAATTCAATCAAGTTGAGGTAAAATAAATGTATTAGCATGCTCGAATTCAAATTAGCATACACATTAAGTTCGATTGAGTTTAATCTATTTTAAGTAATTCAATTTAGTTGAAAATAATGCATAAAAATAATAAGACATCTCTCGGGCATCGCCCGCGTTAGAAGCTAGTTAGATAATAAAGTCGTCCCAAAAGGAGCTACCATATCGCTCCATATCATGATTATGTACATAAAATTAATAATTTTATTTTTAATGAACAATAATTAAAAAGAATAATTATATATTACATTCCTTATCCATGAATACTATCAATATGTAATTATAAAATTAATCATAACTTTCATTTCAAATCTCATAAAATGTAATGTTTACGCCGTTAGATTCATCTCGAAAGATACTTTGAATCAAGATCCACTTATTATATGTACGTTTTTCCAAAATTTCAAAAATTCTTATATTTTACCTATACAGTGTCTGTTTTATTTAGCATAAATGAGTTGAACTTAACTAAATTGTATTGAACAGAAGTGATTTGAATTGATTGACTAATTTAATCTAGATTTAATGAGGCTTAAGTAAATCTAATACTAAGTAACATGCAAGGCCAATTGAGTTTTATCACTTTTAAACTAACTGAGTTGACTGAGAAAATGATGTTACTTAGTACTAAAGTCTCATTCGAGTTGGACATGTTAAAAAACCATCTAATTCAATTTAGATATATACAATGAAGAATTATTAGATAGAAATATATTGAAGTCATCTCGAATTAAAAAAATACAAAAAAAATCATTCAAACTAATTTAAATTCAATCAAGTTTTCTTAAAATAAATGTATTAGCATGCTCGAGTTTAAATTACGGTATATATTAAGTTCGATTGAGTTTGATCTCTTTTAAGTAATTCGAGTTAGTTGAAAATTTTGCATAAAAATAATAAGACAATAAGACATCTCCTGGGTATTGCCCGGGTTAGAAGCTAGTATCTATATATACTAGCCTTATATGCACACAATGTGTGCAAAAATTATATCATAGTAGTTTTGGTATTTTGAATCATTTTTTTTATGTTATTTATTTATTAAGGTTGGGTGAGTGGGTAGTTATTTTTTGTGATGTAGTGGGATTGTGGGATGATTATAGGTGGTTTATTTATGCAATTTTTCTCATTAACTTTTTATTTATTTTTTATGATAAATTATTTTTTTCTGTAAATTATTAATTAAACAACAAAGGGTAAATTAGGCAATACATTAAGTTTGGTGTCCCACCCCTCTTCCCTCACAGTATAGAGATATACTAGTTTTTAGGACCCGTGCAAAAATACTCGGGAATATAATTTGGAAAATATATAAGTAATAAAGTAAATAATATAAAAGTTGTTAGTTTTATTATTTTGGAAGTTAATAAAAAAAAATAATATAGGAATAATGAAACTACAATCTAAATTTGAAAACATTGTATAATTGTTGATGTCAAATAAATAATATAAATTCAGTTAAGTTCAATTCAGCTCCAATAAATTCAGTTCAGTTCAGCTTCAATATATTCAATTCAGCTCCAATAGGTTCAGTTCAGTTTAGTTCAGTTGAGTTCAGTTCAGCTCCAATAAGTTCAATTCAGTTCAGCTAGAATTAGACGAAGGGAACAGGCCCTAACTCTAACAAAATATGGCCGAATTATAGTGAATCAGGCTGGATATGATTTCATGAAATAACTTGTTAGAAACGAAAATGGTATAATGAAGTGATATATGATCAAATAAGGTCAATTATCATAAACAATTTTATATACTTACGTCGGGTGGGATTGGGAATTTATATCCCCATGGGTAGTATTCCCATGTTGTTTAGGGGGATAACTAAATTCCCATGGGATTGGGAATGGGATTAAACCCCTCTAATCCCACAAAAATAATACCTAGGGGGGCCGGTATCAGGGAGGGGGATTAAAATTTGTAAGAGAATGACTCTTTTACCCTTAATGAAAAGAAAGGGGTGGAGAGTTAGTAAGGGTATCTATGTAAAGTTATTATTTAGTCCCACCTTATCTCCAACTCATACCAAACAAGGGATAGAGACGATTTATCCTTATCACACCTACCAATTCCCAATCCCACCCTTTAATCCCCAAACTCTCATTCTCACATACCAAACGCCCCGATCGTGTCCTAATCAAATTTATTTGAAAAAGATGAAGACAACATAAACTAATATGACACATAACTTAATTCAATCATGTACTCCCTCCATTTTTTTAGTATGTATGTTTTACCATTTTGGGATGTTTTTTTTAATATGTATCTTTCTACATTTTCCCATAAATGGAAGGTTGGTCCACCTAATTATTACACTTCTCTCTACTTTATTTTCTTTCCTTCTCTTTACATTTTTCACTTTTTCCTTACTTTTACTAACTTTCTCTCTTACTGTTGCACTTTTTCATGAGTCCGCGCGTAAAAGCAAACATACATATTAAAAAAATGGAGGTAGTAATATGGTTTAGATATTATTTTTTATTTTTTATTATATTTCATCTAAAAGACCCAAAACCCCAAATACGTTAGAAGACCAATTATTTCCTAAAATAAGCCCAAATATAAAGAAAGAAATCCATATTTCTCTATGGAACCGTAAAAAACGCTTCATCTCCCTCCCTCTTATTCTCTCATCTTTCTCCCTCATATTCCATCACCTCCATTTACGACAATCCAAGAATGCATGGATGATTTATTTGGCTGGGAAGAATTTGATATGCCCAAAGATTAACTCATCTCCTTCATCTCCTTATCATCCGAAAAAAGAAGTTCAAATTGTTCCCCTGCCCTCATTAACGCTTCATCTCCCTCACATTTTTCATCTCCACTAACGTTAAAATTAGAGGGCCTAGTTGATTTCATTGGGCGCGCGATAACTTGTTGAACACGGAAATAATCTCAACTACTTTATCTCCTTCATCTATCATCTCCAATGTGTGGTTGCAATTGGGCAATTATTTTCAATTTAATCTTCAAATTGAAGTACTTATAAACTGAATACAGGTAATAGTTATCTATATCATTCAATTGTTGATTTAGTTATTAGATGAGTTTTTTATTTGAGATATCTCTAAATTAAAGGATATCTAATAAATTTCTTTTTCATGTTTGGCGATGTTGTTCGATTCGGAGCACTAATATAGTCTAGCATGCAAGTGATTTTCCTAAAGTAAGTAATTCTCAAAAATTTTGCTCTTTTCAATCAATCCGTAATACGTGTTATTGTGGCTCTGTTAATTTTCATTTCCTTATTATTGTTTATGCCAAATTATGCTAGTTTCTTATCACAGAGATTGTTATCACTGCCCCACACTATTGAAGTTATTACTTTCGTTCAATGTTCTTGCCAAAATTAAGCTTATTGCCTTTTCAATTACTTGTATCAAAATTGCTTAAGATATTTGCGGATGCATTGGATGTGTTTGTTGTTTCAGTATTGGTGCTTTGTTGGGATTCTGAGAGTTATGCTCACATTTGAGAACAAAGGGGTGGATGGGGAATGCCTGGGGAACCTGGCGCCATAATATTGTTTACATGTAGTTCGCACTTCTCATAGAATATGGTATTTAACGGGAAAGTTCATATACTACACTAATGTAACATCTGTGAAGAATGATTGGACACTCTAATTTCATAGAATATGGTCTTCAAAACACATCTTCAAGGTATACGGGAAAGATTGTAGTGGGAAATGACTGGACACTCTAATTTTTGAGATTGATCATATTGGATAACAATGCGGGGTGAGGCGAACTCATATACTACACCAATGTTCCTGATTTAAATGTCATTTATAAATGTGAGGGTGCAAGGCTTCTCTTCTTCAAAAGCATATATTATTCGAATTGCTTTGTTTTTTTGCAAAAAAAGTTTTTTTTAAGATAATATATTTACATATACTCCCTCCGTTCCTAAATGTTGTATACATTTAGAATCTTGACACTATTCACAACATGAGAGAATCTTTTAAATATCTCTTAATATATAAGTCAAAATATAGTCATGTGGGGTCTCGTTTGATCCGTCTCGATGAGCACTACAAGAATATCTAATTTTTATAATTTTTGCTAATGTATAATTAAATATATGATCAAAATTAAACGTGCGCTGGCATGCGTGTAAAACTGAAATGGGTAGAACATTTAGGAACGGAGGGAGTATGATTTAAATATTTAAAGAAAAGGTCACAAAAAAAACAATTTAAATAGATGATTATGGCAAAACTGTTTTCACGCGTTAGAATCATAACTATTCATATCCCTAATTATAACACATCATATCAAGAAGTTTTAAATTTAAAAATTTTAGGAACGAAAATGAAAAAGAAAAATTAAAATTAAAAAAAACTAATGTAAAACCAATTGAAAGTACTAACCTTTGCTGTTGTAACATATCTTGCAGCCTTGGAGAATTATATAGAGGTCTTCCAACGGATGCCTATCAACCATATAGCTATATAACATTTCAGCATATTGCCCTTCCAACACACGATCCATCCGAGTGTACCTTCAAACAAAAAATAAAATATTATAATGATTGCAATGTATAAATATATAAATTTCAAAAAATCTATGTATAATGCAATTAAGAAATATAAATTCAGATACAAACTTACTCAAAGTCTATAAATCCCAAATTTTATAATCAAGTAGCTAGGATGTGGTTAGTATTTCTTCACAATATACGACAATTCCCTTAAAAACACATATGTAGAAGCATAATAAGCGTCGGACTACATATTTAAGTATTTAGATGATGCTTTTTTTTGGCACTTTTATTTAACCAAATTAAATGAGTATAAGTAAGATGTATCGAAATCACTTGCAAGCATAATGGAATATGAATAGAAGAAGAATATATAATAAAGCAAATCCCCGGATTTGGTAGTTTCAAATAGGGTTGACTAGTTCAAGATTATCATATAAGAATATATTGTTGGTTTGCCAAGACCATCTTGTGGACGAATGGTGAAGTTCCGAATGCATTTAACTTGACCTTCTTTGACCAAGGGCCCTAATGTAACAATTAGGTCCTTAGGTAAGGTGACATGAATTTTGTCTCCCTTCAATAAGAATGTAGGAAAATTAAAAATTCATTATAAACGAAAACTTTTTACTATAATGTAAAATATAAAAAAAAAATAGCAATAGAGACATTACATATTCATCAATTTCAACAAAATTCAACAGCAATTGATTTTTCCATAATCTAATTATCCTCACTAAAATAGCACATGAGGTAGATTCAAGAGACAAAGAGTTGACTTGGACAATTTGAGTATTCTTGATGATTTTTTCGTTTAATAACTAATTTAAATAAGAATTAATGTCAATGGTGTGGTGCCTAAACCAAGGTTCATGCGTTTGAATATATTGCTTTAGTAATATAATAATTTGCGGTAATAATTCACAAATGAGTAAGCAATTGAAAAGAATAAATTAATTAGGTAATTAACTGATTACTATATTAGGCAAATTAAAAGATTCACTTAAATTGAAGTCAAATAAAAGGAAGTTATGAGTTACAAACGCTAATTAAGGGATTAGTTTTGGATATAATATCTTTTAATTAATTAAAGGTCTAGCAGTTATGGCAAATAATCTCATATTTAACCATTAATTAAGGAAAAAATCATATTTAATCATGATATAGCAGTTATGGCAAATAATCTCCCCTAATATTTAGCTGTCAAACCGGTAATTAAAAATATTACCTAATATTTAGCTGCCAAAACGGTAATTAAGGGATTCTGTGCGTTTATATATATTGCTTTAGTAATATAGTAATTTACGGTAATAATTCATAAATGAGTAAGCAATTGAAAGGAATGAATCAAATTAGGCAATTAACTGATTACAATATTAGGCAAATTAAAAGATTCACTTAAAATATAGCTTAATTGACATCAAATGAAAGGAAGTTATGAGTTGTAAACGTTAATTAAGGGATTAGTTTTGGATATAATATTTTTTACTTAATTAAAGGTCGAGCAGTTATGGCAAATAATATCATATTTAACCGTTAATTAAAGCAAATATCATATTTAATCGTGATATAGCAGTTATGGCAAATAATCTCCCCTAATCTTTAGCTGTCAAACCCGTAATTCAGAATAGTACCTAATATTTAGCTGCCAAACCGGTAATTAATGGATTTTTTCCCACTAATCTTGTGTTTAAACCTGTTCAATGTTCTCCAATGATGAGAAGCAGACATGTGGCTATACGTTGCTTGAATAATACACGTGGCACACGACTTAAGCTACTTTCGACATGTGACATTAATCATTTTGGTTTACTGTATTATATAGATTAAAAGGCATAAGCTCACAATGTTATCTGCAAGAGGATTTGAACCCATAACCTTCTCCGTTTCTTTTTGTTTGTCCTACTTTTCGTTTTTGTCCGTTTCTTTTTGTTTGTCCTACTTTTTCATCTTTCCTTATATGACAAAATTATATCACCCATCTACCCCAACTTTATCACTTTTTGGTCCCACATGTAGCTTAAAAGTTTCTCTCACCTACTTTAACTACCACATTTATTATAAAATAAGCGGACTCCTTACTTGTTGTCCCCACCCACATGCATATGATATCATCTTTCTTGACATTTGGAGCTACAGTAAATGGGACAAACAAAAATAAACGGACGGAGTATTTGAAAAGTCATAACACTGCCACCATGCCAAACCCTTTTTTGGTTTCAAAAGCCACTTTTAATCACTAAAATTTTATGATTATAATGATACAATTAAAGTCTTATATCTCTTACATAATATACAATATTAATGATTTTAATTTTTTAATTAAATTTCTAACCCTTTACCTCTTATCTAAAGTGTTAGTATTCTACCACCAAGCAACATCTTTTTTTTTGTAAACAAATTCCAAATCTAACTATTGGGTTTCCCACCAACTAGAAATTTTGAGAAGAGAAATTTAAAGATGTTGTTTGAGTATATATTTTTGATGTTTTGTTTAGCCCATAATATTAGTAGATATTATTACAATTATATCTCAATTCTCTTTATTTTCTAACTAACATACAAAACTTTTTTAAGAAAGATAACAAATAATGAAGATTTAAAACTATTACATTATATTTTTAGTTAACAAACATTTTTTATGCAAAACTTAATCAAAAAAATCAACTACTAATTTTATTTATAATTTACAAAGAATTTCTTAAAGCTAGATGTTTTAGATTATAGTTTCGAACTATTGAATTCAATTAGTTTGAAACTAAATTTACTTAATTATTGCTAAACACTTTTTTCATGCTTTTTTTTAAAATACTAAATTTTTTATTGGTATAATATAAAACATTTGCGATTACATATTTATTTATTTCTATTAAAATTTGAAAGTGAAATAATATATCATGACCCGAGACATCGCCGGAGCTAATAACTAGTTATTATTAAAAAAAAAAAAGTGTGATCTCTCATTGTAGAGCGACACATGTTGCTCCATATCGCCCACTAGCACATCGTCACTCTTAACATTTGAAGTCTATGACTAAATACTACAATATAAAGAAGTTAGCAACTATGCCACATTTATCATTGCTTTTTATATTCTATTGTTAATAATATAGGAAAAATTGTTTTTAATAAGTCAACATTTGCCCCATCTTCTAATATTAAGTTAACCTTTGAGTAATCCAGGAATAAGTAAACCTTGTATGTGTTTTAACTTTTAACGAGTTCAAGTGACCGGTGACTTGACCAACAGGTAATTTTTTTTTAAAACTTAACTTCGCCATTGACCACCACCAAAACCACCAACGACCCACCTGACTCCTCCACTACCACCCTTGGCCACTTTCTCCACCACCTCGATAACCACCACCCAGATCCCCTACCCCTGTTGACCACCTTACACCACCGTCACCAAACCACCATCACCAGACCACCATGCCACCAGACAACCCTCACCAAAACCAGATCCCACACTCCTCCTGTTGACCACCTTACACCACCATCATTAGGCCACCATTACCAAACCACCACGCCACCAGACACCCCTCACCAGAACACCATAACATGACCACCATCATAGGCCACCAGAAATTCTAACGGCACTACACCACCACCAGCCACCACTCAACTCGACTCCCAACACCAACATCCAACACCACAACGACCACTATGCCCAACACCATGCATGAAAGCCATTAACGGAGGGAGGAAACAAAGACGGTCGGAGGAAGAGGGCAGGGTGAAGGAAAGACAGAGCGTGGGGGATTGAGTTTGTGTGAGAGGTCGAAGGGTGAAGGAAAGAAGGGAAACAGAGGACCGCCGACCTGGGTTTGTTGCGAGTTGTCGTTGGAGGCTGGTGTAGGATGGCCGGTGGCTGCTGTATCGGCCGACAATGAGCAGAAGCCAAAGGAAACAGAGGGAAGGCAGAGGTGATGGGGAGGAGAGAGAGAGAGGGGGAGGGAGGGAAATCTGAAAATTAAAAAAAAAATTAATCAATCAAAATAAGCCACGTGAACCGATTACCTACAATAACAGGTCACCAACAGGTCATGACTTAATCTTGGAAGATCGGTTTACAAGGTTTACTTATTCCTGGATTACTTAAAAGTTAACTTAATATTAGAAGATGGGGCAAAGGTTGACTTATTAAAAACAATTTTTCCAATAATATAGTACACTCTAATCTTACTAAATGACCAAAAAACAAAGAGAACCTAAATTAGGGATGTTGGCGGTGTAGAGTTCGTGTAAGCCCGACCCAAATCTGCCCCAGTTTTATGGGGATGGGGGAGGTTTAGCGTGTAAACCTTTCGGTGATAGCGTTGGGACATACTTATGAGCCAAGTTCATGGTACAAAGGTGGCCCCTTGGGGTGCACAGCCCTAATCTTGGATAACTCGACGACCTGGATGGACAGGTTAATCAGCTTTAGAAGGGACAATGAACTTCCCTCGGATGAAAAAGAAGTAGAGAAAGATAAATACTTGCTAGGTGGTTTATGTGGTATGACGGACATCTGTACAAAAAGTCCTACACCCACCCATGGCTATGATGCGTCACTGATAAGAGGTTTTTAGTGTGTCGTTAAGGCACTAAAAACCGCTTAGCAAAAAATACTTATGATCCTAACGAGCAACTTCTATGAACGTAGTAATGGCAAGTCAAGGGTCGAACAACAAGGAAATAGGGATTGACTAAGGTCTATTAAGTCCAAAACTAACTAACAATTAACTAAGAATAACAACTAGTAATCGAGTAGAGATGTAAATATAATAGAGAAAACACTAGATCTTGGGTTACTCGCATGAACTCAGGCAAGACACAACACTAATGCAACTACGAAACTATAGAGAATAACATACAAGGTTAAGTTTCCCTCTAAAGTACTTGAGTCCTCTCTCAAATGTTCCTCAAGAGTAACCAATCAACTAAATCCTCTCTCGAATGGTCTTTACCCGATTGATTAATAGATTCAATTTGCTTGGAAAACCCCTAATAAGGATCCTCTTAATTTCTACCCAATCTCTTGGTCTAGAAATTAAGTTGATTCATGGGAATGACAAGACAACAACAATCAATTAAGAGTAATTGAAATCTAAGCCCTAACATAAACTTGATCAAGGTCTACCCTAAGGTGTCAAAACACCAAGATCAATGCATATTAGACATGAATTAAGTAATTACAAGAACATCTTAATTAGCCCTAATCCATGCTTTCAGCCAAACCCTAGATAAGGAACTACTCACTAATCATGGATTCAAAGCAAAAGAGATTAAACAAATTAAACTTGATTAATAAAGCAATGAAAATAAAGAACAGAGATTGAAACAAAATTACTTGGATTGAAATCACAATTGAATCTTCAAAGTTGCAATATGACAAGAACTAAGAGTTTGATAGAGTTTAGAAAGTTAAACTATGTAATTAGAGTCTAAGTCATGAGATAATACCAAGCAAAAACGCAAAAACCTATTTATAATATCCCATAAATGAAGACTTAATCGGGAAAAAAACCCGAATACAGGAAGACACGGGCGTGTCCAAAACGACACGCCCGTGTAGACCTGCTCTTCAGAATTCTCAAGTCTTCACAAAAGTTAATTCCTCCGTAGAAATTATCCAACACGGGCGTGTTGGCTTGAACTTCTCAAATCAGTGGGCAAGCAGAATAGGACTGTCTTCGTGAAAAAAGACCAACACGGCCGTGTTGACCTGCTGGTCAACGGACAACTCTACTTCAAACGATCATATCTCTCTCGTCTCTTATCGGAATTGGGCTTATGACTAGTCTTTGGAAAGCTATCGAAACGAGCTAACACCTCCCACTAGAATCACCTTAATCCAATTTATTGATCAAACGTTATGTCCATTTGAAGTTCAACAGTCCACAACTAATCTCCAATGATCATATGACTTCAAAAACCTGCTAGTTAGCCTGAAATTCATCCAAAAACAACTAAACAAATAATGAAGCGACAATATAACTCAAAGGTGACAAAAACCAGGCAATGTTAGGCTTAAATGTTCTAAACTACATGCAAGGACACTAAAAATGACCTACAACTAAGCACAATAAAGTGCTTATCAGTCACCCCTGATGATGGTAATTACATCCTTCGAGAAATTTACGAAGGAGCTTACAGCAGCCACCGGAGGGCTCGGACTATAGCAGGAAAAGCTTTAAGGGCCGGATACTATTGGCCAAACATTGAAAGGAATCTTTCAAAGGTTTTTCATCCGTCCAATCATATCATCTATATCAAGTTGTACATAGTAATTCACATATGTATTGATTTATCATCAAAACATACTGTATTTTATGGCGAAGCAAAGTCTGCAGTTTCATTATTTGGAGGAACAAAACTTAGCAGATCTCAAGTTAGGCTATTGGATAGGAATCTTTCAATACCATTGAAAGATTCCTTTCCAGCACCCTAACATGAGGTCACAAAGTTAATGAAGGTTATATGGATTAAGAATTAATATACCAAACACGTTTAGTTGAACCTTCGTTAGTCTAAGTCAGTTTCTTAATAAGTTCTTCTTGAAAGCAATTGAGGTCTATGGATGTCTTAGTGATGATTAGAATTCGGTAGTCAATAAGGGTTTAGCTATTTAGTTCACTTAATGTGAAACCGTGAAAGGAACTTAATCCAAAAAGGTTTAGGTGAGAACTAGAGAGTCTCGCAGCCCAATACCTAACTTGACAATAAATAATAAGTGTAAGATACTTTTGATGTGGTTCCAATTTTGATCCATCTTATGAGAGTAGTATACCGTATGTTTCATAAGAAGTATGTCTCATTTGTCGGAAGATTAAATTAGTTATACTTAAAAACAATATTATCAATGGAGCAATGTGTGAACATGCGCTCGAGTTAGGGCGGTTAGAGTCTCTAGCCGTTGCCTTCCAGGAAGGGTGAAATCCTGGCGTAATAAGACATATCCGGTTTAAGTGTTGCAAGCAGAACAGTAAAAGGTGGAGTGACGACCCTTAACATTTTGGAGACGGCTGGTACTGAGCGACCCCTCTCCATTGCATTCACATCAAGATAACAAATAACAATGAATGTTTCTTGTAAGAAACTTAGATGTTATGGAAGTAAATGAAGTACTATTTTGATAATGAATAATATGATGTTTCAGTAAATGGTTTGAGGTATACATGGTTATATGAATTATTGTTATATGTGATGAGAGTTTTAAACAAAAATCACCAAAGCATGTTTGACTTGTTATGGGTGTTATACTCAGCGCGTTGCTGATGTGAGTCACATGTTTTGTTTTGTCATTACTGTGGCCTGTCACTTGGGTGGGTGGCAGTGACGTTTTAGTTTCAGGTGGATACAGTGAACATGTGGAAGCTTTGTTGCGGGAATTGTTATCACAGCTATCCCTATATGTGATGAGGCGAGGACGATCGACTTTATAATAGTGTAGTATTTAGTTATGTTGTAAATAGTTTTAAAATAATAATTTATAAAGTACGAGCTGGGAGTAGATGCTGGAAATATTAAAATGATATACAGGTTCATAATTTGGACGCGAGTCCTAAGTTAAATTTTAGGCGGTCTGTATTTCAAAGGGAACTTTGCCAAATTTTCTGTAGACTTTTAATTATCTAATATATACAATTTAAATCATTTAGATAAGTTCAATTTATGTTAATGGTTTATAGTTCAAAGTTTTAAAAAGTTCAGGTTTATGGGATTCCATACTTTAGTTTTACGACGATGAGTGTGATTGTAATAGTCCGGATTAAGTTTTTCACTGTGTTTAATTAAGTTGGTCGATGAATCCGGGCTGTTATAGAGGCCCTCGATCACCTTTCGTATTAAGGTCAGTCAAACAGTTTTCTGAAAGATGTCCCTTAACACAAGGGCAAAGAAAAAGTTGATGAAATGGACATTTAGGAACTTACTTGGACCTTAGAGTGGTGGTTATGGAGGGAGGGCGGAGATGGTGGGAGAAGATGCGTGGGTGGTGGTTATGGAGGGAGGGGAGAGATGTTCGGAGGAGGAGCGTTTTTCTAAAAAAAATCCTACGTGTCTAGTACTATTAACGGTAATTTAACGGTAATTTAACGGAATTAGGCAAGTAAAGTGACATTTAGGAACTTACTTAGACCTTAGAGTCATTCTTGAGAATTGAAAAAACGTATGATTATCATTGAAAAAGTACAAAACTTCATGGTTACCATTAGGAATTTCATCTTTTATTTTTTGAAAACAATAATTTTTAAGTCTTAATTTTATAAGAAATCTCATTATGGTGTTGTTAATTCAATATTGCACGAAGTATTTACCTAATTTTTTAACTATGTTAATGTGGCAACTCTTGGGTTTGTTGTGGTTTTCACCATTGCTTTTTTCTTTCCCTCTCATAAGTTTACTTAAAACCATACCTAACCCTTGATCTTTTTGTGAGTTTTAGTCAACTTGAGGGGGGATATGAAAAGACTTTGTAATAAATTTACTAGCTTTCGGAAATAGAACGCACGTGTTTGCCGGGTTGATGGCGATGTTGTTGGTCTTATTTAAATACGCTAATATTATGATGATGGAATGCTGGAGTATAAGAAAAATATTACTTCCTCCGTTTTTTATTAGTTGTGACACTTTTAATTTCATGGACTCGTAGGCAATTTTTGGAGAGGAAAGAGATAGAGAGAAAGAAAGAAGGGAACTCATGTGATAGGAGAGAGATAGAGAGAAAGATTTGCCCAAAAAAGAAAGTGTCACAACTAATTCCAAACTTCCTTATATAGAAAGTGTCACATTTAAAAAAAAACGGAGGAAGTATTATAACTATTCAGGATTAGATGGCCACATCGTTAAATTCGTTACCGAGTGGTCTTTTAATCTTTTTTCATTGATGTTTAAGGAAAGTTTTCATTCTACTTTATGACATATTACTCATATAATGAAGGGACATAAGATTTGGAATACATTTAGTAGGGGTTACTCCACAATGAAAAAGAATTGTGGATAAGTACATGAATTACTATGATCTAGCTATTTAATTAGTATAGGTGGTATGAATTGTTCTTTTACATAATGATGAAAAACGTTCCAAAGTGCCAAAAACAAATTACAGACTCTTATACAATTAATGCACAAGGATGGGAAAAAACAATATATATGGAGAAAAAGGCAATACATCAAAAACACACCCAAAAAAACCAAGCATTAAAAAAAATTACTTCCTCCGTTTTTTTAATATGTACATTTTTTCATTTTAGGATGTTTTTTAATTGGTACACTTCTATCTTTTTCAATAAATGGAAGGTTGACCCACCTAATTATTACACTACTCTCCTACTTTTTCTTTCCTTCTCTCTACCTTTTTGACTTTTTTCCCTACTTTTACTATCCTTCTCTCTTACTTTTGCACTTTTTCCTTAATCCGCACGCAAAAGCAAATGTACATATTAAAAAAAATGGAGGGAGTAATAAACTACCGAAAAATTTAATAGCCAATACAACCCTAAAAAAGATAGTGACAATCTTGGCCAAAATAAAGGACCAAATGATAAAAATAAAAACAAAGCATAAGAAAAGATAACACAACAAAATGGGTCTAAAGCATCGCCGAGCAAAATACCTAGTTCCTTATTCTAAAAAGATTCACTCTTAGACCCTGTTTTCTAGACTGAACTCATGAAATTTTACTTATGTGTAGTTGTTTTAACTTATTAAAAATAGGATAATTTGACACCAGCAATCCAACTTTGGACCAACTTCTAGAAAAGGTCCAAACTATTTAAAATCCATAAACAATCTAAACTATTAACACAATATCCCACACACGGTCTGATCTACCTACTAACTTGCAACAACAGGTAAACCTTGATTCTGCTTTCATTTCTCTTTTTTTCGAAGTTATCAATTTTTTTAAGGAAAAATTGTTTTAAATAAGCCAACTTTTATCCCATCTTCTAATATTAAGTCAACCTATGAGTAATTCCATAATAAGTCAACTTTGTATACCACTTAAATTTAAACAAGTCGATTTACCATCTACCGGTTTGAGCTGTAAAAAAATGTTGACCCCACTTTCCCTCTCTTTCTCTTTGTCACTTCATCTTCTTCTCTCAAATGCTCTCCTATGAAATTATGTCATTGAAGAACAACAAAGGTGAAGAAATTGCTTCACTGAACTAACAAGGCTCAGGAAATTGTTTCTCTAACAACAAAACTCATCTCAACTAAGCTCGTGGAGACTAGAGAGAGTAAGCCATAGAAAGAGAAACACTACTTGATGAATGTGAGTGTTTTAACTAAGTGAAAGACTGGAATTAATCCACCACAATGCTCACCACGTACTGCTCGTGTAGATCGCCATCTCCCTCACTCCTCGCTCTGAATTCGATTTTCCAGAACTCATAAATTCATCAATTGTTATGAATCCGCCTGTGAGAATTTGAGAATTTTCACCGGAAATGGAGATGAATCCGCTGATGTGCGGCTCTGTGTGGTCAGTTGCAAGAAAGCAACGATGAGAAGTGATTGTCGGTGATTATTAAGGCCTCAACCCATAAGTAATAGCATCTTTCAACCCACAAAATTTAACTTGTTTCAACGTTGTGTATTTAAAAAATTTAAATTGTTTCAAAGCTGTATGTTTCAAAAATAGGTTTTCTGTATTTGTTTACAAATTCGCGATTTGGCGTCGTCATTTTCTAGGTATTGCACGAGCAATAAACATCATCTACTGAGAAATCAACTCCCCAGATTGCTCTACACTCTCCTCTCTTTTTAATTCTTCAAAATTTTCATTTTTGGAATTTATCATCTTTTTTTCACCCCCATAAATACATGTATCTCTCTTAAATCTTTCTTTGTTACAAACTATTACAGTTCAAGCGCAATACCATCAAATTTTTTCTTCTTAAACATGTTTTTAATGTACTTACTCTGTTTTCTTTGGATTAAAAGATTGTAACTTTGATTGAATTGGGGTGATTGCATTTTAAATGATTGATTTTGAGGAAATATATATGAATGCAGTAACGTTCAAAAAAGGAACGATTATTCTTTATAATCACATCTTTGTAAAGGTGGTGACAAATTCATTGATCACATATGCTATTTAACAATAATGAAGGAATAAGAGGCTGAAGAGTGAAGAAAGATAAGAGGGAGGAAAAAGAAGGGTGAAATGGAAGGAGTAACAATGGTGAAGTTTGAAGAAGCTGAAGCAGGAAAGAAGAAGGTGATTGTATGAGGTCAACTCATTAGTGAGACAATGGTCAAAGAATACTGGCTAAAAGTTGATTTAAAGGGTAAAAATGACCTACACTTTACCTGTGGTTGCAGGTCAAAATATAAGTCGACCTAATTAAATTTAAGTGGCGTATAAGCTTGACTTATTCTAGAATAATTGAAAGGTTAACTTAATATTAGAAGACGGCATAAAGCTCGACTTATTCTATACAGTTTTTCCTTTTTTAAAAATAAAGTCTTTAATTTTTCAAGATATAATTAAATCACGTTTTCATGCTGAAGATGATGTTTTATAAAAAAGCTAACACCGTCATGCTTCATGAATTTCGAAAATCACTGCGCAACGAGTACCAATAGGTCGGGTTTTGGGACATGCAATTCGAGGCGCTTTTTCAATTTTTTTGGGCTAAAGCGACGTTTTTTCGAGAAACGGGCACCAGTGGGCACCTATGAATCCAAATTTCGAGAATCCCAACGAATAGAGCACTAGTAGGCCGGGTTTTCAAGCAAGCGCTTCGAGGCAACTTTTTAGCTTTTTTCGGGTTGAAAACGTTAAAAATGGACACTACCCAATGATCCTTTCAGACACAAATTGCAATAACCCCTATAAAATGAGTACTAGCAAATTGGGTTTTCGGGCACGCACTTTGAGGCAAAATTTTCGACTTTTCTAGGCATATATCGATGTTTATCGAAAAGTGGACACCATCTTATGCATTTACAAGGCACATATTTTAAGAATCCCTATGAAACAAATATTAATAAGCCGGATTTTCGGTCACATAGTTCAGGACAACTTTTTTAAAATTGTCTTCTGCAGCATAAAAAACTCGATTAAATGCTATCTCCAAAAACAAAGGACTTTTTTTAGTTAAAAACTAAGAAAACAAAGATAATTGAAAAAAGGAGGTTTACTCGTTGTTGTAGGTTAGCATGTAGCTCGGATCGTTTGTGGAATATTGGGTTGATAGTTTAGATTGTTCATGAATTTTCCATAGTTTTGACCTTCTATAGAAGATGATCCAAAGCTAGGACTATTGGTGTCAATTTTTCCTTTAATATATTGTTGTAACATTATTGGTTATACTCTTATTGTAATTAATGATGTTATTATTACTAGTGTAAGATTGATATTATAAATAATATTATTATTGATTATTAATGATGATATTTTTCTTATTAATTATCACTAATATTATTATTATTTTCAATTTATAAATATGACTCCAATTCAGTTTAGTTTATTTCATTATTGTAGACAAATAAAGTTTGGTCTGGTTCAGACAAATTAAAGTCAGTTTCATCAGTTCAGTCCAAAAGAACGAGACCTTAGAATCGGATAAAATTTGAAGTCAAGCATATCTAGTCAACTATTATAAGTTGAAACCGAGCTCATGAGATGCCATTGCAAAAGCGATTAGGTGTTTCACGGCAGCCTAAATTGAATTAGGCTTGATTAATCAATTTGAATCCAATCTACCGATTATCTAGTAGTAATACGCTTTTTTTCTTCTCAAAATCAGGGAAAATTACTTTATATGAGGGAAGAAATAATATAGTTAAGATTGTGGGCCTGTTCTGTTCATCTTATTTTCAGTTCAGTTCAGTTCAGTTCAGTTCAGTTCAGCTCTAATAAGTTCAGTTCAGTTCAGTTCAGCTCTAATAAGTTCAGTTCAGTTCAGTTCAGCTCCAATAAGTTCAGTTCAGTTCAGTTCAGCTCTAATAAGTTCAGTTCAGTTCAGTTCAGCTCCAATAAGTTCAGTTCAGTTCAGCTCCAATAGTTCAGTTCAGTTCAGTTCAGCTCCATTCATTTTTTAACCATTTTGTTTAATATATTATTATTGGTCTAATTTATTTTACTTATTATTATTATTGTTATTATTATTATTATTATTTATATATATTATTTTTGTTATTATATCTTTACTCATTATTATTACTATTATTATTATGGCTGAGCAAGGTTTGGGTTGGTGCACGGTTTAACCAAATTTCATATCAATAAGAGTATTCTAATTTGCAATTGCTGTTTCATTTTACCAACTAAATATTTACTATTACATTATGCAAGTAAACTACAAAAAATTAGAAGATATGAAAAAAATACAAAGTTGCTAATATAATACTGCAGTACTATTTATGGTACAACGAACATTGTCGTTACGTTGCATATTAAAGATACTTTGGCGGTTTGTGGTGGGGTTTGGCGTATCTCTATCATAGACCAACCCACCACAAATCGTGGTTTGGTTAGAAGCACACATCAACCCATGTTTTAAGCTAATTATTATTATAATGGTAATATTCATTTACTTCTTACACATTATTGTTATTATATCATCATCATCAAGTATTAATATATTAATACTAATAATAGTAATTACTCATTATTAATTATTATTATCAGTAATTATTATTTATAAAATTAATTTATCATTATTATTATTATTTATTTATTTATGATATCATTTAATAACATCAAAAATAATACTATCATTATTCATTTGATATTATTCTAAATTATTAGTTTAACTATTAGTACTTAGAATATTATTACTTATTTTTGAATATTCATAATAATAATTATTTACTTATTATTTATATATTTGTTACAATTTAATTCAACGATTCAGTTCAGTTTAGTTCAGTTCAGCTCCAATAAGTTCAGTTCAGTTCAGCTCTAATAAGTTCAGTTCAGTTCAGTTCAGCTCCAATAAGTTCAGTTCAGTTCAGCTAGAATTAGCCGAAGAGAACAGACCCTGTGTTTAAAATGGATGATTTTAGATTAACTTGGCTTAATAATTTCTTCTAGTAGCTTTCAACTATTACTTTAGTATTAAATCTTCTCGAAGCAAAAGATCTGAACATCAAAGATATAATCGAAGGTAATAATATATAACATCATCATCAATGTGTTAAAAGGCATATTTACAACCCTTGGAGTACTCAGACTCTTATCATTAATATCCAGCAACTATTATAACGATTCTCTACGTTCTCACTACTCCACATTATTAGAGAAGCCAACCAAATTACTAAGTACCTTCCCAAACTCGGCCATCACTTTACTCAAAACCGATAAAATAAATAGCAATGTCCAACTAGAGCTTAACCTTAGAAGGTCTATTTAATTAGTTCATAGGTCATTATTTTGTGCAAATATGGTTTTTATTTACCAACTTTTTTGCATCCACCCAAATTACTATTATCGTCATACACATTTAATATGTTATATAATGTAACCATAGATCATTTTACAAAAAAGACTAATGGACTATCGTAATTAGGCAACACGATCAATTTTGGATCGAATATTCCAACCCAAAGGATTAGGTGGTTTAGGTCTACGAAAATCTCAATTTTTGAATCAAGGTTTACTAGCCAAATTAGCATGAAATATTTTATCTAACCCCACAATAAGTGGACGCAATTGACACGAGATAAGTGCCTACGAAATAATTCATTTTTTTAAATATCATCTCAAACCCCACATATTGAGTTGTTTGTAGAGCCATTCTCCAAATAAGAGAGCTAGTCAAATGAGGCATTAATGGAAAATTGTCTCAGGAAGCCAAATTTACCTTTGGATAGAAATATGGAGTATCAATTAAAGCTTGATTGAGCACCTCCAACTACATAAACCTGAATGAAATTAGTGACGTGAATCTAAACGTTATTCATCTCATAATTCCCAATGACTTGAGATGTAAATAAATTAGCAACCATGTTCCCCAACCAAATGTGTAAATTAATTGGTTTTCCACTACCTTCTACAACATAACCGAACACTCCATGATGGGGGCTCACCTCTTTAGGTCACTTTTCAGTCAAATGTGCTACTTGGCTAGCTCACAACCATCGATCTTTTGATAGCCTGAAGAGGCAATATGCTTAGATTTGGAAATAAACTGAGTTATGAAATGACCTAGTGTCTACCTCAAGTCACACAACCTGAAAAGGTAAGTTGAAGCCTACGCCAACTATAGGTTAAAGGGCATGATCAGTTGGCAAGGTACTGACATGACTCCTCCATTTCACCCCCAATATGGAATGTCCTAGTTGCCAAAACATGCTTATCGACAAGTGAACAAAAATTTTAAAATAAGGCAAGCACAACGAAGAACAAACACAAATAATAAAATAAACAAATACACAAGGCAATCACACCCTTTTTCTCCACATGAATCCTTTTCCTCCATTCAGCCCTCTCCAACGCCATGCTCATTAATCCCAACTTATCGCTTTCAATTACCTTTATTTAAGTCATCTTAGATCTTCCTCTACCTCTTACAATTTCATTACTCCTCTAATCTTCAAGTCTTCAAATTGGTGCATCACTTGGTCTACGTCTCACACGATCGTGCCATCTTAAGCGCTTTCCCCTTATCTTTTCTTCAATATATGCAATTCTAAATTTTCACCGATCACCTCGTTTTTTAATCGATCCTTCCTTGTGCGGCCACACATCCACTGTAACATACACATCTCAGCCTATTCGTTTTATGAATGTGGCATTGATTCACTACAAAACACTCGATGCCATATAACACATCATACCTAATTGTCGTGCAGTAATATTTTCCTTTCAATTTATGACGATTGCGAGAATCACAAACAAATCCAGTGGCGCTTTTCCACTTTAACCAACCCGCTTTTATTTTATCAGTCACATCATCGAGTTCTCCATCCTTTTGGAGAATAGATCCAAGAAGAGGAAGAAGTCTGATCTTTGAGCCATCTTGTCATTTGATGTGATCGTCCCTGCCCCACTACTTTTATCTCCACTGAACTTGCACTCCAAATACTCTGTATATAAAGCTACGAGCTTCTAAGGTGTGCCTTCACAATTTCAACTTACCTTTAACACCGTCCTTTATCTCAACACAATATCATTGGCAGACATCATACATGCACCATGGTATAACATCTTGAATTGAGCTCGTTAATTCATCCATGACTAAAGCAAATAGAAAGGACTAAATGCATTTTCTTGATGCTCTCTGATTGTAATAGTGCCCGAATTCCAAAATTCATTATTTCCGTTAATCTTCCCAAGCCCCATAAAATTGTCATCTAAGATCTAAAATTACTTCCCCATAAATTTTCCCCAAGCCTTGTGATATTTAGTTACTTTTCTAGAGAAAGATTTGTTTCTAAAGGTTAGTCTTCATATAATACCTATATAAAAAAGGAAGAAATGGTCAATGCAAGTCAACCTTTTGTAGTAATTTTGATCATTCCCATTATACCCTTATATACAATTCTCATATTACCCCCTAATCCTACCCCTAATATTACCTATATCTCCATATAGTATAAAAGACAAAGGAAGGAGATGGTTATTAAATATTTAACTAATTGGTTAAATTTTGTAGTAATTGTTATATTTCATATTGTTACTCCTTATAATAATATTAATTTAGAATATTGTTATTTTTTGTATTAGTAATTTTTATAATTTATAGTAGTGTTATATTAGTTTAGAATAATGGCCTTGTAGTGAGATAAATTGTTTGTTTTTCCAATTATCGGTATTGTCTTAGTGAGTTTCTAGCTTAATATTCTGACATGTTATTTGATTTAGTATATTTCATGAGACGGAGCCTATGATTTAATAAATTGCGATTCATGGTGTCATAATGTTATTACCCTCTTTTTCTTTTGCTTGTATATATCGGTGGAATGTCAATAATGGTTTTTTTCTTATTTTTTTATGTCCTGTTACCAATAAATATTTTGAAATTTAAAATGGTAAATCTCATTTTTTGAAAACGAGCTAAAAAGAAAACACGTGCAATGCACGTGCACCTTTACTAGTAATATTTGAAAAATGGTTCCAAATATGAGAACCCAAGGTGAACAATTGTAATTATTTCATGCTTTTTGGGTACTTTTTTAGCTTGTGATTTGTTTTTAGTTGACTTAGCGTATGCAATAGTTTATGATTCATTTAGTCTTTAATTTTTTTCGTAATAATCTATATGTTGGTTGTGCTACCCACCTCTCTATAACCGTGATCCGTTCCTGTTCAAGATATATGCAATCCCAAAATTCCAAACCAGATCACTAGAAAATCGAGCACTATCACATCTTAATTAGACCATGCCTATCTCGTATTTATGTCGAGTTTTAACTCCAACCACAGTCACATTAAATCATTCGAATCACATCTCAAATCGACGACTCGAAATTAAATTCAAAACCTAATTTGTTTCCCTTTGTTTGTTAAACCAAATTTAACCACCAAGAATCCCACCTCCATTGGGTTTTTCCCAAATAGTGCAATACAATCGTACACCCCCATACCACTGCCGGCCCTCCATTATCAAAAAGGATAACATCATAAGAAGCCAAGATCCACACTACCAGTTCTTCTTCCACAATCATATCATTTTAACCAAATCAATTGTATAAAACCTTTACAGAGTCAATCCAAAGCAATAACCTTTACTTTTTATAATTATAATCCACCTAAAAGAATAAGAGAAGTGAGCACAACCATTTTCTGTGTCTCTCTCTACTTAGCTGTCTGTCTGTTGTGTATCTCTCTCTCTCTCTCTCTTTCTGTTTGTCCTACCTGTTCTCTGCTTCATCGAAAGGTGGGTTCTTTCGCTCTCTCCTGATTTTTCTTCACTATTTGTTTCTGGGTCATTTGAATTGTAGAGATTACTGAATTTGTTTCTGGGTAATTTAAATTATAGAGATTGCTGAATTTGTTTCTGGGTAATTTGTATTATAGAGATTACTGAATTTGTTTCTGGGTAATTTGAATTATTGAGATTGCTGAATTTGTTTCTGGGTAATTTGAATTATAGAGATTGCTGAATTTGTTTCTGGGTAATTTGAGTTGTTGAGATTGCTGAATTTGTTTCTGGGTAATTTGAATTATAGAGATTGCTGTATTTGTTTTAAGTTCTTGGATTGGTGTGATGTGATGTGATGTAAGATCATAATTGCTGTTTTTGTATCATCAGTTATAAGAAATAGTGAATTTGATTTTTAAGGTTCATTTCATCCGATCAGTTAGTTCCCAAATTTCCTTGACAATAATAAAAATTAGATCTTGATAATTATTAAAAGTTCGCCTTGTGGCGGGAGCCTTTGAGGCACTGGGGCAATGTTATTGTTGTTATAGTTATTAAAAGCTCTTCTGAATTTCGGATTTTTGCTTGTGGTATAGATTTTGAAGCTTTTGTTTCTTGTTGCTAGTTGAGTAATGTTTCTGAAGTGGTTTTTTTTTGGGTCAAGAAAAAGTACAATAATAATAAGAGCATTGTTTATTGCTGCAATAATACACGCTTTGATTGACTCAAAAAGCTGTTTCCGTCAAAGATGGTGCTAAAAAAATGCTGTCAGAAATTCAGATTTATTTTATAGTATGTATTATGTATCTTTGTTATTTCCCATGAGAATGTGTTCAAGTGTTAAACTTTTTTTTCTCTTTTTGCAATAATGTGAAGAGGGTAGACGATAGCGAGAATATCAGATCATCATTTTGATCAGTGTTACCTAAGTTGCTATATTCCTGCAAACTGTGAACCCAAAAGACTAAGGTATACGCAAGTGGTATGCACGAATTGTGTTCCCGTAACCATTTTGCACATTACGAATTAGGTAATGCGGATTTTTACCAAATAAAAAAGGAGGTAGGATGGATTTGTGTGTTGCCTTGATGAGGATACACTACAATGAAGGAGTTGTGCTTGTGATTGTACAGAAAGCAAGATTGTGAGAAGTCATGTGAAATTTGGAAGTTGGAGAAAGAGTTGTAGTTGGTTGTGGTTTAAAAAGAGATATGGGCTAAATTCTTTTTTTAAGCACGGTAGCAGTATAGGGCCATGGGACCCATACAATTACTCGACATGGTTTATGTGTTTTTTCTTTTTCTTGTGGTTGGGGGTGGGCGGCGAGAATCGAGCAGGTGAGAATTTCCTTTGCCAATCATTGCCAAGACACCTACTGAAGTAGAAGAGGGAAGGTAGACGTGAGTGGAGTTTAAGTCTAACAAAGAGGTTTCTTTTTACTACGTACAGTACTATATAACTTATATTATTCCTGAACTTAGTATCTTTCCTTATTGTTTTCATGGGCTATGGAAGAAATTGTACCCACAGTTTTGTTCATTGCCACTTCTCTACCATGTGACTTTAATTCTTTACTGGAATGAACAAAAGAGAAGTAATATTTTGCTGGATACGTGAGATTTGGTTTTTGTTTCTGCCTATATTACGTTGTACATTCTCAGGTCTCAGCTAGTGCTTAAACTCTGTAATTTGTAGCTTATGATAGTATTTTGACTTGGTTATAGGTAATACATGTACCATATAGACGTATTGGACATGCTATTGCTAGCTTGGCTATCATGGATCCTGTTGGGATGAGTTCCTGTTGTTGACTTGTTGTTGCATTAATTAAACTTGATGCTTAGAGTGCTATTGAGAATCCAGGGTTTTTTTTTGACTCATGGTTCAACCTGTTAGTGTTAACTCAGCTGCTTTATGAACTGCCCCAGTTTTTGCTGCTCCAAATGCCATTTGATATGAGCATCAAACACTATGATGATGACTTGTTAGGTTACTGCATTATTTGATGTCATTTCTTATGAGAGCTAGGCTATTGACTTATCTCATAAAGTTATGTCTCTTTGGGTCTTTTATCAAATTTGTTGTGCATATAACAACCCCTTTGTACTGATAACGTCATATCTATATAATGTGTGCCAATCTTCTCTTATGAAATATATCCTGGATTAGCCTGAAGAAGTTTGTGGCTAAACTATGGTGTTGGTTTTGCCCTAGCAGTTTATTCACTCTGGTACTATTTCCATGAATTATGTTTGATACATATCTTAGTTTCTCAAAAACTTTGCTTAAAGAAACTCTGTGTTTTGTAAGATGCGAGTATAATAAGTTAAACTTGCCTACCCCTTCCTAGAAGCAGCTTTCTATTATTTTTTAGGGATTTAGCTCCATTTAAATCTGAACTTCCATTGAATTTAGCAAACCAAAGGCAAAGTAACATTGTTTTATTCTTGGAACTTCTAGTTGCTATATACTATTTACTTATATCCAACATACAAGCCTGCAACCATCATATATCTTTGTACTTAATGCTCTCTTTGAACAAATAATTGTTTGTTGCCATATGTACTTTTGATTTTTTATGTGTGATGGTAGCAATTTACATTTGAATATGAGGAAGATGTATTATAATTATGAGATGCTATCTCTATTATTTTAGTTATACCTTTTTCTGAATAATTGGTAATGCTAATGACAGGCAACTATAATCATAAAAGGCCATAAAATGTTTGTGCTGGACGTTAGTATACCTGATCTGGTTGCTAGATGTGTGACGATTTGTTTTGATTTTGGAACAGATCCAATTGAGAGGTCTAACGTGTAATATCTTATACAACTGAAGCAGAAGTAATATTTGGAAATGGTCAACAGGTTCGTTACAGTATTCAATAAGTGCATTATTTCTAATAAGAATGTTGCTACCAATTCGATTGAACATTTTTAAGTTGATAATCTTCTGCTTAAAATCAAGCAGGTATGGAGATTTCTAATGTGCAGCAAATATCATGGTGCAGTGTATAGATGGAATTCAGCATTTATTTCTTTCCCTTTTGCGATGTTGTGACCTTGAAATTTCTAAACCACCACGAGGTCTAGAAGACCCTGAGCGTCTAGCAAGGGAGACTGTCTGTAAGTAATATTTTATTGGCGTGTGTGTCTCATCTAGTCAGATATTCATGTTATATGACACTATTACTTCTCCTTAAAAAGTCCTAGAAGAACGAGTATTTAACTATTAAAGAAAAAAAAAGGAAGTGTAAGAAATCTTCATGATTAAATAACTGTCTCTTTACCACGATGTGATCTGATATATGATCGGGTGACTTATATGATTTTAAATGTTGTCCTATGCAGTTAGTGTGAGCGAAATAGAGGCGCTTTATGAACTGTTTAAAAGAATCAGCAGCGCTGTGATTGATGATGGTCTCATTCAAAAGGTGCGTGAACACTATTGTTGGAGCCTTTACTCGAACATTCCATCTTCACTTTGTTAGCTTCTGTTGTTCGCTTCCATTGAAAACGTTTCTAGAATACTTAACAATGTTATTTCAGACTTCAGCAAAGTTGTAATGCATGCACTGCATTTTCAAATTCTCCAAGATTTTTATTTTCTAATGATTTATGTTAGATATACGTTACATTTTTTAACAGATGGACATAATGAACAAATGTGTGCAAAATGTCACTAGAAAAAGACAAATATATTGATTTTTGGATGTCTCGACTCTCCTGAACCTTGATAGAAAGAAACTGGGATTGCGCTAGGAATTAACCTCTTCCTCCCATGTGTTTATCAAAATGATGACAAAAAAGGATTAGTGATAAATCGAATGAAGGACAATTATGTAATTACAGCCTACTAGAGGGGAATCTTTTGTGATAAATAGCAAGTAGTGGTGGAGGGAAAGACATTGAGAATTATAGTGAGATCATATTTAAGTGGAGAGACCTAAGCTGTGAAGTTAGGATTGTTTTTGAATTGATTACAATGATTTTTCAATACAATTTGGCGATGGAGAGGTAATTACTTATTGTTTTAATCCATTTCATAGCAAAGTCACATTCTGGTGACTGGAAAATGGTAGGATCCACAAACACAACTCGCATCGAGCAGGCCCAAGATTATGTGGCAAGTGATACACGCCGCCATCACTGAGAAGGTGGTGATGCAAGCTGGATATGATTGCTACTCAAAGAGTCTCAATCAATGAAATCCAAGTCAAGGAATTTAGGTTTGATTTGCCTAAATCCGAAAACAAGGAACCAAGTAACCGGATATGATAATTAAAACTAACACTCCTGAAAGTTTTAATTAACTCTTAATCTCACTTAAACCACTCCTAGAATTAAGTAGATTAAACACTCAATAATAATCACTCCTGAAAATTACTAAATGGGCGAATATAATTGTGCAAAACAATTAAACTCTTAAACGAAAGTGTTAACTCAAAATAATCTCTTCTGCTTATTGAAAAAATGAACGCCTATTTATACTAGACTACTCCAAGTATAATCAGAAACCAAATTCTATCTAAAAAGCATATAAATCTTAATCCTTAGAATCTAGGAAAAGATAAAGATAAAAATAAAGAAGATAATCTAATAAGATATGATAGGGATTTTGGCCCTTTCTATCTTATTTACATGCCTAT